>JANRFK010000875.1:21248209-21258933 GCA_030068395.1 Apalone spinifera | reverse complement strand
TGGCCCCTGGCAGGCTCCTGGGAGCTGCCAGCCTGCTCCTGGGGAGCGGTGGAGTGCTGGGTGCCACTGGGTTGCTGGCTCATGCTGGGTCAGGTGCACGGACTGCTGGCTCTGTGCTGGCAGGCTTGCAGCTGGCACAGGCACTGTGGCCAGAGTCTACCCCTTTTAGAGCTCCGGGGCTGGAGGGGAGCAGAAGAGTTTTCCTGGTTGTGCCCAGAATAGACACCAGGGCACCCTGGGAAAGGCTGGAGGCCCCCTATTTTGAAATAAACATCTACACAGCACTTATTTTGATTTAGCTATTTTGAATTTGGCGTTATTCCTCGTGGAATGAGGTTTACCAAATTCAAAATAAGCGCGCCGCTATTTTGATTTAATTTCGAAATAGCAGTTTGGCAGTGTAGACTCTAGGAAAGTTATTTCAAAATAACTTTGCTGCGTAGACATACCCTATGAGACTTGCAAATTCCTCCAGAGGGTGAGGCCTATGCCAGTAAGACTTACAAGACGTCTGACCACAAAACCCTTCTAAAGGGTGAGGCATAAACCAGTAGGGGGGTCACCCACTGCACAGCTTCTCATTGTACAATACCATGGACTCTTTGCATTCTCCCATCCCATGCCCTTAATGTGATACCCTCCTACCTCCTCCAATTCAGGGATTCCTCTCAGCTCTCCCCATCTGCACCCTGCCAGGGGTTGTGTGCGTCCCCTTGTCCCTGTCCTCCGTGGCAGTGCCTCTGTACACCAGTGTTCCCTGTAAGCTGAGCACTTGGATGGCCACCCAGAAGAGATTCAAGTGCCAGCAGAGCGCCCACACCCGCCCACAGCTGGCAGCATATGTTTTTACTGGAGTGCACATCCGCACATGTCTTGGTGCACATAACAAAATGAATTCTACCCATGGATGGAAAATATAGAGGGAGCATGTTGTGCACTCCCCTATTTTCTGTCCTTCCCCCAGCCATTATGAGTGGTCTGGGAGATAAATTGTTCAGGGTGTCTGTTGAAGTGCAGGGACCACTGGTCAGTCCAGTATACGGGTGGCCCGCCGCTCACTGTCCTACCGCCCCTGACGGGGGGAGTGTTTGGTCTCGTCCTGAGGCTCACAAATATCCAGTGTCTCTCCATACGGGTGGCCGCGGGTTATGCGGGCCCAGGCCCGGACCCGCCCTCTCTCACGGGCCCCAGCCCAGGGCCCTAAGGACAGATTTGGCTGAACCTGTCCAGCTGGTGGGGGTCTTCACCCACAACCCGCCGGCTCACCAGCCATACCTCCAGGCCCTGCCCTGGGCTGCTTCCTACCCCGTTGTCTGGCCTTTCTCCCTTCCTCTTCCTTCCTCTGTGCCAAATCCTCCTCCTTCCCTTGTGCCAAATCCTCCTCCTCCTTCCCCCCTCTCCTTGGAACTCGCCTCTCTTTTAATCTTCCCGCCTCCTGATGTCACCCGCTGATCCTGACCTGTGCTGACGTCACCCACCCTGTCAATGCTGGCGTCTCCTGCCACCCCGGCCATGCACGGTAGGCAAAGTCTCCACGTCCCCCGGGCTGCCCCGAGGAGCACAAGAGTGACTGCTGGGTCAGTGCAGGGTGGATCCGCCTCAGAGGGGCAGAGGCGGTCTGTCCCATCACAGTGTCGATATGTTAATCTCTAATGGGAGGATGAGCCGAGATAAATTCATAATATCATTATGCTGGAAGCATTAATGGCTGCTGTCCACCCGTTGTTTGATCTAGAGACATTTTCAGAAATGCTTGAAGCTGGGCTGTGCTAAAAAGCCAACAGGGGCTTGGTATGCTCCCCCACCCCCAACCCTGTGTTCCCTCTTCCAGTGTTCCAATGTGTCCCCAAATCAATAAGGCTCTGGTCATGGATGCCTAGACCATTCCCTGAAATTTAGAAATCGATTGGATAAAACACTCAAAAGTTATTGTGCTACAGACAGCCAGGAAAATGCCATCCAGCGGAGTGTATGGCCTTGCAAGCTTGGCCAATTAAATACAAACAATAACAAGTGACGGACACTGTTCTGTGTGCAAAACCAATTCTCTCAATTTTTGTTTACAAGACAAAGGAAGAGACACAAACACAGAGAAACAAGCTACTGTGAAAATAAAGACTAACCTTCTAACACTGATTGTTATTATGTTGAGAGATGGGGAATGTCTAATTAGCCTGTAGCTGCACCTTCTCCCACTGTGTGAGATGAGAATGGAAAAGAGAGAAGGGAAGACATAAGTAGCAATGGATTTAAAGAGTGATAATGAAACGTGCATTGTTAAACGGAGAAGGGTTGTGTTCAACAAAAGGATACACAGGAACAAAATACATAGACCATACTTATAGAATGGAGGACTGTACCCTAGGAAGCCCTGGCTTTGAAAAAAATGGGGGAGGGTTGTGGCGGATAATTAGATGACCGTAAGCTCCCAGCGTGAAGGGGTGGCCAAAACAGCTCATGCGACCCGAGGATGCATAAACAGGTGAATCAGGATACAGAACCTCTGAATGTGGCTCAAGTGAGACCGCTGCTGGAATCCTGTGTCCAGTTCTGGTGCCTGCAGTTCAAGAAGAATGTTGATAAATTAGAGAGGGGTTCAAAGAAGAGCCATGAGAATGATTAACAGGTTAGAAAACAGGCCTTGGAACAATACACTCAAGGAGCTCATATATGTAGCTTACCAAAAAGAAGGTATTATGAGCTCTAAGTATCTATATGGGCAGAGCTCAACAATTACAGCAATCTACTCGCCCATGGCAAGTAGATTTTAGCCCAGCACGGCGCCACAGCGCGATCAGCGCATGCGCAGTGCGGTCTGCGCATGCACAGCGTGCCAAACTGCGCAGCTGGCATGCGGGGCTCGCCACCACTTGTCAAGCCCTGTCCATGGGGATCAAAGATTTAATAATGGGCTCTTCAAGCCAATAGAGAAAATATAAACAAGATCCAATAGCTGGAAGTTGAAGCTAGACAAATTCAGACTGGAAAGAAGGCGTACATTTTAATAGTGAGAGTAATTAACCATTAGAACAATTCACCAGGGGTTGTGGTAAGTTCCCCCTCAGTGACAATTTTTCTATTGAGATTAGACAGTTTTCTAAAAGATCTGCTGTCAGAATTATGTCGGGGGATTTCTCTGGCCTGTGCTACACAGAAAGTCAGACTAACTGATCACAACAGTCCCTTCTGGCCTGAGACTCTATGAATCTATTAGGGGCTGTTTCATGAAGAGCTCAGGGCCCAGAGCGCATAGGGAAGGGTGACCCTGCACAAATCTAAATGGATGGCTTAAATGATATTTCGTCCTCCGTTATGTGGATGCCAAAATTCATTTCCCACTCCACAGTGGGGGTAGGCAGAGGAGAGAGGTCTAGCTCGCATCTTGACTCAATACTTTTTTTTTTTTTTTACTTCATTTTCACCTGTCCACTGCATTTTCCATGAGCACCAATGTGCGGAGCAGAGTGCCAGGACGAGGCCAACTTTGCCGCGAAACAAGTGAAGCGTGAGAAGAATGGGAATCTTCCAGGTGAGGAGAGTAACCCGAATGCACTATAGTTCTGAGCGAGGACGAGTCTGCAGGGAAAGAATTCTGCCCAACTGGCGCATCACAAACAAAGGCCTGAGATTCTAAGATCCCCAGCAAGCCAGCCGCAGGCACTGATCACAGATTTGTCAATGATGGGCAGGGGGGAAGCATGGGATGGGAATCAGCTCACGCCAGTCGGCGGGCAGAACAGCCGCACTGTGACTGAAAGGCTTTAAATATCAGAGGAAGAACAATCCACTTAGATGGTTTTCTCATTTGTATCTGATCTTCTCCCCCCTCTGTCCCATTTTATGGTGGCTGTTTTATTTAAAAATAAATCATTGCGAAAACCCCACATTGCAATCTGCTCATCCAAGCAGGCCTGCTTTTCTGGTCCTGATTTTATCAGTGTGGAGACGGTTTGTCCTTGCAGGATGATGTTACCCTCTCGAAAACAATTTCGGAACAGCAGAATGTCATCCCCCTCTGGTGCAAGGAGGGGTTCGTGCGCTTCCTTGTAATAATGTACCACAATGTGGTGACGGTTTTAAGAATCATCATCATTCTCGTATTCTGGGCCTCTCATTGCCAGCAAGCTATTGACAAACTGGAAAGAGATCAGAGCATAGCAACAATAATCAGAAATTCAGAGAAAGCTCACTGTGTCTAGCTTGGCTAGTGGAGGGGGGGGCATGATCTCAGCCTACAAACATTTAAAGAGGCTGATGAGAGAGCAGCATTGTAGAGATTGGTACGTGGGAAAAGTGAAAACAAGCAAAGGGATAATTTAGGTTCAATATCAGCAAAATCTAGTTTTCCGTAAAATCCACTGTGGGGTAAACTCTCATGGGAAGTGATGGAGCCCTGTTGACTGGAATATTTGAAACTAGACTGGAAACAGCATGAGAAAATATACACTGGGAACAATCCTGCATTGAGAGGGATGTAGATGGATGACCTAACAGGTCTCCTTCGTTTCTAACCTTTATGACTCCTTAAAAAGCTCTTAAAAGATACTGAAGGCCAGGCATTACTGACCTGGGTTATATCATAACCTCTGCTCTAAAGATGAGAGGCTCCATATCCTATTCCTAACCCTCAGCGCCATCCATTCTCTTTCTCTGGCAGTTTTAGGTAAGTCATGTTTTGTGCCTGAATGAATTGATGTTGTCCCTGTAAATACAGTTCATACAGTGTGGCACAACTCTATATAAATACACGTGCAGTAGCACTCGCTGCTGCTCTCTGTGAACTTAGGGTGTGAGCAGCCTGTGATTAGAGGTGAGCAAGACACTAATTATGGGTTAATTAGCTAGGCTAATAAACTGCCTGGTAGAAAAGCTGTATTTCATCCAACATAAAGCCATTGCAGAATCTGGAGAGGGTGATCTTTTTGCCTGGGAATTTTGAATGTTTCCTCTGAGAGGGGCATGAGCATCAGCCCTGGACTCAGTGGGCTGCTGGGTGGACTGCAAGAGAGTGTCTACATTGCACCGTAATGCAAAATAAGATAGAATCATAGAACACTAGAACTGGAAGGGACCTCGAGAGGTCATTGAGTCCATGGCAGGACCCAGTACCATCTAGACTGTCCCTGGTAGATGTCTATCTAACCTGCTCTTAAATAACTCCAGAGATGGAGATTCCACAACCTCCCTAAGCAATTTATTCCAGTGTTTAACCAAACACTACGCAAATCACGTATCTTATTTCAATGCCATTTTGAAATAGCTTATTTAGTGATTTGGTGCGCTGTACACAGATTTTGAAATAAAACACTGTTCCAAAATGTCCCTTACTCCTCATAGAACGAGGTTTACAGGGATGTCGGAATAGTGAGCCTGAAATAATGGGCTTGCTATGAAGACATGGGATAGCTATTTCGGGATACTCCAATAGCCCAAAATAGTGTTGCAGTGTGGACGTATCCCCAAGAGATCTGGAGATTCAAAACTTACCTTCAACCTTAAGAGAAGTGCAGCAGCCGCAGCCAAGTAGTCCTAATACCGAGCAGAGTCGGGGGAGAGGTTGGGATCTGAGTGTGTGGATGGAGCTGAGAGACTAACAGAGTCAGGAGTCAAAAACAATGCAACAAGCAATGAAAAAACTGCACTTTCAGCACAACCCTTCGAGGCCTCTGTACACCCATATCTCTCTGAGGTCAAAGGAAAACTCGCAGTTGTAGTAAGATGAGGGCCTGAAAGATAGGTCAATATAGCACAGGCCTGGTGGAAGACCTGAGACCTAGGTAAAAGTGGTCAAGACTTTGCTAATATAATGCAAAGTTGATCTGTGAGCAAAAGGCAGGCCCTGCTCATAGACTGTGGCAAGAACAGAGCTGATATTGCAGAACCACTCATATTTAATAGGTACTAGGCACAAGTAAACACATCCCAGAGGGGAGGTAACAGAACACCTCGACAGGAGACATCTTGGTACCAACACACTCCCCATAGATAACAAGGACATAACAGGCCTGGTTCAGGATAGAGTCTAGCATGATGGATAGTGATGTTTTGATGGAAGCACCATGAACAAGGTAATGGGTAATACCTAAGTATGGCAGAGGGTGTCACATCAGAAGTGATGTGTAACTTGTTTGTATCTGTGTATAAAAATTTAACCTAGAGGCTCTTTGACCAGCCTAGGGAGCAGTGGAAAATCCTGCCATTGACTGAACTGAGTCCATTGTCAGGGGGCGCATACACATAGTGGTTCAGTAGAAACAATGAGGGTAGTCCCATGGCACCTTCGAGACTAACAAAAATATATACAGTATCCTGAGCTTTCATGGGCAAACTTCACTTCTTCATGTGACAATAAACCTGTCCTAGTGTCTCCACCCCTTATCTGATTTTGTGATCTTTGGGGATTCTCTTGGCGACTGCCGTGCTGGCTGTCTGCACAGAGCCAGAGCAGCATACAGAGGGACCACGTGCATTTGTCTGAATGGGTATCAACATTTGACAGAGCAAGATACCTGTCAGGACACCATACTTCTGACCACAGCAGCAAACAGGAAGACGCATTCAAAAAGAAAGAGGTAGTAGGAAGTTGAAACCCAGAGAGAGGAGAGAAAACCACAATAAAAGGAGCATTTGCAGTAGCACACGATGGCTCCCAGGGGAACTGACAGAGTTTAAGGTGGGTGGAGACCAGAAAAATTACATTTGCTTGGGAGTACACTGCAGAAAACCATCTTGCCCAGGGTCAGCAATGGATTTCCATGGTGTCTAACCAGCGAACTAGCCACACTCAACTGGTCAAATAGCCACATGTGGCTAGTGGCTAGCGTGTTGCACATCATGGAGAGGTGAACTCTGATAACAATAGATCTATTGGTTTGATTCAGAGGTTTACACTAGAGACTATTTGAAGCCTTTACTTGGCTTGGGATATCAGTAGAGCCTTTCCGCTGATGTTTCCAATGCTCAGTGCTGGTGTTTCTATTGCACTACCAACCTCAACTCCAACCTCTACAATGCTACTGCAAGATCCGTCAAGTGCCCAATCACTGAGAGACACTTTCACCCAGAATGTGAAGCTAATCAAATTCAACCCTTTATTTCTGAACTTTAACTTTTCAGCCCAGTTGCTTAACTGGTGTAAATCAGCAGGGCTGGATCAATGCTCCACTGACGCTAGCTTCCGGCAGCTGAGGATCTGAATTTAATTTAACTGAAATTCAGAAACAGGGTTGCGATTGAGTAAGTTCACGTTATGCGTGGAGTTCAGGCCACTTATTATTTTCTGCAACCTTGCTTGTTGAGCATTTTCTGCTCTCTAGTGCATTGTGCTGCTTTCAGCTGGTATTTAAACAACCCTTTACCATGAGCACCGACCCAACTACAGACCAAGCAGGGACCACAGTGGACGTAGCATGTAAAGCTTCCCATTATGCAACCATTCCAACTCTGTTTTGGGTCTGGCTGTGATCGTGGAACAATCGGTGTCTTTGCAACATGTGCTGCAGTGGCAGAGGCGTCAAACGAAACCCTTTTCCCCTTTTATCCCTATCATGAGAAGAGTGTACGTGTGACGCTTCGATGTAAAAATAAATCCTCTTCTGTCACATTCCAGCATATTAATAATGATACTTAATGATTCCTGCTTCGTAGTCCCCATATTTGTGTGGGAGTCTGTGACACGCTGAGCTCTGGACACGCTTCCCCAGCACACATGGTGCACTCTGCCCATATGCCATGCAGCTTGGCAAATGAGTCTGAGAAAGGAAATCGGTAGAAACAAATTGCATTAAAAAATCATACAACTTTTAATTGAATTTCAGGCTGCTGGATTGACAGCTCTGGAGACAGGAGTCCTCACCTTATCCACAGAGCAGGTACCGCACAGTAGGTGGCACATTGCCTGCCACAAACCTGTCTAAGTGCCGTTCAAGAAGGACTTTATCTAGCACTGAGAGGGGACTTCTCTCTGCAGCTCATTACATTCTTGGCTTTTACTCTGATGTTACAATGGCAGGTTTTGTGATGTGGACGCCTGTCTGCGGGGAACTGACTCCAGTTACCAGTGTATTAGAAGGGCATCCAACTGCAGTCAGGAGGTGATGGCTTTCTCAATCACTGCCAGCCTGGGATGGATCAGAACTAGTATCTCAGGCTGGGCCTACATTGCAACTTTCAGTGCAAAAACTGTAGTCGTTCAAGGGTGTGAAAAAATATACTGGTGAGAAACATTTTAGCACTGAAAAATGTCAGTATAGCCAGCGCTTTATCACTGGCAGTACTAGCACCTCTTGTTCGGAATGGGGTGAGGGGAGTTAATCATTGGGAAAGAGCTCTTCCCAGTGATAAAACGTGACTACACAGCCCACGTCACCGTGCTGCCGTGAAGCCATACACTTAGACGTGAGAGGCTCCATAGGAAAGGGGACAGAGTGTAGGGCTTCGGGGGCCAATTTTCATAAGGTCAAATCCTGTGTGCAACAAAATGAACCATGTGCACGTGCAGCTATTGTGCATATAAACTGGATACTTGTTCGCACCAAGTATGGGTGAATATATGTGTATAAATGGCCATTTGTATGCAGTTAGAGTAAATGCAGTGCAAAAGAGGCGGTGATATTTTGTTGCATAGCCATAGGCACCTGCCCTTTGCAAAATCAGGCCCATTACATCTTTTCCATGTGCAACACCTATGATTGGATTTAGTCTATTATCAGGCCCATTTGTCAGCAATTCTCTAAGGAAATGGATTTGTGGCTACATTACCCGTATTTTTGTGCTAGGCAGTTATGTGGCTGGCTCCCCTCAAACATTCATTTCTTTTTAAAGCAAAACCTCATTGGTCAAGGTTTCATTGACTCCACCTACAAGTAAAACTCAAGGAAGGAGTTGGAGCCAGGGACTATAACCCTAAATTCAGGAAGGGCTGAAGTTAAAAGAATGGCGTTAGGAGGTGTCTTTTGCCTTTTGAATAAGGGGTCTCCCCCGATAAAGTTCAGCCTAAATACCATTCTGGACAGGGTTATGCTTCATTTCTGCTCACCTAGGAACACTAACTGTGACCTCCAGGTATGTGCAGATGGAAAACCACCAGGTCCCCTCTACACAGCAGTGGGGAAGAATCTGAACACACCATTTTCAGTCTAGCTCCCATGAGATGAGGCAGAACTTTGCTTCATAAACACAAGACATCATGTTTCAAAATGAAATAATTAAATCTGTCTCCTTTAAAATAAATAAAGGGAAAACATGGTGGGGAGGAAAAAAAACTCAACAAGGTAGCTCTAAGTTGTTCCTTTGAAATCCCTCTAATTGGGCATTTACCTGGGCTGCATTCCACTCTCTCAAAGCCATCAGTATAAGTAATACATACACTGATGGAATTACTTTCTTTTAGGCTATTATTCCTCTCTGCAAACAAACTGTTCAGAGCTGGATTTCTTTTTCACGCCAAAGCCATTTGGATGATTGTTCAATAAAATAAAGCCCACCCAGTCAGAGATGATTAGTCACTGTTAGAGACTAGTCATTGCCCATAAAGTGTCCTCTACATGTCCAGCCTACTGTTAGGTTAATACAGCCAGAGAATGGGGAGGAAATTGTACTCACTTCTGTATTTTTTTTTTTACATTTTTACATTTTTTCCCTCTCATAATTCAGAAACCAGCCAAACACTTGTTGTTTTCTGTTTAACCTGTATATCACCCCTGCCACTGCTCCCTGAGAGCATGACTCTGAAATCAGCATGATTGCCCCCAGGCAGCGAGAGAACAGGGAATGGAGCTGGCTCAAATGATTAGCACTCACCCATCTGGTGGCCTATCTGACCCCAGCACATTCTTGTGGCTGAAGTTTGGACTGAAAGTTCCATAGGACATCAGCTCCTACCCTACCCTGCCAATCAGCTCTACCCTGGCCAATCAGCAGGAGCTGAGCAGGTCGCAGCGGGGCATCTCCTCCTTCCTTGCATCAGCAGGAGATGCACTGAACTGGTCCCAGCAGGGAGTCACCCAGTGGGAGCTGCCTCCCTCTGACTGAGCATGCTAGGGTCTGCTCTCAGGGGGGTCTCAGCAGGTGTCACTTCCTCTGTCAGTCAGTAGGAGCTGTGTAGCACTTGCCTCAGCTGAGAATCTCCTCAAAGCTAGCAGGAGCTGGAAGAACCTAATGTAGCCTAATGTAGCTAGCATGTTCAGTAGCATCACTGAGGTGCTCTATTGGAAATACCAGGCACCATCCAGGAAGCTAGGCCTGGCCGTGGGGTGATGTCCTGTCCTAGTATGATGTATTTCAGCCACTAGAGAATCCATTATGCGTTGTATGCAGCACGAGATGAATCTGCATGCACCTGTCTCTCTCCTAACATCTCTCTATATGACTGTAGGCCCTCCATGCTGGGGCAGGAAGTCTCTTCTCTTTGTATCTTGCAGGGCAGTGCAGAGCACCCTGTAGGCTCTCAGCACACACACACCAGAAATATAAAATTGTAATGATCACGTGTTCCGTGTGGAAAGCCCGCCTGTCATTAGCACTAGGAACATGTGCCCAGCTGCATTCACATAAGGCAGAGTGACACCAAGACATTACCAGTGGGTCAGAGAACTCCCCAAACTACAACTGAAACTCACCCCCCACTTCTGCCACCTCTTCTGGCAAATAGGCCTCCACCCGGAATGCCCTGCCCCAGCACAAGAGCTGGCCTGTCCCAGCTGATGGGGGTGGAGCACCCAGAA
>JANRFK010000875.1:21233616-21248109 GCA_030068395.1 Apalone spinifera | reverse complement strand
TTTCTGATAGGCTCTTTTTGCGCAAGAAACCCCTGTGGAGCATCCACACTTGCCGTTTTGTGCAAGAGCTGTCGTGCAAAAAGGAGTTATTCCTCGTGGGGAGAGGAATAACTTTACCAGCAAAAGTCCTTTGTTCCGTCAATTTACTGTATTTTTTTTTGCACAAAAATATGCTTGAGGTGTGGATGCTCAGCCAGTTTTTTCACAAAAACCTTGTAGTGGAGACACAGCCTAAATGTATGCAGGCAGCCACATTGGGCACTAGCTTAAGTTGTTGAGGGGTGCATACATGGCAGTGTGGAAGGTTTTTAGGGTTGGAGGATGCCTCCCGGTATGTGTATTCACATAACCTAATACCAGGAGGTCTCCATCTTGTTTGGGGCTTCTAGAACATAAGAACAGCCATACCAGGTTGGATCAAAGGTCCATCTAGCTCAGTATTCTTGCTTCTGATAGTGGCCAATGCAGGTGCCCCAGAGGGAATGAACAGAACAGTCTCCTGTTGCGAAGCAGAAGCTAGGGACACTATTCCTGCCCATCCTGGCTAATAACCATTGATAGACCTATCCTCCATTAATTTGTATAGCTGTTTTTTGAGCCCTGTTATAATCTTGGCCTTCACAACATCCTCTAGCAAGGAGTTCCACAGGTCAACTGTGCATTGTGTGAAGAAGTACTAAAGAAATCTGCCACCTATTCATTTCATTTGGTGACCCCTATTCTTGTGTTATAGAAAGGAGTAAATAACTTATTTATTCACATTTCCCACACCAGTCGTCTCTTTTCCAAGCTGAAAAGTCCCAGTCTTGTTAATCTATCCTCATATAGCAGCCATTCCATATTCCTAATCAGGCACTACTATCATGCAGACTAGTAACAATATTTGTTTCAGAAGTGCAGATCAGAGAGGAAAGGTGACAGCCCCTGGCTAAGCAAGGATAAAATGAGCATCCTTTACTCCCATCTTTACCTGAAAGTCCACGAGACTGCAGGAGTCCCCGGGCAGGCCTGGCCAAAGAGCTTGCAGGGCCCAAGGCAGCACACTGAGCCACACGGATGTGTGGCTCCCAGCCGGGTAGGCAGGGCTGGGAGCTAGATAGCGCAGGGCCCTGAATGCGCAGAGCTGCGGGGCCCTGAATGCACGGGGCCTAAGGCAACCACCTTGCTCGCCTTCCCCAAAGGCTGGGCCTGCCCCCGGGGCCATGAGCCACGGTAGCAGTAAATAGATACACTCTGCAGCCCCTCTGCCAAGGGAGGGACGAGGGTGTCTGTGTTGCTGAAAACCTGCATGATGGTCCAACGTGTACGCACATGTGTGCTGATGAAATCCCAGCCCCCCTGAGGCCTGCTCCCTAGCTGAGACCTACATTAAAGGGGTCAGGATTAAGGAGCCCATAGGGCACCTGCTCTGGGAGTGACAAGCTGCTGCCTGAAGCTTACGGGTGTCTCGGGTTGCTCAAGACATTCCGCATTAAAGCAGTGAGCTTTCATCTCTCACCTGGGACCAATAAAGCAGCATTGGATAGAGACTGTTGTGATAAATGGGGCGTAAATCACACCTTCCCCCTCCTCACCTCGAGGGGAGACGGAGCTGCGGCAGCTTTCTCAAGCTGGACTTCACTGCGCTCAGACAGGCCCTTGTCTGACTGTGAAGTCAATTAGAACTTCATCAGAAATCAATTTGCGAGGCCCAGCTGAGATGTACCTATAGATCAGGCTCTGCCAACTGATTATTGCACTAATGGAATATTCTATTGATTAATTGAATATTGAAGTCCTGAGATGTAAGCTTGACTGTATTATCCCCAACTTGTTACTGAGCTGAGCAGCAGAAGTGCCACAGACAGGGGCTAAATGTAGGGGAGTCAGTCTCTGAGTTTTTGAGGTATTAGGGTTCACAGGCCTCTGCACCCTTTGAACTTTGCCCTGTGCCATGCTGAGATGCCCACCTGTTTTCCGTGGGCAGCAAGGGAAGGGGCAGGGAATTTCTTAAGCCTCCTGAACTGGGGGATAGTGGTGGGTCTGCTTTCTGGCTACTGATCCTCAACTGTGTTTCATCACTTAATATTGTCAGACAGGCACCCAGAGCTTTGGGAGGGTATGTTGTGAAAGGCATCAGAACGAATAAATATAGCAGCAGCAACGAAAGAATTAACAGCATGAGGAAGGCAGGTCTTGTGTGATTTTTCACTGAGTGTTAAGTGTGCAGTCTGCCCTTTGCCAGCAGGCCTCTCAGCATGCTTTGAGACACCAGGGGCCTGAGCCTCATGATAACCCAGTTTTGTAGGTTAGGATGATTCAGTCCCATTTTACACACACGCAGGAGGTCAGGCCTGGAAACTGAAATTGGGGGGAGGAGTCCAAAGATCTTTCCCCACCTTTTCCTCTTCCCCAGTCGTCCCTGGGTGCTTTTCCACCCCTGTAAAACCTCCACTCTTCTGATGGGCAAAGGAGCCAGAATCCCTCCAGCATGGAGGGTTTCATACTTGCCACCTTGGGAAGAGCCAAGTTACAGGTTCAGTCATGAGGTCAGTGGGACCATTCATGTGCTGAATGAAACACCTGTTTATTTTATTTTATTTTTGGATGGGGACCACACAGAGAAATGGGAGAGAGGGCAATGAAGATGGAGGCAGGGGAGAAGAGAGCAATGAGGTCGGAGACAGGGGGGAGCAGGATGCAGGGTCTGGAGCCACAGTCAGTTAAGCGCCCAAAGTTGGGTTAAAAAAAATCACGAGTGAGCTGCACCATGTTGGGATTAACGCCGCAGAGCCCAATGGGAAGCACATGAGCAAGAGAGAATTCCAGTGCCACAGAACCCCACCCCAGCACAGCTCTCCTACAAGAAGGCCGCTTACAAACAGTATTTCAGCTGGACAAACATCGGCTGCTCCAAGCCCTGAGTCTTAGTCCCTAGTCTCTTGCTGCTTATGGCAGCAGAAGCTGGAGGCAAAAGCAGCCTTGCCCCCTGGGTGCTGGGCACTCCACAAGGCAGGAGGATGGGGGAGGGGAAGTGGGGAGAAGAGGCAGGTGGGGAAGAGACAGGGAATGAAAAGGAAGAGAAAACACATGAGTAATTTGCTGTCCTAAGTGTAGTGCTGAGGCCATCTTCTTGAGCTCTTGATAAAAAAGGTCAAGCCTGTAAATGGAGGAGAAGGAAGGCTGCTGTCTCCATAGGGCAGGTCACGACAATGAAACTGTCCAATCCAGCCAGGCAGCTCTCTGTGAAGTCTGAAGAGAAAACTCACAAATGCCTGACGTGCCAAGAAGCCCACACACCTGTCCCTCCTCTCCATTGTTCCCCCATCTCCAGTCCCTTTTCCGCCCTGCCCACTCTTTCCTCCAGCCTTCATCTGCCTATCAGAAATGCCGAGAAGCTGTTGGTCTAGTCTGAGAAGTGAAAGGGGCACATGGGGAAGAAGCATGATGAGCCGGCTGCAGAACGCAAACCATCAGACACATCCCCAGCATCCCAGCCTTGAAGCTATCTCTGCAGAGATCCCCACTTCCCATCCTCGACCCTGCCAGAGCCCTCTTCTCGTCACCATGTAAATATTCACCATGCTAATGCCCTCAGCTGCCTCTGAAGCAGTGTCTCCTGCAGAAGCTCTCTTAGCAGAAGCTGCTCGGCCAATTAAGGGAGGCTTTGGGCTCGCTTTCTGTCGTTCGTTCACTCGTTCTTTCGTTCATTCCAGCCAGGAAGGTTAAAAATAAACCAAGAGGAAAAAAACAAGCATTAATGGAACAGCTAGAAGAGAAGAACGGGCTTTTTCTCACAATGAGAGGCCTGACCTTTCGGCAGCAGCTTCAGAAACCACAGGCAACAGCCCTTCACTGGAATCTGATGCTGATGAACTACCGAGAGTTCTGTCTCCTTCTCTCACTCGATACCTTTTTTACTTATTAACCTTTCAGCTCCCACTGCCCTGGCAACCTGACAATTCTGCCCATCAGGACTGCCTAGCAAGGAGAATGACCCTACTCCACCCTACCCCACCCACACTGGACTCCTCCCTGATATCCTGACATCCTGCCCGGGCAAGGTTCCCGCGTGAGGAAGCTTCTGAATGTGATTCTCATCTGAGGGAAGTGCAATGTGCTCTCAACGGGGGAAATGTGATGGAAACAGGCAGAGACTATCTCCTCTGGCTAAGCAATAGGAGAGCCCTGTGGTGCCTTCCTGGGTGCATGCTGCAAGCTGCAACCCTGGCGGATGAGGTGTGACAGTGGCTCCGAAATATGCCTGAGAGTTTCTTGACAATCCAACCGAGATATAAAACCCAATAGGATGCAAATCCACATGGGAACATTACTGCTTGGATTGACTCAAGAACTGGCCCTAAATCACCACAAGGCTGAGCAAACAAGCCAATTTCACTCCCTCAGGGTGAGGGAAGGTGCATTTTGTATGGCTGAATAAAGCCACCAGAAGCCTTCTCATTAAATTAAAAGCCTGGGGACATTTTTCAAAGACAATGGAAGTAAAGGGCTAGGAAGAGGCAGCAGGGATTTAGGGAGAGTCAGAGAGTGGAGTTCCAAGGGAACAGCCGTTCCAACCAGAGCTCTCTGTTCATCTCCTGGTGCTGGCATTTTGGGGTGGAAAGATGTAGTTCCCTATGCTGGCTTTGTGTAACTGGCCTGACTATGTGCGAAGGGCTGTGTTCTCTCAATTGTCTCAGACACCCCCTGTAACATCCTATTATCCTGACCTTGTTCCTGGTGTCCAATTCAGTGGGAGTGACTGTAGCCTGCACCCAAATTGTAGCCTCTGAGAGCCAATAAACACAAACAACATTTTCTTTCCCTCTCTCTCTCTCTCTCTCTTATTTGATTTTACAAAGAACACAAACATCATTGATTTTAGAATAAAAATCTCTGGCCTCTCCAAAGGAGCATTTTTCACAAAGGTTAAAGCTGATGATGTGGTGTTATTTTCCCATTATCCTCTTTTGTAATCTTGTATGGAAACCCCAGAGAGGCCAGCAGTCTCTTCTCCCCCTCTTCTCACAGCGGCTTTTCTCCAGTAGCCACTGCTCAGGCGGGCCCTTCCCAGATCAGGCCTCATAAAAGAGAAGGACGAATGAGTAAATAAATAGAGAAGGGTTGTGCTCATTCCTTTGCTGCAGCCTGCCAGTCCCTCTCCACATACCTTTCCCAGTGGCAGTGCTAGTGCAGACTGCACACTTAAGCTGTGCTTTCCGGGAGAAACTGACCCATCTCGGGCAAAGGGCAGCACCAACAGGTGTAAATGGACTGGTGCTGGAATGGTTATTGTTGATATTATTTTATTTTATATTAGCACCTAAAAGGCCAGGGTTAAGCTCACACCACAGTCCAGACACATTATTAATTAATTATTATTATTATTACTGTATTATTATTATTTACTACTTATTTTATTATAGCACCTAGGAGCCCACTCCTGAACCAAAACCTCATTGCGTTAGGTTCAGTACAGATGTCTCTGCGTAAAAGAAGCTGACCCTATGCTCTAAATCAGTGTTTCTCAAAGTGGTCCGTGAAACCACTTTGAGATACCTGCTAACTGGCCGCCCGCTCCGGTGTGTTTATTTACTGGAGCTGCAGCCATGGAGCCTCGTGGTTCCCATTGGCTTCGGTTCACCATTTGCAGCCAAAGGGAGCCATGGGAAGTGGCGTGGGCCAGGTGTGACAATGAGTCGGGGTTCCTCCAATCCTGCAGCTCCATAGCAGCAAGAACAGACTCCACCAGCCAGCAGAATAGAGAGGGTTTATTGCTTCTCCAGGATACAGCCCAGCATAGATGTGATGGCTACGTCTAGACTGGCATGATTTTCCGAAAATGCTTTTAACGGAAAAGCACTTTTTGCGGAAAAGCGTCCGTGGCCAAAAAAAAAGATTGTGCCCTGTCCGGCCAGGCTCAGAGGAACCACCTCAGTACCTGAGGAGGATTCCATTGCTCCACAGTGGGAGCGCCTCACACCGGCTGTGCTTAGGTAAGTTTTATAACCAGTCATATTTAAACAATTGTGCAGGAAGACAGAGAACTGGCTGTTGGTACGGCAAGACCAAGCCTTTCATCACCAGTTCCAGACTGCTGCAGAACTTGGTTTCATTTACAAGTTTGATCCCTGTAATCAAGGTTTGAACAAAGACCTGACCTGAATGGGCCACTACTACACCTAATGACCTGAAAAGCTAAGCACTGAGTATGTAATCTACTCTATTAGCTTCATTTAGCACGGACACTCTAATTTGACAATATTGTTTTCCTATTTTTTCCTTCTCCATCCCTCCCCATCTCCCCTCTTTCTCTGCTGTTTATTTGTACCCTGGACCCCTTACTCCAGTCATCTCAAGAAGTGTGTTGGGCCCACGAAAGCTCATGATACCATCTACATTTTTTGTTAGTCTCCAAAGTGCTGCAGAGTATTTGTTGTTTTTTAAGTTTTTTTTCCATTCTAGACTGGTTCTCCTGACAACGGGACTCGACTGTTGTTGTGTCTCCAGACACTCCAGATGATTGCAAATTCAGAAAAACAACAAGGAAAAGAAGCACAAACATAAGTGATGAGTTCTATGGGCCTGTAGTGCCTGAGCACCAGGAATATTCCTGACCCTGGGCTTGGCTCCACAAAACTTCAGGGCTGGGTCTCTCCCTCAGTCTCACCTGGCACCCCGGCATGCTCCCCCATCCTGTATGTCTCTCAGCCTGCCCCTAGGCAATTTAAACAGGCCTGAGGGTCCCTGCCAGTATCACCTGCAGTGCAGCAGGACTAGAGCAGCTTCCTGCCTACCTGCTCTGTGTGGCTGCCAGCACATGTATCCCTGCAGCCTGTGGTGAGGGGGAGGGTGTGTCACCATGCGCTGCCCCCACTGCAGTATCCTGGGAGGGAGGGAATTCGGGTGGGGGAGGGGTGCAGGCCCTGGGCATTCTGGGCACATCAACATTTCTGCAAACCTGCCACCCCTGAGCACAAGTTAAAGTCTCCATGAGAGAAAGAGAGCACAGTGATGTCACTCACTCGGTGGCTGCTACCCTGACACAATGCAGAGCCCCCTGCCCCTGCAGCTGACAGGCAAGGAGACACTGTACAGTTAAAGGCACAGTGCACAGAAAACACCGCCTGGCAGCAACTCTTTTGTGTTGGCAGAGCTGCACGTGGCACAACCATGTGACAGCTGCATGAGGGACAGTGCGAAATGAGCTGGTGGGGCTCAGCCCGGCTCGCTCTGACAGAAGGGTCCCACCCAGCACTAGTTCAGCTCAGTCTCAGCAGAGAAGCTGAGGACTGTCTGATCCCAGGGGGCTGGACTCCATGCTCTCCAGTAAGGAAGGTCTTCGTTGTGGAAGTTTGCTCTTTTGCTGTCTGCTGTGCTGGTTCTGTAGATCAATTCACACCGACGCCTTTAAAGTCCCAGACTATCACATCACAATATTATAAAGCTGATGAGCTAGTAGGCTGCTGGAGACATGCTGGTCTTCAAATTCTAAGCAAGGTCTCTGCCATGGGCTGCTGCTGGCCCTTTAAATGGAATCTTTGCCCACCCGGTGCTCTTACAACATACTTCATTCATGAATTAAGTCCCTGACAGCCCATATCTGTATGATCAATATGTTTGTTTATCGGCAGCAGCTGCTGTGTTTTAGCAAAGCTAGTGGGCTCCAGCGAGAGAATTGCGTTCTAACCGCAGTACAGGGCTCGGGACAGGGAGAAGAACAACCTCCTGCCAGCAAATGGGAGCTGGGATGGATAAGATTTCACACTAATGACCCTTTAATTGAAATCGCTGGTTGGGACGGATTGCTCATCTCAGGGAAATCTGCTCTGATGGCTCCTGGCTTGGCCACTCCTGAGAGGAGTCCATTAACTCAGTGGATGTGTACACTGTGCAAATAAAGGCAAAAGCAATAGTAACAGAAGGATGAGGCTATCGGGGTCAATCAGTTATGGGCACCTCTGAAGTGTGTGTGAGGGGAAGTGCAAGTCAGCAGTTGGTGTAAATGGAGAGAGGGCTCACTGAACCTCACACCTTTGCTTTGCTATGCTAGGGCTCCTTGATTCTGCTTGGGCATAGCCCTCAGCCGTTCTCGCTCCACTTTGCCAGTCTACCAGTTACAGTGAGGGAGTCAGGACTCCTGGGTCCCAGTCCCAGCTCTGCCATTGACTCACAGTGTGACTTTGGGCATCACTTCACTTTCCAGTACTTCGGTTTCACTGTATGTAAAATGACAGACCTACCTTAAGGGACACCTATATACTATGGAGATAGGTGCTGTGCATTTGAAATCTGATTGATTGATCATCTGGAAAAGGGGAAAGTTCATACATTTTAAAGGCAGAACGGACCATTATGATCACCTAGTCTGACTTTTAGCATGACACAGATCAAGGAAAAAGTGAGTTCCCTAGTTGAGGACCTTCCTCATTTACACTTGAGACCCTCCACTCCTCACAGCTGTAGCTGAGTCACTGGGGAAGGAGAAGGCGGTGTTAGTCGTACCTCCTGACTGGCTGAATGCAATTCACAAGACCTGCTTGTGCAACTACATGCATGTGCAAACTTACAGTTTGATTCCCACAAACCCACATGCCTGTGCCCCTGAAATGTACTTACTGGGAACATTTGTTTCTGTAAAACTCCATCTCCTTAAATATGCAGGGCAAGACGGTGATGTGAACACAAAGCTGGGCATGGGCTGGGCCACACAGCAATGTTCCTTGTAAACTGAGTGCGTGGGTGTCCACCAAGGAGAGATTCCAATGCTGCCCAGCTGATTAGCAGAGCTCCCACAATCGGCAGCCTGTGTTTCTACTGGTGGTGCACATCCGCACATGCCTTGGTGCACATAAAATTTATTCTGCACATGGATTGGAACAATTGGAGGGAATATTTCAGCACAGCCCAAGCTGATGTATTAAAAATCCAAATGAATATCATCGGCAATAGTTTGCGTGATTGGGACAGGTGTATGTCATCACTCACAGTTGCACCTATCCGACAGTAGCAGACATTTCCTGTAACCAGCATGACTTAGGCCTCCCCTGGTATTGTGTCTATGTCTGGGCTCCAGGTGGACATGCTACTCCCTGTGCTGGAAAGCCAGGCAAACAGATGACCAAGCAATGGGACTTAGTCATTCCCACTTTTTCCCCAGCTCCCCTGACAAACTCTGACTAGAGGGACTGCCTATCTATCTGCCATATTGCAATGAATATGTATTATATGCATGTTCATCCCGATATGTGTGTCAATAGCCCTATACTTCTCAGAGAGATTCTTTGTTAGCCTGTGTTTTTAGAGCAGCTGAGTGTGAGCTCCATCCTCATGGATGCCAGGATGTTCCCCACACCCATGGTGTACAGCTTAGTGACAAGAGCAAAGTCCTTGGTGGCCCAATTTGTTATGACTATTTTATCTCATGGCCTCATTTCCAGCCAATCAGCAGCTTCCATTTCCCAAGAGGCCTGTTGTCTATGAAGATCTCTTGTGGGCCTAAGAACTGCTAATGAAAACCAGGCTTGTTAGATTTGAAGCAGCTCCCCTGGACCTATTTTGTGAGTGGAGCGTTGATGTGTGTCTCTTGCAATGCGAATGGAAGTCTGAGTGCACAGAATGGAGGGTTATGAACCTGCTTTGAATGCATTTATTATTCACATTAATTACTATGTCTGCTCAAGAGGACAGCTGTTCAAGGAGGCTGTGGTACCAATTTATCAGAAGACGATTCCGACAGAAGTCACGGAGAGTTTTCCTCTGAACTTGGAAGGATGGAAAGATGGAGATTTTGTAATTAGAAGAATTAATGGGAGCCTAGCAAATTAAAAATAGCCCCCCGCCCCCACCCAATGTATTAAGCTCTGATCTCAATTAGAGAGATCAGGGACTAGCCCTTGAATGGGAATTATTGAGATGAAAACTGATTGCGAGACAAAGAATAAAGGCAGCAGCATCAGAGATGGAGCTTGCGGCGGGGCAAGGAGGTGCCAGGGAAAAGAAGGAAAGAGAACAGTATTGACACATCACAGAGGCTGTACCCAGCTGCCGGGCTTGAGATGCAGAGTGACAATCCACTGGCCTGATACACCCACACACAAGGAGGGAAACCACTTAGGTGCACCATGGGGAAAGTCAGCTCCATTATTTACCATCTAGTACCCGAGATAGTTTCTGCCTACAGTCAACTCATGTTAGAAGGGGACCAGCAGTGGTTTCCAGGCACTGAATCCACTTTGCTTGGTCACTTCCTGGGGCTGATATTTAGAGTGGTCTAAAATCACTAGCACCCTGTTGCACAGGTGATAGTCTATAACCAACATGTGACAGAATTTGCTCCTGCAAAGTGCAATCTCTACTAATAGAGAGCAGCAGGCATGAGGATATGTATTCCTGCTGAACAACTGGTCTTGAAATATTAAGCTTAGGCTTCATTCATTCCCCCCCCCCCAGTCTATTTGCTTATCTGTTTTGCCCTATCACATGCTGCCTGTCACTCAGCCTCTGAGTTCTCTGGGGGAGGGACTCTCTGTCTTTGTCTACACTGCAGGATGTTTGGGCAAGAAGCCTTTTGCAGAAGAGTTCTCGCGCAAAAACTTCTTGAGCAAAAGTGCGTCCACACCTCAACGTGCATCGCAAAAGCGATGTGCTTTTGTGCAAGAGAGCATTCCACACTGCATGGACACTCTTGTGCAAGAAAGCGCTGATGGCCATTCTGTGAATGGCCATCAGAGCACCTGTGCTTTTGCTGATAGGAGTTTCTTGCACAAAAACCCCTCCAGAGCATCCTCACCTGCCTTTTTGCCCAAGAGCTGTAGCGCAAAAAGGAGTTATCCCTCGTGGGGAGAGGAATAACTCTACCGGCAAAAGCCTTCTGTTCTGTCGATTTTCTTGCCCAAAAACGCACTTGAGGTGTGGATGGTTTGCTGTTTTTTTGTGCAAAAATAGCCGTTTTTGCACAAAAAGCTTGTAGTGTAGACAGAGCCTCTCTCTCTCTCTCTCTCTCTCTCTGTTCTATGACTGTGCAGTGCCTAGCATGAGAGGGCCTGTTCTCCTAGCACCAGACAGCAGATGAGGACTGGATGGCTCTGGGATATGGAGCCTTGCCCCTTTAAGAGCTTCCTAAATCTAATTACCTCGGTCTAGCAGAGCAGGAGAGTCACAGGTGTCCGGTGGCTGCGTGTGCTCTATGCACAGTGTGCTTGGCAGTCCTCACTCCGGTTCATTTCTTGAAGGGCAGGAGTGGGGCCTGGCTGAATTGCAAATCCCTGCAGTCTCAGGCCAGTCTGGACTCAGGCAGTGAGGTTTAGCATAGGAACTGGAGGTGGGCAAAAACAAAGGGTAGGTTTGGTTTTGCAAAATGAGTCATCTGAGTGTGAGGATTGCACAGCCTGGACTCAACGGAAGGCTGGCTGGTTCGGCTCTATATCCCATTTGATTTAGTCCCACCACAAAATGTGAAATATTTGGCTAAATGCTCTCTAATTGGAGCTTCATCTTCTACCATGTCCGGTCACCTGTGGATAGCAGCCCTGCTCTCCCCTCCAGCCAAGAATCTGTGCCATATTCCAGGGCAGGCAGGGACCTGAGGCTGAAATTATAGACTTGCTTACTAATTGCGGCATGTTCTCTCTCTGTAGGTATGTCATTGCCGGCAATTAGCTCAAAGATCCTTTCCCACTCTTGTTAAGTTCCTGTGCTTCAGTTAAATACTCCCAGATCCTATTTAAATGATTTCAAATGCAATTCATTCTGGCTCGTTAAATAATTCCACAGCAGTGTCTGTCTTCTCCTCTCTGTTTTCCAGCAGCCGCTTTCTCCCAGAAAGAATGTGGTGACTGAGGAAAAAAGGAAAGTGGGGAGAGAAAAGGGGGAGCAACATGAAAACACGAGAGGAAAGCAGAGAAATTTGGTTTTCATTCCTGTGGTTTGGTCTCCCTCTGTCCTCTGTTTCACCTCTTCTTTCTCTCTCTGTTTGGCAGTGACTTCACCTGAAAGCCACAGATTTAGAAATGTTTCACCAATTATGTATGCCCAACAAGAAAATTAGGTTTTAATGTTCTGCCTATGCTGGTCTACACACACGTGGCGAAACCTACAGAGTCAAGGTCAGTTGCATCTTGACTGCCTGCCATGTCTTTAGCCCTCTGGGGATACGTCTACACGGCACTGTAACTCGAAATAAGATATGTAATTTGAGCTACGCAAATTGCTTAGCTTATTTCAATGCTATTTGGAAATAGCTTACTTCATCATTTTGCCCTATGTACACAGTACCACATTTCAAAATAAAGCATTATTCCAAAACGTCCCTTACTCCTCGTGGAATGAGGTTTACACGGACGTCGGAATAGTGAGCCTGAAATAATGGGCTTGCTGTGAAGACACAGGATAGCTATTTCGGGATACTCTGGTATCCCAAAATAGCATTGCAGCATAGACGTACCCTGGAGCTATGTCTACACTGGCGGGTTATTGCGCAAGAACAGCCGTTCTTCCGCAGAGCGTCCACTCTGCCCACCTGCTCCTGCGCAAGATTTACAGTAAAGTGTGGTAGGAGAGGGCTTCTTGCGCAAGAGCTACACTCTTTTCTAACAGGTGTAAGCTCTCTTGCGCAAGAGGGCAGTGTGGACGTGTGGCAGGGGTTTCTTGCTCAAGAAAGCCCTATGGCTAAAATGGCCATCCGAGCTTTCTTGAGCAAGAAAGTGTCCACACTGTCATGGATGCTCTTGCACAAAAGCACATCTCGTACATGGCAGTGTGGATGTGTTCTTGCACAAGAACCCTTGCGCAAGATATTCTTGCGTAATAACCCGCCAGTGTAGACATAGCTTGGGAGTCCACAGTGCATGCTGGACTTTGCTCTGGGCCAGGAGCAGCAGAGGCTAGGCTGAGAAATTGAATGGCAGGTAAAGAACAAAGTGGAGCACCTCATCTTGTTCAGAGTGAAGACTTCAGCATGACGGACTGCCTTATGGAGACTTCCCATTCCCATCAAACAAGGAGAAGGGGCTAGTGCCAAGTGCCTAGCCAGCTCTCCATAGATCATCAGCCAAGTGCTCCTCAGACCAGTCTGGGCATCTCTGAGGTCAGGAAT
Source organism: Apalone spinifera (assembly GCA_030068395.1). Taxonomy (NCBI): domain Eukaryota; kingdom Metazoa; phylum Chordata; order Testudines; family Trionychidae; genus Apalone; species Apalone spinifera. The sequence continues at coordinate 21,235,034 of JANRFK010000875.1, read as the reverse complement.
GGGAGTCTGTTGAGAGTATTAGAACTCACCACTGCAGTTTCAATGGCTTCACTTCCCATCCCAAAATCGTGTCAAATGCTAAAGTGCTCCATGTAAATGGCTGCCACTTTCCCACTCAGAAATAGCTGCATTTCAATATTAGATTAAGTGAGCCTGGTGTTTAGTTTGCTAAGTACTTTGAGATCCTTCAGGATGCATGGTGCTAAAGCAAAACAAAACATTATTGTTAGCCAGGAGAGGGGACAGGGGGGACTTGTAGCTCTCACAAGAGGACATAGGTTACCTATCAGTAATGAGCAGAGGCCAGCAAAATGTTTGCAGTGAAATTCAAATTTAATCAAGATCTGCCCTTTCGGGGTGAATTTGGAATTGGTGACATGTCTGTGAAAGGGCTATTCCATTTTGGCATGAAAACAGGAAACCTTTCGGAGGAAATGTATTAACATTTCATACAAATTTGTTTCCATAGTGAAATCGTAAAATGTTGTGAGTGTCACCAAATCAGCACTCTCAAGCAGTTTTACAAAAAATAGGAAAGATGGTGGGGGAGCTAGTATGAGTAAAATGAAAATACAGACATTTACCATATTTGTATGGTTTTGCAGAAATCTGCTAGTGAGGTTACTTCTATCTGATATAATACAGACCAACTCTATGCCCTGTGTATCACTAACACATCATTATTTAATTATTTGTTTCTTCTTTGTATTGTTGAGGTGCCTGGGAACCCCAGCTTCATAGTAGGACACCCACTGTGCTAGAATCATGGAACACTAGAACTGGATGGGACCTCAAGAGGTCATCAAGTCCAGTCCTCTGCCCTCGTGGCAGGACTAAGCACTGTCTAGATCATCCCTGACAGGTGTCTGTCTAACTTGTTCTTAAATATCTTCAGTGATGGAGATTCCACAACCCCCCTAAACAATTTATTCCATTGTTTAACCACTCTGACAGGCAGGAAGTTTTTCCTAATGTCCAACCTAAACTCCCTTGCAGCAATTTAAGCCCCATTGCTTCTTATACTATCCTCAGAAGCCAAGAAGAATTTTTTTTCTCCCTCCTCCTTATAACACCCTTTAAGATACTTGAAAACCACTATCATGTCCCATCCCAATCTTCTCTTTTCTAAACTAAACAAGTTCAGTTCTTTCAGTCTTCCCTCACAAGTCTAGTTTCCTAGACCTTTAATCATTTTTGTTGCTCTTCTCTGGACCCTCTCCAATTTCTCCACGTCTTTCGTGAAATGTGGTGCCCAGAACTGGACACACTACTCCAATTGAGGCCTAATCAGTACAGAGTAGAGTGGAAGAATGACTTCTCGGCTACGTCTAGACTGGCACGATTTTCCGCAAATGCTTTTAACTGAAAAGTTTTTCCGTTAAAAATATTTGCGGAAAAGAGCATCTAGATTGGCATGG
>JANRFK010000875.1:21167800-21206049 GCA_030068395.1 Apalone spinifera | reverse complement strand
TCTCTCTCTAGAAGTAACAAACTCATCATCACACTGACCTGCACCTCCCCAGAAAGAAACACAGGTGCACACACTACCGTGCACCACAATCACCACAGCTCCTTAACATGTTCACCCTCTTTTCCACAACGGCAATCATACACTACCACAGTCCCACCTGCTTGTATGATGCTGTCTTAGTGCTTGCAACATCCTGCCTACTAATAGGGCAAGTTGCTACACCATGGGACACTGTGAGAATAGCCTAGTGGGAGGGGGAGAAGGTATGGGGGCAGTTGGAGGATGAGGCTTTCCAGGGAGATGGGCAGACATGTCTAGGTAACTGACAGTTTCACCCAAATCTCACAACTGCTTAGAGATCCACACAGTGGAGGTGCTTTCCCCCATTATTTTCTGTGTCCTGGGAACTCAGCATTTCCAGATTCTAGACACAAATGTCCAACCGCTGGTCCAGTGCAGCCTTTGACTATGCAACCTCACTCTCTGTGCCGGTAAATCTGGCAGTTGAGCATCCATGCACTGCGGACCCTAGCCACCAAACCTGAGGCCTAGCTGAGGTCTTTTCAAGATGGAGGGGCCTGTGCCTCCAGCGTGAGGGGAAACAGGAAGAGGCAGCTCATTGCTTGGCTTGGAGGTTGGGACTTTCTGAAACACTCATGACATTTAGGTACTTGTCAGAACCTAACTGTGGAGGCCTTTAACATCCCTCTGTCATTCAATCCTGGCTTTCCCCCCTCTCGAATCCCCCATGTCCTGTTGCCACAGACACTTGATTTTCCAGGACCAGCACTCCCTGATAGCTGATATGGGACTGGGTGCAATGAGCTCTAGATCCTGGCAGTCCAGGTCCCATGGAAGAGGAGTCTTCCCAAGTTCCAAGCCCATCTGCTGGACCATGGGATCTAAAACGTTCTCATGTTATGCACTCAGTAACGAGTGCCGTGCTCACTGTTCCTCACCCTTTCTTCTGATATTGGCCCTCAATCCAGTCATGCTCAGAGCCCTCGGAGCAGCTCAGAAACCGGATGAAACAGTCACTTCAAAACATCTTGCGCTGGAGCTTTCCAACTTTGTTTTCATGGAGTGTTTTAATGGCACTGGTCTCCGCTTATTACCTCACTTTATGGCAATTTACAGCAGTCAGCTAATAAAGGCGACTGCCATAAAATGAGGTCATGGGCAGTAATGTGCTATAAAACAGAAAGGGAGGAAGGAATGAAGCCTGAGACATTTGGACTGTCGAGCGAGGTAACCTGGATTTGGTCAGGAGGCCTTCTTTAGAGTGGGAAAAGATGTGGAAAACATTTGCCATCACATTTGCGGAAGCTGCCAAGACACCAGCTTTGCCACCACGCTTGGTATTAATGGATGGGTGTGTATGTATTGTAACACCATTGCGGGTGGCTGAGAATTTACTGAAGTGGGTACATGCATGTGGCTGTCACATGCGTTTCTATAGGAACAGGAATATTGCAGCACAGGCCAGGCTTGCTTGGGGCTCTGTTTTCAGAGCTCATTTTAAGCATGAAATGAGAGGCAATGAGGATAATCATTAGTAATGTGTATTTATCGCTCAGTGTACTAAGTAGCGAACAGAAACTGGAGCTGTCCCAGTGGGGAATGCTGTAGGAGCCCTGAAGGTAAATGTAAAGATGCAGCCTCTGCTCCGGAGTGGTTACAAGTTCAATTCACACACGGCCCGATGAATGGGGATAATAAACAAGCAGAAGGCAAGACAAAGTGATGATGATAGAATGCTACAGCTGCTCACATGGGTCCAGGCCCTTCTTCCTTGAAGTAAATTGGAGTCTGTCTGATATCAAGGGGACTCTCTGCCCTTACCCCTTGGGAACATACAAATCAGAGTGGGCTGGCTGATTTTATTTTTAAATGTATATTTCCCTCCATGCAGGCAAGCTGGAGGAGGGGGGAGGGTTGCCACTTTTGTTTGGATGTGTTCCTGGAGGTTTCATCCAGTGACCCAATCTTTCATTCTGGGAGACTTCAGGTCAACTCTGAAGGGTTGGCAACCCTATGAGGAAGACTTTAGAAAAGGCTGGGGAGAGGGTGGTGGGTTAAGAAAGGGGCTGGGGGAGGGCACTGCACACACTGGGGCAGAATGAATTGGCAGAGGGCATGGGGCTGGGAAGGACCAGGTGGAAGGAAGGAAAAAGAGGGGTCGAGGCACGCGCGGAAAGAGAATCCTCATCAGTCCTCCTACTAAAATACCAAAGTGATTGAATCTGTCTTCTCTTTGCACATAAGTTGGTTTCCTCTCAGCTACCTGAGAGATTTTTGCACAGATATAGCTTCACCCATGCAAGCCCCTGGGTACTGCCTGGACCAATGCAAAAAGTTCCTTTCACCAATGCAGCTCAGTCCATCAAGATCCATATGTCCCCACTCCCAGCAAACACCTTTTGATCTCAGCGAGGCAGGAGCAGGTAAGATGCACAGGAACAGCTCACCTTTTGCAGCAGAGCGGCCGGTCTGCACTAGGGGATAGCAAAATGCATTGCACCTACATTGGTGCAAAAAGTCCCAGTGCAGGCAAACCCTCAGTCTCCTGGCAGATTTCCCATCAAGTTCTGGGAGAGGATTTTGTTTTTGCTTTTTCATCCTGGTCCCCATTCCCTGTTCATTAACCAATGTATCCCCTTCCAATATGTGCCGTCATTTACTGTGTGAACAGCTCCTTCTCCTCTTCAGTCAGTGAAACAAACAAACATGCAAGGCTGCTGTAACCAAGAGGAAAATTAGTAGCAGGTGAAAGCTGATTTTTAATGAGACCAAACTGTTTTCTAATGTAGCAGAGAAACAGTTTTCTCCACCTCTCCCTTAAGTTGTTGGTTGTGTCTGAGTTTGGCAGCACGGGCTAGTACAGGGAGTTCTCACGCTATAGATGTTGGTGTCCATATCTCAATAGAGATTTTGTCCTATGGATGCCTCCCTGTCTACTCCTGATCCCACAGAGCCCAACTAATCTCCCACTGGTGATCACAGAATATCCCTAGGGCTATGTCTACACTGCAGTTTTTCTGGGATACCTCTTCTGAAGAAAGAAGCAGAAAAAGCTACGCAAATTGCGTTTTTTTCAGGAAGAGAAGTGCTGTGTAGACATAGCCTGGAACAACTGCAGCAGTCACTCGTGCGGTGAAGTATCTTTGGGGGATTGTATTTTTAGGTAACCCGAGTTAGCTAAATCCTTTTTCTTCTGCATAAAAGTGAATCACACTGTGGCCACTTCTGTGTGCGTGATGCCCAGCTCAGGTACTCTTGCTCATGCCAGTTCTCACCTAGCTAATGTGCTGCAGACAATAGTGTAGCATCAGCAGCACGGGCAGCAGCAAGAGATGGCATGAACTAGCTGCCCCATGAATCTAGCTTCAGGCAGGCCCACTAACAGCAATTCAGAACCCAGGGCAGAAATCAATGGGCCCCCTCCCTTCAGCAGAGGTCACAAGCCCCCTCCCCACCCTGCCACAGGAGCCCTGGGTTGGGTTGGCCAGTCCAACTCCCTCCTCTCCCCTCCCTTCTCTGGGCCCAACTTGCCTGCTCCGGGGAAAGCTGCAGCACCGTCTCTTGACTGAAAGACTCTTTTAATGTGCCCCATGCAGATTCCAGGGCCAACTAGCCCCAACCCGGAAGCTATCAAAAGCATCATTCAATCAAGAGACGGGTTTCGGCAGAGCTACTGCATCAGCAACCGGCCCGCCCGACCTTTTTAAATTGCCAGACCTCTGGGCAATTGCCCCCTTTGCCCCCCTCTGTTGGTGGGCCTGGCTGCAGGGCCTCAGCAGCTTTGCACTCAGGACAGTGGTGTCCTTTCTTGCTGCTGCCTGTGCTACCCATGACTACACTATTTTTAGTGCACTAGCTCAATGAGAGCTACTGCGAGCACATCTGTACAAGCCAGGAATCAGCCCCTACCTCCAAGTCTAGACGTAGCCTGTGTCTATATGATGGTTTCTCCTTTCATCTCTTCTGCTCCTCTGTTTTCTTCCCCTTAGCTGGAGACTAGCCAAAGAACCGGCACCCTGTGTGTCTAGCTTACTATCTTCAGATGCCCAGGACAAGCCCCATGAGAACATTTGGGAACATTCCCTTAATTTGGGAACATTTTAATCTTATGGGTTCAGCAGAGAGCTGCCACTAGGGGCAGGAGCTCCAGCATGCTGACCGCAGCCCTGCCACAGAGTCGCTGAGTGGCCTGGGGTATGTCCCTTTACTTCTCTGAACCTTGTTTTCTTCAGACAAGAGGAATAATACCTCTAACCCATGTAGCTCCAAGAGGTGAGGTGGGATGGGGGTAAGGGTGGTGAAGCTTAGTTCGCTATGTGTATGAGGACTGGGCAGAATTTCACACATTTTTCTGACCAATTCATTTGATGTCATTTTTGAATCTTCAAAATGCCATAAAATAGAAAGAGAGGGAGGGAGGGAGGGAGAGAAAGCGCCTCTTGGCCTGTGAAATCACCACATTTCACACAGAATTACTTCACTGTCCATGTTGTCTCTCCTATTATTATGGCAGTCGTGGGTGGGTGGGGTGTTCCAAAAGCGATCGCTGCAGGGCTCATCCAAAGAGAACGGGGCTTCAGTTTGCCAGAGTTTGGCTTCAGCCCCAAAGTACAAGGTTCACATCCTGCACCAGGCAGAGAGATCCGGCCAGCTCAACCACTCTTGAGTCCTGCCGACATCAATAAGGCAACATGGCTTCTGCTAGTCATTTTGGCCACCAAGGCTGCACTCAGCTAATCAGGGAGCCTCGCTCACTGCCACCTAATGCACCTGCCCAGCCCAAACCCAGCTCAGTGCTCACAAAAGCGAGGGGAACATTTGCCAGTATGTGCTCGCTGGCACATCATGAAGAGAGAACATCCCCTGCAATTTTGCTGGGAAACGTCTATGTTTCATTACATGGCTCCAGTTTCACTGAAAGTTTAGCAAACGTGAACCCAGGTGAAGTCAGAGGAGAAATGGTTTTGCTGGGGATCTTTCCCCAGCTGTAATGTAGTTAAGGGCATTACAAATATCAAGTGCTAAATAACATAACTAGTAAAATAACAACAATAATGCACCAGCCACCACCCACTTCACCCAGAGGGAAGTGTATACTTTGCAACAGGCCAAAATCATCACTTTGGGGCAGGTAGCCATTGGTAAGCATGGGACAGCGGTGCTCATTACTTTCCAAGGAGCTATCAGGGAAACAGAGGCAGACAGCTGGAAAGATGATTTCCCCTACCACTTCCCCAGAATGACAAGCCTCATTCCAGCCCTGCTGTTTGAACAACCCAGGGCCCGACTCAGGGCCATGCTTTCAATTCATCATCAAATACAAATTTTCTCCTCCACCCAACCACCCTCTAGGCAGAGCCCTGAGGGCTGCTGGTTGGACACCACTGCTCTAAAATATTCGCTCGACTCGGTCCCTATTCAGAGCTTATATCCCCACTGATGGGGTAAATCCCCCTTTGCTCTTATTTTTCTTAATGTGTTTGAGGAAAACATATGAGATCACTGAGTTTTATTCAGTCAAATTTGGCAGCCTCCTCATATTTACTTGGACCGAGAGAGAAATTGAATTTGGGTTTCTCGCTCCTACGTTATTTGTTATTGGAAGAAGTGCGTGGTAATGGATTAGACAGAGGGAAGATGTTTCTCTTACAGCCCCCTGTGTGAGGTGGGATTTGTATTGTTCTCTATTGAGCTGTATTGGCGTGTTTTTCCACTATGGATGACTTCATTTGCTCGGCTTCTCGTCGCTGGCTATCCTGTGCCACAGCTGGCTGGGGGAGTTTTGTGGTGGACTTTCCTAACTCTCACATTTTAATGCAGAAGACATTTAAATAACAGTGAAATCGTTTTCGCAACCTCTCCTTCCCATCCCCGCCAGTTCCCATTCTTCGGCCATCTGATTTGTTGGGAACAGAGCGCATGTCAGAGTCTTTTCAGCCATTCAAACAGCAATTCCCTGAAGGGGACAGCCCTTCAGCTACATGATGCAGCAGCTCAGCATGCATCCAAAGTGTGTTGAAAAGGGGCATGGGAAGTACCTAAATGGCCGTGTCCGTCATACCCACTTACTGACTTTCTTCCATTGGGCATCAGGACGTTTCACACTCCTGAGCGTTGCCTGTTGAAAAGTGCAAGTGCACACAAGCACATCCCGCCCAGAAGCCCCCTTTAGAAATGTTAGCTTGGTACGGTTAACAAGCATTGCTTGCAAGTTGGCAGGACACCCGCCTGCAATGTTTTGTGGTCCCATTTACAATTTGTGCCCATCTTGTCAGGCTGCCAACTCCCTCGGAGGTATAATGCTTTCCGCTTCAGGACACGAGGTCCCTGGCAGTACTGTTGGGCTTCCCTGACAAATAAAAAATGAATGACAGTTTACATAGGGAAAGGACCATGGTGCTGGAGGCACAGGAGAAGAAAGATCCTTATGTAAGGACATTGCTTGCTCTGTTAAGTTGAATGTAGCCTATGTAATTTACTGGAGGAGTCCTGACCAGCATCCAGTGACTAAGGGGTTACGCTCAGGTACCTAGTAAAGGTGTTGGTTTGAATTGGATAGAGGTTCCCTGCCTGCTTTCTTTGCATGGGAGAGATAAACCAGGAGTTAAGAGCCACAGAATGATTTAAACCCAGGCAGGACTGCCATGTCTTCAAGGAATTCAGGGCATAGGAGAGGACTGAATAAAGAGAAAATTAGAGGTATGTAAAAGGGAAACGTGAATCCAGTCGCATTCAGGATAATTTTCTTTATTCTGTGGTTTGGTTTGAACTGCTCTGTGTGAATCTATGCTTCCCCTCCCCATTTACTACCATCTAAGCATCGCGCCAAGACTTTTCTCTGTGTTTTCCTTAGTTGCTCCGTAACATCTAGCAATCAAGTATGCTTTCTCAAGTTTATCTTATGTTTTGTAATAAAAATCACTTTTTTAGGTGATGATTTGATTCTTGTGTCCTGGAAGGTCTGTCTGTGTGTATCTGCATACCTCTGACTGAGGGGTCAGCTACCAGAGACTGCTGCTTGTTTTTCTCTTTTCTTTTTTCAAGCTCTTTTGGGGCAAAAGAGCTTGGGGTACCCCGGGGATGATTTCAAGTGCTCACCCCTGGTTTTTAGGGATCAAAAAGCACTTGATGGTGGCCATGATTCCCCAAAATCTTTGTATTATGATTCTGGGGAGAAATGTTTTGTAACCAGTGCCTGTAGAGGCAAGATTTTGAAACTATTTTGCAGGCCCTCACCTTCTGCACTCGGGGTGCCAGAGTGGAGAACAGCCCTGACAGCACATAAGCTCCTTTGGCTGTGGCCCTGTTGTTTCATTTACCTGTTAAGCACCATGCACACTTGGATGCCCTCTGTATGAAGAATTCCTTGGGGACTTGATGTGCAGCACTGCTGAGCACCCACCACACCACATGAAGTTCAGCGAGAGCTGCAGAGAGCTCCGCTTTGTGCAAAACCAGATCCAGTGGGCAGAGTGGCATTGCTACATGGCCACAGGCCTGAATCAGGATCAGGCACTCCACTGTGCTAGGTGCTTACAGGGCATTGCATAGTTGGCAACCAATGGGAATTTTTCCATTTGCCATTTGAGAGAATCTTGACTCCCCAGCAAAGCTACAACCTTGTATGATTCGAGCCTCCTTCTCCCCTGTGAGGCTGTGTCCCTCCATTGGGAGGAAGGGATATGTGACTGTGTCACACATTTTAGAGATGTGTGTGCTGGTCACACACTCACCTCCAGATCCACCCCTAGTTGAGCCTTGGAGAGGTCTGAGATAAATGCCCTGTACGCTCTGCCATTCAGGTGAATTAGGCAGGAGTTCAGGTTCTTGTCACCACTCACTCCATGGATCTGGATATATTTAAATCCTCTCTTCCCCAAAGGCACCTGTCACTGAACTGGAGAGAGCAGGACACAGGTACAGCCCTGGGCCGGCTGCAAAACGCTGCAGTTCCCAAATAAATACAGACGGCGTGTTCAACATCCGCGCAGGAGCAGAGCCCAGATGCCACCTGGCTCCGAATGAAGGAAGCTTTTCCCTTCAGACCCACAGGTGGAGATCTGCTGTGGACTGGGAGCAGATGAGACCCCCCCTACCTGTTGGAGGCTCTGCCCGGGGGTGGGGATAATACCATTGCTCTACATCCCAGCGGGGCTGTGAGGATAGCTGCATGATTGTGAGATGCTCGCAGTAACGGGGGACTAATGATTACCTAAGAATCAAATGACAAGGGCTCAGAATTAGGGGGCGGTGGGTGACACCCCCGAAAGGGACACCAGGCATTTCAATGGGAGATGCTGCTGGACGGGCCCGGGGCAAGCTGCTGCTAGACAAGCGCCTCCTCATCTCTCTATGGCTGGTACAGTGTGTAGCCCCATAACAGCAAGCAGTGAGGCGGCACGGCTCTGGGCTCTCTGCACACACACTGGGAGGCACAGTCCCTGCCCCCAAATGTCTCCTAAGCTCAGAGGCAGTGAGTCAGATGGGCCCATGGAGCCCCCGCACCAAGAATATTCCTGCCTTGGGGCTGGGCTCCACCCAACCTCATACCTATTTGCCCTCCCTGTCCCCTGGACTCCCGCTGCCCTGCGCACCCACCATGCACATCCCTCAGCCCTGTCTGCCAGCCTGGGGCAATTTAAAATGCCCAGGAGGCTCCACTGGCAGTGTAGCAGGGTTAGAATGGCTTCGGGCCACTCGCTTGCACCCTTGCCTCTCCCAAACTCCCTCTCAGAGCCTTGGGCAGGTGGGGAAAAGGGCAGTTTGAATGAGGAAGGGGTGTGACCGCTGGGCACCATCAACATTTTTGCAAACCTGCTACCCCTGCCTGAGCTGACTGGAAAGACGCCGCCACAAAGAGCATAACACATGCCAGGAGGGAAGGGGGGCTCTGACGCGGTCACACAGCGAGGTGCCCAGTACCGTAGATCCCAGTCACTGGGAAATATTTACTCCAGCCCTCTCTCCCAGACAGCCTTCGTCTCTCGGATGTGAGGGGAAGAGAGGCTGGTGGCGCTGCAGGTCAGGTCAGGGAAGACGTTCCATGTGCCACAGACAAGGCAGAAGACCAACAAAGACATTCGTGGGAGAAGCTGACAGAGGGGGCGGTGAGGATGGGCATCACAGGCGGAGCACAGGACGCAGGGAAGTGGGAGAGGAAGGAAAAATACAGAGGGGTCGATGTGTGAAGGGCCTTGGAGGGGAGACCCAGAAGCCTCACGCTGATGCAATAGACAATAATGGGGGGCCAGAGGAAAGAATCAAGGAGGGAAGACATGGCTAGTGCCACAGCTGCATTTGGAAGGCTCCTCTCTCCCTCTTTGCAATGCCTGCACCCCTCAACACGTCCAGCTCTCAGCACAGCCCCCATTTGACTGTGGTGCTGAAGGAACCCACTTGCTGCTTGGAGCCAGAGGCTGAGCTGCTGGGGACTGGCACAGAGAGGCAGCAAGAGAAGTGAGCATGTGGGGAAGCGATGGGCAAATCACTGCATGGTGTCTCTGCAGCTCGGGGGCATGGCCAAACAGCATGCTGGCCTGCGACCGGGACGCCAGAGTAATCTCCCCAAAGCTGCCCTCCAAGGCCAGAGGTGCTGCTGAGGGAGTAGGGGGGTGAATGCAGATGGGAGATGAGCTGCCCAAGTGCAGACAGAAGCAGCAGCATGTGTTCTGCACCAGCTCTTCAGCAGCATCCTCCATCACAGCTGCTGCCCTAGCAGGGCCAGAGGCAAGGGGCCATGCAATATTGATAAGGGCTCTTCAATTAGCCACCACTCTCTGCAGGAAGTTGCAGCTGCTTCTGCTAATCATGCAGGGAGGAGGCCTGGCCTAGAGAGAGCTGGGGAGGGAGAAGAGCAGTTAGGAGGCAGTGAGGTCCCTGCTACAGAAGCTGGGAGGGGCAGGGATAGAGCCTGGCTCTGGGGGTGAGAAAGTCCCCACTTCCCACAGGCCTCCATCTTCCAAGTACCAAGCCAAAATTACTGTCCTTTTCATTGTGCGGCTCCTCATCTGGTCCCCACCCTGGGGGATCAATTGGTCTGCTACACAGTCATCTCCCTATCCCTGCCTTGGCTGCTTCAGAAGCAGGTATTGCCACTGAGTGCCCTTGACACAAACCCAGGGACAGACACTGCCAGACTGGCTCACCAGTCCCAGATGCTCCCTCTGGCTAGTTTAAGGGCTCCTTGGAGTCTTTCCAGGGATTGTTTTACAAAGTGATACATTTGATTGATCTCTTGCTTAGGGGGGGAAACTGTACCTGAAGAGACCCTACACTAACAAGCCAGAGTGCACAACCCAGCAGTCTTGTGACCCTTCAATAACAATCCAGTGGGTACGTGTATGATGGGGGGGGGGTGCAATTCTTTGGTGAGGAAGTGAGATTCAATGAGAGGCTTCCAAGCAAGCAGCGGACCATTTGAATAGTGGCGGTGAGAGCCAGGATTCGGAGCTCTCTCCTACCTGGCAGTGGCTGTTACGCTGGAAGTGGTTGGAAGAAGCATGTTCCATGCCAAGCCCTGGCTGACAGGTTCCCCCGTGCATGCCCCATGGTGCTGCTCATTGCATGGCAGGCTCCAGGAGGATGCCACAAACCTGCCCTTGAAGCAGATGCAGGCCAGCCAATCCCCCTGAAAATTTCTGAGAGGAGATGGACGTCCAGGACAGCCACCTCCTAAAGGCAAGGGGAGGGGAGATCACTAGGTCTTTGCTCAAAGGGTTTGTGTGGGGCAGCAGGAAGAGATGATGGCCCATCACCTGTGAGGAAGGGGAGAAACTGGGCCATGGGTGTTGCTGTGGGGACAGCCATGTCGGGGCAGCCAGAATCATTGAATCAGGGTGAGTCACAGGTTCCGACTGACACCCTGAACCCAACAATGTTCAGCTGGTTTGGGATTTCCATGGGAATGGGCCCCTCAGACCCAGTTTCCTCTCTCTGTCCTCCACTTTTCTCCTCGTCCACCCTGCCCCCTCCTGAATCCCTCCTTCCCCAACTCCTTCTCCTTGCCCTTCCCCTTTCATTCTCCTAATTCTCCACCCCCACCCCAGGCTGCTGTCAGAACGGGATCAACAGTGAAAACACGGAGTTAGTTGCTGGAAGTCCCTTTAATTTGGAGGTGGCAAGGAAGCAGCTGAAGTGACCAGAGCTCCTCAAGAGCCGGGTTTTCTGCACTCATTACCCCAGGGGTTCTTTAGAGAGAAGGGTTGTATTAGCCACTGATGGAAAGTGCACATCTTACAACGGAACATGTTTCCAGCTAATATATCAGTAACTTGCTTACTGTCCTGGGAAAGGAATTAAGACATAAACAGGAGGACTGGGTGACTCAATGGGGGCTAGCACTCACTCACAGGATTTTTTACTGCCTCCAGGATACCTGATTCAGTCACTCCTGTCCTGGTTTGATTTGTGAGTTGCTACCACCTCATGCTCTCAGTGGCTAGGTATCCATATTCCAACAAGCACCATGCCATCGGTGTGGGTTGGCCTTTACGCCGGCAGGCTAAGCAGACGGGTCAGGGGCTGTGTGAGCCTGAGGGACTGAACTACAGCGATTAGGGGTTTCAATGAAACTCAGAGCAAGTTCCCAGCAGCCTAAAGGATTCTGAGCCTCTCCCCGGCCTCCAGAGATGCCCAAAGAGGGGGCACAGTGTGGACAGGAAGAAACCAGAGCTGCACAAGCCATTCAGTAATGTTAGCTTGTCTCCTTCATTCTGAACCCCCTTGCTTGTGAGTCTTTTCTCTTTGGATGATCTAGTCATATTTTGCATCTAATAATTTATTTTGTTTGGGAAGCAATAGAGTGAAAACAAAATTTCCTTTGGGATACAAAACTTATTTACTCTGGAGAGAAAAATCTGTTATTGACACAGCATGCATCTTGTACGTTACTGCGCATCATCAGGTACTATTAGCAGAATCCCTACTGTTCAGACTTCTGACAAGGAGACTACACTTTGCTGATGTTAGGTATGTCTTTCCTGCCCACACCCAATGCCAGCCTGCCTCCAGAGCCCTCTTCTAGCCAGGCAAAGCTACAGCTTGTGTCAGCATTGAGATCTGGATGAACTCTAGACTGGCATATCATTAAAGTATACTCAATGCAGGTTCAACTCTGGCCCCATTAAACAGTGAGCCTTGGGCATGTGCTGCCAGTAACACAGCCGGAGTGCAGCACAGGGAAAGCAGGACGAAAGTTACAGAGACACCAACACTCCTCAGTGCCTGCCTGGCTTGGTATAGGTGCCAGTCCCAGAGAGGCATGAATCGCTCAATGAGTGTGCGGGCAGGAGATGGAGACAGTGTGATCTAATGGAATAAGCACAGGGCTGGGAATTAGGAAGTCCTGAATTTTCATCTAGCGCTGATGCTAATTCTCTGTGTGACCTTGCTCCAGTTATCTCCCCCTTTTCCATGCCTCAGTTTCCCCTCTGTAACATATGCCCTAGCAACCTTACATCCCTGCTAGGGAGTTAGGATTTACAAGTGCTTGCCAAGTATTATAAACTAGCCAATTAGCCCATCATAAGATGGAATTTTCAGGTCTCTCCTCCACATCGGTCTTCTCTCCTGAGACTCCGGTCTCTCGCTCCGTCTCCGTCTCCCACTCTCTCTCTCTCCTCCTCCTCCTGCCTCCCCCTCTCTTTCTCTCTCAGCTCTCCTCCCCTTCCTGCCTCTCACTCGTGGGACCGCAGAGCCCAAACGGTCACTTGTGCTACTTGCTCCCCCGTGGCGGCCCAGCTGAGCGGTGCAGAAGTCAGCCGTTCGCCACAGCGGGAGGGGAAGGGGGGCGGGGCGGTGATGTACACGGCCAAGCCCCACCCCCGGCCACATACATCACCGCCCCGCCCCCCTTCCCCTCCCGCCATGGCGCTCGGCTGACTTCTGCACCGCTCAGCCGGGTCGCTGCGGGGGAACAAGTGGCACAAGCGGCCGTTTGGGCCCATGCAGCACGGGCCGCCCAGAGGGAACAGACAGCATTTCAGCTTTACAGAGTCACAGACACTGGGCTACTATATATATGAAGTGCTGAGCGTAGTAGAGCTAGAAACATTTCCTACTGCTCCTCCCGCCCCCACAGTGGAATGTAATGGTCCAGCTTGGCTGCCTTTGCCACCAGGGCCATTCCACATTCGCCCCAATGTACAACACTGCAAACTAACTGCAGGCTCAGGCTAAGCAGTATTGATGGCATCACTAATTATGTTACCATAAACATAGTGATGTCACTGATGTCAGGTCTATATCAAGCCTTCCTAAATCACCCCATGTTGTTTTCTTAAGAGGAATCTCTCTAGCTAGGCACTCCACCCTCTTTCTCCCCATCGAGCACTGGGCTCTAACTACTCAGCCAGCAATTTCCCACCTTAGCTTGTCAGCTTGACCTCTCCAGCTCTTGCCCATATAGGTAAATCATGAGGGTGAATGCTCTAGCCAGGCCTGTTTGCCTTGGGTTGATACAGCTACCGGGGGGAGGAGAGACCCTTGTAACCGTGCTGGAGCCTCCACCATGCAGAGTGATCAGGCTGGGATTGACACACACATCCAACTCTTCCAGCACAAAAGGAAGAAGCTTAGCTAAATTCCTTGAGGCTGAACCCAAGCAAGCAACTCTCCCTCTCAAGAAGTGAGAGCTGGCTAATCTGCCCCATGCAGTTCACCAGCTCTCTGGCTACACCAGCCCCCAAAGTGTCTGGCTAGCGCATAGGACATGAAGGTGTAGTATATGACCCAGAATAAGTTTCTTGCTGATTGATTACTGCTGCATAGGTCTTGCCTTGCCTTGCCCCGCCCCGCCCTGCACTGCCTTAAGTAGATAAAGCCATGACTACTGCTTGCCCTAAGGCCTGCTGGCCATCCACCTACAGCCTTTTATACCCCAAGCCCAACTTTTAGTAGTCCAGACAATGCCTGCATTAAATTCAAGGGCCCAGATGGTGCTCCTCCAAGGCACTGATAGGTGCTTTACTCCCTTTGAAGTCAATGGCTGGAAGGTGCCTAAATACTTTTGAGGATCCAGGTGCAACACTGTTATAACAGGCAAGGCAAAAGCTGCATTTAAAGAGATCATGTCACTCTGCTGCCTAATGACTCAAATGGGGAATAAGCCACTCCCAATGAGGGAGTAGTCCAAGCACCCCACAAAGTAAAGGAGCCCAATCAGCAATATGCTGGCAATTGTGGGTTCCAAATAGGGATGTGAACGGTTTGCCAGTTAACTGCTTAACCAGTTAAGAGCCCAAGGCAAGGAGTTGAGCAGACAAGGACACTGCCACCAGCCCCAGCTGCTGCAAGCAGCCTGTTTCTGCTGCAAACATACAAGCACTCCAAGTGCCCATCCTAAGACCACAAGGTGATGTTCTAGCTAAAACCCCTGTCACTGGGGAGCCATGCCCACTGGCATTTGGCACTTGAGTCTAGACAGGGAAACCAGTGGTGTAGCAAGGGGAGGCGGTAGGGGGCAGTCGCCCCTGGGCGCCATGCTAGGGGGGCACCAATTTAGTCCCCCTCCGCTCCCCCTGTCATCCCTTGTCTCGCCTGCTCCTCCTCTGCCCGCCGGCAGTGGCTGGAGCCTCCTCTCCACCCCCAGCCCGACCCGCCTCCATTTCCACTGGCGGGTTAGCGCGTGCGGGCACCAAACTGGAGGGGGTGGGGGAAGATGCAGTACAAGCTCCTCCCTTCTTCCCAGGGTCAGGCTCAGCCGTGTGCCAGGTTCGGGGCCCCACCGTGCAGCAGGAGGGTGCGCAAATTTTGCCTTTGCCCCCGGGTGCATAACACCCTCGCTATGCCTCTGAGGGAAGCTGGCATGGCCTTGCCCCAAGCCACAAGAGAAGGGGACCGCTGCAGGGTTTGTATTGTTTGCTTGTAAACCTATAGCTGTTAAAATCCCTGATGGAAGTAAAGAGTTACCTGGCCTGAGACCCAAATAATAACAGCACCCCGAGGGATCCATCTCCTTCTGTCTCCCCTACGGCATCACCTAGTCACAGGGTTTGATGTGAAGGGAAGGGAAATGGGTGCCATCATTTTCTAATTTTAGAAGGCCTCTAAACTATGCAATGGGCATAGCCTCCCAAATCTTAGTTCTGCTCCCCCTCCCAGTGTATGTATCAGCAGCGAGGAATTGATGCTCTATTGCTGAATAAGACTGGTCACCTGTACATCCTATGCTGGCTGACTGGAATGATGCCAGGACTCTCATGTAAATAAAAATGGGGTAGGTTCAGAAACAAAAATAGGGAAAGAACAAGTTAATGATTAGACAAGATAGATGTCTTCAAGTCACCAGGGCCTGATGAAATGCTTCCTAGAAAACTCAAGGAGCTGACTGAGAAGATATCTGAGCAATTATCTATTATCTTTGAAAAGTCATGGAAGATGGGAGAGATTCCAGAAGACTGGAAAAGGGCAAATAGTATCCATCTGTTTAAAAAAGGGAAATAAGGACTACTCAGGGATTTACAGACCAGTCAATTTAACTTCTGCACCAGGAGAGATAATGGAACAAATAATTAAGGAATCCATTTGCAAACATCTAGAAGATAATAAGGTGATAAGTAACTGTCAGTATGGATTTGTCAAGAACAAATCAGGTCAAACTAACCTGATAGCTTTCTTTGATAGGATAACGAGCCTTGTGGATCAGGGGGAAGCAGTAAATGTGGTACATCTAGAATTTAGTAAAGCATTTGATACAGTCTCACATTACCTTCTCATTAATAAACTAGGAAAATACATCCTAGATGGAGCTACTGTCAGATGGGTACATAACTGGTTGGACAACCATTCTCAGAGAGTAGTTATCATTAATTCACAGTCATGCTGGAAGGGCATAACAAGTGGGGTTCCAAAGGAATCAGTTTTGGGTCCAGTTCTGTTCAATATCTTCTTCAATAATTTAGATAATGGCATAGAGAGTATGTTTATAAAGTTTGCAGATGATAAGAAGCTGGGAGGGATTGCATGTGCTTTGAAGGATATGATCATAATTAAAAATGATCTGGACTAACTGGAGAAATGGTCTAAGGTAAAAAGGATGAAATTCAATAAGGATAAATGCAAAGTATTTCAATGAGAAAGGAACAATTAGTTTCACGCCTACAAAATGGGAAATGACTGCCTAGGAAGGAGTACTGCAGAAAGGGATCTGGAGGTCATAGTGGACCACAAGCTAAATAGGAGTCAACAGTATGACACTGTTGGAAAAAAAAAAAAGCAGCAATCATCATTTTGGGATGTATTAATAGGAGCATTGTAAGCAAGACACAAGAATTATTCCTCTCTCCTCTGTGCTGATTAGGCCTGAGCTGGAGGATTGTGACCTGTTCTGGGTGCCACATTTCAGGAAAAATGTGGACAAAACTGGAAAAAGTTCAGAGAAGAGCAACAGAAATTATTAAAGGTCTAGAAAATATGACCTATGCGGGAAGATTGAAAGAACTGAGTTTGTTAGTCTGGAAAGGAGAAGTCTGGGAGGGGACATGAGAGCAGCTCTCATGTATTGAAAACAAGGATGGGCAACCATGAATAATGGCATGAATGGCCCTCCTTCACCTCAGTCCACTGGGACTCCACCTGCAGTCCCATAGCCTCCCTGTCTGCCTTCCCTCCCCCACGTGCTTCGCATACTGGGGCACCAGATCCCGGCACTTACCTACTCCTCCTCTCTCCCAGCACTTTCGGAGTATGTGAATCGCCTGATTCACACTCTTGTCTCCACTCCTCCCCCTCCCCGAGCTGGAACTCCATGAACAGCTAATTCACTGTGTCCCAGCTCTGGGAAGGAAGGGGAGACAGAGTGAATCAGGTGATTCGCAGCTCCTCCAAAAGTGCTGGGAGGGAGAGGAGCGATATAGGAAGAGCAGGGCTCTGATGCCCCAGCGCACCAGAGATGCATGGGGGAGGTTGGCAGCAAAGGGGTCCATGGGCCGCAAGTTGCCCATCACAGATCTACAAGGAGGAGGGAAAAAAATATTCTCCTTAACTGCTGGTGATAGTACAAGAAGCAATGGGCTTATTCTGAAGCAAAGGAGGTTCAGCTTGGATATTAGGAAAAATTTCCCACCTGTCAGGGTGGTTAAGCACTGGAATAAATTCCTAGGGGGGTTGTGGAATCCATCATTGGAGATTTTAAAGAGCAGGTTAGACAGATACCTCTCAGGGATGGTCTAAATGGTGCTTGCTCCTGCCATGAGTGCAGGAGACTAGAATGGATGACCTCTCGGGGTTCTTTCCAGTTCTATGATTCTATGTCACTAGCTGGCTCTTTCTCTCTGCTGCACAAAGATCTGTAAATCCCTGCACTGAGAATCCTCCAGAAATCTTTGGTGATGTCACATGAGACAATAAGTGTCTCCTCTAAGTACACTTTGCCCAGCAGTGCAATTCTCCAGCCAATGTCTGGTCTGACTCTGTGAGCATCTTCTGGCATTGCAGCCAAAGTCAAACCAGGCTCCTCCTGGGGACTCTGCAGGCTGAGCTGAAAGAATAGGCCTTTCATTTCTCAGCTCGAAAATGCTGTGTTCATATTTCACACTATAGAGTATCCTTCGTGAGCCTGTCTCACATGGGGGCCAAGGATCATTGCCCTTGTGAAGATGGGTTAACTGAGGCACCAAAGGAGTGGAGCTAACATCACACAACACATTAGCAGCAGAGCTCTCAGAACTGCTGTTCTACTCACAACTCCACAGCTACCCTCAGCCAGGAACACTTGTAGCAGGGGAGAATTAGGTTTCAGCCAGCAGATCAGATTATTCCCAACCAGAATTCTTCACGAGCTGGAAAGCTGTAGAAATGGAGCTTATTGCTAATAGCTTATAGAGGAAACAGTCCAACATGTGTCTTAATTGAATTCTTTTTCACTCTCTGGAGGCCTTGGTGTCCTTTCACTCCCCCACCCCAGCCCCTCTGGTGAGTATCCTCTTCAATCAATTCCCTTTGCCACCAGGATAATGGTTCTTCCATCTCCTGTTCCACGGTGACAAACCCTCCTGATACAGGCAAGAAAGTCATAGCAAGAAAGCTGCAGCAATTTCTGAGTTGAGGGCTCTCGAAAAATCTCTCTGACCCATTCCCTCTAAGTGGTGCTCAGAAGAACGCTTAAGTGTCCTGCTTAGGAGCCCTCGGTTCTGAGAAAAGCAAACCACAAGGCAGATGGGATCTCTCAGCTAGCGAGAAAAATACAGTGAAGGCTGCCAAGTGCTGGCCAAGATGCTTCTAAAGAGCCACAGCCGGCATTCTGGCAAACTTTAATAAAGCAGGTCCGTGGCTGAAACCCCCTGCAGCTGTCAGGTCCCGTTGCTGAATTTCCCTGCATGTCAGCACTAATCACCAGGAAATCTGTGCATTAGCAGAGTGGAGCGAGTTCATGCTCTGCATTGTCTAGTGGTTCATCAGGCATGGATCTGGACCCTTTTCAGCTTCCAGTTGGTCACTTCACTTCTTTTTCTCTCACAGCCCACCCAGCCTGAGTGAATTCAGCCAGCATTGGTGACATCACAGCAGCTCCCATGGGGACTGAATTATGATGTCACAAGCACTGGAATGTAATGCCACCAAGTGAATTGGATTGGAGGAGAAGATTGATTATAAAGCCCTACAGATTCCCTGCATATATGTCTAAGGACATTGTTCTCTCTTGGGGCCTCTGCATTGTCCGCCCCTGTAGGGGCCCTAGCATCTCTTCTCCTGTCACAATCCAACAGCAAGACTCCAGGGGACAGCAGCAGTTTGGGGATGATCCCCAAGCTTCTATAGGAAACCAGCCCCTTAGGGACAGACTCTGTTAGCTTTCAAAGTCAAGAATGGTAGGAGCAGCTGGGTGCAGAACACTTAGGAAAAGCTGACTCATCATCTATTAGAAACAAATGCTTAAATCAAAATTCAGGAATCGGGGGTCACCAATTTGCTTTTTGCTCATCCTGAAATTTACAAACTTTACACCCAGGAGTTAAAATAGGATGTTCTGATTCTGAGAGGTGGTGTCTCCCAGTGAGATCAGTGAGAGATGTGGGTGCTCAACACCTTGTAAAATCAGACCGTATTCATCCCAGTATTTATATAAAAAGAGAATGTATCTAGTTTTGTCACTTTACAGAGCTTCATCTTGCTTGGACCCCAGTTTAGAGGTACCATGCTCATGGATTCCATTAAAATGCCAGAGAAAGATTGGATTAGATTTGATAGATGAAATATCAGCAATAGAGATGGCAGAAACAGACATCTGCATTCTTACAGCCTCATACATCTTCTCTTTGATTAAGTATGGACTTACATGCCTAAGTTATAATGCGCCCAAAATCACTAAGAGTAGCCACCAAGTTTGGCTTTTACTACTTCCCCAGACTCATCTGAAATTCACTGTGCCTTGAATGAGAATGAGTGTATCTGGTCCAAGCTTGGGCAAAAATGTATGTGTCACTGGGTTTGAATCTGAATGTGTCCACAGTAAATCTCATGGGGAAATATAACCTCATGGATAATGCTCATGCAAACCATACTTTGTGTTTTGTCACACGTGTTTCATTCCATGTGCAAAGTCTCTTAAGAAATAGCTCACCTGTCTAAGGAGACTGATGTTTTGCTCTGCATGGAGATAACTATAAATTATATCACAGGATTGCCTTTTATGCTGACTTAGGGCATGTAACTGTGCCCAGCTTGCCTTTTACTGATAGCTAATGAGTTTGTTCCTCCAGCCCAGCAGTCAGAGCCTAGTTCTTTGGTGCTGAAGGTCCCATGTCATTTCCAGGTTAGACTAGGAGCCTCCAATTCACATTGGTGAGCACTTACTTGCCCAAAGAGTGCCACCACTGTCAGTGGGGCTGCTGGTGGAAGTAATATAGAATCATAGAATACTAGGACTGGAAGGGACCTCGAGAGGTCATCAAATCCAGTCCCCTGCACTCATGGCAGGACCCAGTACTGTCTAGACCATCCCTGATAGACATTTATCTAACCTACTCTTAAATATCTCCAGAGATGGAGATTCCACAACCTCCCTGGGCAATTTATTCCAGTGTTTAACCACCCTGACAGTTAGGAACTTTTTCCTAATGTCCAACCTAAAACTCCCTTGCTGCAGTTTAAGCCCATTGCTTCTTGTTCTATTCTCAGAGGCCAAGATGAACAAGTTTTCTCCCTCCTCCTTTGACACTCCTTTAGATAACTGAAAACTGCTATCATGTCCCCTCTCAATCTTCTCTTTTCCAAACTAAACAAGCCCAATTCTTTCAGTCTTTCTTCATAGGTCATGTTCTCTAGACCTTTAATCATTCTTGTTGCTCTTCTCTGGACCTTCTACAATTTCTCCACATCCTTCTTGAAATGCGGTGCCCAGAACTGGACACAGCACTCCAACTGAGGCCTAATCAGTGCAGAGTAGAGCGGAAGAATGGCTTCTCGTGTCTTGCTCACAACACATCTGTTAATGCATCCTAGAAAGCATGTTTGCTTTTTTTGCAACAGTGTCACACTGTTGACTGATATTTAGCTTGTGGTCCACTGTAACTCCTAGATCCCTTTCTGCTGTACTCCTTCCTAGACAGTCGTTTCCCATTCTGTATTTGTGAAACTGGTTGTTCCTTCCTAAGTGGAGCACTTTGCATTTGTCCTTATTAAACTTCATCCTGTTTACCTCAGACCATTTCTCCAATTTGTTCAGATCATTTTGAATGATGACCCTATCCTCCAAAGCAGTTGCAACCCCTCCCAGCTGGTATCATCGCAAACTTAATAAGCATACTCTCTATGCTGATATCTAAATTGTTGTTGAAGATATTGAACAGAACCGGTCCCAAAACGGACCCCTGCGGAACCCCACTTGTTATACCTTTCCAGCAGGATTGTGAATTGTTAATAACTACTCTCTGAGTATGGTTATCCAGCCAGTTATGCACCCACCTTATAGTAGCCCCATCTAAGTTGTATTTGCCTAGTTTATTGATAAGAATATCATGCAAGACCGTATCAAATGCCTTACTAAAGTCTAGGTATACCACATCCACCACTTCTCCCTTATCCACAAGACTTGTTATCCTATCAAAGAAAGCTATCAGATTGGTTTGACATGATTTGTTCTTTACAAATCCATGCTGGCTGTTCCCTATCACCTTATTATCTTCCAAGTATTTGCAGATGATTTCCTTAATTACTTGCTCTATTACCTTTTCCCTGCGGTTTACCTCATGAGCAAGAGGAAGTGGGGTCACAATCTGCCCCTCTTTGTGTCTGGCCATACTTGGATTCAACTTCAAAAGCCTTCTGATGCCATTTCTTGTGAGCAGATTCTTGTCTAGTCTTTGTCCTCTCAGCTGATCAGTGGATACTGAGTGTCAGGCTCCTGGATAAAGCCAACACTAAGGAAAGGTGAGTAGTGGAGATCTAATGCCTTCAGGATCAAACCAGACAGCAGTTGACTTGGGTGTCCTTTCTTGCAGCTGAAGAGGGTTGAATACCAAAGCATTTGCACTAGAGTGAGACATTCCACACACAGTCTGCAGAAACCCTGCTTCCCTGTTGAAACAAAAGACCACTGTGAGTCTGGCCCATGAAAGCTCATCACCTAATAAACCATCTTGTTAGTCTTTAAAGTGCTGCACAGTCCTGTCTTTTGTTTCAGCAAGACCAGATTAACACGGCTACATCTCTATACTTCCCTGTTGTTTCCCTCTTGTCTTGGTGCTAGACCTGAGGCGTAGTCCTATGAAGTCTGGTTCCCTCTGTCTGAACCAGCACAACAAGCCACCAGCCAGAGATACAGCTTCTCAAAAGCAACCTCTTAATTAGCATCTATTCATAGTGACAATTATTGGGACATTAAATGTGTATTTATATCAAGTCACCTCCGTTCCGCAGCAGGCGGCCCTAGTATTCCTCATCAAGAAGCAATTTAAAGGCAGGAAGGGAAGGGAGCAAGACCTCTGTGATGGGGGAAGGAGAGAGTTGGTGCTTGTTGGCATTTATAATTCTCATTGCTTTGTTTACTTCTCTTTGCTATAATAGAGATTTGTTAGATATGAGATGGGCAAAGATGGGGAAACAGACTCCACTGATTCTCTGATTCATTTGCTTATCTGATGCCCTTAGCATATGTCACCATTCTAGCAGGCCAGCTCTGGTCTTTGCAATGGTTGTTTTAGTACTCTAAAGAGCAAAGGGCCAATCGTGCAGGCTACAAGCAAGCATAATGCAGGCAGCTGCTGCAGCAGCTTCCCCCACACACAGCTCTGCCAAAGCAAGGCAGTCCTGACTTGCAACCCACTCCTGCTATTCCAGTCTAGGGACTATCATATAACTCTGCCAATGCCCCTCAACCCCTGCCCACAGCACCATCTGTTATTCCAGGCCATGGCTTCCCCACACAGCTCTGCTGATTCTCCTCCTGCAGTAGCATCTGTTCTTGCAGTCCTGGGCCTCTATGCTCAAATATCACAGTGTCTTTTGTGGGAGTACAGAAATGTCATCACTTAACCAACATGAGCCCAGCTCCCTGTGCAAGCTGTGTGTGGACACATCCTGGTACACCCTCTAGGATCAGTGTTGATGCCGGCTACACCCATTTCCACTGGCAGCAGGAATCAAGAGCTTGTTTCTAAGTGCTGCTAGGAAAAGAGTGGGGAGCAAGGCAAGGAAAAGTTGTAGTTTATAGGGAGATAAGGTAGCCAGTTTTTGACTGGAAAGTCTGAATGAAAAGGGGACTTGACACTGTCCGGTCAGATCTACTGACTGGACACCCAATGTCTGCTTGCTGCAGGTGGAGTGGTGGGGAGGTGCCAACTCATCATCCACCCCGGCCACTACTCAGCCAGGACCACCTGCATTGGCAGCTACAACTCCCAGCCCCTCTGTGCAGGTGAGTCCCCATGTAGGCAACCTGGCTCAGTCCTGGGCCCCAGACGAGTACTCAAACCTGTAAATAAGTGCCCAAGTGACTGCGTTCAAGCCCACAATCCCAGTCGTTGGGTGAGCCCAGGCCCTAGTGCAGGGCGGGGCAGGTAAACAAACACATTTCAGCAGTTAATAAGGTCAGGTCCTGGTGCAGGACCGGGCAGGTAAACAAACACAGTGAATCAATGGCGAGAGAGGGGGAGACTGCCACCCATAGATTGGGGCAGCAGGGGGGACGCAGACCTCCCTACTCCACCGTGTCCCGGCCTAGGCCCTAGCAATGGCAGCCTGGGGTGCCGCTGGGGTCAGCGGGGATTTGTCCCACAACACGCTGACACACTACAGAACAATGAGGTCAGCCTGACTGTTGTCGGTTTCCCCTGGGCCATTTCCTAACCCCCCCGTGGCATCTCCCTCACTCCACGATTGTTGCAGGTTCTTGGGGTCATTGGAGTCTGTACCTCCGGCAAGATTACAAGGGTCTCCTCTTTGGTGTGGGGGCCTGGAGATCTGGGCCAGTCCTCAGCCTCAGCAAGGTCATCAGTGGCTTCCCTGCTCAGGAGCTTAGGGCAAGCTTCTGCCTCTTCAGATGGCTGGGCCGTACTGAGCTCCTGGGCTGGGCTTTTATGCTATTCACCCCACCCCTTGGCTTCTGGAGAGTTAAAGGGGCTTAACGGGTCTCGCTCCACCCGGGCACGGAGAGGGGTTCTTCCCCCTCTGGATCAGTGAGCGGCCACCCCTGCTCACTACACCCCGGCCCACACAGGATGGGGGAGGGGGTTGAAAGGAGAAATGCAGTGAGTGACAGAGGGAGGGAGAAAGAGAAGTGAATGGGGGTAGGGCCTCAAGGGGAAGGAGCAGGGCAGGGATGAGGCCTGGGGAAAGAGTGGGGTATGGATGGGGCCTCAAGGGAAAGGGTCAGGAGCAGAGGTTTCAGCGCTCTTGTGGAATGTCTGGTTTTTGAATATTACGAAGTTGTCAACCCTACCTGGCAAGCTCAGCTTTGCTACCCGCATAATCCATCTGCTTCCTGTGTCCTGCAGCTCCAGCTCTCCCAGCAGCACCTGCATCTCTCACTGCCATTCAGGGGCCCCCTGCTTGGCATCTTCTCAGAAGAGGAAGCTGCCATTTTAAGCAGAGGCAGAAGGGATCCTTTCTTTGTCAGCACGAACCTCAGGCAACTCTCAAGAAAAATTCTGGGCAATTAGTGGAACATAAGAAGATTTATCATTGAAATCTAGTTGGTAGCACTACAGGCGGCACTCTCGAAAGACATTTCTCAGGGAAAAAAAAGCCAGAGAACGACAGAGAGAACTAGTTAGAAGAGTTTAAAAATCTCTCCTAAAACGCCATTTCATTTAACACTGCGTGATAGTTTTCATAATTCAGTACAAAGTGCAAAGCTCTTTAATGAGCTCATTAATGACCCTTTAATTTACTCTGCCAGGGCTGGATTCATAAAACATTTATGTTCCATTTACATGGGATTTTCCTGAGACTGTTCAGGGCGAGTCACCATGAGGGAGCAGGTGGGATAAAATGCAGGGTGTTTCCTGACCACACCTGGTATCTCTTCTCTTTTGTCTCTTTCCTCCTCACTCCCTCTCTGTGTGTAGCTTTTAATGTTGCTGGAGAAGCTGCAAGGACTCTAGAGGGAGAAGTAGCATCTCGTGACCTTGGTGCTTGGTGAGTATACACCATGTACCTGCCCTAGCTCTGCTCTACGTACAATTAAACTCTCTTCAAGAAGTAACCAACATGAAATCTTCAGAGCCAGCCTGGGAAAGCAAATCATTACAGCCTAGCAGCTAGTCCACTGTCATGTCTCCAAGGGGTTCTGTTGCAGGGTTAGATTCCTTCCTTCTGGGTTGTTTAAAGAGAAGGGCAGGCCAACTAGATGTTTGGGGGTTAATTGAGCAGGCTAGTAGCTTGCTCAACTCTGCAGAACAGGGAGATGTTGCCTCTGTCCCCAAGGAGCTCCCAAAATAAAACTACACAACATACTGGGCAACCAGTGTCACAGCAGGGCAGGGCGTTGTGATCTTGGTGAGTAGCGGGGGTGTATTTGGGATTTATAACCCTGGCTTTCAGGAAAAGGTGGTAGTGGTTTTAAGGAAGGATCCTAAGGGAGAGAGGGTTGATGGAGGCCGGTCAGGGGATTGTAGGGGTAAAGGGTCAGCACTGTAGAAAACACGGAAAGGAAATATGATACCAAAGGGGGTGTTTAGGCAGAGTGAAGTAATAAGAGAGCACAAGGATTGAGCCATGTAGGACCCTGAAGTTGGGGACAAGGATACTGAACTGGACATGGAAAGTAAGAGGATGCCAGAGAAGGGATTTGAAGAAATGGGCTGCCAGAACATTGGACAAGGCAGCATCAGGTCTATCCCCTGGCATTAGGAGATTGTTCCCTTAGTCTATTCAGGGCCCGGGCTAAATGCCCCACCCTTGGGAGCTGATCCCAATCGAAGAAGAATCAGCACAGCTGGGACCTTCTTTCTCTTACTCATCTTAAGTTTTCTCTCGCTTTGTTCACTTCTGTTTCTCTGATGGCCACCACAGATTTTGGATTCCCCCAAAACCTTTTCTCTCCTTACTTGGTGTTTGTACCCCACAATCAGCTGGAGGTGGTGAGTGTCCCAATTCCAGGCATTGCTTAACCAAACTATAGAGATTTATCAGTTTCCATCTTTCCCCAGCCCTGTGTGTCAATATCCTTGAGCCACTTACTCATCTGTGTTGCTCTTCTCTGAATTCTCAGGAGCTCTGGCTTTCTCTCTCCAAAACTAACAACCCCAGCAGATTTCCTTCTAACGATTCTGGAGGACACAGATCTCAGTCTGCCAAGTCCCATAAGTTAATACCAAGTCCCATGAGTTTTTATGCTAGCATAAAAAGGTGGGGACAATGTTATTAATAGATATAAAACCTTTACCTCCTTGGACAGAGTCCCTAGGGTTAATATTTCTAGTATCACTAATTATAGAGATAGTAGAGAGTAGTCTTCATGCTTGAAGAACAGAGGAGATTGTGCTTCCAGGAGAGATGTCCTATGACACAAATGAAGCACACTTGGGACATGGAGTTTTTCTTGTCTCCATAATCCCCTCCCTAGAAATTAGGGATTTACGTGACTCTCTTTTCTCTGCTCATCCCTGATTTTGCTGATGCATGTTGGAAACCCAATAGACCATTAAGGCACTGACACTGCCTCTGCTTGAATGGTTCATGAGTCATCCTTATCGCTTCACAGTTAAAAGGACTGCTGACGCTGATGCCCTCAGAAAGGACATGTCAGTGGGAATATCAATGTATTCCAAACCATGTCATTGCTCATCATATGCACTGGGCTGTGTGCACACTGCTTTGTTATTGTAGGGTCTCTAGTGGGCTGTGATTTGTTACTGCAGGGTCACTTGTGGGTGCAGGGGAAGAGAACCCCAGAGTGAAATTGTCAAACTTAACTGTCTGGTTTATTATAGCAGTGACTTGCAACGTTGGGTCAAATTTGTCCCAACATTTCAGTTACAAAACTTATTAAAAGAAATGCTAAATATGGATTTTAATAAAAATTATTCCAAAGGAAAAGGGATTTGGGATAACATTGCCTAATGTTCCAAAGTGACTTTGGAGCCTAGATGCTATTTTCAAAAGTGATGTAGGCTCTGAAGAGCCTCACTGTTTGTCTACACTGCAATTTGAAGTGTGATTACAGCCCAGGTAGACATACCGATACCAGCTTTACCTATGCTAGCATGGCTAAAAACAGAAGATAGATGTGACAGCACATGCTATGGATAGATGTGACGGCACGTGCCATCATACTGTGGATCCTGGATCCATCTTCAGGTCCAGGAGTTGGAAGCCATTCTTGAGAGTACTTAATTAGCCTCATTAGTTCTGATTAATCACATTTCAAAACGCAGATCTCTGAAAGTTTCACAGTCCCCTCCATGCTTTTTGAGTTTTTCAGGGAGGTTCCCCACTCCCCTTTGCTTTTCTGACGTAGTTAGGGGGGAAGCTGCCTCCACAAATCCACCTAGATCAGAGGTGGGGAAACTTCCAACCCACTGGCCACATGCGGTTGATCAGGGTTAGTCACTGGTGGACCACCACAAGGTTTGTTTACCTGAGTGCCCACTGGCACAGAACACTGCAACTCCCAGTGGAGTCAGTTCGCCGTTCCCAGCCAATGGGAGCTATAGGAGAGGTCGGCCCGACACATGCCACTTCCTGCAGCTCCCAATGGCCTAGAACGGCAAAATGTGGCCACTGCAAACTGAGGGGCCTGCGGATGCTCAAGTAAACAAACCTTCTGGTGGCCTGCTCGTGGCTAACCTTGATGAACTGTGTGCCATCAGCATGCCAGAGGTTCCTAGCTCCTGCTGTAGAATGACCCTGGACTCCAGTTTCCAAAGGAAGGCCTCACTGCCACATTCAGTCCAGTTGGAGACTTGAGGAGTAATGGGACGAGCAATGCTGGCCAGGACAACTGATGGGTTACTGTGGATGATTGGTAGGAGGAGCCAGATTCCTGAGGTACCTTACTAGAGGTTCCATCCCTAGAGGTTTTTAAGTCCCAGCTTGACAAAGCCCTGGCTGGGATGATTTAGTTGGGATTGGTCCTACTTTGGGCAGGGGGCTGGACTCGATGACCTCCTGAGGTCTCTTCCAGCCTTAGGATTCTGTGATTCTACAGTCTCCTCTCGGATGAAGTTTTGAAGTTTAGAAGGCTCATAAGTAGCATCACTCCAGGTCAGAGTACAGGGCTGGAATCTCTAAGGTCAGGTTCAGGTCCCTCAGGAGGCTTTAGACTGATGGGCAATAGAAACACTCCAGGAGCACAGGAGAGACTAGTAGCCCAGACTGGGGGATGATGTTTACATTGATGTGCGGGTATGGGGCGTCACAGAGAGAGATGTCCACAGCATGAGACTAAAACTCTGTGGAATAAATAACCGGGGAAGGAGACTGCAGCAGTAACTGAGAAAGAGTAGAAGAGGCCTTACAAAGGATCAGTTCCTGAAAAATGAGGAAACTGCAGGGTGCAATGAAAAAACTAGAATGATGGATTAAGGTCAGAGGAAAATGGTTGGTACTGAAATCCTCATACTACCCTGCTAGTAGCACTGTCCTTCCAAGGAGCTCTCACCCTGAGCTCCCTTTTATCTTATCCAGGGGAAAGTTTCACTTCCCCTGGGGACTGGTTAGAGCTATAGCTCTTTCATCCTTTAGGTTGCAAGTTCAAATCCAGGCTAAGGCAGTAGAAATTGAAAATTGTTACCATCCTTATGATTTGAACTGGTGGGTTTCAGGCCATTTTCCAACTGGCCAGGTATGCCTAGCAGAACTACAATAACAGTGGACTCTAAGGGTACATCTAGACTACATGCCTCTGTCGCCAGCCTTTTGTCAACTTTTTGTCAACCTCCCCGGTAAACCTCATCCCACGAGGCATAACCGAGAGGTCGACAAAAGGCTTTCCTGTCGACAGGGGAATGTCTAGACTGCCCCGATCTGCCGACAAACAGCTGATCGGCAGAGCGGGGCAGCCATTTAAATGTAAATGAAGCCGTGATTATTTAAATCGCCGCTTCATTTTCCTATGTCGGGTAGCCTAATCTACATGCCTCTGGCGACAGAGGCATGTAGTCTTGACGTTTGTCTCCCTGGCTGGCAATCACCTGGGTGGGCACTGGAGGCAAAACTGCTCCTAGCAGTGGCATGTTGGCAGAGGGAAGTCTCATTGCCTTGGTCCAATGAGGCACTAAGAAGAGGACTGCAGTCTCTATCACTGTCAAGCTGGCACCTTTCACCAACACAGGAGATGGCTCTGTCAAGCCGCAACTCTGCATGTGAACTCCAAGTATAGAGCATTCAGAGCGGGGCATGAGGGGGTTGGCTTCGCTTGTTAATAGGGGTGGGGTCCTTAGTGAAGATCAGATACAGATCTAAATCTGGATCCAAACTGCCTCCAAAGTGAGCACTGACACCAGACCCAGCTCTCACCAGCAGGATGAACATTAGAGTTTGGGTTACCCCAGTATTTCTTCCCCAAACATAACGGGGTCTTGGACAATTGGAGACTTAAACGCAGCCTAAGGACATCTAAGCCTAAGGATGCAGCTAAAATCCTATCTGCATGACATCAGGGGAGATTTGTGTTGGAAGCAGGGCCCTGATGGCTGTCTCCCTAGGACAGGTCTTGGCTTGACTTTGGGTGAGGGCCAGAGGGTTCTCCAGTCAATCCCCTACCCCAGTCATGCCCTCTGTTCTAGTGCTAAGGGTATACCTGTGAGCAGGACTAACCTCTATGGTGCAGAGAAAAGCAGGTTGGCTTCTGGTCTGACAATGATATGAAGAGCTGGGCTCTAGAGAGGGGAGTGGAGGGAAAGGATATCCAGCTATTACGTGAGAAGGCTTTGCATTGCCAAAGGGCTTGGCAAGCATTAAATAATTAAGATTTATTGGGAGTGTCAGGGCCACCTAGTCCCCTAACATCAGTGCTTTGGGGAAGGGATCTGAGCAGGTGGGTTTTTCACAGAGACAGAGCAGACAGCAGAAAGCACAGCACACACTGGTCCTCCTGCAGCTTTAGAGGGTCTGGGCAAAGAGCCTGGGTTTCATTGGTCAAACCACTGCCTCTGTGGAAAACAGATGAGGCACGGCACTGGAAGCACTAACTGGACCCAGCTAGGCTGGCTTGGCTGCAGATTGGATGCCCATGGCCAGAGTTGCTCCACCTGGATCATTGCCAGCAGCCTGCCTAGCTGGAAGGAGAGTGAGACAGGCAGAAGAAGCCAGCAGGAGCTGGGCATCAGGAAGGAGAGAAATCACCCTGCCCGGCAGAATTGTTCGCAGAGCCTGGGTTCTCCATCTAAGACTGACCGTGGGATTCCTGGTCCACTGGCTCTGGTGAAAAGCAAGTGCTGGGCTGCTGTACAGGCTGGGGGTTGTTTGCACCTTATTGTTATAAACGCCTAGAAGACACAGTTCAGGAATCCTGTTCAGACAGGAGACACAATTGTTTACACAGCACAGACTCTCCTTTAGTTAGAAACACATGGGCTTTTATTACTCCATTTCCCTGGGAAAACAATGGTTTAAATTAAGGGGAAAATATTTTGTGAAAACCAACACTTTATTTTCAAAAACAGGCCTTGATGTTTCATGAACCCTCGGCTCCCCACCCATTCTTAGTTCCTCTCTCAGATCTTCCTTGGCTTCTCCTAGGAAAGTCCATTCTCCATGAACCCCGCTGCTCATGGCAGTAGACAAAAAGGTTTGCCTTTGGTTGGTTGGGCTAACCATGCTGCCTGTATAGCCAACAGAATGGTTTTCTTTACGAGCATGTCTCCTTTCCCATGGAGTATATAAGCCTTGCAATATCCAAGGGTGCACAACTTCCTCAAGATCTTCAAGAATTGCACTCCTGGGACCTACACCCTGTTGTGATGTTCTGATTGTCAAGAGAGCTTCTCCCCCCAAATGCATCTCAATTCTGATCAAAGGCATCCCCTGCTATTTTAGTCTCAGGCTCCCCTACATGCACAGCTCTGCCAATGCACCTCAGTCCTGACCTGCAGCACTGTTCCAGTCTTGGGGCTCTCACTCCCAGCTCTCCAGATTCTTCTCAATCCTTACCTGCAGCCCCCACCTGCTGGTTTCTGCGGGAGCTCTTTTGCTTTCAGCTCCGTCCATGTACCTCAGTCCTGCCTGAAGTGCTTTGGAAGCAAAGCATACTTTCATAAACACGTGCAACCTGGAAATAACCTTTCTGGGAGTGACAGATTAATAGTTATTAATTACACAGTTATGTTATTCTGTAGCACTAATAAAAATGATTTGGAGGGTATTTTTTAAAAAAAGTCTAAAGATTTATTTAATTACAACTACAATTTACTGAAAAACCTAGTAATTTTTATTGATATAGACAATGTTGTGATTGCATAATTAGTAATTAATTGCTTATGGGAATGATACTTTCATTTACTACTAATTTTTTTCCTGAGCACTGGGTGCTCCAAAACATGGATTCCAGGGTGGCAAATTTTTCCGCACTGTGTGAAGAGTCCCAACGGGAGTTGAATGACATCCACCAAAGTCACTTTCATTTGTGGCCTAAGATGGAAACTGGTCCCTAGCCTATATGAAGCCTGATCCCTTAAACTCTGCAGCTCTCCTCTGCCCAGACTTTACTGTGAATCCTCTGACTTTTCCCCAGAGACTTCATGTTGCTGTTGATATAATAGCTTATTGGTCCCCATATCGCAAAGTAACTGGACAACTGCAAGGGCTGCTCTGGCAGTGCTGCAGAGCCATCAGGAGAGGTCTAATGAAGAGGAGTAAACACCTCAGCAGCTGCCCTCTAGGAACAAGGCATACTGCTCTACAGTGCAACAGGCATCATGTCTGGAAAAACAAAGGGAAGCCCCCGAGCCCTGTTTGCAAACAGTAGCAAGCAGTTGTGGAGCCAGGAGGGGAAATGCTTCCTGAAGCAAAACCAGGGCAAAGGCACACAAGGTTAGGATCAGGATGAGCCTGGCACCCAATACACACTAACAATTAGTCTGGGGAAGTTCTATGGCCTATGCTATTCAGGAAGTACTACTGGATGGCCACAACCATTCCTTCTGGCCTTGGGATGTACGAATCTACAACAAGTAGGACTGCCGCCTGCCCTGCCACCTTCCATCCAGGGCTGCTGAAGGGGTCAGAGCACTCAGAGATGGATGAAAAGGGGTGGGGCAGGAGATGAAAAGGAGTGGGGCAGGAGGACTGGATATGTGGATGAGAAGAGAAGCCCTCCCGCCCCCCATCCCAGCCAGGTAAGTAGTAAGGGAGAGCCATTCCCAACTGATGGGTGTGTGCAATGGGGCTCCCATCACACAATACACCATCACTGCCGGCAATAACTCCTTTCCTGTCCCCAAGCAGACAGCCTCAGACTGGAGCCCAGACCCTGACCGAGCTCACCTCAGACATCAGCAGGGAGAGATTTATGTTGTCCCGTGAGTGGAGCAGCTTTTTCCTTACACCTTCCTGCTGCACCCCCATTTCCTCCTCAGCAACCCAACTGGGGCAACTCACCTAACTCAGCCCCTTATACCCGATCAGTTTATACCACTGCTGCCCTTGGTCCAGAACCTCCCAGGGGAGCTGCTTAGAATACCCAGGTGGGAATCTCCCCTGATTTTGTTCCTGACCCCAGTGTATGTGTAACACCACCATTCTGCCCTTCCCCTGAGGTGTAGGAAGAGGCTGGTAACTACATTCATGAGATGGCTGGGCTTGGGACTCTTGGGAACTCTGTGGCCACCAACCTGTCTTCTCCCCAGCTCCCAAAGAGCTGCCATCTGGTATAAGGATCACCCCAGAGCAGCCTCTGCTCAGGTACTGTGAGAAGGCTTTTGGATGACACATGGGCTCCAGGTGTGGAGGTAAGGTTCCAGCAGGGCCTTTGTGGTGCATTCTCTCTCTCCATCCATCATGGGAAGGAAAATCCCCCTCCCTCCTCACCTCCTCTTTTAAAACACCAACCAACCAAGGCAAAATAAAGGAATTTGCAAATCCTGTCTAGGGACTCCCTAGAAACCAAAGCTCAACTTGGCAGCATGGAAGGTTCATGAACCTCCACTGAAATGTACCAGAACCACTGGGGGCATGATAAACCAAGCATCCTTCTAGCCCAAGTCTCTGTAAATGGCTTGCACGGTGTGTGTTGCACCATACAGTGAGGGACGCTTGCTCTAATCCTGGTTCCTTATGACCAGTATAAAGGAGCATAGGCTTTGTTGTGACAGATCAGGCCAATAGCTGCTCTGTCTTACCTCCTGCCTTATTAGAATAGACTGAGGCTGTGTCTAGACTGCAGGCATCTTTCAGAAGAATCTTTTCCGGAAGAGATCTTCCGAAAAAACGTCTTCCAAAAGAGAGCGTTTACACAGCAAAAGCACATTGCAAAAGCGATCTGCTTTTTCAAAAGATAGCATCCATTCAGTGTGGACACTATCTCACATTTAGACTGTGATTTCTATGACGTAGTGGCCACCA
Source organism: Apalone spinifera (assembly GCA_030068395.1). Lineage (NCBI taxonomy): Eukaryota > Metazoa > Chordata > Testudines > Trionychidae > Apalone > Apalone spinifera. Next base: position 21,173,088 of record JANRFK010000875.1, on the reverse strand, counting down.
GGGCACCTGTGCTTTTTCCTCTTTCCTCTTCTTTCAAAAGAACTCCCTCTTCCCCGTCCACACACACTTTGTTCTGAAAGAGCTCTTTTGGAAAAAGGCTTCTTCCTTGTAGAAAGAGGTTTACCAATGTCAGAAAAAACCCTGTGTTCTTTTGAATTTTTTTTGAAAGAACGCGATTGCAGTGTGGACGTAAGTGAAGTTTTTTCTTAAAAACGGCCATTTTTCCGAAAAAACTCTGCAGTGTAGACATAGCCTGAGAGCACCTTGCCAATGAGAACAGAGTTAGAAATCCCAGGGGCTTTGGGAAACTTCACCCCACTTGTTCCTCTATTCCTACTAAACAGGCTATCCTGACCCTTCTGAGCTACCTGTCCGCCTCCCACCACCCCAACTCAGACTGGAGGCCAATCGGGTCCACCTTCCTGCTTCTTCCATGCTAGACCAAGCCATTGAGTTGTTTCATTTAGCACTTTATTTCTGGCAAGAACTAATAGCTGATGCTTTAGAGCAGGGGTGAGGAACTTCTAGTGCACTGCCTGCATGCAGTTCGTCAGGGTTAGCTGCTGGTGGGCCGCCAGACAGTTTGTTTCCTTGAGCATCTGCAGGCACAGAGCCCCACAGCTCCCAGTGGCCGCAGTTCACCATTCCCAACCAATGGGAGCTGTAGGAAGCGGTGCAGGCCGGGTCACAGCTTCTGGCAGCTCCCATTGGCAGGAAACAACACATCGTGGCCACTTGGAACTGTGGGACTCTGTGCCTGCGGATACTCAGGTAAACAAACTGTCTAGCGGCCTGCCAGCGGCTAACCCTGACAAAGTGCATATGGCCCATGTGTGGCAGGTTCGCCACCCCTGCTTTAGAGGAAGCACACAACACTATTCCAGCCAGGCAATAGCATCTAGCCCTATGAGCGGTGAGGTATAAGGTTTTACTTTAGCTGACATAGCCAGAGTTGTTACCAGTGGCCATTAACCCACATTGCCCTCTTAAAGCCAGCTGTAGAATTTGGGTGGTTACCCTCCGGAGCAGTGCTAATGAAGTACAGCCAGCTCCCAGCTAGGCTAGAGGTTGGGGGATTTCCCAGAAGGTTATGAAGGGAGGAGTAAAAGCAGCCCCAACCCATTCATTAGGGGAGGCGGTGCCACTTGTCCACACACATGCTCAATCCCAGGAGGGGAAAGACAGACTAACAACTGAAGGACAGGGCTGTGACTCAGGACTCCTGGGCCGTGTTCTTCAGTCTGCCCCAGTTGTCCTGTGTGGCCCTGGGCCGCATGACTATGCCTCAGTTTCCCCCACTGTAAAACGGGGAAGGCAATCCTTCTTTGCCTGACTGTACTCAGTAATGCCTGTCAAATGCCTTGTCCAGCTCAGATGGAGAGGGTAGAGAAGGCTTTCCCTTCCCCCTTGCTGCCTCAGGAGCTACCCCACATGTGTCTGCCCCTGCAGGGGGAGTTCCCCCTCTGGACAGCTAACAGCATGGGGTGAGCTCTGCATTCTGGCATCCAGGGCAGAAAACCAATAGAATCAATTAGGGCTTGCAGTTGTTATTTTTTTTTTCAAAATAATTCCACACACAGCATGTTATGAGCCCTTGTTCATGGATAATCTGTTATTAACTGCCAGAGAATTAACAATTTTCCCTGCCTGTCATCCAAGCTGCACCCCCCTCTCTCCAGGTCTGCTTTAACCATCGCTTGCCTTTCACAAACAGAGTGGCTGGTGTGCTTGAGGGAGGAGGTGTCCCACTCACCTCCTTATCTGGCTGGGTCCCAAAGGAGGGGGATCGCACTTGTGCCTGATAACAGGGCTTCTGAGCCCCGGTGTGACACCCCCACTTCTTGCCTGGGACATGGGCACTGGTGCCAGCAAGGGGATCAATCCTTGCATGCATTTCCTTCCATGCTGGTGCTCTGCACCTTTCCCCTGCCCTGATGCAGCAGCGAGTGTCACAAGTATCTGGGGAGTCTCAGAGAAGAACTCAGGAGCATGAACCTGGAGTGGAAGGCAGGGCTAGGGGCTAGGCTGCCTGGACCTGCCCAGGAGCAGAGGGAGGGAAGAGCAAATCCCCAGGGAGAGGCGTATTTAAAGTGAAAACCTCCGGACACTGTGGAGCATCATTAAATTGGGATTTGGCTGATTTAGCAAACACAAAAAACTCTGAACCCCTCCCCATCCCTTCCCCAGCTCCTGCTTCAGCTAGGGAAGGAGGCAGCATTCTCACCCAGCCCCCCTCCTATGGGTGTTCTCAGGGCCTCTCCTGTGTGCAAGGTTGAGAGGTGTGAGCTTTCCAACAGGGTAGGAAGTGCCCATGGTGGGGGGAGGGTGGGTGCTGCACGCATGGGAACAGCCTGCCAATTCCAGTCCCTGGGGGAATTGGTAGCAGGAGCCCGCAGCCTGAATCGGGGCTCCAGAAAAAGCCAGGAGGCCCGTGGAGGAGTTGCAGGTTTTCATGTGGGGGTCAAGCAATGATGTTCCTGGAGCAAGGGCCCCCCCATCTCTTCAGGCCAGGGAGCTGGCAAACTGAAAGAGCCCCTTATCAGAACCAATAGCTCTCCCCTTGCAAGTGCAGTGCCTGCAATTATGAGGCACGTGACAGCCCTTGGCTCAAGGTCGTAGGAACAGTCAACAGACTGTGAAAATATGGACACAATTAATCTCTACCAGAAAGATTTTACTGTGAGAAGAAGTCACATGGATTGGCTCCGAGTCTGGGCTGTGAGTAGAACAGTGGGTGTCATGCCCCTGTCACTACCTGGCCATGGTACCAGAGCCTGTCTAGCCTTATTTGCGTGGGAGGAGGGGCTAGTTGTCAGAGTGCCCAAAGGAGCTATCCCAGCTCAGAAGCAAGCTGGGGCAGGACGGGGAAGGTGCATGGCCGACCTGCTCAGTCCTTCTGCTGAGCTCAGCTACAGCTCAGGGCTGGGCCCGGGTCAGCATCTTTATCAGTGATCATGATGCATGATCCAGATTGGGCCCAGCTTGATGCTCAGAGACCAGGGCTGGATGCTAGAAACCCTCTCCTCTGAGCTGGACAAAATGGCTCTGAAATTGCAGCGATGCAAAGAACATGGAGTTCAGGGCAGAGTCCCCAGGCACAGCATGAAAGCACAAGCAGCACAAAAGCCGGCCGCAAGACAGCTCTCTGCACTCAGGCCCTTCCTGGCTTCAAAGGCCAGTTCTGGCCAGACCCTGGGGCAGCCCAGCACTCAGGCGCTCAAGTACTGCATGTGGGAGCGGCAAGTGTGTGTCTGGCTGGGGAGTGTCTGCATGTATGTGGAGGAAATAGCAGATAAACCTCAACCAACCCAAAGTGCTTGTGTGCAAGAGGAGAGGCTGAGACTGAGGAGGTCCAGCATCCTGCTCCACTGCTGGGCATCTCTTGTGCCCTGCATCCATGCTCAGGTGCATAGAGATGCAAGCAAGATGGGAAGGGTGAAGGCAACAGTGTCTCAAAAGGGGAGGATGCAGGAAGAGGTACCAGTACACATGAGGGTGCCATGGTGGAGGGGTATGGAGTGTGAGCAAGTGTGAAGAGTAGACAAAACATGTGACTGGGGGGGGGGGGAGCAGAGGGCAGAGTGTGTGTGGCTCCGAGTTTGCAGAGAACTGAGTTGCTCCATGGCTGTGGTTGTGTGTCTGAATTTCGGTACGTGCTTTGTGGATGGCTGTAGACACTGTGTGTGTGCGGTGTGTATACAGCGTGGTGGCTGTGCACTGTGTGTGTAGGAGGGTGGGAATGTGTGTGTACACGTGTGGCTGTGGGCAGTGTTTACATGAATGGCTGTGTATGTACGGTGTGAGGGTGTGGGTGTGTGTAGGGCAAGCATCAGAAAGGGAAAATGCCAATTAAATCTGCAAATTATCTCCATCAGAAAATCCAGGACTCATTACATTCTTAGAGGCACAAATGCTGGATGTGGGGCTGAGGCAGGGCAGAAGCCCTCATCACCTCTGCCGCTGATTCCTGTAATAATGATCCTTGCCCCACAGGCCTTGGGCAGGAGGGAGGTTCCACCCAAAGTCCCTCATGCTCACCCAGGCCATAGGGGTATGGGGGCTCTACCCTGCATGGCAGAACAAGAGCCCTAGTGCTAGAGAAGCCCTGGCAATTGCCTTTTTCTCAGGCTGGAGAGGGAAGGGCTTTGTCTAGACTCAGCCCTGGGCAGCATCTGAGCCAAGTTAGCAGCCCCAGGGCAGGCAGCATTTCCCAACCAGCACCCCAGTGGCTATAGGGCCACAGAGACATCCAACTCAAGGTGCTTCAGTGTGAGCAAGCGTGACAAAGGTTGTTTGGACCAGAACAGGAGCTACACTGCCCTCCACAGGCCATGGGAGTCTTCAGCAGAGGAAGGGGATGGGCTGGGGGGAGGTGCCTGGGGAATCCCCCAGAATTGCCTGGTAGAGGGTCACAGGAGTGGGTCAGCACAGACCGTAAAGTGTGTGACCTGAGCTCATCAGAGCTGAGGTTTGACACAGAATTGGACTCAGAAGCTGGGGACAAATATCCCCGACTACCTGTCATTCAAGGGACAGACAGGAAAGTCCTGGGTCAGCACCACAGAGTCTCCTTCACACAGGCAGGATCGCACAGCAACTCCTAGCTGCAACAGCCCCTGAGGAGAAGGCTGGGTCCCCGCTGGGGACCTAACACAGGGAGATGGCTGTGTCACAGCAGAGGTTAGTACAAGGTTGCCAATGGTTGGCACAGCAGGCATGACTGGGGCAGGCAGACTTCAAGCCCCAGCCACGGAGACACGCATCCCTTTGCCTGTTGGGTCACCTCACATGCTGCCCATTCCTTTGCATACGAAGATGGCCACAGGAGAGTTGAAGTGCCGGGCTGTAACTGCCCCAGGGGGCCAGGCTTCTGCCACAAGAGCTTGGGCTGTACACGAATTCAGCCCCAGGCCATGGCATAGATGCTCTCCCGGGGTGGCACTAAGGCCCTGCCCCACACAGAACGCTCACGTCCACTTGCATTACACACAGCGAACAATCCAATTTATCGCTGGCTCCCTGCTCCTGCTGATGGGAGCCTCCAGCCCCAGCACGCAGCCCAGATTCACTGTGACAGCTCAAGATTCATATTCATAAGGAAATGCAACCTCCTGTAAAGAATCCCTGCATCAGCATCTTGCAGTGAGTCCTGACCCCTCAGCCCACTCTGTCCAGCCAGGACATCAATGCAAATCTCATTAGTGCAAAGGAAACAGTCGCGCTGCCTGGGGGATTCACGTGGACCAGCCAGGGGCCTCCATTTCTCTCTCAGGGGCTAGATTCGCGCC
>JANRFK010000875.1:21114663-21137035 GCA_030068395.1 Apalone spinifera | reverse complement strand
TTCCGTTAAAAGCATTTGCGGAAAATCATGCCAGTCTAGACATAGCCTATGTGAAACAGGAGCTTTAAATGCAAATACAGTGGCTTTAGTGGCCTATAATGGAGAAATGTGAACAATTTCCTATCCTATCTTCCTTGAGCTCCAGTTTGGACAGTGCCATAGTTTTAACATTTAGCCCAATTGTTTAATAGTATGTTTTATTTGACCGTTAAGCCTAGATCGAAACATGTTAGTCAGCTGCGACTTCTCTTCCACATATCAATGCTGCCATAAGCAATGTTTCTCATTGATGAGATGGCAGCTGTGTTGAGACATAGAGCTTCCATTTCACTTCCTCGTCCAGGGTAAGTAATTCTTATATTGGGCAGAGTCGTGGCTCTGACTTGAAAGCAGCTTTTCCTCTGATGATCTCAGCTGAAACACAGGCATTTATTTTTTCAGAAGCCAAATAGGGAAAATGAAATCTAAGCATAAGCCAAGCAGGTGTGAGGAATGGGAAGGAATTGCTATATTTAGCATTTTCCCATGAGCCAGTACTGCACTGTTGGCCAGGTGATGTCTCAGTTATAAGCTGCTGGTGAAGGCAGAATACCACACCAGAGATCTGAGCCATTCCAGAACCCTTCATTCCTAAAAGAGCATTGCCAGACTTGGAGAATATGACACTGTTGCACATGTAACATGTCGCACCCAGTGTTTAATATCTGATCCTATGTCTAATGGGTTTCTAAAAGAACATACGTTTGTCCATGATGTGTGGAGAAAGATGAGGCTGCCTGTGTCCTCAACTCCAATGCTACAGAATGAGGCACAGTGAGACTAGAAACCTGGAATATCCCATTTCACAAATGAGATAGTATTCACTCTGATTAACCCGTTAGCCTCTTCCCCCACTGTGAGAACAACATGTTGCAACTGGTTTAGATTAACAAAAAACGTTTCCAGCACTCATCTAATGCATTAGGAAAAGATTATTAGAATATAAATGTAGTGACGCATAGTTACCCCTCACAAACAGCCAGTGTTAGAAATTAGCTTCTATCCCTGTAATCCTGAGACCTGGTCTGCACTGGGAATATATGTTGGCATAGTTGTCAAGTGAAAAATCCACACTCAAGAGATGTTGCTCTGCCATCTAAACTCCCAGTGTAGATAGTGCTAGTTAAAAGGAGAATTTTTCTATCAGGTCAGCTTCTGCCTCTTACCTACATCAGTGGGAGAACCCCTCGCATCAGGCCTTATCTACACTAGGAATTTAGGTCAATATCACTATGTTGTTAAGGGATGTCAAAAATCCATACTAGGGGTGTAAGTGAGTAGTCAACTAACTGATAGGCCCAAGCTTATTTGTTAGTTGAGTCGACTGCTCACATCTCTCCCCCTTTTTCCTCCCCCGCCCACTTCTGTCAGAGGCAGCAAGGAGAGGAAGCAGCTTAAAAGCTGGTTTCCCCAGCATCTGCACCTCAGTATCACCTTGCCCTTTCTTTCCCTCCTCTTCCCCCCAGTAGAGGCAGCAGTGCGGGGAGGGGCAGGGGAGGCTTTCCACTGTTCTGGCAGCAGCCCCTGTCCAGGTGGGATCCCAGCTCCCCACTGGGACCCCCCACAGACAGGGCTGCTGGACCTGGTGCAAGCCTGACTCTTACCACATTTAAACTGCAGAGCCATAGCAGGGGTAGCTCCTATTCCCAGCGCAAGGCAGGTCTGAGCGCTTCCTCCCTTATTGACTAATCGAGTAGTTGATAGAAATTCTATCGACTACACAATTAGCTAATTACTAGTTTCCTAACATCCCTAATCCATACCCCTGAACAATGCAGTTAAACCAACCCAATATCTTGGGAATGTGGAGTCCCTATACTAATGAAAAAAACCCTCCTGTTGGCATTGGTAGTGTCTTCACTGAAGAACTTCAGTGGTGCAGCTATGCTGCTGCAGTGTTTTAAGTGTAGACAAGCCCTGAAGATTTATGGGGTTAGTATTTTAAGTATAAGCATACCCTCAGATAACTTTTAACATGAATCATCAGGGAAGTTTAGATATCTCCACTAGATGGCAGTCCTGCCACACATTAGGAGAAATTGATCTTCTCTGAGGTAAAATATCTTGCTTTGAAATTCTTTTGGGCCCTCCCTAATTTGGTCACCTATCAGTTTAAAAGTACATATCATCTGCTGTCTCAATTTATGACCCAAGACAGCTTCCCTTCTCAGCTCCTTTCCTCTTTGTTCATAATATTGTGTTGAATCTATCTCTGGTAACTCATTTCCTATCCTTCCCCAAATCCCTGGCTTTGCCAAGTGATCTCTATGTGTATCACCCCAGAACCATAATTGACTCCCTCTTCCTTTCTGTCCAAAGAAGCTTTCAATAGTAGATGCAAGGGTTAATTCAGAGAGACAGATTGGTACTAGCAAGTACTGGCCATCCCCGCTATATGGCACACCAGCATACATGGGTTCTGCACTAACATCACTGATGAATTTAGAAACTGTTTTAAGTCCTCCCATTTCCTGATTTTTTTTATATCGCTCAAAAAAAATTCGCTCAAATAAAAGTTATCCACTTGAATGCATAAAGAAATTCTTCACTTTACGTTGTTTTGCTATACAGTCAAAAAATGTGAATGTATCTTGGAGGTATAGTGGGGACAGCCTGTATTTGACCTGCCTTTCCTCATCATTGAAAGCACTTTTCTCCCTACAGAAAGCCTGTGGAAAGGGCGTGTCCCATGTGCGAGTGGTGGTAAAAGGTCTGGGCCCTGGGCGTATGGTAAGTGCCCAAGTTTCCTGTTCATGGGTATAAGCTCTCATCTGTTTGCTCCTTTCTGTGGGGAGCTGCAGGGTTTTTTATTCAGACTTGGGGAATAATGCCTGTTAACCTGCTTTCCTGAAACCGAGCTGAAGTAGATAATTTAATGTTTTGTCATCCTGAAAACAGTCAACAAGAAGAAAATGTCCTGTTGCTGAGATCCTAGAATAATTTTGTGTGAGGGACTGAGTAAAAGCCAAATTGCTTAGGTCACTTCAAACTAGAGTAGCAAATCAATGGAGAATACATTGTAAGAAAGAATCTTGTCTTTACTAGGAGGAATGGACCAACTTGGACCAAACAGGGCTTCCTGATTGTTAAGACTACTGCAAAGAGATGTTGCTTGCCTGTTCCAGACTGTCCTCTCCAAGATCCCTTTAACTTTGTTAGTCTGTGCTGTTTGTGCAATAATGTGCAGTCTAATGTTCATTTTCTTGCTTTTACAGGCTGCCATCAAGGGGTTGACCATGGGGGGTTTGGAGGTCATCTCCATCACAGACAATACCCCAATTCCTCACAATGGCTGCCGTCCTCGTAAAGCACGAAGACTCTGAGACAGTAGTGAAAGGAAGACACCATGTACACCTTGATGTACTGTGAACTCATTTTGAATTTTGCCTTTGATGGATCTTGGCAGGATGTGTTCCTTCAAAACCTTTACTAGGGGAATCTTAGAGAATGGACACAACCCTGGTCTTCAGCCTCGTGGTTGAAGTGAGCCCGTACTTACTATCTGAGTAGGAAGCCTCATCTGTAAAATTAATAAATTAAAATGTTGTAGTCTTTGTGATGGCCATATCTATTGGATTCCTGGAAGCATTTTGATTTGTTCTTCTCTTAACAGCTACTCTCCTCCTGTCATTGCTGTATGCGGCTCTTGTCATTAGGAAGGGCCTTCTTGCAACGAATGGCAGATTTTTCTCCTCTCCTTTTTATCCAAACACAAAGATTGGAAGCTGGATGTGGAGAACCTCTTCTCCCCATGTAGTTTACAAAGAGTGGTGTTCCCAACGAGATGCCAGAGCCTGCACTGCTATGTAAGAGGTGTGCAGAACAGCTAGCTCCCCTAGCTGCACTGAGTGGAGAAGTCTGGAGTCATTGCTGCTATAGGTTTGTTCTGTTGCTTCATGTCGCATTAGCTGTAGTTGGCCTATTGTGGTATTTACTAATAGAAAACCCCAGTTCTACTGCAGCAGGAATGCTGCCAGTTTTGATATTCTGCATTGCTGCTGTGACTGTGCCAAGTCCATCGATAGCTAATACTATGAAACGTGCATACAGTAGTGGGTACATTATTCCCATTCACCACTGCATGCAGTATTTTCAGTCCTGTCTCACACCAACTGCACCTGCTATGTCAGGGTTTGAAGGGAAGTGAAGCCTGAAGAACAATCAAATGCTGCTCAAGAGATTTAAAATGCTAATCCAGGCTAATACTGCCATTGGCTAGAGGCAGGCATAGATCAGGACCTATTTGCCTGGAATGTACCTCCTAGATTAGGGATGGGCAATAAGCTGGAGGTAGTTTGCCAAGGCTGGTGCTTTATTTACCTGTGCATCAGGAGCTATGGCCGCTTGCAGCTCCCATTAGCCTTAGGTCTCCAGCCAGTGGGAGCCTCAGGAAGCAGCGCAGACTTGGACATGGCTTCTTGCGGCTCCCATTGGCTAGGAATGGCGATCCGGAGCCAACGGGAGCTGGAAATAAAGCACCAGTGGCCTGCCAGGGGCTAACCCTGGTGAACTGCATCCAGCCTGTGAGCCACTTATTACCTACCCTGTGCTAGATGCTGCCACCTGTTTCAGCTCCACCCAGGGAGAGTCTTGGAGGATATGGGCTCTCTGTAGTATTAAAGAAGGGTGGTAAGTCTAGCAACTGTCCAAGATGTCTCTTCCTGACTGAGGGAAGTTTGCTGATTAGCCAGGTCCAGCTCTAGGAGAAAACTGAGAGGAACAGAACACATTGGTTATATGAATCAAACACCGGGCAAGTACTTCACCTCTGTCAGGGCTCTTAATGAACACAAATTCTCTTTTGGTCCCTCTGTCAGATCTAACATAAATCCAGGCTTCTTTCCCATTATTTCTCTTTTCTTTTGCTTCCTCTATAGTTTCTCAAATAGTGTAATTAGCTATTCTTTCCCCTTTAAAGAGAGACGGTGCCATAGCAACAAGGCTGTGTTTAACTCCTTCATGACTTTCTGAGATGTACAGCAAACGAATGAAATCTGGCTGTTTAGAGGAGCCTATTGGGTGACATTTAACTGATGACAATAAATGAAGGCTTGAATAATGATTCCTACCTCATTTCAGCTAGGTCAGAAAAATATTAACCACATGGTTTGTAAATGGCCAGGGAGAACATATGGGAAGATGTGGATAAAACCTGCAGCAAAGCTTGATCTGAGATCAGCAAGTAGTCGTTGGAACTTAGCAATATCCCAGAAGGTGTACATCCACTATCTAGCAAAGATATGGCATGGTTCTAAATGGGTGCATATATCAGCATTGCTGAACAGCTGCAGGCTTTGATGAAGACAGTAGCATGTGTTCTGGAGTGAACTAAATCATTCTTGAGCACAAGTTGCTTATGTGCTGCTCAATCCAGTGCTACCATGAGCACCACAAACTGCCTGCAAGTGGAAGGCAGTGTTCCCTCTAATCTCTGAGCTTGTCTGGTCGCTCAGGAGAGATTCAAATGCTGCCCAGCTGATTAGCAGATTACCTACAGCTAGGTTTTGTTTCTACTAGGGGTGCCCATTTGTAGTCTCAGTGCCCATAAAAATCTATTCCACACATGGATGGAAAAGATTAGAGAGAATACTGGTGGAAGGGAGTGAAAAATAGAAAATCATGTAGGGAAGTTTGTATTAAGTTAGACGCTCATCACACATACCCTCTGTAGGTCTAGGCCAAATCTAGAGTAAATTTTGGCCTTTCCCATTTTCTAAGCTATTATGAATCCTGAGACTTTTAATGCATGAATCTAACAAACATTTTGCACTGTATATGCAGTAAAGAAGTTTCTCATCTCTGCTGTCCTGTCTTGGCCCCAATGCCTGTCTCTCTTCCTATCCAATATTGATGTTTGCCTTGCTCTCTGTTAGAATCCCTGTGTACCTGGCATTACCTTTCCATCTGTTCATTAGCTGGCCATATAGAACATCTTGACTTGTTTGCTTCTCTTCCAATCCCCCAGCTCAGCATAATCTTCATGGGCTTGCAAACACAATGCATTAGCTACGGAGCTTGTTTGTGAATTCATATCCACCTGCTTTCTCTTTGACTTCATTGCTGAAAAAAGAGACAGGAAGGGCCCCAAATCACAATCTGAGCCCATGCCAATTGCTCAGAGTGAGTGGAAGAGCCAAGGAGCCCTGACTTTGCTGCAACTTTAACCCTTCTTGTTCTGCTGCAAAGCTTAGATCTACACTGCAGCTTTTAGCCTTGAGGGTGAGCATAACTGTATCCACATGGCTGCAGATCATTTAGTGCAGTGTGCTCATTTGTTTGTTGGACAGGAATGGATCCCAAGAACACTTAATTACAGGATTTCTTTGCCTTTCCATTCCAACTGTTAATTAAAATCCAATTTGAGTCAACCATCAGGATTTACAAGTTTTAATTGCTTTTCCTGATGCCTGGTTGGTGTATAGTTTCATGGTGGAACTGACAGACAAGCCAATTCCCTTGTTCTTGTCTCACCTAATGTCTGTCTCCCACCTGGGCTCAGGTGTGAGCTGGGCATGAAGCTGCTTAGAAATGTCAAGTATTAGGCAGCAGTCTGCACATTCACTAGGAGGAAAGTAGGTTGTACTGAGGTGCCCAAGTCTCCTTTGTGCATGTCTGCTTGGTGCTCTGAAGGAAAGCCACAAAACCTTACCTCTCACAGTGCATCACTACACAAGTGGGGGAGCTCCCCCCTCCCATGCTAGCCTCTACACCAAGTAGTTTGCACCCAAGAGCTGGAGCAATGATCACTCTTGTTTGCTGAACCAATGATTCACTGTTTCCTTTGTAGTTTAGCTGTAAATGGTTGCTGGTGACAAGTCATCAATCCAATTCCTTTGCATTTTTCAACTGAAATGTTAATCAAATGTCCTTTAATAGCTGGCACCAAGTGCTTGTGAGTGAGGAGAAGAGCAGAGCCTTCAATAAACTGCAGTAGCAGGGATGGTTTACTTCAGCCCACTGTCTGCATCTGTTAGTTAGGGGCATCTTAGTTTTTCCTCACTGCCCCCACTGGGAATACTTGTAACCAGAAATCATTCAGGAGCATTCCAGTGGAATTACACTCAATGCTGACAAAGTGGGAGTGGGCCAAATTCATGCTCAGCTATAGGGGGTAAATCAAATTCACTTTATTGGACTCCCCTAACTAAGAATCTGTATGAATTCCCCTAAGGGCTGGAGGGGATCAGAGAGTTCAAGTGAGGTCATGATTCTGTCCTTCCTGTGCACTGAGACTGGCATAAATATTCTCCATTCTGCAAACAAATCATTGATACCAACACAGCTCAAGCCTTTTTATCTTGGCCATCTCTCTTCCTTTCCAAATTATCTTTCCAGGTTCTTAGTGAGCAACCTCTCAGGCCAAATTAGGTCAAGGATCTTCATGTTGTTTTCTTGCTTTCATAATGCTCTCCACTCCCCAGGAAGAGGCCCAGGTATTAATTGGCACTCAACAGCAGTGAATGCTTTGTTTTTCAGCTAGCTAACAGCATCCAAGTCCCTGAGATCATGGTAGGGATGAGCAGCACATTTCTCTTGAGGAAGGGGTACCAAGAAAAGTGGGCCGACAATGGCTATTTTCCTTTTGCCCGTGATCACTCAAGCTCCCACTGGGCAGCTAAACAACAGATAGTGAGAAAATTGAGCACCAGTGTAGGAGGAAGCATTAGGGTCTCAGCCCTCCTGTAAAAAGAGTGGCAAAGCTGTCCTGTCCCTCCGGCCTCCACCCCTTCACCTCTCAGGTGCTCATAATCCTTGCCTCACTGGGCCCCACATGTGCTGAGCGCTGGAGAGTCTATGTGCTCATGCTATCTGAACTGAAATCTTGCACCAGCTCAAAAGCTGCAATACTCTTCTATGTCCAGGCTAAATTAGGCTACTTCTGGGAGCAGACAGCTTAGAGTTCCTGTTCTAGAGGAGTTATGCAGAGCAAATACATGAGGCTATGGGACTGAATGCTAAGTAAAGATGAAGGAATAAAACAGGAGCCACTCAAGATGAGCGAAATCTGTGATCGAAGGACAGGAACTAGATGGCTATATGCTGCCTTAACTATACAGATATTCTCCCAGACTGAGTCTCCAGCTCACAGTTTAGAGGCATCAGTGTTACCAAATGAGTCTGGCTGTACAATCAGGGACCACTGCAGCAGCAATTACATTTCAAGGGCTTATACCTATTCAAACAACTCTCTCCCCTCCTGTTCTTCCAACTCCCACCACTCCCAGAGCCCCCCAAAAAGCATCTGGGAGATTCCATGCACGCCTGATTTTAGCATGAAGAGCCCAGTTTTGCTTAGCTGCCTTTAATACAGGCCTGGCTATCTAATTGGGAATTTACTTCTACCATGCTCCTCTTTAGTTAATTTCAGTTTCTCAATGTGGAAATGAAACCTCTTAAATTTTTCTTTCCCTCCCCATCTGGTTCTGAAAAGCCTCATGGATTTGGGCAGGGGAAAACTTAATGGATTTGTCCATGAGGCTCTGTCTGCCTTTGCTTGCCTTTACAGAGATAGATTCTTTATCAGCACTTGAGGCAGTGATCTCCCAGTGAGTTCCCCTTCAGAAATGCTGCTACGCACAGATCCCTATTTAAGAGCAAGTTTAGTATTTGCAATAATTCACCACTTAGGATTCTGATTGGCAAAGCCTAAGTGAAAAACAGGAACGATTTGGGTTTACTTCCTATGGTTAGCCAAACCATTTGGATAAGAACTTCCATTTTTTGATCCATTTTAATTACACATCTGTGTTTCCTCCTCTAGCTACCATCTATGAGAAGAGGCTGTATTTTCTACAGCTGACTGGACTCAGTGTAGCCTTGCACCCCTCTTCATCAGCTCCTCTGGCAAGGCTCAGGCTGAAGTGTTGAAAGATGATTCTAATCTCTTCCTTTTCCTGCCCTGAGGCAAGTAACTTTCTCCAGTAATTGTTGGGAATGGCCCTCATGCCACCCACTGCAGCAATCCAGACTCAAGCTTTTATTTGCTCCTGGGGGTCTGTAACAGAAGCGGATGACTGATTTACTGAACAGTCAAGACCACATTCTGCCCAAGAAAGTCTAGAAAACAAAAACAGATTAACTTTTAGTGTCACCAACACAAGGAAGGTCAGCTCCCAATGCCTCTCATTCCATGGAGGCAAGGGGAAACCGGGGCAGCTTCCTTCTATACCCTCTTCCAACAGACACTAAACCCAGTTTCACCATTGTGCATCATGTTGGTAAAGAGTCTGTGTAGTGCCAACAGCGAGAGCCTTGCTATCTGTCTCCATTTAGTCATGGAACTTTAGCAGGAAGAAAGCTCCTTTCACAATGGGCCTGACCACCAGCAGACAGTCTGCATCTGTCCTCTGCTGAAATTTCTCCCACCTGTGCTGGTGTTTTGTGAGATATGGGCCGAAGTGAATGCTGTCACAGCCAACTCATTCCTCAGGTGTCAAAGAATGACCATTGGAGGGTAGGGATAAGCACAGCTAGGTTTAAATAGGTCCTGGGAAGAGAAAGGCTTCTAGCACCCTGCTTCTAAGCCTGCTAGGCTTCATATAGACACTTTAACTTAAAAACTTATTTTGGAAGAAGCAGACGAGGCAAAATAGTCTCCAAAATGATGGTCATTCAATGTGGGAAGGGTAGAGAGGGTTAGAAAAGATTCACGGCAGTCGGTGGGTACATAGAATTGCAGTTTTAAGAGAAAATCATCTCTTGGCCCTAGGCCATAGCTAGATTTAAAAGTACTTTCAGTCCTTCAGGTCAGTCTCACCTTTCCCTTAATCAACACACCATGAGCTGAGAGAGGAAACAAACTAGGTGAGGGATTGGAAAGCAGAGCTGCTTTGGCTGCCAAGTGCTACTTTCCTTCTCCCTCCGAAAGTGCCCATATTTTAGCCACACAAAAAAATGGAATTAATTCCCATGCCGATCCCTTTATTCGTACTGTGCATGCCCTGTCTGGGAGGGAGATAGTGCCTTAGCTAGCTCTCTACAGATATCAGCATGTCTAACCTGGCTGGACACCAGACTCAGCATCTAACTAGAAAATGGAATAAGCAGCTCTGAAAAGCTCCCCTCAAGGTAGGAAAGAAAATAAGAAAGAGGGAGCATGAATCTGGGGCCTACCCTGTAGGTGACACTAGCTACTAACCCCCACGTAGACAGTATTGGCATTAACATAGTGCCAACAGCAGTCCTTTGGCCATTGTGAACAGTGGTGTCATAAGAGCCTGCTCCATAGTTGTGGGAGTGTTGTCTCCAGGGTTGGCTAGCACCATTCTTGCACAGGCTGCTCAGAGTAACAGGTTAGTCCAAGCTCAGGCTGCTGCACCCCACCATAGAGAGGCTTAACGTGGATAGGGGCCTTGCACAGACACTCCGCGAAAGGGTGGCTATTGACCTCACCACGTGCAGAGCAGTCATATGTGCTGCTGCACCCTCTCCCCTCGCAGAAGAGCCCAGGCTGTTTGCTGGATGCTCTTTCCTCTCCAAGTGGCTGTTTTAACTGGGTTTTGTTGCCCTGTGCCGAGGACGTTGCCATGTTGATAGCTGCTTTTGCGGCCTGTCTCTCCTGGTTGTCATGGTTACTGTGATTAGCAAGAGCTCAATCCTGAGATGGGGGAGGGGTAAAAGCTGCATCTCGCCGTGTGCTCCAAGGGCAGCAGGTACATCTAATCCCAGCATTGCTCCGGCTTATGCCTTTGACAAGCACCAAGGAGCTATCAAATGACCAGTTCCAAGAGGGCGATAGTTGCTGAGAGGGGATGCAGTACACATCCAACTACTCCTATTAGCACTCTCAATCAAATCTGACCAAGGCTGGCGCACAGGTGTCTCTAGAGATGGCTGGGTCACCTCCTCCCATCTTTCACTCTGTCATACTTGTTCCATTCCAGCCCAGGTTCTCCCTTTCTCCTCACTCGTCATTCCTGCTTTCTTATTAGTGAGAAACCGATTGGGGCGAGCTACCTGAAGGTACAGCAGTATGTGCATGTCTTTTGGACCCCTTCTGGTCTGAGTGCAGACATTCACACACCTCTAGTGTACTTCCAAACACCATGTGTCATGCACTCACAGTCAAATGCCACCTGGCTGCAGGCACAGCTCAGCACCACGCCTCCCAGGCGCAGACTAGGAACATTCAAGCAACCATACCCATTGCATTGAAAGGCCTGATCCCTCCTTCCTCACACAAAGCAATAAAGCCAGCATGCTTGGGATCATAAGGAACAGAAAATAGAATCCACAGTGAGTTACAGTTTATTGTCTCCTACTGCTATTTTGCTTTGTAGCTAATGCCTATAAGCAGCCCCAGCAAGGCCGGGGAGGTAGAGATGGGGGGGGAAGGAGATTTCGCAGATGAGAGAGAGACAGAAAGGAGTCCTGAAAAAGGGCTTGCTCCTCAGAATAGTCCCAAGTTGGGAAGTCTGAGAGTGCAAATCCCTCAGGCAAAAGCCAAATAGCCTATGAAGAACTATATGTCCTTGAGATTGCTCTCACATTGTACCAATCTGCAGCTGGCACATAGTGAAGCCATTTAGAGAGCTTCGGACCGAGGATAAACCCTACAAAGTATTCAGAGGGGTAGCTTAATTAGTCTGTAACTGGAAAAACTTAAAAAACAATGAACAGTCTTGCAGCACCTTAAAGACTAACAAAACATGTGGATGGTATCATGAGCTTTCCATGACACAACCCACTTCTTCAGATGAATGGAGTTATTAAAGGTCCAGTTTCCATGGTTAAAATTAAGAACTGTTCAATTCTGTTAAAGTCAGCTGATCCTTACACATTAGCAATGCAACAAAGAGAATGTCCAATTACAAGGCCAGTGACACCATGCATAAGCCTCTGTTAGAGCACTGGGGTTTTTAAGGTTTCCTCTAGCTTCATGTTGTCTCATTTCAGTTTCCATAACACATTACTCATCCCCAGTGACTGGTATCCAAGGCCTTTTGGGTCTCCTAAATTATCTGTGGATTCTATCCCTGGTCTCTTCTCTAAGCTCAAGTAGGTTCTGCTAATTCATTAAGCAGCTGGCAATCATCTGTCTCCCCACCGACAATTTTTTCCCCTGTATTCCTCAGTGCATTTGGCATTCCAGTCACTGCAAAGCAGATGGCGATTTTGTCAGGCGGATGAACCACAGGAAACAGAAGAGGTTTTAAGAGCAGATTTTGCCAGCTGCCAGAGTGAGAAAACAAAAGGAAAGACACTGGAAGAACAGCCAAACCATGCAGAGATGCAAGAGAAGTCTACCAGCTGCAGCTGTCTGTCTGGAAGCCAGCTCGTTAGGGCATGCCTGTGCCCACCCACAAGATTCACTAAAGCGTCCAAGCCTGCCATCTCCTATGATCAAAGGAGCTAAGCCAACACTAAACTAGCATTACTGCATAACCCCAAAACATGACACTGAAGTTTAGATATAAAGATTAAGATTGCCAGTCTCCAATGGAGTACAAGTAGGTGCAGTACTCACTAGCCCTTCTTCATAAGTATATTGCCCTACACACATACTGCTATGCTACTGGTTACCTATACATCTCTATCCTTGTCTGGTTGCTACAGTTTTATTAAGCCTGTGTAGTTTTATCCCATCACATAAGAAAACCCCCATACAATTCAGCATTTTCATTGTCAATATTTCTCCTATCAAAACCAGAACTCATTTCCCTCCATGCCAACTAAAATTCTGCACTGGAAAAGCCAGACTTCCAGCCAAAAAGCAGCTGTGATTTTGAAGTCCCTTCACAAAGCTGTCGTCCCAGCTGGCTGGTCATGAAGATTTCTTATCTCTAGAAGAGTCCACTTTGTAGTTCACTAAAGCACATGTCTGTTGCACAGACACAACAGGAGTTGGTAGTGTGTGTATCACTCCATTTCCTTCTTTTAGCCAAACATTTCTCACAATTACTCTGAAAAGAGAACGTTTAACATGATGCCTAGGAGGCAAAAAGGCACAAGGACACATGACCCTGGACCTTAACACTGCATGAGTAACATGAACACACTACCATCACACCTAGTACATGATTCATTTTCTATGTCCACTCTTCTAAATAATTTAAAAAAAATTAGCAGGAGCAATGCGGGTTTTACTAGACCTCAATGACTTCATCCCCTTTCTCCCTGAGTGAAATAGCTCTCACAAAAAGAGGTGGTGAAAGAGGAGAGACAGAAAGGACAGAAAAAAATTGCAGAAAGTCCCAAACCTTTTTTTCTCCTCCATGTCAGAAAAATTCTAAACAAGCTTATTGAATACATTGGAGATCATGTGAACAAAGGGAAGCTACTATAATTACACTGGAACTGCAAGGGAACAAAGTCAAGGAACAGGGCACAAATGGTGGAAAGGAAGTCAGTGCTTGAAGGTTAACTGAAAGGAGTCTTTAGAAGACATCTGTCTTTAGATGAATACACAGATGTACAGTAGGCTGCATTTTTGAGCCCACAATGACTTCTGTAACTCAATCACTTAATACAGTTATATATGATCCTCCCACAGCTGACCCAGTCTTATTTTGATTGTCTGCCAGATCAAAGATGGCTGAAATCACAGAAAGCATAAAGTAGATTCATTGTTAATCAACACACTGTCTTTTCAAGGCATGAGTTTCCCTGCCAGTTAGTTCAGAACTGAACTGAATTGAATTGAGTGAGGAGTTTTCAGTGCTAAAGGGCTTCTGTGGGGTCACTCTGACACAAAGCTCAAGAGAAACCATTGCATAAAGAACCCTACACACAATAGAGGGAAAGGGCTCAGGGAGAGAAGTTACTGACTCCTCTAGTGCTCACAGCGTTGCTATTAAGTACCCAGTGCAGCAGATCAAGGAGAAATCCAAAGCCGTGGGGCCTCCAATAGGGCCCATTTACAAACTGGCAGCCACTGCTCAAGCGCTGCATAGGTACATTCTGCATGCTGAGGACCATGCAGTAAAAATAAATCAAAACAAAACCTACCAGTATTTTTGACCCACACAAAAAAGGGTGACAGCTCTGCAAAGCCACTCTCATTACAGTAGTTTAGGAGAGGGGAGATGAAATATCACAGATTGAGGCCATAGGAATTGGCAGAAAGAAAGTCTATGTTCACAAGTGGGGCTAGCAACTTGAAAAACAAAATAGGGGAAAGAAGTGCATCCCACTTTTGCCATTAGCTCATACTTAGATTTTATGCAGACACATCTATGCATATAGGTCATGACTCCTCCAGACAAACATTGCATTTTCTTAGGAAAGGATTTAAGTTACCACAGATATCAGCTAGGAAATCTCGGAAAGAGGATACAAGTCAGACTTTTAAAACAAGATCTTGTTTATTTTGGTATTTATTATTTATCTCATGTTGCTAACAAGTTCTCATCCTAACCTAGTAAAAATATTAGATAGAAAATATATGTCCCTCCCCTGCCTCCAGCCGCCCTTTTTGTTTCTTAAATAAAAGAATCACAATTTCAAGCATGAGAATGAGACAGACTTCTCTTTCATGACACTCCTGTTTTATATCGCTGTAGATATAAAATGTAGCAGCCACACCCCAGAATCACCAGTGCTACTCCTCACAACCATCAATCTGTTTCTCCAGAAGCACAGGAAGACAATATTTAGCACTTATCTTGTACTTTTCATCCACAAATCAAAAGTGCTTTACAGAAGTGAATCCACATTGTTTCCATTTACAGAGAAGGAAACTGAGGCAGGGAGGAGGGGAAATGACTCGCCTGCAGTTACACAACGTACTGGCAGAGCTGGGAAGATGGTTGTTACTTATACCACTTAACGGACACAATATCAACAGAAGCAGAGATATTTTTGCAAGCACTGTTCCGCCCCATCTGGAGCTTCAGGGTGTGGGAATGCAGGTTTGTGGCATCAAGGAGTTAATGGGAACAGTTGAGAACTTTGGGAAAGACAGAAGGATACATTAACAATGGAAAAGGGTGATGAAGAGTGAACTTTTGGTGTGTGAGACAGAGAGAGAGCAGATAACTCAGTTATCTATCAGCTACAGTGTGTTTTATCAAGCAGGGGACAATGTGTGAAGACTCCCTGCTCAGAGCTTTAATAGAAAGAGCTTGAGAAACAGATTGTAGGTGAAAGATTCTAAAACCATGAAATAGTGTTCTGGGCTGGAGAGGAATGAGGCACTACTGCATGCATGTTCTGACATCTCCCCCAGCAAGTGGCCTTCCAACCTGAAATCATTTGTTACAGCCCTGAGAAACTTCCCATCAGCAAATAACCTGGGAAAGAAGACCAAAAAAATATGTATTCTTCCCCGAAGATTACATTTTCCATAGCCAGGCTTTGAAAGCCTCAACAATCCTGCACAGATCCAGATGGGCAGCTGGTTAGAACTGGAAGTCCATTCTATACTCAGTTTACACAAGTTCATGTGAATTAGTTCATCTGAATCCCAATTTTGTCATCCATAAAATGGCAGCAATACTTACCTATTTTTGTGAGAGGGCTTTGGGATTCTTATATAAAAATTGCCTTCAACAGGGTTGAGATAGGTTATATTTGCAGGAGAGGAGAAAAGAATGAATCTGAGTGGGATGTGAATGAAGCCTGTCACATCTAGGTGAGGTATCCAAACCCTGTCCAGGGTAGCAATGACAAAAATAAGATTATCTGGTGGCTATTCAAGGATGTGTGAGATGAGTTTGTGACCTGAGGACTTTCCCAGTGAACACGGGACCTTAGATATCGGGTAATTGAACAGTCGAGTAACCGCATGAATTCTTACTTGTTACTCAACTATTCTATAAGCCCCAAGGGCAGGGCTGATAGCGAGTGAGCTCCAGGCCCACTCTCAGGGAGCTGCCCTGCTACCTGATAGAGGCAGCAGTGCGGGGTGCCAGGCAGGAGCCAGTCCATGATGGGAGCCAGTTTAAAAACCAGCTCCCCACACAGACTGGCTGCCTACTGCACTGTGTTGCTGCCTCTGATACAGAGATTGTAGTGCAGAGTGGCAGCAGCCCCTGTCCACTGGGGGTCCGATCTCCCTGCAGATAAAGGCTGCTCTACCTCCATAGAGCAGCCTCCCCTATTCTCTACCACGTGCTGCTGCCTCTAACAAGAGGCAGCAGTGTGCAGATGGGCCGGCGGCACTGCAGAGCCAGTGCTAGGGGGAACAGGCTCCTGCTCCCTCCCACCACCCTGCTGCCTCTGATACAGAGGCAGTAAGGGGCGGGGAAATGAGTGTAGTCAACAAGATTAACTGATAAACCTAGGCTTATTGGTTATTGTATGGTCAACTACATACTGACATCCCTATAGTGGACAGGTGGCCACAACTGGCCCTTTTTGATACTTCCAGCAGACTCACATCAAGGTATAACTAGGCTTTCAGTCTGAAGGGCTTTCCTTTGAGGGCAGCACCCTCAAGGGCACTCCCCTGTCACAGCCCATCATGTGCAGAGAACAGCAGTCTCCAGTGTCAATCCAGCACCTTTCACCAACCTTATGTTTGCCTCAGATGACAGCGTTCCCTAGGAAAAATTAATTCTGCTTCCAGCGATGCACCCATCTATTTGTGCTTCAATCCCAGGGAGCCATCCATTAGCACCCCTTGCCTCCTTACCCGCAGTTCTCATTGAGAATGGGGTGTGAAGCAGGAGAAGGCAGGCAGCATTAAGTCAGCAAAAGTTAGACCATCAGCTACAAGCTCCCAGCAATAAAAATGAATCCAAGTTCCCCCTTCTCCCAGCGTGAAATCCAGCCTAGCTGCAAGGAAAAGACAAGCATAATTACTAGTGTCAAAGAGACATGCAGAAAGACACCCTGGAACCAGCTCTCTCAGGTCTAATCCTGTTCTGTCCTGGTGACTATAACCTTGTGGTTTGAGGCATTACATAGTAGCTATGGGAAAGAAAAGGATGCCACAAGTAAGACATTCTCCATATTCATGTACCTGGTATGCGCCGGTGACTAGGGTTGGCTCTTTCCCACCCAGAGAGCAGAAGAAAGGTTAGGGAAGAGGCTGACATTTACCACCAGGGACACATTTCGGGCCCATGAAGCTCTTCTCCCTAATTGAGGCGCCAAAAAGAAAGCTGATCTCAAGTTCCAAGCCCCTCTCATGCATTACCACTCTAGCTACCAACCTTCCCACCCTATGCACCAACTCATGAGTTAGGCATGCAATCAGCCCCTCCCTTGGGACTTGCCACTTTTCATGAGGAGCTCAAAGTGCTTTACAGAAGATGTCTCAATCTCATCCTCATTTTACAGTTAGAAACTAAGGCACAAAGATTAAGTGACTTGCATAAGTGTCAAGAATAGAAATCATCTCCCCTGATTCCAGTGACCTGCTCTAATTACTAGACTGCCCTACTAACAGACTTTTCTCCCCTAATGCCTTGCATATCAACATGGCTTGAGTATACTGTATCAAAACAAAAACCAAAAGATAGTTTTGTTTCCCTCTAACAGTGAAGGTACAAATTAAAAAACACCACTAGCATGGCTTCTATTCTCTCTGTAAGATGGACTACCTGCCTTGACCAGGTAGAAGGGCATTGGTACTGAAGGAAGCGTTTGGTATTTGTGGAGAATTCTGCCTTTGCTATCACAAAACTGACAAAGTGAGAGAAAAGATGACACTGCTTGGAGAAAAAGGATTCTCAGCTACATTTTGTTCATCAATAGGGGTGAAGAAAGACAGCTTAATGGAACAATAGGCTTTGGCAGTATGAATTGGCTGGTATCTCCGAAAAAGAAATGATCACAAGACTAATCTATCAAAGTGGCTTCTTGAGAACAATGGGATTCCCTTTCAATGGCTTGAGAGTGTCAGCTGCAAGTCCTGGGAAACAATGCTGGTTGGGTAGGGCTTCCAGGTCTTACACAAGCAATGGTTTGGTTTCCTAGAAGGCATGAGTATCTGGCTTTGGTGTGTCCATTATGGCGGCAGCTGCCCTGGTACAATTGTTCTATGTACAGCTGTGCCTCATGTGGAAATTAACAACATATTCTGCATTAGTCCGCTGCACTGAGATGGCAAAGGGCTCAAAGGGGTGAAAGGTGAATGCAACCAGGCGTCGTACTGTGTGATTGATGGGTCGGCCCAAGAGTCCTGCTTGGATTTCAAACTTTAGAAGACCAGAATCCCGGGCATAAAATCTATAAGGAAGAGAAAACAGAGAATGATGGTTATGTCTATTCCTGCTCACTGGTTTTGTCATCTTGGACTCTGCATGAAAAGGGATACCACTCATGGCTACTCTTTATTCCATTGCTGGTATTTACCCAAAGTCATGCTGGTAAAATGGTGCGACAGACTCAGCCTGCACTGATCAATAAGTAGCATAGACTAAGCCATTAGAGGCAGCAGCACAGGGCAACAGACAACTGGTCTACATGGGGAGCTGGTTTTTAAATACAGAGGCAGTAGTGCAGGGTAGCAGGGGGCTCCCCAGGAGCGGGGCCGTGAGCGTACTGCCTGCTGGCCCCACCTCTGGGGACTATAGAATTCTTATTGGTTACTCAACTATTCAATTACCAGATATCTAACATCCATAGTAGTAGCCACTATAGTGACTTCTGCTTCAGAACTGGTTAGACACCATTGGACTAACAATACAAATGATGGAAGGTCACATAGGGAAAGTCACTTCATGGGCAGAAGTTTTTAAAATCTCACACTAACTTCTTTTAGTGCCATAAACCATAGAACTTCTTGCCAAGGGCTGTATTTTGGACTCGTGAGCTCCAATTTCTGGATCCACAGTTAGAAATAAAAGACTTTATCACTATTAGAAGCATACTGTCTCCCTACCATTCTGCTGATGCAAACATCTCCCACAGTCATAAAGGGTATTACACATGAGCAAATGAGAAAAAGATCCACTCCTTTTAATAACTTTTAAGCAGCAGCCTTCACTCTCCAAATGTGAGAATGCAATGTCTCTCCTGTTCTACCAAAGAGACTTCACAACTTCACATTGCCGCAATTTAACTTGGCTACTCCTGTCCCTTCATTGTGTCCTCATTCAGAAAAAGTAGGAGAGCTACTGGACTCGACTTTGCCCTAGAGCAGTGGTCACCAACCAGTAGATCAGGAGCTACTGGTAGATCTTGGAGCCTTTGACAGGAGGCCAGCACAACTGCCCTCTCATCACTGCTGTGCTGGTCCTGCCCTTTGCTTTGGAGCTGCCTCCCATCCCTGGGAGCCTCCTGCTTGCTGTGCAAAGCATGGGGAAGATGAGGGGGTGCTGATATCTGGGTGCTCTTCTCTATCCACCCCCTCATATCCCATCTCCACAGAGCAGAATGGGGACCAGGATGAAGAGAGTTTGCTGATTGCTTTTGGGAATGGTGCAGGGCTAGGGTAGGAGTGAGCCTGCCTTAGCACCACAGCACCATCATCCAGAAGCCACCTGTGGTAAGCACCCTGAACCCCCTTCCTGCACCTCAACAATCTGCCCCAGACTCAGCTCAGAGTCCCTCCTACACTCCAAATCCTTTAGCCCAAGATCAGAGACTGCATCCCTCTCCCCACACCCGAGCCCACTGCCCGCTACCTGATAAAAGTGAATGAGGATGGAGTGAGCAGGGGCGGGGTCTCAGAGAAGGGGTGGAAAGGAGGTGGGGCAAGGGTGTTTGAGGTAGATCCTGGATTGCACTTAAATTCAAAAAATGATCTTGTGCTTAAAAAGATTGGAGACCACTGCCCTAGAGTGCCTTAAACAACTTTACTTCACAGTCACTTGCAACTTTTCAGTGAAAACTGTCACTGCAATAGTGCAGGACGAAGTTACTTAATGGCCAAATGCAGTGATCACAGCAAATGTGAGTGATCTGGAAAGGGGAAATAATTGCCCTATGTTTGTACTACCACCATGGACTCAGAGTGGTCCCTTGTTCCAAACCTGGGGTACTCTGCAGCATGGTGTTCAGGTAAGAAGTAAACAGTGCTCTTCAATGACTTTCTGGTCCATAAGCAGAGCAGTGCTAGCTTGACTCTGGAAAGAGTTCTGCCTAGCACTTACTTTGTTTATATTTCCTGTCTCCTGCAGGAATTCCTCTCCGTGTCCAAGAGTGATGCTGTTTCAAGCTGCATCCTCTTCATTTCTAGGAGAACACAAGGATCTATGCAACTTCACTGTCTATCTACAGCTTTGATGGGATTTGCAGATAATTTAGAAACCAAATGTCCTCCTGTTATTACACAAATCCAGCAGCACTCGCCCTGAAGTTGGCTCAACTATTATGACTTTTTCTGAGCACAGATTTCTGATGTTCATTCTGTCCCTATATGTCTCCATTTTCTTCCTGCCTTGAAGATTTTGGTTGTTTGCATTTGTCTCTGGCTTCTGCTCAAAACTGCTTTTTATCAGAGCACATTCTTCCTATCACCACCTGCCAGCCTGATGCACTCGCAGCTCTTAGGCTGGCAGCAATGGCTCCAGACATATTCTTTCAATATCTGAAACTCTCTTTTGATAATGCAGCTTGCTAAATTCCTCACATTTTTTCTAGTATGCCTTTCTCCTCTCCACTCTCCTTCCTCACCTGAATAAAAATGCCAACCAACCTGCCTGATAATGACATATAAGAACTAAGCAAAAGAGCTACAATCTTGGTAGCTGGCTTTCCAAAAATCTCCCTCCTACACAGAAACCACCCCTCCCTCTCCCTGTGCCTAATTCTAACTAAAACATGGCCTATGGGCTGCTTCTCTCTCCATAATTCAAGGTAATTTAACACATTCAAGACGAGTTCCTTATAATTTTAAAGATGTGCTCAGTTTGGTATTTTTAAAAGTGCTCCGCAATCAGAGAGGCCATTTCCATGGACTCTCGCTCTGTGGTTAAACTAGGCACTGAAATATAAGACCTTGTATCAATAAAAACAACTAGACCAGGCTTTTCAAATTGTACAAAAATGGTAAAATTATCTGCAACCACTTCTTTAAGTAAGCTCCTTATTAACTCTTTAGATTTACAAGCCTTAAGCTCCTAACATGGGAGGAGTTGCGTTAAGGATTTAGGCAGCTCATGCATCTCTCCCACAAGCTTTGTAGTTCCCTGCTGTGAGTTTGCTGCCAAGCTTCTTGCAAACAGTTACTGGGGAAAAGGCCCTGCTGCCACTCCATTAGCAAAGAGGCCATGAAGCAGGAAGTTAGCTACTCCAGTAGCTGAAAAAGAAGACTGCTGCAACCTTCTAAGGGAAAAGAGTCAGTAAAACCAAGAGAGGGGAGGAGTTAGGTTAGTGGCAGCACAGAGCATGTTCTGAGTTGGTGCAGGCAGCACTGTAACTAGGTATTTTTGCACCCGGGCCAAAATATTTATATGCCGTTTCCCCTCCCCCCCCCCGCCTCCTTAGATTAGCATGCATGACACTCTTTACTTTTGCAGCTTATTATTTTTACTTATCGCATCTTTGCACCCATGATTATGATGCGCCAGAGGAGAGCACCCCTCTTGCCCTGTCCTTGTTACAGCCCTGAGTGCAGGACCTGACTATGAGACCTCAAACCATGTCTGGTGTAGAAGAAAATAAAATGTGGGTTGAATGTAGATTGGGACGCTGATGGGCTTTGTGCCAAAGCCATTTGTACAGAACTATCACTATAAATCCTACATTACCAGTAATGAGAAAATAAAGCTAAAGTCTCTATTTCAAAACCGTTTTCTGCATGATGGGCTGCTGTTGTAACTTATCACTGTCTTGTGTGACAGAAACATGGCAGCACTTTTCCAGCTGTTGAAGGGTTAAAGGTTACTTCTGCTACTGAATTGCCCTGTGTACTATAAGCAGGAAACTGGGAAGTAGGAGCTCCCCTACAGCTCCAAATCCCTATTCAAGGCTTGATTGACTCTGGCATTTTATAACCTGAACTTCTAAAGCACAAAACTGCCTGTCTACTCAGGGGAGAGAGGGAAGGTGGTAGTTTGCTTTGTTTACTACAGAAGACGTGACCACAGAAAACATCTGCAGTCCTGCTCCCTTTTGTCTGTAAAGGCTGCACAAATATTGGCGGATACAGACAAACACCACCCAGTGAGATCTCTGAACATCAAGAACAGTGACAGGAAAGGAAGTGGAGATTTCTCTGCAGATTGTACAGAGTTGGAAATCAATTAAATAGTTATAATTTGGGAACTGATTGTATATGAATCTTCAGAAGTTCCCAAATTTTGGGTAGGTGAAGTGTGCAGGATATGGAAAGGCATATTGTAGACAGCAGGTGACCAGGCTGTTTCTCAACTCTCTGGGCTACTCAAAACACTGACATTAGGGTAGTCACAGAACTCACTATTAACTCTTAAATCTAGTCTGGAGTTTAGAATAATAGAATACTAGGACTGGAAGGGACCTTGAGAGGTCATCGAGTCCA
>JANRFK010000875.1:21102059-21114563 GCA_030068395.1 Apalone spinifera | reverse complement strand
CTCACTGACCAGTGGGCCTACCCTGCCCTTGGTCTTCCTCTTGCTTCTAATGTACTTATAAAAAGTCCTCTTGTTTCCCTTAATTCCCATAGCTAGAGCTCATTTTGTACCTTTGCCTTTCTAATCTTGCCCCTGCATTCCTGTGTTTGCCTATATTCATCCTTTGTAATTTGTCCTACTTTCCATTTTTTATATGACTCCTTTTTTATTTTTAGATCATTCAAGATCTCGTGGTTAAGCCAAGGCGGTCTTTTGCCATATTTTCTATCTTTCTGACACAGCGGAATAGCTTGCTTTTGGGACCTTAATAATGTCCCTTTGAAAAACTGCCAACTCTCCTCAGCTGTTTTTCCCCTCAGTCTTGATTCCCATGGGACCTTACGTATCAGTTCTCTGAGCTTACTAAAATCCACCTTCCTGAAATCCATTGTCTCTATTTTGCTGTTCGCCCGTCTACCCTTTCTTAGGATTGTGAACTTTATAATTTCATGATCACTTTCACCCAAGCTGCCTTCCATTTTCAAATTCTCAACCAGTTCCTCCCTGGTCGAACTTAGCCACACTGGGTTGATTTTCTAAACAGCAGGTTGTTCCATCGATTAAAATCGATTTCTGTACTGCTGCTAAATTCGATATTGCATGGTCGACTTTATGGTAGTAAAGACACAGTGCTGTGAAACTCAATGTTCTTGGCCTCCAGGAGGTGTCCCACAGTGCCCTGCAGTGACTTCTCTGGCCATGACTTTCAACTCTATGGCTCTCCACGTGGATAGAAAAAGCACCGAGAAATTTTGAGTTTCATTTCCTGTGTGGCCAGCATGGAGACCTCAGAGCAGGCAGCACACCTGACCATGAGTTCCACTGGTTCAAATTCCATGAGTTTCCAGGGCCGCAGATGAGCACAAGCATGGAGCATGCAGGAGATCCTGGACTCATTGCTGTGTGGGGAGAGGGATCTGTCCTTGCAAAATGAACCAGCAAAAGAAACACAGATATCCATGCCAAGATCACAAAAGGGAGGAAAAAGAAAATGCCAGAAGCAGTGCAGAGTGAAAATAAAGGAGCTGAGGCAAAGGAGGCAAATGGACAGTCTGGAGCATCAGCACAAACATGCAGCTTCTACAAGCAGCTTC
The DNA here is from genome assembly GCA_030068395.1 of Apalone spinifera. Taxonomy (NCBI): domain Eukaryota; kingdom Metazoa; phylum Chordata; order Testudines; family Trionychidae; genus Apalone; species Apalone spinifera. The sequence continues at coordinate 21,113,430 of JANRFK010000875.1, read as the reverse complement.
ATGCGATACTTGGGGGGAACCCGACTAGCTTCCCTAGCCAATCTGTGGATTCCTCCCAGGACACTCAGGCATACTCAAGCAGCAGAATGGAGCACAGCATAATGGAGGAGGAAGAGGAGAATGGTCAACAGGTGAGCCGAGCAACCAATATCACAAAGAGCCAAGAACTTTTTATAATCTTGGAGACAATCCCCTCCTCCAAGGATATGTCTCAGTCGAGCACTGATCCCAGGAAGGGCACTTTTGGTGAGTCCCCTTTTTTTTCTTGCTAAAAGTGGTCTAAGGCAATTGGGTGTGATCTGTAGTGGTCACAGTGCTTACACAGTGGCAAGTCCCTGGAACAGCTTTTAACATGTTTGGACAACCTGCCCATAAAATTCTCAGAGGAAATCTTTCATCTTTCTCACAAGGTTTCAGGGGAGGCCTGCCTTATTCTGTCCTCCATGGTAGGACACCTTTCCACACCAAGCCAGCAGAGTAAGCAGTCTGCCATCATTTCAGCACACAGTGGCCACATTCAGTCAGCATCTGCTCCCCATCACTCTGTGTGATTTGACGAAGGCTGATATCTCGCATGGCAATCTGGATGAAGTAGGGGAAGCTATTAGCTGATGCCTCTGCAGGAAACCTCCATTTGCTCATGCTCAATGAAGCATGGCTTGAGCTCCTGCCCTGCCACCATGCCCAGTCCCCTTCCCTCCTCCCCACCAGCTCCTGTGGGAAGGGAAGATTGCACTCTCCCAGCAAAGAGGGGGATGCCAAACACATAGGTGCCATTTGACCCCCTGGCCTTCCACCATGCTGGGACCTCCTCCCACTTTGTCCCTTCCGCCTGCTCCTGTAGAAAGGGAAAGTTGCACTCTCTCAGCAAACAGGGGGTGCCGAGCACACAGGTGCCATGTGAGCCCCTGCCCTGCCCCCATGCCTGAGCCTCCTGCTCACTCCTGCCCGCAGGCTTGTGCCCCAGCTTGTCCCTTACCATGCTTGCCACCAAACTGAGTCCAGCTGCTTCCCTAAGAACTCTGAGGTGTACTTGCTGCAAAGTGGCTGCTTAAAAGCATAAATGTGGTCTGGTACATAACACATCCCTATTATCTTTATCAAGACCTTTATTCTAACATGTATCTCCTGCAAAGTCTACTCTTCACTGTTCATTACAGTAGGATCAGTAGTCAGCCTGCTGCCCATTCCCCGACCCTGCCAGCTATTTGCCTGATACAAATCTGCAGGCAAAAAGAGACTAGGGAAGAGATGTTCAAGGAACAAATGCAATCCACCATCTTGAACAGGAGTGTGTAGGCAAGTTGAGGAATATGCTGCTGGACATGCAGGAATATGCAGAGTGTGAGGAAAGGACAGCTCAGGAGAATGTGTTGCCATCCATGGTGGCTGTGATAGACTGCATGGAGACTTTCCAGGATGCCTACCCCCCACCCCCACCCCCAGCCCCACCTCAGCCCTTGCGGACCAACATTCCCTTCATATTGAGTTCCATAGTCTCTTCTTCCAGGGGCCCTAGAATGGGGTGGGGGGTTGAAATCAAGGGCAGCCTCGCACTCAACCTCCAGGGATGCGTTGCAAAGCAAAAGGCTGTCCTTCTCACAACTGTGATTACCTCTCCCCCGAAGCACCCGCCCTGGACTCCTTTTCTGACCCTGCTGTGTTTCCTAATACAAATGCATGATTTCTGAACAACAGTCTCTTTATTGCTTGTATTGAAGGAGGGAAGGGGTTACAGGCAAGCACACTGAAGGTAGGGGCACTTTGTTGAGAACAACAAGCATGACTCTCAAAACTGGCCATTCATAAAACTGTCTTTCAAAGCCTCTCTGATTTACACTGCCTCTTGCTGTGCTCTCCTTATTGCCAAAGTGTCTGGCTGCTCAAAATCCATTACTAGACACTTTGCCTCAGTCCCCCACCCTGACAGATAACTTCCCCCCTGTCTCTCTCAAAGATTATGTGGCTGCCACCACAACGGGAATGTTGCATTTATTAAGGTCTAACCTAGTCACTAGACTGTGGAACCTTCCCTTTTAACACCCAAAAACACATTCTACCATCGTTCTGCACTTACTCAGCCTATAGTTGAATTGCTCCTTACTGCAACCCAGGCTTCCCGTGTACGGCTTCATGAGCCACAGGAGCAAGGGGTAGGTTGGGTCGCCAAATATCACTATTGGCATTTCAATGTCTCCAACAGTAATTTTCCCATCTGGGAAAAAAGTTCCAGCTTGCTGAAGAGACAGGAGTTCCTAAGGATGCATGCGTCGTTCACCTTTCCTGACCATCCCACACTGATGTTGGTGAAATGGCCCTTGTGATCCACCAGCACCTGCAGAACCATCAAGAATTACCCATTGGGGTATATGTACTCCTTTTCCAGGTGCCAACATGAAAATGTGCGTTCCATCTATTGCCCTCCACAGTTAGGGAACTCCAGCACAGCACAGCCTTCCACTTAGGTTGTCCATGTTTCCCAGAGTCACTACCCTCTATAGCAGAAGGGTACTGATTGCTTTGGCTATTTGGATCATAACAGTCCCTACTGTAGATTCCCCCACTCTGAACTGATTCCCAACTGACTGGCAGCTGTCTGAAATTGCAAGCTTTCACAGGCCAATTGCCAATTGCCTCTCCACTATCTGAATGGGTCTCATTCTGGTCTTCTTGCGCTTCAGGGTGGGGGAGAACAACCTTCATGAAAGTGGTCTTACGCATGTGAAAGTTTTGCAGCCACGGCTGATCATCCCATACCTGCATAACAATGCAGTCTCATCAGTCTGTGCTTGTCTGACAGCACCAGAAACGGTGTTCCACTGTGCCCAGAGGATCAAATGCCAGCAGCATTTGCAACGTGCTCGATTCAAGTGCTTTGCAGCAGAGTACATTCATGGGCTTCTGAGACTCTTTCTTGTTCCGGTGGACCCTTGATATGCTCTGACAAAGGCCAGCATTAGGCACACCAAGGTTAACATCATCATCATCATAATGCTTTGAGGCTCAACAGGATCCATGATGGGTTCCATGCTTACACTGCTATGGCCTCTGTGCGGATAACCAACAAGAGAAAAATGGGCACAAAAAGACCACTTGCGGTTGGTCTTAAGTGGGGAGAGGGGAAAGGGAGAAAAAGAGTGCACTGTGGGCCGCTGACATACTCAGAACCACTGCTGCATATTTTTGGTCCCAGCATGCACTGGAAGCATAACCCAGAGGCTATGTTTACACTGCCCCCCGTTTTACGCAAAAAATATGCAAATGAGGTGAAGCGTGGAATATCGCCATCCTTTATTTGCATAATTAATGAGGCTCTGTTTTCACGCAAAAGGCTTTTGTGCAAAAAGGAGCCGTCTACACAGCTCCTTTTTGCGCAAAAAAACCCCTCTTGCGCAAGAGCCATTCTTCCACATTTTTTTCAGGAAGAACAGCTCTTGAGGAAGAGGGGGTTTTTGCGCAAAAGCCTCTTGTGCAAAAATGGAGCCTCGTTATTTATGCAACTAAGGCATGGAGATATTCCATGCTTTGCCTCATTTGCATATTTTTTGTGCAAAACGAGGGCAGTGTAGACATAGCCAGAATGTAAAAGGATACAGGCACTGTGGAATAGCTGTCCACAGTGTATTGCTCTCAAAGTCAATAGTAGCGACCCTACTGGGTGTGATAGTGTAAATGGATAAATGGTTAACTGATGCACCTAGGCTCATTGGTAAACCTCCATGGTTACATGCAGCTAGCCTCCCTCCACTCTCCAGTTTCTTCCCTGCTGCCCTTAGGTCAGAGGCAGGTGGCAGGCAACTCTCTAGGAGCCACCTTCCCCCACCATGTAAATGTGTAACCACTGAAATTTTCAGTGGTTACATATTTACCTTAATAAATACTTTTTAACATCTCTACTGGGGACATGCTAATTCGAATGTCATTGAATTCTTGCACAGTGGGGGCATGCACTTTCGCCTATACAAAATCAGGTGCTTAAAAAAAAAAAAAAATCAACCTTAATAAATTCAGCTCTCTCTCTCAGTGTAGACATGGCCTTAGATCGATCTGTCAACAAAAGGTAGGGTTTACTTCACTCTCCAAGCACTAAATGCTATGCAGTGTTCTGGCTTGGGACACTCAGCATATTTAGGCCCAAAGTAACATCTTCCATCAGACATTTCAAATCTGGAAGCTGGTATTTCCCCCATCAAATAGCTATTATTGAAATCCACCCGTGGCCAATAAACAGAAACAATCTGTGCATGCCTAATATAGAAATGTGCAAGCTCCCCCTGTTGTTCTGCAGGGAGCATTACAAACCTTCCAATAATCAAGGTTAAGCATTTTTCTGCTAACAATAAGGCACATACATAAATAAGTAGAATGGCCCTTAGGTCTGACTAAAGCTTCTGCTGTGTAAGCAAGTTTTTATGCACTATAGCTTTCCTTGAAAAGGAATAAAGTTCACAGTGAAAGATGACTTTGCTGTCCAAGTTTCTCAGAAGAGATGTTAGATATTGTGTAATTGAAGATATTGTGTAACTGCATGAAATCTTAGTAGTTACACAACTATTCGATAGGCTCTAGGGTGGGACCAACAGCCAGTGTGTCCCTGCCCCATTCCCGGGGAAGTCCCTGCCACCCTACACTGCTGCTGCTCTATCAGAGCTGCTGGCTCTGAAGCCGCAGCGCAGGAGTGGGAGGGGCAGGCAGATCTATTGCTCATGGGAAGCCTGCTTAAAGCCAGCTCCTCGTGGGCACCGGCTCCCGCTCGTGCCCCCCACTCCGTCATTGCTGCCACTGATATAGAGGCAACAGAGTGGGGTGGTTGTGTGCGTGTAGTTGGTAGGTTTATCAGTTAATCATTTACTCGACTATACACTAACATCCCTATTAAAATATATTTATTTTTGTAAACGTGTAACTGGTGAAATTTTCAGCAGCTACATGTTTACATGCAGGGGGGTAGAAGAGCACTGCCTTTGAGGACAGACAGAGCTTCCTAATTCACTGGTCTTCCAGAATAATTTATGCAAGGACTTTCGTCAAATGGGAGAGATGAGGGGGAAAGGCAAACATCTCTATACATACACATCAGTCTGACACACACATACATTTCTGAGAAACACACATTTAGTCCTAGCCATGTGCAATTTTCAGATGCTTCCTCATACCTGATGGGGTGATCTCCACATGTCTTTGGTCGTTCCATGACTGATACCCACTTGTCGTCATAACTGAAGAGAGAGAGGTCAAGGTAAGGGCTGCCACTATAAGACTGAGCACTGATTGGGAGCTGACCCAGCAGCCTCCGCACAGCTTCTGTGTGCCCTCCATACTTTGCATTCACAATCGTGTCCTTAAACCTGGAAGAGAAAAAGGGATAGATTTTATTTGCAAAGCACACAAGTAAATGGCACAATGTAGGTACATTAGTGTTCGAAAAGTACAGAGATAACAAAAATCAAAACAGCAGCTGTTTAAAAACTAGTACTATTAGCTTCAGAAATTATAATTCACCTAATACACCATCAGTCTTGATTCTGATGATCTTTTACCCACTCTAGTCAGTGTTCCTATTCTGCTTCAGAACTACAGACTGACAAGCCAATAGGAACTTGCCATTCCACAAGGTCTGGGCTACAGATGCCCTGCAGTACAGGAAATATATGCAGGATCAGAAATGGGGAGAGATGAATTAGCATTTTATCAATCAGTCAGTCTGTCAATCCAATTTTACTGCAACTATTGTAAACATTGTAAATGAAGCCTTAAGGGTGTGCAATAACAGCTGAATTCCAGAGGTTGAAGGATGACTTGAGAATCCATCTCTCCCCAGCCATTATGTTTTGATTGCACAAAGGGAAGAAACTGTAGAAGAAGAACCACCTTGAAGAGAAGCCTGCAGCTGTTTACCTCAACACAGTCTGAAACGTTCTTTCCTGTGAAGAGATTTATCTAGATTGGAGTTTTTCTTTTTTACAAGTTCGTAAGCAAAATTTGAGCTTTTTGCTGGTGCAATCCAACATCTTTGAGACCAACAGTTAAGAACAATTTATTAGGAATAGTTTATATTGGACTGTAAACTCTGAGAACGAGGGCCTATTATGTTTACTTATTTAAAAAGCAGCATCCCATCCCTATAACCAGCCCCATTATAGGCTCTGACAACCAAGCAGACAGCTTATGAAGGTCTTGACTTTTGTCTCAGCTACAGAACAAGAGCAGAACTTCATAGGTTTGGATCAAGTTCTGTCTCTCACAAGCAGTAAGGAATTCCCAGTGAGACTTAGGGAAATGTACAAGATGACTAAGTCTCCTTCACTTGTATGGATGCAACAACTTGAATCAAAACGAAGCCCCCCATAAGCAATGGCAGAAACGGTCACTAAATAGTTATGCTGAAATTAAATAAGCTGTGGGAAGCAAAAGAGGCTCTCGCACACTTGGGCACATCACTATATATTCCTAGGAACTTGTTTTAGAAATATCACCAACTGCATTACTAACATGACTTGTCTATTTAAAATAATTTTAGAAGACCTGTTTACTTTTATATCTCACTCTACTTTCATTGACACTAGACTGCAGTTTTACTCTCACATTGGAAAGGAAAGTCCAACTGAAAAAAGGAACAGCATACTTTTTGCTGAAATTGTAGAACATGCCACAAACACAGCTTTATTCACATTACATTTGGGGAAATCCGTCTGGCAAAATAAACCCCAAGTTTGGTGACATTTTTGGTTTAACAAATCCTTGCTTTGGGCCCTAACTACTCAGATAAAGTCACAACACAAGGAGTGCTGGCAGCAGTCTTCCCTCCGAAATCTTTCTCCCTAGGGTTGGTTGCATAGATTGTCATTGTATGCTTTCTAGTGTTGATCTACCATTTATATGGAAGGCCACATAAGTCAGAACCAGGCATACTTTGCACAGCCTTATGTGTTCGGCAGATTTTAGAACCATAAGACGGTGTTGAGATGTACCATTTTCAGAATGGACTCATATACCCATCAGTCACTAATGATCTAAGTTTTTCAAGGTTGCCATAGCTACTTGATACTGGCCTTTGGCTGGCAGTGTTGAGCATGTACCTATATGGTATAAGGCATGCTCCGAATGGCTCACCGGCGCTGGATCTGTCTGGCAAAGTTGTTACTGGAAGCTGAGCAGGGAAACTGGACAGCTTCACTGTGTAGGGTGGCATTCCTGAAGAGATCACAGAAGTTCTCAAAGAGCTCTAGTAGTTCATCCGAAGTATTCTCGAACACAGCAATAACTTCTGTGGTCACCATGTTGTATACAACGAAGAATGAAGGCTGCAGAGAGTAGCAGTGTTAGTGGTTTTCCAGCAGAGTATAGACAGACAATACAGGGCCTATATTAGCTGGGAATCCCCCCCACATACACAAAACACAATTACTCTGCTATGTAGGAGAATCTCACATGCACTATACAAATTCATTATGCTATTCAAATAATTCAAAGGGTACCAGATTATCCAGCCTATTCATCGCAGTGTAATTATTTATAAAGGGAACTTAATATGCTTTCAATTTTTCATTTCAAACTGGATGTCAATATTTCTGTTTTCTCTTCCTCACTCCCCACCAAATATAAAATGCTTTTTAAAGTGGCAGATTTAATTTTCTTTCCTGCTGGGGAAGTGATTTTAAACCAGGTGCTGGCTGGCAACAAATTATTTTTCCTGCATGTGAAGAGCTGAGAGCTTTTTTTTTTTTCCACAGTTATTGTCTTCCCCTTCTTAATATTTCCAACATGCAGAGATGAGATATTTTTAGTGCATTCTGTTCCAACACTGCCTGCAAAAGTTTTGCCCTCCACATACCCTGCTGATGTAGAAATGAAAGCCTAAAAGAGAACAACTATTTCTTTTTAATACTAGCACTCATATCCAAGAATTTCCAGGTGCCATTGCAATTGTAAATCGAAAAGATGACTCAGGTACTTCTGCAGTAAATCTTTCCCTAAGTAAGGTTAATCAATTGCTACCGACACTAACTTTCCAACCCAAATATCAGACACATGCATTACCTCTAACATCACATAGCAACAGAGTAACACCTTTGTAAATCCTGAAGAACTCAGACTTACACATGTCAAGATTTCACCCTACAGGATAATTTGAGGGCTGGGGAGAAGAATGAGGGAAGAACTCAGATGAGTCTCTCAAAAAGGGATGGCATTTGGACTAGAGATGTAAATGGTTAACAAATAAGCATCACCCTTTTATGGTTAACTGGTGGGGGCTGAAGCAGCTCCCCACCCGCCCTGGGCAGGGGGCTGCTCTAGCCCCATGGGGCCTGCTGCGGATGGGGGTGCAGGAGCATTCCAGCCTCTCTGTAGCAGCTACCGCCCATGGCAGGGGGAAGGGTGCTCCAGCCAGTGGGCTGGAGTGCTTCCCCAATATAATCAGTCAACCAGTTAAACATAAAGTTTAATGAGTTAACTACTTAAATGGAATTTTACATCTCTAGTTTAGACTATCACTACACCAAACCCATGGCCTGTTACAGAGTTGTGTTGGTTTTGGAGAAGGTGGGCCATGCTACCCAGTTCTTTCTCTCAAGTGAGCTGTTACTGAAACATTGTTACTTAGACTAGTCAGAAAATGGAGGAAATGGATGGCTGCCAAATACCCACATATTATTCCCAATCACCTGAAGTACTGCCTAAAAAATCATTACCCTCTGGAAAGACTCTTACTGGGCTATAGGATTGGAGTGCAAAGGAAAGGAGAAGGGTTTGATGACCCTCAATTCAACTCTGTACACATATTTAGCACTTTAAAAATTGCAAAATTTCAATTCTAAGGTATTTCTTTTACAGGGATCTCTATATTCACTGTAATTATTTACCAATGGAAAGTGTCACACCAGAGAAACTTTTCTTAAGTTATATTTTAGAGCTACTTGTTTTTGTGTGGGATGTTATTCTATACTTGGCATCAGTTAGGTAACCACATAGCTACTGAGAAAAGCATAGCACACATGAACCTCTGTACAGGAAACCCCCGCCTTAGGACAGCCCAAGTTGCAAGTCCCCGCACTTACGACCATTTCTGTAAGTGCGGAAGGGGCCAAAAACCCTTGACTTTTGTCCTCAGCCCGCATATATGATGGCGCACGGCACCTATCGTAAATGCGGGTTCGAGTTAGGATTCCCCCGACTTGCAACGCTTCCCTAGGAACCCATCGTGTCGCAAGTTGGGGGCCACTGCACTCTGGGTGTCCCTAATCTGGGTACACTTGTGGTACAGACCCTGGGAGATAGAGGGGGAAAGGCAACTCAGGGATGCATTTCCTCCTAGACTTTCCCTGCCACTCCCATAGTAGTGGAGGGGCAGTGCCTGAAAGCAGCAGGGAGCGTGGAGCCATGTGTCCTGGGAATGGGGTACCAGGTAAGCAACCCATTCCTATCACGCTCAGATCCCTCAGCACTAGGGATAGTGGGATCCTATACTGAAAGTATGGAATATGATGTATTTATTCTTATGGGTCTAGACATGAAGTGTACTATGGATATACACTGATAAGCATATGAAGCTTAAAAGCTGGCTCCCCCCAGCACCGGAGGGAGCAAGGGAGGCAAAGGCATAGCGGGGGACTGGTCGTGAGCCAGGAATCAGCTGATTCTCAGGTCTCGCCTGGTTCCAAATGCTGCGCCTCTGCTTTTTAAAAGTATGAAGAGCCACCAGGCTTATAATACATTTAAAAAGCAGAGGTGCAGCTGGGGGGACACCAAGTGCAAGACAGGAATTAGCTGGGAGCTAACCCCGCTGTGGCTCCACAGTTTCCCCCCTTAACTACTCAAGTAGCTGATTATACACAATTTAACATCCCTAGTTCCCACTACTTGTGCTGGTATTATTCAGAAGATCGAGTTGGAAAACATCTACTAATCATCTAGTCCAGGCCACTGTCAATGTAAAGATGAGATCCTAAGAAGTCTAGGGAAAAAGAAACCAGACTTGATATTAAACTGTATCTTAATTTTAGGCCTTACTGCATAATAGGGATGTTAGATAGTGTGTAATTGAATAGTCATGTAACCGCATTAAGTTTTAATAGTTACACAACTATTTGATAGTCCATGGGGTGGGGCTGCAAGCCAATACGCTCCTGGCCCCACTCCTGGGGCGCCCCTTGCCACTCTGCGCTGCTGCTTCTTATCAGAGGCAGCAGCATGGGGTGGCAGCAGCCCCTGTCTGCGGGGGTCCGAGCTCCCCATGGACAAAGACTGCTCTACAGCAGCAGTCCCTGTCCTCAGGGAGCTCAGACCACCCTCCCAGACAGAGGCTGTTGCGCGACAGCCTCTCAAGCCCCCCTCCATGCTGCTGCCTCTGATAGAGACAGCAGCGTGGGAGGAGAGGAGGCAGGTGGCACAGTGGAGCTGGTGCTGGGGAGAACCAGCTTTTAAACCGGCTCCCCCCAGCAGCAGCTCCTGCCTCCTCCTTCTCCCCTCTCCTGCTGCATGTGCAGGTGGGTCTGCGGAGCCAGTACGCAGGGGGAGCCTGCTTGAAAGCCAGCTCCTCATGTGTATTGGCTCCTACCTGCCCCTTTACCTTCCATGCTGTTGCCTCTCTGTCAGAGGCAGCAACACAGTGTGGGGGAAGGAGACGGGGTGGATCCGGTGCTTGTGGAGAGCCACTTTTAAGCTAGGTCCTCACAGGCACCACCCCCCACCCCTGAGGCAGCAAAAAGGGCGGGGGGGGGCAGCATGTAGTCAACAAGATTAACTAATAAGCTCAGGCTTATTGGTTAATTATGTAGTCATCTACACATGGACATACTGCAAAATCAAACAAAGGAAAGTTTAGACTCAAATACAGAGGAAAGAACAGAATTTTCACTAAATATAGAACCCTGCTACAGCTGCCATAGAAGCCATCATAGAGCAGTGGAAATGGCAGAAGGGACCTTGTGCTCAGGTTGGCAGATCTAAAACATGACCTTTTTTGTGTTCCTTTCTACTATTTTTTGTTTGTTTAAATGCATAAATGTGTTTATCAAAAGTCAGGCTTCATGTACATTTTAAACAATCTTTCTATGAGTTGTAATAAAAATTAAAATCTCAACTTTTCCCTCTTAATGTACTATAAAAACCCCAAATTCGTAAATACCAATTCACCCAACCCTTCCTCATGCAGAACCTAAGAGATGAGAAGGGCCCAATTGTCAGCAAGCTCTGGCTCCCTCAAATCAGAAGTAAGGGAAAGACTTTCCACAACTGAGAGGCTTACACAAAGACCAGCTTGCTATTGGTGCTTAAATCTAGAACCCAGACTTACACAGAGCTAGAGATGTGAACGACTAGTCGATTCCCCTGCCTTGCTGCCTCTATCAGAAAAAGTCAGCAAGGGGGG
>JANRFK010000875.1:21080620-21094380 GCA_030068395.1 Apalone spinifera | reverse complement strand
GAGCCTCATTTGCATAGCTCTGGTGCAAGATCACGCCAGTATAGACACAGCCTTACAGTCTAGATAACTGAAGGGCTGGGATATCCAGAAAAGGGTGGTACCTCTCCTATTCATCATAGTACACCTCAGGGTGTTGAAAGATTATTACATGAGGAAGATAGTTCATGATCTGTCAGCCTCCAGTTCAAACCCTGCTTTGCTTCCAGCATTTATAGTGGTATTAAATATATACAAAAGTGATTTTAATTTATAAAGGGAGTTATATTCAGATGCTTGCTTGTGAAAGGGATCACTAGTGCAAAAGTTTGAGAACCATAACTGTAAAGGAACAATATACAATACTTTGCAACCTTAGTTGGAGTTACCCACACAGTTCAAAAAATTAACTTAATTTTGATTAAAGAACAAAAATAAACTTTATTTAACTACAAAGAGCTGGGTTTTAAGTGAGTACAAGTATTAAGGCATTACATTGGAAATGATTATAAGAACAGAGATAGTGTACTAAACTTTAAATACGAGGCTTAGTTCAAGGTACAATTCTTACCACATGCTTCCAACTACATTAATTGCCAAATCTTCAGGTCAGGACCCTTCCCAAAGTCAAAAGATAGAATATTTTGTCTTCTTCGGTTCAAGAGCAGTGGATGGGGGAGAGAACTTGAGGTGGTTTGCCTCTCATTAGTACTGTTCAGTCACCCTTTGAAATGGATTTCCCTGAGATTGACCCTTATCTAAAGAGACCAAGGAAACAGCAAGTCTTTTGGGGTTGGGGGCGGGGAGGGGAACATTTCATGCTGTTCCTTCTCTCCCCTCTCTCTGAGGATTCTGTTTACAGCTTACATGCAAATTGAGCAGGTATGACGCGTAGAGGGGCATGAAGGGGCATGTGCCCCCCATGGGAGAGGTGCATAGGGTTAGTAACCAGCAGGAAGAGTCATCCCAGGCCTTGGCTTTGGGGACCCTGCAGAGCCAAGGGTAGCCTAGAACACTAGTGGGGGGTCTTGGCAATGGCAGTAGGGGTCAAGCCCACCCCTGCACTCACCAGAAGCAATGGGAAGCATAGCAACCCAGTCCCAAACCACTTTGCTCCCAGGTTCTCCCCATTTCCCATTGCCAGTAAGTGTGGAAAGCAGTTCCATCCCTTTCCCTAGCCCCTTCACAAGCAATGCAGCCCAGGGGCTGAGGCCTGGAACTGGCAGCAGGGATCAGCCCCCCTCACTCCCACACACACATTCACTGGCAGTAAGAAGTATTTGTATAGTTCAGTCACGTTGTGAAATGGATTTCCCTGAGCATGACTTGGCTGGGAGCCAGAGGAGGAGTGAGGCTGGGAGCAGGTTGCTCTACTTCCTCCTGCCACTGATGGTGAGTGCGTGGGGGGGCGAAATCTAACCACTGCTGCTGGCACAAGGCCCCCTGGTAATCCCTTAAACTGTCTTGCTCAGGGGAGGAGAATTGGGGAAGGGGTGGAGTTGGGGGCAGGATGGGGGCGGAGCCTGGCTGGAGTGAGGAAAAGGCAGGGCTTTCCCCCAGACTTAGTGGTGGTGCAGGGAGGAGTCATGTAGAGGGGGTGTCACATGGCCCCTTTGTGTCCATCCCCAGAAGTCACCACAGAAACTGAGGTAAATACACATCCCCTTATTAAAAACCTGCTTGCTCAGCTTTACCTAATGGCTATGTGACTTTAAACACGTGCCTTTAACATTATACCGGGGAGGGAAGATTTCATAACTTTAAACTTGATGTTGCTATTTCACCATGCTATTATTGACCATTGAGAGACTAGTTTTCAAATGATAGCTCATCAGGTAGCTACACAGGTGCGTTCCTTTGTACCTCGTCACAAATGTGTCTTTCCAAAATCTGTTTGTGTGTGTTTCCCCCTCTTCTGTTGCCCTCAGGAGTGGGAGTGATGCACCATCCCCCTCCTGGACTGCCCCATTGCTACTTTCTTCCGTCCAGCTGTCATTAGCTATCGGCCTTAGAGCTTTCCTGGCCCTTCGCTTTCCACCATTACCCCAGAAGAGTTTTGTACAGCCTGAATGCAGAAAAAGCTGATGCTCAGTGTGGAGAGGGTCCCATTTCACTGCCCTTCTAGTCAGAGAGAATCATGCTCCTCCATGACTCTCACATCTGTTCTCAGAGAAGAGTTCCACCCCATCCCCATCTCCCGGAGGATCCCCGGCTTTGCCCAGCTGCCAGTAAGACTATCACATTCCTCATTGCCACCTGGGGATAGATTAGCAATCAATCAGAGCAACTGTTTTTCCAACTCAAAATGTCCCTTTTTAAAAGGCTCTTTGTGACCTGAAAATGTGTGAGCTGAACACACTGGGAAGCCTGGTCACCTCCAACCAGAGAGTCAGGTGCATGTTGTTGTTGCATTGCTACCTGGTCCTTCAGTGAAGCAGTGAAAATCATCACAGGTTTGGAAACTAGGATCTGAACAGGCACCGATTAACCCATTCACATCCCTAGTTCACATCCCTTTCTGGGTGATGCTTACTGAGTAATGGCCACATTGGAGTAGGAACCAGCCCTGTGGCCGGGGCCACTCTAGCCAGGCTGGAACAGTCTCCAGCCTGGGATCCCACTTAATTGGTTAACTGATTAAATGGGACTTTACATCCATCCCTGTTGGGAATCTTTTTTCCTGTTTGACCCCTTCTTTTGGTGCCTGTTGTGTATGGTGAATTTAATTCAATAACTGTGGTTGTAGACTCTGTTGATAATTAAATATGACAGAAGTTATGTGGCCTGGGCTGTTCCCCAACCCAGTCCGCAATGAATGCAGTTGATCTATTGTTGTCAGAACACCATGCAATTGCAAGGGTTTGGCATTTTGACCATTTGTATAACAATGTGACTACTGTGCCAGTGAAAAATACAGGTCCCAGCAGTGCTAAAGACGGAAGCGTCTAGAGAACACCAGTGCAAACAATAGCAGGCAAGCATGTCCCCATGCACCAGCCTCTCCACTGATGGGCCATTTCAAAGACATGACAGATGAGTTCACCTCCAGGGTCCAATTAAGCCTTGCCTCTATGGTGGGATCCCAACTAGGAAGACTTTTTGGTGGATTTGCATGAGGACATGAACTGAGATCTCCTCTTATCACTGAGATTAGATTGCACTAATGCATAATAGTATCTCTGCCATCTCTCTTCTTCCCCTAGGACTGGGCACTAGTTTTTCCTCAATTATCTTTTTATTCCTGATAATCAGAGGGACTCACTCGTGCATGCTCCCCCATAGTGCGGATATTGGAATAGAGAGGGTCTCTGTTCTGTCACTTGGTGTCACCCTTGCTTCTTGGTGGAAAGAGCTTTGTGTATCTTAGTTTCCCATTCTAGTTAATGTCCAGTGACAATGGTTATTGAGTGGTGTAAGGATAAGATATACTTCCTGCTACCATTCACTTCTGGCAATCCCTTGTCCTTAATTAACATTGTTTTGTGGGAGGGAAACAGTAATTAGAAAGGCTGTAGACTGAGGTGAGATCTTTCCTGAGGTCAGACTCACCAAAATGATTTGGAGAGCCGAATTTCCCTTTCCCTTTTCCCCATTTTCTCCAATCCACCAAAGATCTGCATTCGTCAGACAGACACAGCCATGAGTTGTCAAATGGGGACATCTCATTCTAGAGCTCAGACTGTTTCCAATGCAGGCCTCCTGGAAGGACTAATTGCAATTATGTTTACACTGACAGAGGAAATGTGGCATCTTCACCTTTCTGGAGACTGCCGGGTATACCTCACTGCTGTAACTTTGGCCTTTCTGTCCAGATTGCCACTAGGAAGAAACATCCACCAATGAGAGAGAAATAAGGAAAGCTGAAAACTGACCCAGGGCCTCCATTGGTGTGTGGCCCATGGGATGTTATGGCCTCTGGGTTTTAAGAGCACCTTGTTTGCAGGACATGATTTTGTGATCATTCTATTTTATGATGTATTCTTCATGAATTTCAGCTTCCAAAGAAATGATTCCACAGGGCAGCAATATAGCAAAGAAGCTATACCATTCACATTGCAGAGTATAGTGTATGGCGGGGGAACAAGCAAACAAAAAAGGTCACAGGTGCACAGCCCACTCTGATTTCCACCAACCCCCACAGTGGGACCAAAGAGAGAGACAACTCACAGTTCCATTTATGTTCTCCTCCCAGCAGCCCCTTTTGTTGGCTCCGTCACAAATTGCAAGGTTGGCCCTGAGTTGAACTGTAGGTTCTGTCTCAATAGTCTCTGAGCTAAAGACATTGTAAGCTGAAAAAAAAATCTCAGTGCTGCATGAATCTGCAGGAATGAAACAATTATTGTAAAGTGCCTCTTATTCAAACACCTTCTTCCCAAAATAGACTAAAGAGGCAGAGGGAGGGAAACAAACAAAGCAGAAATTTGGAGTCAGATTCTTTCAACAAAGACTCCTCTGTCCTTTCTTGCAGTTGTTTCGGGCTGATATTGAAAAGGGTGGGGCATGAACAGCACCACTCAACTCAAGTAAGAGGGGAGCTCAGTATTAACATCTGCAAGGTGAGACAGGAACTAATTAGAGCTAACTCTGCCCCCTTCTCCCCGACAACTTTCAGAATCTGGGACTGTAATCTAAACATACAGGATTGACTGTTACTGTCCATTAGAAGGCACTGGCAGAGTCATGCTGGTACAATACAATTTGACCCATGTGGTTTGGGACTGGTATGCCCAAACGAGGCCATTTCAGCTAATCTGCAGTTTCAAAGTTGCTTATGTTGGCCCTGTTCCTGTGAGCCAATGACATCAGTGGGAACTCAGCATCCCAGCAGATTGTATTTGTTGGTAGAATAGGTGCAAGAAACAATGAGCCACGGAGTCATGTTAAGCCAAATTCAGCACTAGAGTATTTAAATCCCTGTTGTACTGCACACAGCTTACAATATATTTCTCTCTGTTCTAATGGTGGGTAATAATCTCTCTCTCTGATGGTTTCTATTGAACCTCAGTTGTTCCCATATTTCAGTAATGTTTCTGGATTGGCACCTGTCCCACCTCTGCTTCTTCTACCTCTTCCCTGTGCTGTACCAACAAAGATTATTTAAAGGAAAAAGCCAAGAATGCCCCTGTGTCTGCCCCTACATCTGTATGTTCAAAAATTTCCCACCCAGGGAATGAACATTTCTGCTCTCCTGCTCTGCGTTTCTGTGATTTGCACTGTCATTTGCTAGTGGTATTATCTTGCTCCATTGTCTGCACAGTCTCTGCGGGCATGTCTACACTAGGAAATTATTTCAAAATAATTTATTTTGAAATAATAATGCCTGAAATAATAATTTTGAAATAGCATGTCCACTCTACAAGGCAGCATTGAAATAGTGCAGAATGATTTCAAAATAGCGCGTCTACACTGATTGGAGCCCTCATTGGATTTAAAGCCCCCGGAAGCATTCCAAGGAAGGCACCAGGAGGGCAGACACGTCCTGTGGCTGCTTGATGAGGCTAGCTGAGACACGTGCTTTCAGGGGCTCCTCCCTATGGCCACATCTCACACGCCACTCCTCCACTGCCTACCCCCTCATGGGACACCAAACTCACGCTGTGTGCTCTGGTTGCCCTTGCAGATGCCACAGCACTCACATCATGGAGCCAGCGCTGCTGCAAATCAGCACCAGGCTCATGGGCCTCATGGGCCTCATGCTACGCCTCATGGCGCAGTTCATCCCAACCGCCCATGCGCTGCTCCAACAGGACAATGATCAGCCCCAGCTGGAGGACCCCTTCACCCATGTCCTAGCACTCCTGCTACAGCACATGATCTTCAATACCCTGCACTCCGTGGAACACCTTTTCTGGCAGAGGGAAACCAGTTCCAACAGGTGGGACCACATCATCATGCAGGGATGGGACAACCAGCAGTGGCTCCAGGACTTCTACATGCCACCTTCCTCAAGCTCTTCAAGTGGCTTGCCCCTGCCCTTAGATGACAGGACACCCAACTGAGACCCACCACCCCCCTGCAGAAGTGTGTCACCATTGCACTCTGGAAGCTCACCAGGCTAGACAGCTATCGCTCTATGAGGAACCAGTTCAGCATGGGGAAATCCATGATCAGGGCCATGCTCCTGCAGCTAGTTAGTCAAGGCCATCAACAACATCTTGTTGCAGAGGGTCATCGCTCTGGGCAACATCCAGTCCATTGTGGATGGCTTTGCCACCATGGGCTTCCCCAACTGTGTGTGGGGGGGGGAGGGGGGCTATAGACAGCACTTACAACCCCATTCTGGTCCCCAACCACCTTGCCTCGGACTATATCAATAGAAAAGGGTACTTTTCTATGGTATTGCAGGTCCAGATGGACCACAAGGGATACTTCATGGACATTAACATTGGCTGGTAGGGGAGGACGCACAACACCTACATCTTCTGGAACTCCTCCCTGTTCCAGAAGATGTACCCTGGCACTTTTCTCCCTGACACACCATTAGGTTGGGTACATAGACATGCCGATCTGCATCCTGGGTGACACAGCCTACCCCTTGCTCCCCTGACTGATGAAGCCCTACATGGGTAGCCAGGACTTCACCAATGAGAACTTCAATGCCAAACTCAGAAGGTGCCACATGGTGCTGGAGTGTGCCTTCAGGATGAAGTTTAATAAGGAGAAACGCAAAGTGATCCACTTAGGAAAGAACAATCAATTTCACACATATAGAATGGGAAGCAACTGTCTAGGAAGGAGTACGACAGAAAGGGATCTAGGAGTTATAGTGGACCACTGGCTAAATATGAGTCAACAGTGTGACGCTGTTGCAAAAAAAGCAAACATGGTTCTAGGATGCATTAACAGGTGTGTTGTGAGCAAGACACAAGAAGTCATTCTTCCGCTCTACTCTGCGCTGATTAGGCCTCAGTTGGAGTATTGTGTCCAGTTCTGGGCACCACAATTCAAGAAAGATGTGGGGAAATTGTAGAAGGTCCAGAGAAGAGCAACAATAATGATTAAAGGTCTAGAGAACATGACCTATGAAGGAAGACTGAAAGAATTGGGCTTGTTTAGTTTGGAAAAGAGAAGATTGAGAGGGGACATGATAGCGGTTTTCAGGTATCTAAAAGAATGTCAGAAGGAGGAGGGAGAAAACTTGTTCTTCCTGGCCTCTGAGGATAGAACAAGGAGCTATGGGCTTAACCTGCAGCAAGGGAGGTTTAGGTTGGACATTAGGAAAAAGTTCCTAACTGTCAGGGTAGTCAAACAGTGGAATAAATTGCCCAGGGAGGTGGTGGAATCTCCATCTCTGGAGATATTTAAGAGTAGGTTAGATAAATGTCTATCAGGGATGGTCTAGACAGTACTGGGTCCTGCGGGCAGGGGACTGGATTTGATAACCTCTCGAGGTCCCTTCCAGTCATAGTATTCGATGATTCTATGATTCAGCCGCCTAAAGGAGTCTCTTCACCTGCCTGGACATTAGTGAGCACAACATCCCCTCCATAGTGGTGGCCTGCTGCGTGCTCCACAACCTATGTGAGAGCAAGGAGAAGACTTTCCTGCAGAGGCTGATTGGCTGGCCAGAGCTTATGAGCAGTCAGATAATAGCGCCATACAGAGAGCACATCAGGGGGCTGTGTTCATCTGGGAGGCTTTGAGGGGGTGAGTTTTAGCCAAGACCACCTGTGAGACTCTCCCCCAGGCCTCTCCACAAGGGGTCCCTCTTCCCCTTACCTCCAGAGCAAATAAAGAAGCCATTAAAAAAACCTCTTTTATTTGGGGGATATCCAACAGGGGAGGAACTGGGGAAAGAACCTGGAAAGAGGGAGGATGAAAGAGGGAGACCTCAGAGATGGAACTGGTGCCTGCTTTGGTTAGCTTGGAAGGCTTCAGCTGCCCGAGAGATCCCATCACCATGTGTTTGGGGGCCCCAGAAACCACTGGGGGCGTAGGAGGGGAAGTCAAGGGAAGGATGGGGTGGGGGCAAGGAACTGGGGGGGGGGGGGGGGGGGTGAAGAGATGGCTGGTGGCCTGCTCCATGCACACAGCCATGCACTCCATCACAGAGGTGATAGAGGAGCATATTGCCTCATGCTGGCGCTACCTGGTCCCACATGGCCTTTTGCTGCTCCCAGTCAACCCAACGCTCCTCCTGGTCAGCAGCCAGCTCCCAGCACTACTTATCGTGCCCCTGGATGATGAACTGGAGGCAGGCCATCTGGTCCCACAGCAGGTCTTCCTAGGTTCTCTTTCTCCAATGGATCCTGCAGAGTAAGGAGGATGGTGTGGGAGGTGGAGGATGCAGCATGCTCGCAGCTGGGCCAGCTGTGAAGAAAAGTTACAAGGGCAGTTATCCCAGGAGACACTGTGTATGAAGCCTAGCCCTAATCTCTGCACTGACACTGAAGGTCTTGGTTCAGACAATGGCGATGTGCTTCGAGGAAGGCCATCTGTTGCCTAATGAGCGGGCATTTTCCTGCAGGGGCATGGACATCTCAGGGGAGCATCACTACACCCACAGCCTGGGGACAAGCAGGCATGGGAATATGCCAGCCAAGCCAGGATCCTGTGGGTAGAAGGGGGGGACAGGGCAGCTCAGCTTCCTTCTGTGTCCCCCACACACCGAGTCCGTCACTGGTGGTGTCCCACAGACAGAGAACTTTTATCCCTGCCTGCTGGAAGAAGAGTGTGGTGTTGGTGGAGGTGTATGTAAGTAGCAGAGGCTGCTTGCCAGAGAGAGTGCTACTGGGTCCCCTCCTCGTGCCCCCGACAGGTTCCTATGCACAGAATCAGTGTCCTCTGCATTGCCACGCTTGACCTAGAACAGCTGCTGCCCAATTGCAGGCATGACCTTGTGCCATGTATGGTACTGCTGTGCGTTTGCATGACCCCAGCCTCCTTAGTGGTGGCTTGCCGTGGGAAGGTGTCCCACCACAGAGGCCAGAGTAAGGCAGGCCTCTCTAGGAACCTTGTGAGAAGGAACAAGGGATTCCTGTGTGAGAGCGTCATGGAGCTGAGAGCTCTGGTCTGGTGCTCCAAGGGCAGCC
Organism: Apalone spinifera; assembly: GCA_030068395.1. Classification (NCBI taxonomy): domain Eukaryota; kingdom Metazoa; phylum Chordata; order Testudines; family Trionychidae; genus Apalone; species Apalone spinifera. The sequence goes on along the minus strand of JANRFK010000875.1, from coordinate 21,085,372 downwards.
ACATACATAGGCTGTTGTGTGACCCTCAGACCAAGTAGGCCGAGTGAGGAGTGTGCAGTCCCTTGGAGCCTATCGCCTGCCCCTGTATGTGTATAGGGAAAGTTATAGAACTCACTTGAAGTGCCTTCACTGGGATCATCCGAGGCCCAGGAGATATCCTGGGAGGGGGAACTGGCTCCAGGGTGAGGAGCAGCTCATGGCTGGCAAGCATGGTGACCTGGTGGACTGCTCCTCCTCCTCCTCCTCCACAAGCCCATCCTCATGGAGGCGGATGCTGGGCATGTCCTTGCTGAATTCAATGACAACGGTGGGGGGGGGGGAGTGACCAGCCCCCCTACCAGGAAGGCATCGAGCTGCTTGTAATTTCGGCAGGTGTGAGAAGCTAACCCATAGCATCCACTTTACTCTATGACCTTGTTGTAGTCCTGCCGGAGCTACTTTATCTTCATGTGGACCTGGTCAAGGGTCCACATGTGCCCTATCTCAGCCAAGCTGGTGGCCATCTGGCATTTCTCCTTCTGGTGTGGAGATCCTGGAGGTTGGTCTCCTCACCCCAGATCTCGATGAGGTCCAGGATCTCTGCACCAGTCCAGGCTGGTTCCCTCTTTCATCCTTGGCCAGGGTGAGTCGAATGTGCTGTGGGAGTGCTGGCAGCTGTGGGGGGCTCAGAGGGAGCACTGGGGTCAGGCATGGCTCGTGGGATGGGTGCTGTGTGGCATGGAGCTGTGGAAAGTCCACATGTGCCACAAGCTCTTTTCCATCAGCCTGCTGCTTTAAGCTTTGCTGGAGAATGGGAGCATTGGAGATGTCAGGTGTGTGGCCAGAGCGGCCACAAGTGCATCTGTGAGAGGCCTCTGGAGGCCAATTATTTCAAAATAGCAGCAGCTGAGCATCCACACTAATGCTATTTCGAAATAACTCTTTTGAAATAAGCGTTATTGCGCATGGAAAGCAGGAGTTATTATTTCAAAATAACCAGCCGGTTATTTCAAAATAATGGGTTTGGTAGCGTGGATGATCTGTTTATTATTTTGCAATAAGGAGTTATTTTGAAATATCTCCCTACTGTAGACCAGTACTGTGTGGCCTCCCTCCTTGCACAAGGAAATAGCTGCCTCTGCTACCGTACACAGGGGACTCAAGATTTCCAAGCAGTGCAGGTTTAGCTTAGGCATTGTGGCTAGTGTTGAGTTGACATCTGCAGGTATTGGGCAGGTTTTTTTCTCCCCAGAGTAAGGCATATGAAATGTTGTGAGAAACACTTTAATATACAGCAAAGGCTAGTCTGCCTGCCCAGTAAACAAGACACCTCTGTCCAGAGAGAGGTTCTGATGCCAAGCAGTTCTGCTAGTGTAGCAGGGTAAGTGATCTGCAGCATGGTGAGAAACAGCAGCTGTCTGGCCTCCATTGCTTTGTGTTTGTTAAATAGGAATCACTGATTTTGCTCCCTCCCCTTTTGCCTTGCTGTTGCCTGCTCACTACTGTATTCTAAAGGGATGCAGGATTCTAAGGGCAGAATTCTTGTCCTTTTGTACATGTCTGCGGTAATCTTTTTTATTGGCCTGACTCTGTTGGTGAAAAAGACAAACTTTTGAGCCATAGAGAAAGAAGAGCTCTGTGTGGCCCAATAGCTTATTTCCAATAAAATATATTACTTCATCCACCTTGTCTTTCTAATATCTTGGGACTGACGTGGCTACAACCATACTGCATATTTTCATACATGTAACACCCTCACCCAGAGGACAGAAAGAGCTTTGCCTGCACAAGGATTTCAGAACTGGGCCCACAGTCCCTCCAAAAAGTTTTACCCGATACTTTATTCTTTGGAGGTCTGGTCAGTCTTCCCCCAGATCTCAGGGCTGCGTACACTGTGAGATGCTGTCGGAGCTATTCATGGAAGGAATTTCTCAGAGTACTGGCCTCCAACAAAGCCTTCCACCCAAACAAACAAGCCAGAAAAGTATTCTACCCAAACTCCATCTCTGCCGGTTTGTAGCCTGAAACACTGACATCTCTAGTGACATAGGCCCTTGCCTCAAACAGTTTCTCTACAAACCATCTTTTCATTTACCTCAGTACCAACCCACCTTGCCCTCCTCATATTTCTTTCAGCCACATCCAACTCACCCCTGGCTCATAAGCCTATACATAGTTTTTCATAATGGTGTCTTTCCAAAAGAGGCTTGGATCTGGGAAAGGATGGGGTGTTCCAGCATTTACGTGAATTGGCCAAGCTGTGTGACCAAAAGAGGATTCCTGGGCGAGGCTTGGGTGTTGTTGTGGGTCAAAAGTAGGGAGCAATGACGGAGCTGTGTATGGGGAGCCCAGATCCAGGACAGCAGGGAATGTTGTAGGTCACTAGTTGGATGTATTGATAGTGTTGTGTGGAGAATCTGGTCTGGACTAGCAGGTGGCTGGAGGTCAGGATTGAGTTGCCTTGGCATTGCTGCATGGAGGCTGGAAAATCCCAGAACAACAATAGCAGGGAATGCTGTAGATCAAGAGTGAGAAGCTGAGTGTGGGAAACCTGCCCATCCCTTCTCCGTAGCAGGCCTACCTTTAGCCAGTAGCTGTTTAGTCATTTGCTTTTACAAGTGCTAAACTAATATCTGTTTCTAAATCAAATCCATTCCTTGTTTTGCCCCTTCTCAATTCATTTCTTCCCTTCTGTGCATGACGTGGGGACTGTAATTGGCCGATTAGCCTGGCCAGTGGGTGTCTTCTTTACCTGAGGAGTGACCAGTGGGCGAGAGGTGGCTCAGGAAGGGCAGCACTCGGTTGTTTTTAAAGGCCTTGAAAGCTTTTTGTTTCTCCTCAGGTTTGTGCAGCAATCTGAGGCTTGCGTTCTGCAAGGCTTTTAGCAGCTCTTCCTCTCCTGCCCTTTGCATTAGTGACACAGGCAGCAGCAGCGAGGAAGCGGGAGCGGAGAAGATGCACTAGAGGGGCGCTTGCCTTTTTTGTCTCCCCCTCTCCTTTTTTCTTTGAAAAGAACAATGTCAGGGGTCCCTCGAGTTCCATTTGCTGGCTGCTGGCCTGTCCTCTCTCTCTGAGGCTGAGTGGTTTATTAAGCATTCCTGGCACAGGCAGTGCAAGCACTTTGAGCTACTTCATAAAGCAGGGATATAAGTGCAGTAAATATAAAAGAGATATGGGATAGGGGGAGGGGGATAGAACAGGGTGATGTTGAAAATGCTAGAATTCTTTATTGCCTGGCCAGCAAACTGAGTGGGGCCCCTAATGACTGTAGGTTTGAGAGAGGATATTGAATTTAACCTGTCTGTGGTCTCTAGAAAGTCTGTAACCAGGCCTCATGTTCAGATCCACCCAACTCAGAAGGCTTCACTGAAGTAGAAAAAATAACTTCTTGCTCAGAGGCTTCATTTCTGTGGTGCAGAGATCATCCCATCTAAGGAGATCTGAGTCCAGTGCCCAGCCCAGCACTGTTGGGCAGGTCACACAAAGGAACCCAAATGATGCAAACTAACACCACCAGGCTCAATTTCCAGCTCTTGTCAAGCTCACAGCTTGAGCATCTTTCAGAAAGGGAGGATAGTTCCCTCTGGCAGTCTCTGTAAGCCTCTTTGTGATGATGGTGGTACAGCTGCGTGAGTGAATCAGGCTCACACAGTTCATGTTCTTTCCCAACTCCCTGGGCTTTGTGAATAATTGTCTTTGGTTCTAGTTTCTCCTGGAGCCCTCCTGTCCCAATAGCTGGGCTGATACTTCCTCTCTTAAAACTGGAACCAGGGTGCACCAGTGTCCCAAAGGATCTGTACTGTCTGTGGCACAGAGCACATCTCCCACATACCTACGTGAAGGGGTTATAAGTTCCCATCCAATGGATGATCTGCAAATGCTAGTGTGTGTGTTATATATATTTGTTTTCAAAATGCAGCGAGTGGAGGGTATTCACCACCCATCGGCTGCATCTAGACTGGCCAGTTTTTCCAGAAAATCAGCCACTTTTCTGCAAAAACTTGCCAGCTGTCTACACTGACCGCTTGATTTTCCGCAAAAGCACTGATGTTCTCATGTATGAAATCAGTGCTTCTTGTGGAAAAGCTTTGACACTCCCGTTCGGTCAAAAGTCCTTTTTGCGAAAAACTGTTGCGCAAAAGGGCCAATGTAGACAGCTAGCTAAGACTTTTGTGCAAAAGCAGGCTAAATGGAAAAAAGCGGTTTGGACACTGGGAGACCCTGTAGGAGCCCTGGACTTCCTGGTAACCCGAGCTCTTTAAAGTAAGGGCAGGCTGCTGAGCGCACATGGCAGGAGCGTGCCTCAGACCTCTGGCCTGAGGTCTGCCACGTTGCCTCTGCTGTACCCAGCAGCCACCTCGCAGCCCAGCATGGCAGCTCCGGGTGCTCAGCCACCTGCACCCCCAGCACAGGAGGCCCCCAGGGGCCGCAAAAGGAGAGCCCCCTCCTGGAGCTTCGGGGAGCTGGAGACCCTCCTAGACCTGTGGAAGGAGGAGGAGGGCCTCCATGAGACCTGGTCCCAGCGCTGCAATGCCGACATCTTTGGCCACATGGCCCAGGCGCTAGCCCAGCAGGGACATCCAGCCCGGAACCTGGAACAGGTCCAGGCTAAGGTGAAGGAGCTGCGCCTGGGCTATGTGCGGGCCAGCGAAGGCCGGGGAGCAGGAGCAGACACCTGCCCCCACTATGACCGGCTGCATGCCATCCTGGGACAGCCAGCCCCGCAAGCCCCGGACGTGCCCGTCAACAGCAGCGTGTGCCCCCCCCCCCCCC
>JANRFK010000875.1:21046579-21078159 GCA_030068395.1 Apalone spinifera | reverse complement strand
CACCAAACCTGCTATGGCTGTCAGTCCCTGCAAGAGGTCCTAACGCACGGAGCAAGAGACAAACGGTTGTCCGGCGAGACCCCTTTAAACACGTGTCTGAAAGGAGCTCCAGCCCCGCCCCCGGAAAGGGCTGGTGCCCTTTTGCCCTATTCAAATGGTTCCAGGCTTCTGCTTTTGCGCAAAAGCGTGCCGCCAATCTAGATGCGCTTTTGCGCAAAAGCGCTTCGTTCTAACGATAACTCCGGGACCAATCTAGACGCTCTTTTACTGAAATACTTTTAACGGGAAACCTTTTCAGTTAAAAGTATTTCCGGAAAATCATGCCAGTCTAGACGCAGCCATCTTGTATTTGGTGGAGGCAGAGAGGAACATCTGGTTCCTCTGGGCAATATCCTATATTAGAAATTACTCTATAAGTACAAAACAAGGTGGATCCCTGGGACAGGGACCTTCTGCCGGCACATTGTCTAGAACAGCAAGTACAGGTGCCAACCTTCCAGTGTGCCAGGGGGTGCTGGACCCCAGCTCTTCCCCAAGCCCTGTCCCCACTCCATCCTTTTCTGCAAGGTCTCACCCCTGCCCTACTTCTTCCTGCCCTGTCCTCTTCCCATTCATCTTCAATCCTGGCCCATTTTACTCCCTCTCCTGAGTGTGCTGCACCCACACTCCTCCCTCTGCTCCCAGAGCCTTCAGCACACCACAAAACGTCTGATCACGCTGGGCAAGTGTCATGAAGAGGTAAAAGGAGGCACTATCTGTGGGTCCACTGGCAAGCAGGATGTGTTGGAGGGAGAAGGAAGGTAATGGGGCATTGCTCAGCACCTATCTTTTTTCCCCCATCGGTGGTCCAGCCCCAGAGCACCCCTGGATTTGGTGCCAATGGCAGTGGGAATCTGATCCTGACAAAGGATCTACACAATGCAAATATTAGAGAACATTTAGAAACTATGTTAAAATAATATTAAGATTGCAAAGTCAAGCACTCAAAAGCTAGGCAATGCCAGGCTCTAGGTCAGGGGTCTCAAACTCCTGGTCCCCAGGCCATCTGTGGCTAGAGTATTGTCGCAATCCGACCTGGCAGCCCCAGAGGCACAACGTGGGGGTTCCCATTCCTGGTCCCTCAAGCCCTTCCTTTTCCCACCACCTCCCCCCCCCCATTGCACCCTGTCTTTGAGGGACGCAGCTTGGAGATTACTGGGGGGGGGTCTAGCATGGGGTGGAAGCAGCGCAGTCCCTCTCTCCCCCCCCACTTTGAGACTCCTGTTCCATGTTGTCTGTGCACTATAGCCTTAATTTGCCTCCCCTTGTGCATATGCACTATGATATAGTAGTTAATTACATACTCTTTTCCCACAGCATTCCAACGACATTCAGTGAACAGATAGCTCCTCAGCATTTTCATTCAGTGTGTGGCCCCGAGCCTTCCTTATTGCACACTATTTGAATGCTGCTTTGACTACAAAAGTATTAATTTCCTCATTGGCTTTTCTGAGGCGCTCATCACTGTGACATCTGAGTGCTTCACAAATATGAATCAGTTTATCTGTACAACCCCTTTGTAAGACCCAGGGAGAGACTTGTTTTACAGCTAGGAAATTGAAGTACAGAAAGGTTAAGGTCAAAAGCGTCCACTAATTTTGAGAGCCAAATTTGAGATGCTTAAGGTCTGATTTTTCACCATACTTAGCATTATTTAGCCCTATATTTGTTCAACGCAGAGCTCCCATTGACTTCAGTTGTGGCTGTGAGTGCGCAGCACTTCTGCAAATCAAATTCCAGGGTCTCAAGTCCGGCACCCAGTAAATGAGAAACTCATAATTAGGGAGTACCTGCAAAAGGCTTGGGTTAACGGTCTTGCCCAGCATCATTTGCAAATCCTATGGCTGTGGAACAGGGAAGGATAAAATCCAGTTCTTCAGGGCAGGATTCAGCTGCTTTAATCATGAGACTCTCACCGCCCTGCTATGTTTCATACTCCTACACTGGACTCCTGTTCTTTAAGCTTCTTTGGTCTCTCGGGAACACTTCCTGAGTCCTGGCTTTTTGTATAGAACTGAGACCTCACAATCCAGATGCCCTAGGTCCCTGGGACCTGCACTGATCCTGCATAGACTTCCTAGTTCCTTAATCACTCCTTTCCCCAAAGCACCAACCTTATGGCACTCTGGTTTACTGTATGTCCCTACATGCACATGTGATAGTGGAAGCACACAATGTTCTATGTGTTTGCTAAGGTTTGTAACACAATTACTCTTTACTTTAGATAGCCCAAGAAATATACAGAGCTAGACAAAAAAATGAAACACCTGCAGACATTGCCTTACCTCTGTTTCCTTCACCCTGCTTGTGCAACAGAAGAGGGAGCATTGAGAGCACATGGGAGACTGCTCTCAGTTCCAGTGTTACTCCTGGGGGAATTCATTGTCACTGCACATGTGCAGAATTTATGTCCCCTGCAGTATTCTTTGCTTCCCCACAAAACAAAACAAAAATGACCCTCTGACAGGGAAGCAAAGGGAAGCCAAAAAAAGCAGTTGTGTAACCCTTCCCAGCAATATGTTTTGGTACCTAAGGAAGCTGACAGAGAGGTTAATCATTGTGGGGCATGGAAAGGACTGGGGAAGACCCAGCTGGTAGCTCCTATCCTGAGCCAGGTTCAGCTGCTAGTCTCAGCTGGGCTGGGGAAAACAGGACTTCCTCATCCCCTGCACAGCACCTGGGGCTCAGTAAGGTCCACCTCCATATTTCTCCCCCAGCTGCAGGAAGCTTTGCAAACTCTCCCCCAACCCCACTTCCTGCACTCATCACTCCTCAGCTGAAGGAGGAGGGATCTCTGCACACGGAGCTGCTCCCCCCATCCACCCAACCCCTGTGCATCCAGACTCCCTCATACTCAGACCCTCCTGCAAAGCCTCACCCCCACACACACACACCCCTAAACGAACTCCATTCCCCCTGCACCTGGACAACTCCAATGAGCCACCTGGATCCCCACCCCAATAAGCTTCAACCAGCTGAACCTGGATTCCCACCCCACTGAACTCCATTCCCCCAACATCTGGACCCTCCACTAAGCTCCCCAGATCCCCGGCCAAGTTCTGTCCTCTAAGTGAAACAGTTGGAAGAATGTTTTTTGGCACGGACAAAGCCAATTCTTGTTCTCTGATTTATCAGAAATAGACACTCTGCATAGGAAATTTCAGTCCAAATATTTCAAGTTTGGCAAAGTTATAAGCTGTTGAAAACAGGGTCTTATAAAGGAAAGTGTCTTGCAGCACTGCTGGTACTACCTATAATAATAGTTGTTAATTATTAATTATTGCAAGAAGGTGAGCTTCATCTAGCCACATTATGTGGCCCTACCCAAGAAAATAATACATATCTCAGTTTGTAAGATACTAAAAGTTGTTTAAGAGCCAGATATCTCTAGAGGAGTTAATGCAGTAGCCTTTCACCTCTGGAAAACTGGGCTCTGGCTCTGGGAACTACAGCAGTTCAGGACTGAGGCTCCTTGGCAAAGTTGTGTAGGGATACCTGGAATGAAAAAGCATGAGGCAAGGTGGATCAGGACTGAGGAGTAATAGTAGAGGTATGTGGGCTGAGGAGAACAGGGCGCACTGGGTCAGGACCTTGGGGATATACATGCTAGTTGCTGCACCTAGACCAAATTGAGACTGGAAGAACATTCAACATATGAAAAACAGTGCATGCGAACACTGCTGAGATGAGACCCTGAGTCACACAAGTCTTGATTCCGATGCTGAAAACAGTAAAATGACCTCAAGAAGTATAAGCCCTGTGCCCTATCTTATGCACAACAGACCTTGCAGCAGCCAGCTATCAATAATCCACATCTCGCTCTGCATAGATTGGGCTCTGCACCAATAACCTTGGTTTCCATGTGTTTATTTTAACCTTGATTTGATTTCATACATAGGCTATGTCTACACTGGTGCGATCTTGCGCCAGAAATATGCAAATGAGGCAAAGCATGAAATATCGCCGAGCCTCATTTGCATATCTAATGAGCCGCCATTTTTGCAGAAGAGGCTCTTGCACAAAAAGGAGTGTCTACACTGCCCCTTCTTGCGCAAGAAAAACCCTCTTGCGCAATGCCATTACGCTGATTATTTTCAGGAATAACGGCATTGCGCAAGAGAGTTTTTCTTGCGCAAAAAGGGGCAGTGTAGATGCTCCTTCTTGCGCAAGAGCCTCTTCCGCAAAATGGCGGCTTATTAGATATGCAAATGAGGTGCAGCGATAGTCCATGCTTAGCCTCATTTGCATATTTCTGGTGCAAGATCGCGCCAGTGTAGACATAGCCATGAAGTGTTCTTTGTGCATTACTCGTGTGCTGCTCAGGCACAACTGGTCTGGAGGCAGCGCAGAGTCGAAGACTTCCTGTTTGAAAGGTGGTTCCCTGGGCTCCTGACGCTGGCTATGCTAGAGATAAACCCCATCCAGCCTCGGTTCTCTGATTCCTTCAAAGCAGTTTTTAAGTGCTGCTCACGAATACGATAAAGGGAGAATGTGGAGACAGAGGGAAGGGGACATAAAAATGTCTTGGAGTAGCTGCAGGGGAAGTGCTTTTCTTCACCAGGCTGGCAATGAAATTAGAGGTAATTGTGAGGACCAAAGATTCAATAAAACCCAGGGAGGATGTCAGGTGAGAGAGGGGCTGCATGGCCATTTCTGTAAATTGAACAGATGTTCCCTGCTGGTGCCAATAATCAGTTACTGATGGTGCTGTTAAACAAACAGCGCCAGGCCTGCCTCAGGTGCTGTAAAGCTGATAGGGACATCTGTTACTACCACCTTTGAACTTCAGAGCCAGAGGAAGGACTGGCCTCTTTCGCTTTGGCTCTGGTTTAATGAGGCATAGTGCTTTAAATAAACCCAGCAGCTACTACCTGCCTGATAGGCAGAGAGGTGAAAGGGCATTGTGGCCTGAGCGATGTTACATCTCTGCTCCTGCTCCAACATTGGGGGTGGGCTTCAGGAGAGAACTGAGGCTGTTCTGGGGCTTGCGCTGTGACATGTCAGTGGGAGCTCCACCTCCCCATGCCTGAACAGGCTGTTGCTGAAAGCGGTGAGTGTGGAGCTGCCGGCTAGGCAGATATTTGCAGGGCCTGAATGGAGGTGGGACTGCGTAAGGTCGGTATTGCCTGCTCTCCTGTCAGGGAGATGGAGGACAACACTCACTTTCCCTTACATTTGCTTTTCGGGCAAACAGTGGTGCCTATGAACCTGAGAGGTTGAGAACGTTGACCAGAGACAAGAGAAAAGCCAGCAGGCTCCCAGCAACTTCCCATTCTCTGCAGCTCTGACACTGCTCCCCTAGCCTGACCTGCAGCACATCCTGCTTCCCCGGTTCCAGACTGGCCTCTGCTGCTCTTACTGTGCTCCTCGGGCTGACCCACAGCATCTTGGCTCTTCCAGGACAGGAGTTTCCCACACAATTCTGCTGCGTGCACCTCTGGTGTAGCTAACTGCTCCTGTCCATCTGATGCTACAAAATGAGGTCATGTCAGAATGAGTGGTGGGTTTCCTGGTGTAGTCATGCAGCTGGTTGGCATGAGAATAAGACTGAGCCCATCAAACATGTTTCACTTGTGATTTCATCAGAAGCTGAATTCAAGTGTGCAGAGGTGAAAAGCTCATGTATTAACCCTCTGAGCTAGTTGGGCACCGGGGTTATCCTCAGCCTTATAGCTACATCGATGTTGCAAAAGCATGATGCCAAGATTTAAATGAGGGGTCCCAAATTGCCTCTTTGTCTCTCTTCCTCCTGTGTAATTAATTGAGATCCACCTTAATGGGGTAAAACTATACACTGAAGAACATCCAAACGCCCATCGGCTGGCAGGAAAACAGCAGCAAGATACAGAAATGGAGAAAGGCAGCTAAATGGACAAAAGACCCATTTAATAGTGTTTATTAGAGGTTCCCAAGCTAATAACATTATTATTACAATCTCAACATGGCTGTGACGAGCCTGGTGTGTGCCAGGAGGGATGATTCTCTAATGTGGTTTGACTAATCAGCTGGGATTTACATGATGCACAATAAATATTATTGTCTCTAAATTAAATGTGACTTTGGGAATCTTTAGCATTCACAGCGAGCCTGAGCCAAACCAAACAGCAAAGCACTGTCTCCACTGGACTTGGAATATAGAAACCTTCAGACAAAAGATTTAATGGAAAATATGGACAGAAATGAGCCTTTGAACTGCGGTATTACAAGAGACACGCAAACATGAAGATATGCCTGAGAGAGGCAACCAATAGGAGAGACTGGGGCACATAGAGAGATGGGAGTGGAGAAGAGGAGAGAACTTAGATCAGGTTTCTTGACCTTCAGGGCATACTGTCAGGCTGTGTCTACACTGGCCGCGTGTTCTTGCGCAAGTAAACTGACATTCTAATGCATGAAATCAGGGCTTCTTGCGCCAGAACTCTGATGCTCCCGCTCAGGAATAAGCCCTTTTGTGCAACTGTTCTTGCGCAAGAGGCCAGTGTAGTCACGCAACATGAATTTCTTGTGCAAGAAAGCCCAATAGTTAAAATGGCCATCAGAGCTTTCTTGCGCAAGAGAGCATCTACACTGGCATGGATACTCTGGCGCAAAAGCACATCTCTTGTGCAAAAGCACATGCCACTGTAGACACTCTCTTGTGGAAGAGTTTTTGCACAAGAACTCTTCCGCAAAAGAGTTCTTGCGCAAGAAGCTGCCAGTGTAGACGTAGCCTCATGATTTTATTTTAGCTTCTGCAGGGGGATGCTTTTGGTGTTTGTTAATGGATGTTTTGTGTAGAAAGTGCCCAGAAGAATATACAAAACTTAAATACATAGCAGAGCTCAAGGAGACAGACTATACTCTCAGAGCTGTACAAAGGCAGTCTGAAATGGCCTCCTTTCTAGGAAGTTTTGGGGTCCTGGAGAGGATGGCACCTCTGTCTAAACGTCAGGTTTGAAACACGGAGGCTCCCTGTCTCTAGAAACACACTTATGAATAGCATCAATGGCAACTTAGCCACTTTTGGGTCATTACACTGAGTACTTTGTCATTTCTTCAGTATGAAATATCTCATGCCTACTCTCTAAAAACTTTTCTAAGGGGTGTGGAGGACAATACCTGGAAAGCTGTAGCTGGGCTTAGGCAGCTCTGCATTAGACCCTGAATCCTACAACTACTGGAAAATGGGGATTTACTGTCTGTCCATACTTGCTGGGGATAAGGTCTGGGGCTGCACCATCTGTCTAGGAGGGCTGACAAGCCATTTCTTCAAGTAACTCATAAATTTAAATTAAGTACCATAAAAGCATCAGGTTGGGCGTGAGATAGCTGTTTCCTGGCCTGATTGTCAGGTAGAGTTTGCAGAGTTGTTTGCATCCTTCAGGACATGCTGCTGTTAGGGTTTGGGTTCTTGTTACATTGTCTCTGGCAGAGAAAATAACCTGGTTGGCTGCCAGGGTCAGTTCAACTCCAAGGTCTCCTCATTGCCTACCCTGTCTCCTTTAAATCTAATGGAGAGGTAACTGTTCTTGATTGTAATCATGGAATTAGTGCGCAGTTTGCAAGGCCATTGACCTTGGTGTCTCTTGGTTTCCTTTTTCTTGGTGTTACTAAGGAAATAGCCATCCACCCCTCTGCTGAAGGCTACACAAGACAAACATCCATCCAAGGAGATGAGCACTTTCTGTGACTATTCCAGCAAAGGCCCCAGGAGATCCAAGATGTACTCGAACAACATCCCATTGCCACTGGTGACCAACAATTGCAAGAGAAGTTCATTCCAGGTCCAGCCCAAAGTCTTTGGGGGATGCTAATGTATTCTCTGAGGTCCAGATTGCTGAACCCTACATCATCCTTCACAAAAATAAACTATTAATAGACTCTAACCGTTTTCTCTGGCTCACTGGCTACTCATTCTGAAATCTCTGCTAGGGCTGCTCAGTAGCACTTAGTGGAGAGAAAGGTTGGTAGCAATGGGATGATAATGGAACAGTACAAGTCAAGTTCTCAGCAGTGGCTGATGAAATACACAGAAGCAAAAGAAGCAGCTCCTTTTCCAGTTTTCAGAGAAAGCTCTTTACATTCATAGCCCCAGTAGTGCATTTTTGTGATGTGAGTCTCTGAGTTGGTGCAGAGATCTACAATACAGACCTGCCAGCAAGTCCTGAGACAAATATATATTCTCTCATAATGTTGTTTCAGATGCCACGTGGCAATAAAAATAGTTGGCTGCGTCTAGACTGGCAAGTTTTTGCGCAAAAGCAGATGCTTTTGTGCAAAAACTTGCCAGCTGTCTACACTGGCCGCTTGAATTTGCGCAAGAGCACTGAATTTGTAATGTACAAAATCAGTGCTTCTTGCACAAATACAATGATGCAAAAGCCATCTTGCACAAATGCTTTTGCGCAAGAGGGCCAGTGTAGACAACCCAGAATTGTTTTGCGCAAAAAAGCCCCGATGGCTAAAATGGCGATTGGGGCTTTTTTGCGCAAAAGCGCGTCTAGATAGGCCATGGGTGCTTTTGCGCAAAAGCATCTGTGCCAATCTAGATGCGCTTTTGCGCAAATACTTTTAACGGAAAAACTTTTCCGTTAAAAGTATTTGTGCAAAATCATCCAGTCTAGACATAGCCGTTGTGATTAACAGATTGTGGCCAGGTGTCAGACTTCAGGACTCAGACTGAAGGGTTGTGTAGCACTACGCTGCTAATTCATGACAGCAGTTAGATGGGATGGGGCTCATTTACACCAGCTCAGAAGTATAAACAGCTGAGAGTCTCTCTGCTCACAGGAGGATAAGGAGACTTAGCAAGGGAGAACAACCTAGAAGCAATCAGTGCTGGCTAAAGTCTATCTTTGAAAGTGTTACCCTATCTTGAGGCTTGAGTGTGTATGTTAAGAATAAAGACAAATTTCAGGAAAGTATGGATTTGGACCATAGCCAGGGTGTATTTTGTGACACAGTATTCACAGATACTGTTTTATTAGTAGCAAAATCATCATGCTGTGAAACGTCAGTCAGTCCCACCACAGGAAATCATTTTGTTCAATCTGAAATGAGGTTGAATGTTTTATTCCCTTCTGAAAGTATGAGCTTCCCCTCATATTGTTGTTTACATGTGAAAACTGTGGCAGATATTTGAGAAAAAAAGAGATTTGGGGTGCCAAAAATCAAGTATTGTAGGAGGCCTCAGGTGGAAGTTTGGGATCTGGTCAGGGATTGGGATAAATGAAGATTCCTGTGAAGAACATTGTGGTTTGGGAGACAGACAGGGCTTTTGTTAGGATTTCTACTCTCAGAACCTTTATTCCAGCCCTTTTCAGAAATCTTTAAAGCCCATAGAGAGCCTAACCCTCTTCGTCTGAGATGGACCAATCTGCTGATGTGTGGCATCTTTCACCTTGTTTCCTCTTTTCAAACTTCTCTCTCCATTGAAGATAGTCCCATTTCTTTTCCTCTAGGACATAGATTTGTTCTCCCAGTGTGGTCTCCCTTTACTATTATTTGTATTGTGGCTCCACCTAAAGGCGAGAGGCAGGATTTGGGTGCCATGCAGATATCTATGACCCCCTAATCCCCAGAGGCCAATCTAGCAGAAGAAAGGCTCTACCTGACTTTTCAGCCATGCTGGTTGTGCCTGAATGGAAGAGGAAAGACAAGTACTTTCCAAAACAAGACTAGCAACCTCACTCCTCGCTTCTGTTTCAGGTCCACTTCACTAGCTTCCTTGTGTGCAGGAAGTAGGCATCTACCATGTATGCCCCATGTATAACTTTTCATTTCTTTGGTACAGGAGCAAATTTTCTTCTGATGTGTAATAGGTTGTTTGTACTCTTCCTTATGCCTTTTACTAACAGCCTTCTGGATCTAGATCTCTCTACTTTCTTGGGTGGTCTATTGCAGCAGATTATGAAGATGTTATGAGCGAGAGCCATGCTACTACAGAGAAATTACAGCCTCTCTCTTTGTAAGGGCCACACTTGTAGAGAAGGAAATGCTTCAGTTTCTGAACGGTAAGCTAACTTCCCCCTCCAAGATTAGCAATACGCATCAAAAATAGCAAAAGCCACAAGGTCTATAGAGTGGCGCTGAACATTAAGCATAACTTACACATTGTGTCAGAAAATACAGCTTTCTGGAGATTTGCTCAGAAAATTGTTAGTACAAATACTGTTGAACAGTTAAGATCACTTCGTCCTTGAATAGTATTTCTTATCCATCATCAGACCCATTCCCTTTCACGGATTGAATTCTCAGAACATACTTGGCTTCTTAATTACATTTCAGCTAGTTGCTGTAAACCCTGCCAACATAGTGGCATACAACAGTCCTCATGCATGCTTAGGCTGCTAGATTATTGGGTCATCCAGAAGTTTTAATGAGTTCTACCATTCTCAGCTATCAAACTGTTGTCCATACATCCTACAGCTTAGCTTGTCTTACGAAAGCTTCCTTCAGAACATTTTATGCCACTTAAATATAAAAGGCATTTTTTTCTTTAGAAAGGATCTACCAGAACAATGTTTTTAACTGAAATCATCCTACCTTACATTCAAGCACCTTGAACTTCTTCATAGAGAGGGAGTGGAAGCTCTATTGCTTGAGTAACTTACATTTGGACTGTACAAGGAATGTAAGGAACAATTCAAATCTAAGTTTTGTGGTGAGCAGGCATTAATTGGTTCTAAAGGTCTTAACTATCTCTAATGTCTGATATTTTTTTACACTGCCAAAAAATCCCCAAAGCAACCTTAATGAAATATTTACTTATCCCTCAAGTCTGTGGGGAGATATAATTGATGTTTGTAAAGCATTTTAAGCTCCCTAGATGGAAGGTGCAATGCATGATTTTTAATAAAGTATACAGATATATTAACTTTATTTCAGTTCTGGGTGAAAATGTTCTCAATTCAGGCAAACACTGAGATGACTTGTCCCCAGATTCACAAAACACCAGGGGTCACATTTTGCTCACACCTCTGCAGCCCCATTGACACTAGCAGTAGGTGTAATGGTGTAACTGAAGCAGATTTGGCCTGTTATGAATTCACTTTATTTTTTTTTTCCATTTTTCTATGTAGTCCTTTTGTGGTTCTGATTGACATTATGTCCCTTTGGGGCCAGGACCTTGTTTTCCTTGGAGATTCATAAAGCACTACATACCTTTATATTACTATT
Organism: Apalone spinifera; assembly: GCA_030068395.1. Lineage (NCBI taxonomy): Eukaryota > Metazoa > Chordata > Testudines > Trionychidae > Apalone > Apalone spinifera. The sequence goes on along the minus strand of JANRFK010000875.1, from coordinate 21,066,963 downwards.
TAGTGTGGTAATATGGTTTCCTTTTCATCATAGTGAAACATCCCCAAATCCCATTTTAACTGATGCCAAAAGCTCCTTTCACAGCTGAAAATGGCAAAATTGCATTGTTACTTGTACTGTTCTTGTGGCTAAGGATCCCGGTAAAGAATCAGTGCCCTATTGGGCTAGATGCTTACTAAAAGCTGTAGGTAGTTTAAAAAGTTGCATGAGGTTTTTTCAAAATAATCCTGACACTTCCAGTGACCCATGTTGCAGGGCAAAACACTTCAGAAAGCCAAAGGAGCAAGGCAATGGGACTTGCCATCAGCCTATGTTCCATCCATCAAGATTACATTAGTGAACTCAACATGTGGCTGCACATTGAGGCCATTTGGAAACTGAGGCTAATGCAGCATGTAGCCACCCACTTGTTAATCAGTGCATCACTTTGAGAGCAATTTACACCCATTCTCTGGTAACCACACTGGCTGCTTAAGAGCAAAGCTTTTGACCTATAAAACATGAAATGGACTGGGAGCTGTTTAAGCGAGAAGCCATCACTGCCTCTCATACAAAGCTTCCATAACTGGAGCCCTATTCCTTGTGTATATAAGAATAATATATGCTGTATATACAGGACTTTTGGTAAGGCATTTTGGGGGGTCCTTGACTTTGGAATTGGGACCCCCATTTGGTCTGCCAGAGCCCAGGTGGTTAATTTTCCAGGCATCCCACCTTTGCTTTCTCTTGGGGACCTGGGATGATGGACATTGTTATTAAAGGGATTAATTTGTTAAGATGATTTCCAGGCCGCTGCTGAGAGGGTTGTAATGGTTTAACTCTTGCGTGAAATTGTTGAAAAGGACCTAGAGTTTGAGTTGGGCCCTTAAATCATCACAATCAATCTCTAGTTAGGTATTTATACCAGAACCAGGTAGTGTCTGGAGACAGTCACGTCTCTGCACTGAGTTGCCAGGGAGGAATCTGCAAGTGTTTCAGAGATACAACCTTCACCCTCCCCCCCTTATCCAACCTTTCTTCCTACCCAATCTGTTCTAATCTCCTCACGTAAACAAAAAACCTTTCCAGCCCATTTGCTGGATTTGAAAGGGAAGAGGGCAGCAAGTGCTCTCTCTAAGTCTATATAACTGACACAAGTAATTCTCCTGCCACAAGGGAAAAAAATAGGACCAGGTGTATGTATGGAGGTTCTAACAAGGCTATGCAGCTGCATTTTAATCCCCCCTCTCCTCCCTTTTAGGAAGCGAGGCTAATTGCAGTGTTCCTTAACTCTGAATGGATCCCAGCCTCTTCTTCTTTTCAAAGAGCTTCTTCCTATTGATAATCAGAGGCAAAACCTCACTGGGTTGGGATTTGCTCTGAGCAACGCAGCAGCGAAGCTCTCCCCATCCGAGGAGCTCCTGCTCGCTCCCAGCAGAGAGAATAAAGGAAGACGCTGCGGGGAGAGGGGAGGCACAGAGCGGAGTCTGCAAATCCGGCAGCACCCTGAGGCAGCCCTGCAACTTGTCTTCCTTTGCAAGGCTGGCACCGGTGCTAACCGCTGTCGATTTACACTGATTCCAACGCGGCCGCCCGCCGCCCCGCCACGCGGGAGGCAGTTTAGCAGCCCCAGGCTGGATGATGTGTGCACTGACATTTGCAACCGGTTGCCATGGTCGCCCAGGGACTCTTGTTTTGAAATCGGATTTCTCTCCCTACCGCCTCTCGGGTGACGTCATGGATGTCCGCGGCGGTGACAGGCCACCTGTGGGTTGATGGAGGGTTTAAAGAGACAGTCCTGCAACCGGCGCCCGGGCTATTGTCTCTGCACCTGATAAAAAGACGGGGCGCCGCAGCCCCGGCCCCACCCTGCGCCCGAGCCGGCTGCGCGCCGGGCGGAGGAGGCAGGTGGGGCAGGACGCGGCGCGGCCACCCCCCAACCCCCCGCGAGCAGACTCGGAGCAGAAGCAGCGCTGGAGGGGCGTGGGGAGCCTCCCTCACTCGGCGGGAGCCCGGGGCGCGGCAAGGAGCCACCAGCCGGGCTCCCCTTCAGCCCCGGGGACTGGCGAGAGGTAAGGCTTCCTCCTGGCTGCAGCCCCGCTCCGCGGGACGGCGGGCAGCGGGCTGGGGAAAGTTTGCCTGGGAGCCTGCCTCCCTCGCCCCCGGGAGGCTCGCAGGGCCGGGTCCCGCTGGCCCCAGCGCCTGTGTCTAGCCTCGGCAGGGAGCCAGCGCGCGGAGGGGGGCTGCCCTCCCGGCTCCGAAGCGGCGGCTCTTTTCTCCGCCTGCGCCTGGACCGGCTCCCTGCGCCCATCCCCGCGGGGACTGGGCTGCGGTGGCCAGGGGGGGCGGCAACCCTGTACGCTCGTGCTGCGGCAGCCGGGCCCGCCTGGCTGCGGTGGAAGCCGGGGGGTGACTCCCGGAGCCTCTTCTCCGCAAACCCGGGAGAGGGACCGGGAGCGCTTTCCTAGCAGCCCTCCTTCGAGCCAGGACTTCCAAGTCCCAGGCAGCGGGAGACCGTGCCGGTTGCCTCTGTTTCTTCATCGGTTCTCCCTCGCCGCCCGCCACCCGCGTTTCTCCTTCCCCTGAGGCTGCCGTGTGACTCCCTCGCTCGCTTTGCCCCTCACTCCGATTCTTGAGCCTCCCTGCTCCGGCGGAGAGTTGCTCTGCACAGCCACCCCTGCCTGCCCTCCTTCCCCCGCCGCCAGCGGTTCTACCCGCGCTTCACTTCGCTTGCCAGTCCCAGCTTCCTGGGGACCGGAGCAAGGACCCTCTCCTGGAAAATGGCAACCGCCCCTTTGCGGGACTTGTTGAATGCTAACAATTGGTTTCAACAAACTCCTGGTGGTGTCCCTGGGCTTTAATCTTACATCCCGGAAGGTTTCTCTGGCCTTCGGGGTTTTCCCTCTTGCAAGAGGAGAAAGGGGTTTGCTTTGGAGTCTCTTCAGTGCAAATCGAATCGGAGAGCAATTGCGGGCTGGGAGCTTACAAAGGGGCTTCCTCGTGTGCCGCCCCCAATTCCTTTTCTGCTGTTTATGAAACGGTGGCAGCGAATGGCACTAGTGCCCGAGCTCTGCTCTTCTCCATTACCGGGGAAACGCATCCAACCCATTTCCTTGACGCCTGTTTCACACCACCCAGCAAAAAGCGTGTCCTTTCCTCAGGGGTTCCCCTTCCCAAGGGAGCTATTTCCCAGCAAGGAAGTGGCTTTTGGAAAGGGGCAGGCAAAGGGCAGTTCAGGGTGGAGGGTTGGCTGCGCTTTGGATGGTGGCGGTAGGAGGCTAGAGGCACTTTTCTGGGTGAGGTTCTGGCTCTTCCCAGTTCTCTCTTCAGTGGCCCAGTCTGCTTTCCTCCGGTCTCCCCCCCGGCTCTCTGGAGAGGGGCAGGGTATCCTAGCTGATGAACTTTTCAGGTGCCGGGTCATGTGTCCTGTAATACACTGGGGTTTAATAATTGAAAGGCTGGCTAGCTTGGGCTGCCTTTGTGCGGCGAGATGACGGGTAACCAGAGATTTGTCAGCCAGGCACTTCCAGCCGCACCTGAAAAGGAAATGTCCCCGGTTTCAGTAAGAGCAGATGTGCGGTGATCCGGTAGCACCTGGCCCCACAGGCAGGGTGAAGGAGTGTGTTGGCGGCCGTCCGATTTCAGCACCAGCAAAGTGGACGGCGTTTCCCCGGCCCATACTCCCTTACAGTCAGCATCCTTGCAGCAGCACCACAGACAGCTCCGTGCGGAGTTCAGGTGGGAGCCTCCCCAGCCAGTGTCCTTGTCACTGCCGCCTGGCTCCAGTCAGTTCTGCTTCGCCCTGACTTGCGTGTATGTTCAGATCTCTGGCAACAGCTTTCATTCTGCCGCCTCTCCAGCCCTGCCATGAGGTGAGGACAGATCCAGGCTCCTGAGGGTGTCAGAGGCTGCAGACCCCTCTCGGGAAGGGATAAACAGGAGCATGTAGCAGGCACTAATTCTAAATTAGGTCAGACTTGGGTTCCCAGTTTTGGAGGTGCCCAAAATGCAGCCTTGTGCCCGGTCAAAGCCTGGGAGCTTGGTGTCTCCTCATCCACTCTTGGTAGCAAGCTGGACCTGTGGCACTGAGCAGCATGGCCCGGGCATGTTGCCACAGCCTGGAATGTCTGGTGGATTCAGTGCAAATGGGGTAGAAGTAAAACTACCAGGTGCTGAGTGCGGACCAGAAAAGAGGGTGGGGGTGGGGGTGGGATGGAGAAGCTCATAGGTACCCTACCCATGAGACGATTGGTGGACATGGGGCAGGGGATGTGGTGACTCCCTCGGGAAGGGAAGAAAGCTACAGAAGAGCCAAAAGGTTTGAGGGGATGGCATGGTAGATGCAGCTTCTCCTGCTTTGCAAGGCTGGTGCCCTGTTTTCAAGAGTCCTCCATCTTCAGGTGGAAGAAAGCAACCAGGCTCCAGGGCAGGTAAGTGCCTTGCATTATTTCTTGCTGAGGATTCAAATGGCAGTAGTACAGGCTGGAGGGTGGTTGAGGTCTGAGGCTTGGAAGAAGCTAAGAGAAGATGAGGAAGGAGAAGTATGTTGTGTTTCCCTGACATATTGAACTGCCTCCCTGACTGTGTAAATGGTATTGTTCTAAAAACTCTTCACTCCACTTCCCCCAGGCTACTTTGTGCTGAGGTTTGCACAGCAGTGAACCAGATCTTCTGATAGTAAATGGTGGCGGTCCCTCCAACTCAAGAAGCTTCACTGGCATATGCTAGCTGAGGATCTAGCCATTGGTGTCTGCCTGGGTGTGTGAAAGGCACTGGGCTAGCCCCTGGGACCAGCTCAGTCTGCCTCTGGACAGAATTCCTTTCCCACGCAGATCACAATGGGAGGATGCTATTCATAAATGAACCACTAGATACTTTGTCAAACACCCCATCCCCAGGGGGCAGATTTTTCCCCTAGAGCAACAGAGCAAATAGCTCCCAGGTATGTCCATTGCCAGAGAAAGTAGCATCCCTTGCCCCACCTCAGGATTCATCTGCAGACAAAACTGTTGGTGGCATTTACTTACATTGATGTTGGGGTATTGTCACCTAAGGGACAAGTGATGATGCCTGAGATTGTCCAGGGTGCTGAGAGCTTGGACTAGTCCTGCCCTTGTCTGAGGTAGCAGGAAAGCAAATAAAGTAATAAAATGGAAATCTCCCAAAGGGTGGGAATCCGAGACTGCTGCTTTCCTGGGTATTTACTACTTCAGCTTCCCATGCTGCAGCTGCAAGAAGGAGAAGTGCTTTGGCATACACTGAGTCAAAATCTTCCAAATCAATCCCGGGGGGCTTGTCCCAGGGCAGATCTTTTGTTTGTTTTGAGGGTTAAGGTAAGGGGAGGAGTAGCATCATACTGATTAGAAAGGTCAAGTGGCCTCTGTTGGTGCATTACTCCATAACTGAATTGCATCACTGAATTTAGAGCTGAGAAAGGTCAATCCAAGAAGCCCCCACAGCTACACACTTCTCCATATAAAGATGATATATTTGAGCATCTACATTGCTCACAAAAGAACTAAAAATCACCCCCACTGCAAGCAGGAATAAGGAAGCCCCAGAAAGTGTGGTTGCTCTTCCCAGAAGCTACCAAGGGAACTTGCTGTTGGAAGCCTGTACAGTAATGGATGAAGCCTTTGAAGCCAGTGATGAAATCTACTGAGCCCATTCCTACCAATCAGCTCTTTGGAAGACACTTACAACTTATGCATTAGCCTAACCATTATGCCACTCAGGGAGAGATAAAGTTTCCAAAAGTTATAGAGGAGCACAAAAGAAATCCAAGAGGCCACCTGAGCAGTACCTGATGGTGCAGCAAAAAGGGGTGCAGGAGTGTTGCCCAATTGACAGAGGGAGCGAGTATTAAGGAGCCCACTGAAAGACCAGGGATACCTGTCCTGGGGAAATTTGAGGGTTAAACCCTTTCAAGGAGCTAAAAATTCTAGGAGAGTGACTGCATGTTGTTGTTAGCTACAACTGTAACAAAATGTCTGTGTACCAAGAATCTGGAATACTACATAATGTCCTGTGGCTAGGATCATTGAATCTGAATCGTTTGCTTGTCAAATGTAAACCTCTGTGGAGTACAGATGAGGACTGAACTAATTATCTTGAGATCTTCCTTCCTGGGCTAATTCAGAGCAGGCAGTTCTTGCTGGTTACCTCTTCAAGGAATGATGGGATGATACTACTCATAATTTACCAGCTAATTGTGATTTGTCTTACTAGTGTACATGTTATTAGTGCACCCTCAGGCCATTATATGACCTAAGACTGAATTAGTAAACCATGGAGTGTATCCACAGATGCCAGAGGGTTTGTTTGTCCAGCTTATTGAGGAAGAAGTTGATGTTCTTGAGATGACTCCTGTTTGGGGTAACTCACCCAATGGAAGATTAGCCAGGTAATCTGGGGAATGTCTTAACTGTGTTTGCAATCTCTGCTGCACAGAACAGCAGAGAAGAGAGCTCTGGTACTGAAGCAAGGAAATGCCTCATCAGATCCTGTTTGAAATTATAACAGGTGCTAGACTGGATTATAGAGATCCATGAATGTAATAACCACTTGGCTGGAGGATTGCTAGAACCTGACCTAAGACTTCCTTTGGCACTAATAGTGTGGTAGAAGCTATTTGGAAAATAACTGCCTGTTGGTAGTACTGGATATCTCAGGCTGTGGGCCTAATATTCTTGCAGTTGTTCCCATAATGGGCTAGGTGCGATACTGACATAGAAAGGCACAGTATGGCTATGTCTGCACTGCATGATTATTTTGGAATAAACTATTCTGAAAGAAATATTCCAAAATAGCTCATTTCAAAATAGCATGTCTACACTACAGGGAAGCCTGGAAATTAGTCTGAGGCAGGCTCCCCTAATGTAGACGTGCTACCTCGATTTAGAGCCCCAGGAAGCACTAGGGAGTAATTACTCTGAATGACCTGGGGAAGGAACTATTTCAAAATAGCAGCAGTGGAGCATCCACACTAAGCTATTCTGAAATACCTATTTAGGAAGAGACATTATTCCTCATGGAATGAATTTTACAAACGCCAAAATAAGCCGCCCATTACTTTGAAATTATTTTGAAATAATGGGCTAGCTGTATAGACACTTGCATAGTTATTTCAGAATAACGGGCGTTATTCCGAAATAATGCGGCTGTGTAGATGTACCCTTTTTGAACTGGAATTTACATTCTAAAAAGACAAAGGAGAAATGATACAACATACAAGGAAGGTAGTTGACGTGGTGAGTGTCCATGTCTGGATAATCCGGGGGCGGGGGGTTGTGTTTGTTTTTTGTATTTCTTAAATATTAAATGCTAAATCATTATATTGTTATCATTTTTTAAAAATCCTGGGACATTCCATACAAAGCCCCTCTACAAAGAGCATTGCAGCTGCAGTTAACATGCACAGTTCCGGAAATGCCAGAGCTATGGCTGCTTTTGCTTCCTATGGTTCTGTCTCCACACATTTATTTTATTTAAAATAAGTATTTTCATTTCTAGAGAAAAATGGTCAAAGTTGGCTGAGTGATAGCAATTGCAAGTGTGTGCCCTTCCTCTTAGCAATAGAACTAAGTGACCTAAAATAATTTAACAAGCCTTTGCTGATTCAGTGTGCCTCAGATAATACCTACTCTCTCATGTATTTAGGTGCTGTCCTGCTCTGAAGATTAACCAAGATTTAAGGATTAATTTTGCACCTATTGAATGAGGCCTTGTGAAAAAAATAGTGTGCAATTATGGAATTATAATAATGTATTGAAATGCCAATGCACAAAGGGACAGAGTTAAGGTTACATGAGCAGCTGTAGACTTTTGATTGTTTTACTATTTGATCATAATACTTGATGTAATGCTTGCGAGCAGGAAATTATATCTGCCCCTACGTGGTCTGTATGTTTTAGATGTACGAATGAAACCCTCTTTGTGTCCAAATGTGGATCCAATAGAGAGGAGACAAAAGATCTCAACTTTTGTGCCCTTGTTGTCCTTGTTGTGATTTGGTCTGGATTGTGTGGAATCTGCCAGGGGATTTTAGAAACTGATGCCGCTGGGAATTAAGGACCCATCTTTGTGTCTCTAGCATGCAGATCAGTTTGTGTGTATGCAGCATACACAATCTCTTCTGGAATAATATGCAGTCTCTTTAAAATCCACCCTATTAACTCTGTTAATTCTATTGTTTTCTCTCATCAGCCCCCCTTCACCCAAAAGAGAACAGCACAGAGCCCACTAATTACACTAACAATGGGCGTTCTGCAATGTGTCTTTCTGTTTGTCAGTTTCATTATTTTCTGACAAAGGCAACAGTTTCAGGGGGGCTGTTCTCCCTTTTCAGGCAGTGTGGGATACAGCGGTAAACACCAGGAATCCTCTGGCTCTAGGAAGCAGCTGGAGAGGAAAGCTTTCTGCCTACTCCCCCTCACAAATGTTGGCACAGGCTTTGGCAGGAATATTTAACTCAGACCTGAACTGAAGATTTCTTGGCTTGACCCCAAAAATCTACATGCACCCAATTGTCTGGCTAGGAGGCTTTCCCAAGCCTACAACATATGACTAATTTGGTCCTTCTGCAAACTATTGCTCCCCAAATCCTCTGTAGCATTTTGTACACATTAGAAGACCTGCCCATCTGCTTACCATTCCTTTTCACAAGAGAGGAAGGAAAGAGGAAGGTTACCACTGGATTTTGGACAAAGAGGGTGTGTCTACACAGCATCCTAAACTCGAAATGAGATACGCAATTTGCGTAGTGCAAATTTCGTATCTTATTTTGAAACCCTTTCAAAATAGCTTATGTTGAAATTTAGCATGTCTACACAGCATCAATTTTCAAAACAACATGCTATTTCGAGCCATCCCTTATCCCTCGTGCAATGAGGTTTACCGGGATGGCGAAATAGCGTGCCCATTATTTCGAAAAATATTTCAAAATAATGGGCGGCTTGTGTAGATGTGGGATAGCTATTTCAGGATACCTCCAGTATCCCAAAACAGCCATGCAGTGTAGACATACCCAGAGTACCCCAACCCCATCCCACTGCTGTCCATGTTGCTTGGTGTCTTTGCGTAATAGCCTGATTCCATGATTGTACGTGTGTGATGTCTCAGCTTTCCCCAATCTATCTGGGTTCTTTCCTTGTCCTATAAGCTTAGCTTACTAGAATCAGGAATACCCCCCATCTTTTAGGAGATTGAGCAGCCTCCCTTTGATTAGCAAGGACCTCTTGCATTAGCTGATGGAGATGGCAGTAGTTGCTAGAAACTTCCTCTGACTGCTCGCTACTTAGGAAGAAAGATGGCCAAGCTACTAACCTGGCCATGTAAGGCTATCTCCAAATATAAAGAACACAACTGTGGAATAAAACCATGAAATAGCATAGAATTGTTTTAGGGCCCATACAGCAATTGGAGCCAAAGGGAGGGGTGTCATCAGCTCACTTCATTCTCTTTTCCCCCTTCTCTACTACTCCTTTCCACCCCCATCCCCTCCAAATCACCGTACCATCTGGCCACACTCATACATGTTAAACAAATGTTTGCCTCTGTTATCAGTGTGTGCTTTGCCTTTCCCACTCCAGACAGATGGAGGCTGGATGTGCACGGAGCCCAGGCCTGCAGCATTCATGTGTGTGAATGATAAAATTGAATTATTTATGACCATCCGAATAAGGGTGACTGCTGCTGAGGCCAAACGGAAAGGGCTCCATTACGTGGCAAACACCTGTTGCTATGGAGAACTTGGCTCCCTCTCTCCCTTCCCCTCACTGACTCCAGGCATAATTACCTCTTCACACCAGGCTGGATTTCTGATTATTGCTGGGGGGTGCTCACCCTCTCCTCTCTGGCTGTCTTCCTCACTTGTTTCCATCTGAGTGTGGCTGATGATTCTTACAGCAGCTGTGGTTTGGATAGCCAGGTGAAGTACTGGGAAGGCTAGAGCGGTTCACTCTTGGTCATTTCTATAGCCTTCATTGCTGTAGTCATCTGAGTGTCCCACACATACATCAATGGATTTACTCGTGAAACACCTCCAGGAGGCAGGGAACTGTTGTGATCTCCATTGGACGGAGGGGGACCCGGGATGTGGAGAGACTGTGAATTTCCCTTCTCGGGCTAGACTGTCCTAGACCCCCCTCTGAGAGGAGCTGCAAGAAAGGGACCAGGCAAGCATGGGATTCAAACCAGACAATCGCCTACTCTAATGCAGCATCACCCCCCTCCTAGGGCACATGATGAACCCCTCCTAAGTCGCTGCGCTGTGTCTATAAGCGTGGGCAGTGTTCTCCATAAATCACACTTTCCCATCAGAGGAAGGGAACTGACACTAGGTCCCTGCACTCACAAGAAAAAATTGGGTTTTATTGTCTGTCACCTGCTGAGGGTGTTGTTAAGATCTAGCTGTGCTGAACATAAACCCCTCCCCCCACCCCCATGCACTCCTATCACCAAGAATGCATTCCTTGCCCTAAGGCTTGTCTACACTAACAATACTACAAGCTGCACACCTCAGTGTAGATACTACCTATGCCCACAGGAGGGGTTTTCCCATCAGCCTGGGTAATCCACCTCCCTGAGAGGTGGTAGCTAAGTCAACAGACTAATTCTTCTATCAACCTAGTGCTGTCTACAAAGTCACTTAATCAGTTTAACTATGCTGTGGAGGTGTGGGGGCGGTTTCACATCCTGACCAAAGTAGTTTTGCTGTCCTAACTTTCTAGGGCGGAAAGAAACCATGAAAGAGAAGCCCAGGTTGGGTTGTGCACAGCTGCTAGGTCACCCATAAACATAAACAATTGCCCATTCTAACTCAGGAGCCATCAGAATTCCAATGGGATTATGCTTGATGGGGAAATAATCTGCATCCTCCTCAGCCGACAAACCAATGGGATTTGGGAATGATCCCATGCTTGTTCCCCACCTTTCCCCAAAGTGGAGCAGTTGAGAGGTTGTCAGAGATGGACCCTTTGAGGATCCAGCTGCTCAGAATGTCTTTGGTGTCTTGGCCTTCCCTCCCCTTTGCAAGTGTGTGTGAAGGCTCCTTCCCTTGAGCTTGAGAACACAAGACTAGCTCCAGACTCTGCCTTTCCTGCTCCTTGGCTCTGTAGCTGACTCATGTTGTCAGTTGTAGCATGTTCTGTCACTTGTGCACACACACCACTGCACACGCCCCCGCCTGCCCTCTCAGACTCTGTCACTCTTCTCCACCCACCCGCTGTGAGGCTTGCTTGCTGCAGTGCCCTGACAGCTACTCTTGGGAAGATCCACTCTACCATAGGAGGGAGGAGAGAAAATTAGAGCAGGGACTGAACCTTTTGCTGGGAAGCGGGTGGCCTGCCATCTCATATTAAGTCTTCATGGGCCAGTCTGTACAGTCATACACATTTGAGAACCACTGAAATCAAGGAAGCTGTGGGCAGGGATCTCAGGCTCCTGAAGCCTTTACAGCGACCCTGTCTAGTGCACAACTTGTATTAACCCTATATACACTGAACACTTACACCTGAAAATCTCCTGAATTTGCCCTGCAAAATTCACGTCCCATTCATCTGGGAAGGAGGTTTTCCCTCAGCCCTACAACTGATCACAAGTATGGTCCCTTAAGTAAACTGGTGTGTCCCTGTTGTCCCAAGGATTCCTCTCTTCCAGAGCTAGATCTAGTGCTGGGACCCGCACACTGACGTAAACTGAGATCTGAAAAGCCGATTCACCAGAGGGAAAGGATGAGAAACTTCATCTGTAAGGTTAGGCCTTTCTCCCCTTCCCATTCCCACCCAAGAAGATACAAAGGTGGGTGTCTTGGCCATTGCAACATGACCCCCCAACCTCTACAAAGCAGGGTTTTCTGTGGCTTAACCAGACATGGTGCTCCCCACATTCTCTTGCCAGGAGCTGGATCTACCTTTCCTGGGGGTCTGACCCATTTCAGAGTGGCCTGCATTGCACCTTGCTCCCAGTTCTGCAGTGATACATTACATTCTAGAGTTTATTGACAATCCGTTACAGAAGAGGGAAATCTGGAGATGGTCCTTGACAGTTGCTAAAGGAGTCTTGAAAGAACATGGCTGACTTCCTCATGCAGTAAAAAGAAATCAAACCCACTGACTATGAGAACGACACTGTAAGGATGGCATTGTGGACCTACCTCTCTCATGTCTGGTTTTGAAGTGACCCTACATCACATTGGCTCTGCTGAAAAGTAAAAGAATGATTTTTCTAACTGCCAGTGCACATGGCCAGCCTGGGTACGGATAGCCATGCTGGGCTCCGTCTGGTTCTCACTTCATCCTCCGCACTAATCAAGATTCTAGTGGATTGCCCCAGGTGAAAGGAGAGCAGAACTGGAAGCAAGTGAACAGTTGTATTAATGATGTATGCGGTCGGACCAAATCCAGCTCCTTCTCCCAGAGATGAGTGGGATTTGCAGGGTGAAGAGGAATAAAAAGCAGTTCAGTGCTTATTTTAGTCACTGCAGTGAGCAGCTATGACTCCGTTAAATCCAAGCAGCAGATTTGTTGAGTAAGGAGGTGCCATTTTTATAGTCTCTTTTCAGACGAGAGTCACATTTTAAGCCAGCTGCTCTTCTCCTTCACTGCTGGACTATTAGGCTTTGTCTACACTGCAGGGTTTTTGCGCAAGAAGCCTTTTGCGGAAGAGTTCTTGCACAAAAGCGTATCCAGACCTCAAAGCAAATTGCAAAAGCAATGTGCTCTTGCACGAGAGAGCACCCACACTGCATGGACACTCTTGTGCAAGAAAGCTCTGATGGCCATCAGAGCACCTGTGCTTTTTCCCATGGGGTTTCTTGCGCAAAAACCTCTCCGGAGCATCCACACCTGCCTTTTTGTTCAAGAGCTGTAATGCAAAAAGGAGTTATTCCTCGTCGGGAGAGGAATAACTCTGCCAGCAAAAGCCCTCTGTTCTGTTGATTTTCTTGTGCAAAAACATGCTTGAGGTGTGGATGCTCTGCTGGTTTTTGCGCAAAAACCTTGTAGTGTAGACATAGCCTTAATGGGTACAAGCAACATTTCTTGCATTGCTGGGTTTCACCCTCATATCTCTTCTCTGGCCCATTGTCCCATCTTCGATGCTTCAGTAGGTTGAAAGGAGAATGGCCATTTGCTGGCCTAGACTGTGCTATAGCTCCCCTTAAAACCATGACAGGACAGTGAGGTTTAATTTCTGCAGCTCAGAGGATGCTAGAAATCTCAGACTGTCCTTGAGACAACTGCCAGGGCTGAGGGATTGAAACAGGAGCCCTTTGGATGTGGGTGGACTCCTTGCCTACTGCTTGCTCAATCCCTTTTAGTCTAGCTTCTCCTTGCAATCTGATGTGAAGGGAGGCATCACGGATTGGGCGAGGAGGGGGGATTATTATCTTGGAGGAATTCCTGGAGGTTGGGCTTTGCTTCTCCACCCTCCAACCTCTGCCTTGTAAGTAAATCTCTTCACTAGACTGAAGAGCAGTCTCTTACCCTACCCCAGGAAAAGCCCTATAAGGTAGTACAAGTGACCTCCTCCCTGTGGGGGCAGCCACAGTGGTCTGGACCAGCAGCCAGGAAGGGAAGCACCTGGCCCCTGGGAGAACAAATCTGTGTCTGTCTAGTTAACACAACCCTTGAGGTAAAATAGAGAGCTAATTGTTACCATAGTTACACGAAGTGGCCTTTCCAAAGGAGCCACGTCATCGCTGCTGTCACAAGGTTAAGGCAGTTGTGTGGGGGGGGGGGATGTGTTTTCTTTGGAAAAACCATGGCAACAGCTATTTCTAAGGGAACAGCTGCATGTGTCAAGGCCATGGGGAAGGGGCTGGGTTTTTCGATGGGATAAATGCTTTCAAAGCAAAAGCAACAGGTACAGTGGGCCTTCATTGTACCCCTCCCCCCCCGGCGCACGCTGCCCCATTCTCGTCTCTTCTTCCTGACGTCAGAACTTGCATGAGAAAGAATTGTGGCACATCTGTTATATGGGATGGGCTGGCACCCTGGGCCATAGCACAGTGTGAGTCTAGTGAAGCTGTGGAAGGCAGAGGCCAATCCTGACAGTGCAAGGGGCTGGCACAGCAAATCTAGTCATGGGGGCAGAGAGGAGAGATGATTTTACGCCCTTAAAACAGTTCCGTTTTCCTATTGCTGAGATTGACTCAAAGCAGAGTGGGAATTCAGCCCCTCGAGAAGGGAGCCCGCACCACCAACTCTGGTGTCTGCAGGACCCGTGCTAATGGAGGCAGTGGCATGCAGCAGATAGAAGGCATTGGCCTTTCCTCCACTGTGCCCAAAGTCTGCTTGGGAAAGGCCAGGCCTGCAACTGAAGGGGACGCAGGCAGGTGAAGGCTGTAGCAAGTGACAGCCAAACGTTCAGTCAAAGAAAAGACTGAGTTGGCTTTGGGATTCCCAGTCCCATACACGAAAATTCTTATGAGCAAATTTTTGTTGACAAAGACTTCTTCAGAAAGGGAAGTGAACACGGGTGCCACGATGTGTTTGCGCCAGAAGCACGGATGCAGCATTTGTGAAGATGCTAGGTGGACTGGCCCCCACTCAGAAAGCAGGGAAGCAACAGACTAAAAATACTCCAGGCACAGAAGATACAATTAAGAGCAAACAACGGGCTGACCTAAGTTATCTCAAATCATTATGCAAATATTTAAGAACATAAGAACAGCCATCTGGAACAGACCAATGGTCCATCTAACTCACTATCCTGTCTTCCAACAGTGGCCAATGCTAAGTGTGCCAGAGGGAATGAACAAAGCAGGTAATTCATCCCCTATTGCTCATGCTTCTGACTAAACTAGGGACACCATTCCTGCCCATCCTGGCTAGTAACCATTGATGGATCTATCCTCAGTCCATGAATTTATCTAGCTCTTTTTTTGAACCCTGTTTTAGTCTTAGACTTCACAACATCCTCTGGCAAGGAGTTCCACAGGTTGACTGCATTTGAATGAAGAAATACTTCCTTTTGTGGAGAACATAGTCATCCAAACCAAAGCCTCCCAGAGAAAGGGGCAATATGTGCTGAACAATTTTTTTGCTGTTATTTAGCTACCCAGTCCCTGTAGGGGGTACCACAGGTCAGGACTGAATTGCAAGGAACAAGAGCAGGACTTGGAATAGCAGAGTGCACTGTGGTCAGGCTTGAGGACCATCAGCAGAGCTGCATAGGAGCCCAGGACTGGAATAATGAGGTCTGCAGTGTTCCTTAGAGGCCCAGGACTCAGGTGCACTAGTGTGGGGGTGCAGGATGGGATCTCTGTCTGTCCTTCATTTCTGCATCTGGCCACACTGATCCAGAGAGGTGAAGATGGCATGGGGGAAACTCCCTTCCTGCTCTTTCAAGAAGAAATGTTTAATCTCTAAGATTAAAATGATCTTTCTCTGAAAGGCAGACTCTTAATTAAGACATTTCCCTGAAGGAAGCCAAGATGGAGAGCCTGACTTCTCAGTGCCCCAGAGCATTCTGATGTTAATTTCCCCTTCAGTTACAGCCTGAATTAGTCATCTGGAGATGGGCTTAGGCTGCCTGCTCTCAAGAGAAGCTCCTCTGCACAAGTGTTATCTGCTCACAGAAACTAGGGCAGTATTTGGAGTCCATTTAACTTAGGCCACACAAACCCCTCCCAGGATAATGCCAGCTCTAATAGTCAGTGCTCCTTGCTCAGTACCTGTAAGTCCAAGGCTAGAGCACAGCTGATGTGGGGAGCTCTCTATTTAGTGTATACGGTTTCCTCTGTACTCAGCCCCTCTCCACACCACTCTGTCTTCAGACAGAGCACCAATTGTTGTAGGGATGCTGGGAGAAGGGCCTATTGGTGGTGAACAGCTCTTCCACACAGTAGGTGGGGTCAGGATCAGCAGGATAAAGTCATAATGACAAAGGAATCCAAATACCACTGCAAGTTATTTCTTCCCAAAGCCAGGATACAGGACTGTTTCTGCCCTCCACTCTCTATGGCTACATCTACACTGCAGTGCTATTTCGGGATACAGGAAGACTCCCAAAATAGCTATCCCGTGTCTTAACAGCAAGCCTGTTATTTCAAAATATAATGGGCTTGCTATTCCAACGTCCTTGTAAACTTCATTCTATGAGAAGTAAGGGACATTTCGGAATAGTGGGTTATTTCGAAATCTGGCACTGTGCAGATAGTATATTTCATAATTTGGTGCTATTTCAAAATTGACTCAAAATAAGCTATGCAATTTGAGCTTATTTTGAGCTATGGGTGAAATGTAGGCATACCCTATAAGTGTGCATGATGCTGTAGGGAAGAGAACAAAGTCCCTGCTTTGGGGAGCTGACAACCTAGGTTTGAGATTATATGATTCAGGAAGAGATGACAAAGGGTAAAGGAGGAGAATCAGAAAAGCCAGTCTCTGCAGTAAAGCTGGGCAAATGTTTTGTGTTCATTATTAGTTTGGGGCAAAAAAAATGCAAATACAGTGAAACCAAAATATTTTGTAAATTTCATGTCAGTATTTCTAATTTTTTTTCATTGATCCCCGCTCCAAAAGAAAACTCATTTTAAAAATGTCAAAACCGAACACAATTTTACTTTTTTCAGAAATGCAATGTTTGAATGTTTTGTTTTCAAATACTACTTATTTATAAAAAAAAATATTTTAAAAATATTTCATTCAACCCAAAATGTGTGATGGATTTGTGTGTATGTGTGTGTGTGTTTTGTTTTGTTTTGTTTGTTTTGAAATGTTCAATGAAGTAAAAAACAAATCTGAGTTTAGTTTGACCCAAAATAATTCTGCCTTCTTTCTTACAATTTTCTGAATTGCCAGCAAACCAAATATACATTATGTACCCAGCTCCATTATGAAGTTGCCTGTTTTTATACAGTATATGCCATGTTGATTCCAACTCTCTTATGTTGTACTTAGCTTAGGCTGCAGATGCTTCGCATGGGAGTCATTCCTGGGGAGAATGAAGGAAGAAGTGGGCTTTAAGAGGGCATGTGAAAGCTCTCGAGTTACTAACAGAGAATGCTAGTTGCTCTCAAGACTGGACAGGAGGGGGGGCAGAAGTGAGAATTCTTGCAAGCAGGTTGTAAGAATTCATTGAACATGACTTATGACACCTGCAGAGAGCACTGGAAACAGATTCCCATTGCTAAAGGAAGAGGCTGGATGGCTGACTGATTTGAGAGCTGATGCGTGGCTGAATGGCCCACTGGAGACCTGATGGAGAGATGGAAAGACAGCTGGGAGAAGATATCATAAGGCAATTTTAACTGCTGGTGTCTGTTTCTGCCTGGGTGACCTGGAAAACAAGCTCTCCCTGCAGCACAATGCCTCTCTTTTGGCTATGGCCAGCAGCTGTTTGCTTATATCGCTCGGCTACATTGCCAGCTTGGATAGACGTACATGTGCTAGTAGTAGAGACAGGCCAGCACAAGCAGTGGGAGGGATTAGCTGCACAAGTACAATCCTGTCTGTTATTGGATGGCTAGCCTATCCCATTGCTTGTACCCCCACAGCTACACTGCTATATTAGTGCACTAGCTCCATCAAAGCTAGAGCAGGTATGCCTACCCAAGCTGGAGATTATACCTCAAGTTGCAGTGTAGATGTACCCTTTGACTAGAGAGCCTAAATTACACTTCAGTACAATGTTAATGAAGGCTAAACTTTCAACTTCTAACCCGTTACAGAGGTTAAGGATAAGAGGAGGTAGGGTTATATTGGGCATTGTGCTGGGTTAGGAGGTGGGAGAGGTGAGGTAATGTACAAAGAGGGTACGTTATGAAATACAGAAGAAGATGTATATTAAGCTTCTTACTGATTGTACATCCTCTTTATTTGATTACACTTGCCGGGTTTGGAACTTTCTTTTTCACAGCTCTTCCGTAGGAATGGACCACCCTGAGTTTAATCTCTTACATTAAACTAGTGTAGCATGAGACAAGAGCTTAGTTCATAATTCTCAGTGAGCAACTGATTCAGATTTCACCTTTCATTTTGTTTGCAAATGGTCTGCGAGCAGCCTCATTTTCTCATGTATTCATTATTTCAGATGATCTGTTGAACAACTGGGATATGTAGTTCAAGGTCTGTAGATTCTATGCGAACTATTCATGGTGAGTGTTCAGTATCTGAGCTGTATTGAGTGGTTCTGAGAGGACATGCTTGGTCATAATATGGTTTGATTCTGTTCCTTGATTGGATGGATGAGACTCATGGAGACATGTTTCCTATGAGAATGTTTGTGATTACAAATTCAAAACGAAGTTCCCACAACCATTTTCCAATATTGGCTTAAAACTGGTTCTTCCTGCAGATAACCTCATTCATTTACCATGACCACAGAAATTGCCATACTAAGGGTCCATCTTGCTTAGCAGCTGGTCTAACAGTTGCCAGCCAACAGCTTCAGAAGAAGATGCAAGAAAACCCACAGTGGACAAATATGGAGTAACATGGCTTCCTAACCTCATTAGATTGTGACCAGTTTATGCATCAAAGCATGAGGGTCTATAGCCCTACATTTCTAGTCTGGTCTAGTGTCACTGAGAACATTCTCATTAGCCATATAATTGTCTATCAAACACAAAACAGGCCCTGACACAGTCAAAGTAAATTGGTTTAAAAATATGAACGGACATTTTCAGATTTGTTTTCCTTCTTTGTTCACCCCGCTCCATGCAGGTCAATTAAATGTTACATTTTCCTTTAAAAAAACATCATTAAGAGGTGATCACATGAAATATCCACAGTGGGAATTCATGTAAAAGGAAAGCCTGCATTGCTCACCTCCCTGCAAGCAATGGCGTGAGGGCACTTCTGAGGGTGTGCACCTCGCCATTTTTCACATGTGCAGATGCACTGCAGCATTTTTCCAGTCAGGTGTTTAACTATCCAAATCTACAAGTGATAGAGCCTGTTAGTTTCAAGAGGCTCCCATCCATTTCTCACAGCAGATCACAGAACTGGGCTAATCAAGTCAGCAGTAACAAATCTAGTTAACCTGCAGTATAATGTCTAATTTGCGCAAAGTTGTTGTAGTTATTCAGCTGTATACTCCTTCCTGGATTCTAATTACAGTGAGTGGCACTGGGGCATCAATTGTTAGCATCCTGGTTGTGTCCAGCCACCTTTTGCTCACTGCCACAGGTTCCCTAAATTTCACACACATGATTTCAGCGACTATCTCCATCTGGTGCTTTCATGGCTGTTGAGATGCTTTGCTAGCACCAACCTTTGGAACATAGTCACGTCCTCTGATTCCATGGCTGCTCTGACATTAATGCCAGTTCTCATGTGCTCCAGATCCTGCAACGTCAATTGTTGTTTCAGCCCATTCACGCAACAACTGATCGGAGGAGCCACTGAGCTTTTTGAGTTTCCATCAGAGGTGTTGGGCCCTATTTCATGTTTAAAGCCTTTTGTTTAATTTCTTTGCTCTTGCTAACATTTGGAACCTTTTCATGCCAGCTGTTCCCAGGAGTGGCTTTCCACAGCCTATCCCAGTTGAGAGCAAGGCTCATTATTTAATTAATTTCAAAAGCTATCTTCATGAAACCCATTGTTCTCCCAAGAGCCTTTAAAATTTCAAGTCAAATCCTACCGAGGAAACTAAAAAGGAGCATAAACTCAGACAAACCAAGTGTAAATGTATAATTAGTCAGGCCACAAAAGAATCTGAAGAGCAACTAGCAAAAGATAAAAACTAACAGCAATTTTTAAAAGTGCATTAGAAGCAGAAAGCCTGCCAAATGATCAGTGGAGCCACTGGATGGTTGAAGTGCTAAAGCAGCAGTCAAGGAAAATAAGGCAGTTGTGGAGAAGCTAAATACATTTTCTGCTTGGTCTTTATTGCATAGGATGTGAGGGAGATTCTTAGGTGGCAAATCTGAGGAATTGTCTGAAGTGACATAGAGGAGGTTTTGGGACAAATTGGTAATATAAACAGCAATAAGTCCCCAGAAATTGCAAAATTACTAACTGTGGTGTGTAATCTATTGCTTAAATCAGCTTCTCTACCTCATGACAGGAGGATTGCTAATGTAAAACCATTTGTTAAAAGGCTCCCAAAGTGATGTTGGCAATTGCAGGTTGATGAGCCTAACTTCAGTACCAAGCAAATTGAGACTGAGGGTATGTCTACACTTGCACCCTCTTTCGAGAGAGGGATGCAAATGAAGACATTCAAAATTGCAAATGAAGCTGGTATTTAAATATCCTGCACTTCATTTGCATATTCGTGTTATGGCGCTATTTCAAAATAGCGCTATTTCGAAATAACAGATGCTGTTAAGACGTGGTTATTTCAAGAGAAAACCCTTCTCTCGAAATAACCCTTATTCCTCATACAATGAGGTTTATTTTGAGAGATAGAAAGATGGCTAGAAGGCCGGGCCCAGCGGGTAATGATCAACGGCTCGA
>JANRFK010000875.1:21025745-21046479 GCA_030068395.1 Apalone spinifera | reverse complement strand
TGATGACCTTCTGAGGTCTCTTCCAGCTCTATGATTCTATGATTCTATGATTAGAAAGGTTTTCTCTCAAAATAACCATGTCTTAACAGCGTCTGTTATTTCGAAATAGCGCTATTTTAAAATAGTGCCATAACGCGACTATGCAAATGAAGCACAGGATATTTAAATCCTGGCTTCATTTGCAATTTTGAATGTCTTCATTTACATCCCTCTCTCGAAAGAGGATGCAAGTGGAGACATACCCATAGAGAAGAGTCAACATGGCTTTTTAAAAAGGAAATCATGCCTCGCCACTCTATTAGAATTCTTTAAGAGGCTCAACAAAGAAGTGGGCAAGGGTGAACCCCGTGGATATAGTGTAATTAGACTTTCATAAAACCTTCGACAACATCCTCACAAAGACTCTTCAGCAAAATAAGCAGTCATAGGGTAAGAGAAAAGATTGTCCTGGCTTAGTAAGTGTTTAAAAGATAGGAAACAATGGATGGGTATAAAAGGCCCATTTTCACAGCTGAGAGAGCTAAATAGCAGGGTCTCCTAAGGCAGGGGTTTTCAAAATTTGGGTGCAGTTTATAAGGGTAAGTCACTAGCTGACCACAAGGCGCTTTGTTTACCTGAGCATCTGCAGGCATGGCTGCTCGCAGCTCACAGTGGCCACCGTACACCGTTCCTGGCTAATGGGAGCTGCAGGAAGCAGTGCAGACTGGCCCACCACTTCCTGCAGCTCCTATTGTCTAGGAATGGTGAACCACAGTCACTGGGAGCTATGAGCAGCCATGCCTATGGATGCTCAGGTAAACACAGTGTCTCTCAGCCTACATCTACACTATGAGTTTTCTCAGCAAAAATTATGCTGAGGGATTCATTTGCATGAGTTGCAATCTCATTTGCATATTTTCTGCTGATCCGTTTTTACGCTAGGGGTTTTTGTGCAAAAACAAGCAGTGTGGACGTTTTCTTTTTGCGCAAACCCCTCTTTTTCTTCAAGATCAGTATACCTCCTTTTTTGGGGCATAAGGATCTTGCAGAAAAAGGGGGGGTTGCGCAAAAAGAAAATGTCAACACTGCTTGCTTTTGCGCAAAAACCCCTAGCGCAAAAACAGATCAGCAGAAAATATGCAAATGAGATTGCGCCTCATGTAAATTTTTTTGCCAATAAAATTAGTGTAATGTAGATGTAGCTCAGCCAACTAGCAGCTTACCCTTACCAGCTGCAGCTCAAAATTTGAAAACCCCTGTTCTAAGTATTTGTACTTGGACCAGTGCTGTTCAGTTTAGTCGCAAATATTTACAGTGGCAAAGTCTGTAAAAGATACAAAATTACTTAAGGTAGTTAAGTACAAAGCTGATTGTGAAAAGTTACAAAGAGATGTCACAAAATGGGGTGACCGGGCAACAAAATGGCAGATGCAATCCAACAAATGCAAAATAATGCACGCTGGAAAACATAATCCCAATTATATATATAAAATATGGTGTCTAAATTAGCTGTAAATTAGCAGTTACAAATCTAACAGATTGTTAGGAACCGCTAGGAAAGGGATAAATAATAAAACAGAAAATATAATAATGTCAATCTATAAATCCATAGTACTCCCACACCTTGAATATTATGTGCAGTTCTGCTCATACCATCTCAAAAAGATGCATTAGAACTGGAAAAAAGTACAGAAAAGGGAAACTAAAATAATTTGGTCTGTGGAACAGCTTCCATATGAGGAAAGATTAAGAAGATGGGAACTGTTTATCTTAGAAAAGTGATGACTAAGGAGGATATGATCTAGGTCTATAAAATCATGAATGGTGGGGAGAAACTGAATTAAAAAGTATTATTTACCACTTCACATTACACAAGAACTAGGGTTCAGCTATGAAATTAATGGTTAGCAGATTTAAAACAAACAAACGAAAGTACTTCTTCACACAATACACAGTCAACCTGTGGAACTCATTGCCAGAAGATGCTGAGAGAGCCAAGAGTATATCTGGGTTCAAAAATAATTGCCTATGCTCTTGAAGAAAAAGTCCATTAATAGCTAATAGCCACGATGGTCAGAGGCACAACCCCATGCTCCGGGTGTCCCTAAATCGCTGAGTGCCAGAAGCTGGGTCTGGATGAGGGGATGGATTTCTCAAAATTGCCCTGCTCCTCTGAAGCATTTGGTAACAGCCAGTGTTGGAAGATAGGATACTGGGCTAGATGGAATATTGGTCTGACTTAGTATGACCATTCTTATGGCAGTGCTGGTGGATGAGAACAGGGGAGCTGACAGCCTCCAAGGGCCCCTGGGTAAGATGTCGGGGAGAAGGGGATGGCTCTGTGCTCCCAGAAGGGCCAGGGCCTCAGGCAGAAGGAGTGGGGCTGGGAGCTACTAGCCCTCAGTGCCGTCCAGAGTGTTACGCGTCTCCCCAGCCTTCAGAGCCGGATGGAGAGTGCATCATGGTGCTCTGGCAGCAATTTAAAGGGCCCAGGGCTCCGGCCACTGCTGCAGGCCCATTTGAATCACCAGGCCCTAGTGCAACTGCCCACTTTGCCCTCCCACTCCAACCCCTATCAGCTGGCGGGTGTGGATGGGACGTTAGCTATATGGCCTTACTGAAGTGATGCAGCATGAGGGCTGTGTGGACTACTATTGTATGTGAAAGAGTGAACAGCGTTCCCACCGAAACCCTTCCAGGTACTGGGCCAGTTAGCAACACTGCACAAGGCCCTTCCCCTGCTGGTTGCATTCTGGAGCTCTGAGTTCCTCTCTCTGGAGAGGGATCAATGTCCTTGGGCCAGTCAGTTGGTCTTGCAATTTCAACAGCCTCCTTTCCCCATCCCAGTCAGCCTTGGTGAATATCCTGGAGAAGAGCTGCCTGGAAATTGCTAGAAAGAACCCTCACAACAATTAAAACATTTTGTTTTTAATTGAAATATTTTCAACTAAAATTTCCAACCAACTTTTACTTCAGTGACAGCTAAAAAGCTGGACTTCTTCTCTGGCTGCCGTAGCCCTGCCAGTGTTGTACATCACCCAGACCCTTCTTGACAAGGAATGCCACAGGGTTGCCGAGGTGAACTGAGTCTGAGGTGAAATCCAAGGTCCATATAGGATCCTGTTTCCATCCTTCTGCAAACTAAGTTTGGTATAGGGCATGCAAGCCTTGTGATATTCATGGGGGACTAGCATGACAAGTGGTGTTGGCTGAGCCATTGTGCCATAGGTTTAGCAGCTTTGTTCTATATAACAATCATTTCAAGAGAGCTTGGGTTCATCCCTCCTCATTCTTGATGGAGCAATAGCCTTGATTCATTTGGTGGTGCATGGCTACTGTATTTGTAACCCACTGCTTTGTGCATGCAGGCTGCTTGATGACCTCCTGAGGTCTCTTCCAACCCTATGATTCTATAACTCTATGTTGCCCTGATGGTGAGAGTCTTCTACCACTTCCTGCTAGAGGAAATAGCCCTA
Source organism: Apalone spinifera (assembly GCA_030068395.1). Classification (NCBI taxonomy): domain Eukaryota; kingdom Metazoa; phylum Chordata; order Testudines; family Trionychidae; genus Apalone; species Apalone spinifera. The sequence goes on along the minus strand of JANRFK010000875.1, from coordinate 21,043,024 downwards.
TTGCTCGGGCTCAAGATTTGAGTTTTGGAACCCCCTAGTTCAATCCCTGGTGGATGCCAGAGTGGCAGCCCTACTTGTCATAATCCTGCTTAGCTTTTATATGGTGTGTTGCATCCAAGAATCTCTAAATACTTTGTTAAGACTATTGTCCTCTTCCACAGCAGAAAGGGAACTTGCGTGAGAGGTGCCTAGCAAGCCAATGGCAGAACTGAGTCAGAAACCAGGAGTCCTGCTTCCTAAATTTCTGTAAGCCTGGATATAAGTGATTTGCCATCAGTGACTAGAGTCATTTCTCAGTGGGCATGGTTGGGAAGGTAAATAGCTCAGTAGACTAGAGGCAGGGTGTCTGTACGAGCTGAAATAAGTGTGCATAGGTGCTGACTTCAGAGATGCTTGGGGCTGGAGCACCTACAGGGAAAAATTAATGGCAGATAAGCTCCACCCTCTGCTTCCCTCCTCCCAGCACATGTCACCTGCAGGTGGTCCTGCTGCCCAACTCCTCCCCTGCTCTCCCAGTGCCTCCCACCCACTTTTGTGGCTGTCAGCACACTCCAGGAGGGAAGGGGAGGAGTGGGGATGTGGTGTGCTTGGGGAAGGAGATGGGAAAGAGGCAGGATGGGAGTGGAGAGTCTTGGGGGAATGAGGCTGGGGTAAAGGGGAGGGGATGAGTACCCCTGTCTAGAGGGGAAGTTGGCACCTGTGTAAATGGGAACACCCTGGTACCATTTACAATAGACAAAATAAGTCTGGAAGATAAGATGAGGTAAAGCAGTGGTCTCCAACCTTTTGCAATGTAAGATCTACCTCACACCCAAATACCCTTGCCCCGCTTCCTTCCTGCCCCTTCTTTAAGGCCCTGCCCCTGCTCCACCTTTCTCCAAGGCCTCACCCTGCTCACTTCATCCCCCTTCCTCTCCCATCCTCACTCACTTTCACCAGTCTGGGGTAGGGGGTTGGGGTGCAGGCTCTGGTCTTGGGCCAAGGAGTATGGAGTGTGAGAGGGGCTCCGGGCTTAGCCCAGGGTGCGGGATTGGGGTCCAAGAGAGGATTCAAGGTGCAAGCTCTGGGAGTTTGAGTGCAGGGAGACTCACATCTGGGGCAGGAGGTTGGGTGCAGGAGGAGGTTCAGGGTTGGGACAGGGGTTCAGGAAACAGGCTCTGTCTGGGCACCATTTAACTGAGACGGTTTCCAGGTGGTGGAGCAGTGGGGTTAAGGCAGGCTTACTCCTGCCCTGGCTCTGCACCACTCCTGAAAGGAGGTGGTATGTATGACAATGGCTCCACGGCTCCATGTGCTGCCCCTCATCTACAGGCACTGAGCCCACAGCTTCTACTGGTCAGTACTGATCAATGGGAGCTGCAGGAGTGGTGTCTGCAGACAAGGACAGCATGTGGTGACCCCCTGCTCTGCCTTTCTCAGGGGCTGCAGAGATATGCTAGCTACATCCAGGAGCAGCAGTTACCATAGGGATAACAACTCCAGCCACAACAGGTTAGGTATTTTAGCACTCACTACTCAAATAATTAAATTTAAGCATGAGAGAGAAATGAAAATTATGAAATGCACAGACCAGTCAGAAACCACACAGAACACACTTTGCAAGCAGTAAAATAAATAACAATCCCCCCATGTATGTGTTGGGTCAGGAGATGAAAGTAAAGGACAGTGTGGCTATGTCTACACTTGCAGCTTCTTGCACCAGAAATATGCAAATGAGGCTAAGCGTGGAATATCGCCGAGCCTCATTTGCATACCTAATAAGTTGCCATTTTTGCAGAAGAGGCTCTTGCACCAGAAGGAGCTGTCTACACTGCCCCTTCTTGTGCAACAAAACCCCTCTTGCGCAATGCTGCTACGCTGATTATTTTCAGGAAGAACGGCTTTGCGCAAGAGGGTTTTTCTTGCGCAAGAAGGGGCGGGGTAGACAGCTCCTTCTGGCGCAAGAGCTTCTTCTGCAAAAATGGTGGCTCATTAAGTATGCAAATGAGGCTCAACGATATTCCATGCTTAGCCTCATTTGCATATTTCTGGCGCAAGAAGCCATGCGTGTAGACATAGCCTGTGTGTTTGTGAGAATGACAGAGACACACACACACTGTGCGAGAGTGACAGAGATTTGCATTGCCAAGCTCCCTCCATCCCCTTCTCTCTGTGTGGAGACAGTGTACAGAAGTGGGGGGAGGAGGGACAACCTGACATTAGCACCACAATCCTTTCTCCCTCCCACAACTTGCACAGCAATCAGGAGGCTTTCAGGGGAGCAACTCCAAGGCAGAGGGCATGAGCAGCATGACAGTGGGTAGAGGGGCAACTGAAGTGCCAGTGCTTGATAGCTTCCTGACCAAACCAGTCAGGATCACCCACTGGAGGCTCCAAGATCTACCAGTAGAACCCAATCTACTGGTTGGTGACCAGTGATCACTGAGGTAAAGAGTGTGTCACGCATGGACAGAGTATGCTGCACAGGAACTGGTTCCTGCCAAGTAACCAAGCCATCCCTGAAGTATGTAATGCATGTTTTATTAATGTTGGAAAATTGCATATACGGAAACAATTTTTTTGCTGAATAATTCTGGATGTGTTATATTCCCACCTCCATGCTTCAGTCTGATCGCTCTGCAGAGTATTGCTGTATGCCAAGTAAAAAAAACTGAGTGACAAGATTGGAGTCAAACTAAGCTCTTGGGGAACAACATGAAAGAGGTCTCAGAGCAACTCCAGCAGTTTCTTGCTATTGCTGTCAGCTCTTTGGGACAGGGACTATCTTTCTGTACTGTATTGTTACAGTGGTTAGCTTAGTGGGTTCCCTGTCCGTGGCTGGGACTATGATAATATATTATAGTGTATTTATCAAGCGTCTTTTGAATTTCTGGATATTGAACTTGTGTCATCAAAGGCTGTAAAAGATCCTGTTCTATCTCCAGACAGATACATTCGTCCAGAATGAACTTTTTTTCCGATCAAGAGAACAACAAAACAAGAAAGAAGTAAAGTCTTCATTAGAGAGAGTGAGAGAGCACAGGGTGTGAAAGAGACTGCTAAAACAGTCTGTCTTGAGTTCTGGGGACAAAATGGCTGCAGAGCACTGCACACAAGGAATGTATTTGTTAGAAATGTAAAGGAGCAATATACAAACAGCCATAAGGTGGATTTCATATACACAGCTAGATACAAGGGGACATTTAACTTCAAAAAGGGATCTTCCTTTTTGTGGACATGACATGTACTTCAGCTGCATTTAACTGTAAATTAGAACACTCACCTGTAAATTCCAAAGGGCATGAGTATGATCAGTGGCACAAGTACCTTTATTTACACCATAATTCAATGGATGCAAGCAGACTGGAGCCTCAAAAGGAAAGCTCAGCCTAAGAAGGAAAATGTAGGCCATAATATGCATAAAGAAAAATCACAACATCTTTTAGGCCAGTGGTCTCCAACCTTTTTAAGCTCAAAATCACTTTTGAATTTGTCAGTCCAGGATCTACCTCAAACCCAAATACTCCTGCTCCACCCCTTTGCTGAGGACCCGCCCTCCTCACTCTATGAATATGCGGTACAGGGGAGGAGGACAGAGTGACATCAGTGCCCCCTGCCTCTCTTTCCCTCACTCTGCACAACAAGCAGGAAGCTTCCGGGGCAGCTCTAAGGCTCTGGGCAGGAGCAGCTGAGCAGTGGTAGGAGGGGCAGCTGAAGTGCCAGCGCTTGATAGTCTCCCAGCCAAACCAGTCAGGATCACCTGTCAGAGGCTCTAAAATCTACCGGTAGATCCCAATCTACTGGTTGGTGACCACTGTTTTAGGCCAAGTCTACACTTACCCCAAGATCGACGCTCTAGAGATCGATCTTCCAGAGTTCAATTTAGCAGGTCCTGCTAAATCAATCGCTGATGGAACCTCTGTTGACCTCGGTAATTCCCAGGGTCAAGAAGAGTAAGGGAAGTCAATGGGAGAATTTCTTCTGTTGACTTCCTGTATTGGAGATGCTGCAGAAATTTAACTTAAGATACTTTTACTCCAGCAACACTATTCTCTTGCATATCTTAGGTCGGCTTTCTCCAGTAATGTAGAGCTGGCCTTAGTTCAGAGGGAGAACTGTGCTGCTTCCTTTGGCAAACTTTGGGTCTCCACCTATAAAGTCACAGTTACATTAGACTCCGCCAGGTTCCCCAAGCAATGTATTCTGTGGTTTCTGACTCTGAGTCTGATTGTTTGTTTGTTTGTTGTGGATAGGTTTTTGTTTTTTTTTAATCTAGGAAAATCAGCTTGTTGCATTGCTAGTGGGAAGTGGGGGTAAGGAAGAGAAAGAAATCCAAAGAGAAAGTGCTGATTTTTTAAAAAGGAATTAAAAAGTGGCAGTGTTAGTGAAGGGTAATTATCCCTCTATTCCAGCTGAAATACAATTAAGGAAGCTCTCCGTGAGCCCCCGGGATATTGTGGTTTACTAATTAACAAGCGGATATGCTGTGGCCCCTGTCAGGGCAATTATAGCACGAGACAGGCTTCAGGAGTTCTAATTACACATCAGTCTGCGACACACACTGCAATACAAATTAACAAGGGGCCCTGGCTGGCATGGAAGGGAGCTTACCTAGCAAGTGATTACTGCCAGTCACCAAGCTATGGGAGTCTAGGAAGGGCCATAGAGCTGCATAACAGCTGACATAGACTCTGACCCAGAGCTGAGGCAGGGAGAATAGCTGGGCTCTATTGGAGGCTGAGCTCAGAGCAGGATTTTATAGGAACATTTTCATCCTCTTTGTTGTGATTCCTCCCAACCCCCACAGTACTTGTGGTTTTGGATTGTCAAAGCCAAAATTGCGAATCCGTGATATTAGAGTGAGTCAGAGGAATAAATAAGATGGGGCTAACTGCTGTGTCTCTCCTATTCATTGGATATATGCAGCACTTGCGCAGAATTCATGTTCATGGCCAATGCCATTTGAGAATGATTTCTCATGTTAGCAAACAGAAGACCACAAATGGGGGTTTGAGAGGGGGAGAAGGAGATGCCTCCAGCTGAATGAACAAGGTGCAAGTACTAACTAACATTAGGGTGGATGAGTTTGCTTGACTGTTTGTGTGGTTGTTTTCTCTTTCAGGTTATTTCAGTTACTGGGCCAGTTGGGATTGTGTGCCTGGGGACTGTGAGCCTTTGTTCCCTTGATCATTTTTGATCAGCCTTGTGATCACTCTCCCCTGTGTGATTAATGAGGGGGTAGGAGAGGAGGCCTTAAAAGCCAGGGGCTAAGTGACCTCTGGGGGCTAGTGAAAAGGGCAGTTTGAGAGGGAGTCCTAATATAGCCACCATGGTTAGGAAGGGTTGCATTGCCTTTACCAACATTGCTCCTGTCTCCTCCACCTGCACCTGTATCCAGACAGACAACCTACCCCTGGATGCCTCTACCCACACCCTGTTGTGGAGTTGCAAAGACTGTGGCCTGCATTTCCTACTCACAGAAAACCAGGCTGGGGGGACCATCCAATGTGAAAGGTGCCTGCTGGTGGAATACCTCAAGAAGCAGGTGGGAGAGCTGCAGGAGCAATGGTTAAGATGAAGTATCTGTGCCCATGAGGAATTCCTCGAGAGTATTCCTGTGAAGACATCTAAGGCTGAGAAAGTTACTCAACTACAGAGGACTGCTGTCACACAATTGGGGAAGGAGGAGGTGGCGGCTCTGTCACAGGGAGGACGTTGGCAGCTGGTTACTTCTGGCAGCAGGCAGTGTTCCACCCCTACTCGACTCTATCTGCCATGGTGATGAACAATTAAGCTGCCCTGGGTACCAGAGATGAGGAATCATCCCTTAAGGTGGAGGGAAGTGGGCCATGTACCTCCAAGGTTGGGAGGTCTGCAGCCGTCACTCCCAGGAGGAAACACAGGGTAGTGGTGGTTGGAGAGACTCTTCTGAGGGGGACAGAGGCCCCCAGTCTGTCCCCCTGACATGGCATCCCGGGAGGTATGCAGCCTTCCAAAGGCCCCTATCCAAGACATTATGGAAATATTATTGAGGATCAATTGATCCTCTGACTACTACCCCCTGTACCCCATCCATGTGAGCACTAATGATACTGTGAAGTGTGACCTTCATCAGAACAGAAGTGATTACAGGGGTCTGGGAGTACAAGTGAAGAAGATGTTTGGAGTGTAGGTGGAGTTCTCTGTGATCCTTCTGGTCAAGGGTAGGGGCCCAAACAGAGACAAGTGGTGAATACCTGGCTGTGAAGATGGTGTCACAGGAGAGCTTTGGCTCCCTTGACTGTAGGATGTTGTTCCAGGAAGAAGGACTGCTAAGCAGAGATGGTCCATCTACTGAGGAAGGGAAAGGGTGTATTTGGACAGAGACTGACTAACCTAGTGAGGAGGGCTTTAAATTAGATTCAATGGGGGCAGGTGACCAAAGCCTACTGGTAAGTCAAAAACATGGAGACCTGGAAGAAGAGTCAGAAATTGGAGGTAACAGCAGGGATAAAGGAGAGACTTGTGGGATATTACACATAACTGGAATATTAGTATGGAAGGGTACATCTTTCTTAGGAAGGACAGGCAAGGGAAAAGGGGAGGAGGTGTAGCCTCATATTTTAAACATGTATACATGTGGACTGAGGTTAAGATGGACATAGGAGACAGACTTGTTAAAAGTCTCTGGGTAAGGATAAAAGAGGTAAAAAAATAAAGGTGTTGTTATAGTAGGGGTTTACTACAGACCACTTACCCAGGATGAGGAGGTAAATAAGTTTTTTTTTTAAACAACTAACAAAATCAGTCAAAGCACAGGACTTGGTGGTGATGGGGACTTCAACTATCCAGACATCTGTTGGGAAAATAATACAGCAGGGCACATATTATCCAGGAATGTATTGAGACAAATTTTTATTCCAGAAGTTGGGGGAAATGACTAGGGGAGAGGCTGTTCTAGTTTTGGTTTTGACAAACAGAGATTAACTGATTGGGAATTTAAAAATGGAAGGCAGCTTGGGTGACAGTGATCATGAAATGGTAGAGTTCATTATTCTAAGGAATGGTAAGAGGGAGAACGGCAAAATAAGCACAATAGATTTCAAAAAGGCAGACTTTAACAAACTCAGGAGCTGTGTCTAGACTGGCGCAATCTTGCACCAGAGCTATGCAAATAGGCTCAGCGTGGAATATCGCTGAGCCTCATTTGCATAGCTAATGAGCCGCCATTTTCGCAGAAGAGGCTCTTGCGCAAGACGGAGCTATCTACACTGCCCCTTCTTGCGCAAGAAAAACCCTCTTGTGCAAAGCCGTTATGCTGATTATTTTCAGGCATAACGGCTTTGCGCAAGAGGGTTTTTCTTGCACAAGAAGGGGCAGTGTAGACAGCTCAGTCTTGCTCAAGAGCCTCTTCCGCAAAAATGGTGACTCATTAGCTATGCAAATGAGGCTCAGTGATATTCCACGCTGAGCTTCATTTGCATAGCTCTGGCGCAAGATCGCGCCAGTCTAGACACAGCCAAGGAGTTGGTAGGTAAGAAAAGAGTCTAAGAGGAAAAATAATTGAAGTGTAAATATTCCCTTAGGGTGGTTAAACACTGGAATAAATTGCCATGTGGCATCTCCATCACTGGAGATTTTTAAGAGCAGGTTAGACAAAAATCTGTCAGGGATGGTCTAGATGGTGTTTGTTCCTGCCATGAGTGCAGGGGACTGGACTTGATGACTTCTTGAGGCTCCTTCTAGTTCTATAATTCTGTTTGGAAGGGTCTTTACTAATTTATGTATGGGGAAGTGAAACCATGAACCAAACCACTTTAGTGACTAAAATATATAGCTGGCCTTGGCTGCAGGATGGGGGTTTTCTTACTAGGTATTTTTAAAGTTTTATATTTTTAAATCCCACCTGTAATGTTGAAGGAGGGTACACCTGTGTGTGGCTTTGAGTCTTTTGTCCATTAAGTGTGACTGTGGAATAATTCCACTGAAGGCATTGAGTTATAACACCGTAAGTGAGAAGAAAATCCTACCTAGGCATTTTGTCCATAGCATGTAGCGCACAGAGCTGCAGACAATCTAATACAGCTCACAGCTAAGTACCTCATTACCAAGTCTGAGTACCTGGGGTTCAACACCAGCATGAGCATAACACACGTAGCCCCTGTCCATACTGCTTTTAACCATATTGGTTAAACACCATTCATACCATTACAATATGGCAGGTTTTGGGCCCAGACCCAATTTGACTCCAGCATTTGGAAACCATGTGATTGATTAGTTGGAGGAAGCCAACCACCTGATTCTTGGCGGCATTGTTATTTAGCATTTATCTGTGTACAGTGCCAATATCTGTCAGTCTGCCATGGGCAGAAATCCCACAATCCAGCCCTACTGGGAATAACCCTGCTGGAAAGCTGCCTTGAGTCATGGTTCTGGTACCAGAGCGGTGCAGACCCACAGGAGGGAATGGATTGCAGCCCCTGTCCACAACCAGAATCGCACCCAGACTGAACTAAACTCAGAGGGTTTCAAAGGCAGATTAAACAGACAGGGCTCTTGCTGCTGCTGCTGCTTCTCTGCGCCTCTAGCTAAGAGGGTAAGGAAATATTTCATTTACTTCAACAATAGCAAAAAATGTATGTAACCCTCCATTCCAGCTGAGCTCCTGCAAATGAGATTTGCAAACAGCTAGCAGAGCATCCATCAGGCCTGCAAGCATCTGGCATCCGACAAAGGGAAAGGATTCTCTGCGCTGCTCTGCCCCCGGAATAAAAGAAGTTGCTGCCTCCAAGGACATGTTATTCAGCTGCTGTTCAGCTCTGCACAGAAACACCATCAAGGGTAGCAGAGAGGAGGCGGCGGGAAGGGCCTTGGAAGAAGGTATTTGTCCCACAGCAATCACTACTCTGTTCTGTTGTGGCTCAGGATGTTCTGCTTGGGCCACAAGCGGGGGCTGGAAGAGGGGGAGGAGCAGGACTATGCATTGTACTGGGACAGGGTGTAATGGAAGGGCAGGTGAGTGCTATGCCAGGAAAGGATTTAACCTACAGCTCACACTTTTACTCTGTTGCTGGGCTTCTTCCACTCTGACAAGCATGTGTCCTGCAATCTCACTTTTTGAGGAAGAACGGCTCTTGCACAAAAACCTCTGGCACAAAAGGGAAAGGAAGAGGAAATGCAAATAAGAGCGTGACATATGCAAATGAGCGCTTCATTTGCATTTGCTCTTCCAGAAGAGTATCATAGTTTAGTCATAGCCCCAGAGTGCCCAAACCCACCCTCCATCTGCAGCTGCTGGTTACTGCCCCTCCCCTCTCCTTGAAAGATCCACCTGACCCCATTGCCCAGATGTCTGTTCTCTTCTGTGTTCTCTCCTTATCTCTGCCTAGACATCTGCCCTGAGCTTGCCTCCCTTACCAACATGAGACCAGACCCCAGCAATCTCCCCACCTATTGCTAACCCCATGTGACACCGTCCCCCATGGTTAGAGTGATCTAGTTCTATGGTCTGCCTGCCTCAGATCTAGAGGGGTGGGGATAAATGGGGTCTGGGATCACATGACTTCCTTTGGTGCCTGTTGTCGGGCATGTGTCTAGAGCAATTTTGAGATAAACGTTTACGGGGCATGGGAGGATGGGAAAACCCCATGGAAATCAGAGCCTAGCGTGTTCATCCCTGATAGGATGCATGGGAAGCTGAACTGGGGCTTTTGCTGCAATAGTGGAATTATTCCAAAGCACTTCCCTCCTTCTGCATGCTGACCCCTCTTTCCCCGATTGTCCCCCTTCCAGATGGGACCAGGATCAGTCATGTGGCCATGCTGAGCTGTACTGCACAAGGGATGTAGCATAGGATACTGGTAAGCTGCTGGCCTCTTGGGACCTGAGCCGTGACATGACTGGCAGACACAGGCTGCATAGGGTGAGGTTGAATGGAAGACATTAGTCCCCTTTCCCTTGTGTGGAGTAAGGGACTCGACTGGTCTTTCATCGAACCTCAAGCTATGAGGGCTCCCCATCCATGCTGCCGCTACAAGGAGATGGCAGGGATGCGTCTGGGGAAGGCAGCCCTAGAATAATGACAGAGGGAAATTGCACATGATGTGATAATGGAGAGATCCACCCACAGTCAACAAGAATACCTGGCTTGCATCCATGGATTTTCTGAACCCACTCAGTTTTCTGAGCTGGAAGCGGGGGCACTCTTTGAATGGGGAGCAGATTTGGGGAGAGCTGGAGAGATTACGAAACAAACACTTTACACGTTGTAGAACAGTCACTGCACAAACTGGAAATTGCTGCAAGTTTTGGATCGTGTGATGCTTTGGGCCAGCTCCCAGAATTCTCTCAGACTCCCTAGCGATCCCATGAAATCAACATGGATTTGTAATGGGGAGGGGAGGATGCTGGTTTTTGTTTTAAATTTCATTAAAGCAGAGCTTGGCTGTGGCTGCTGCCTCTCCGTTTCTCTTGGCTTTGATAAAAAAGGACGAGGTGGTAACACTGGCTAAGATGAGAAGCAGGTGTTGCTGCCTGTCAAATATTTCTCTCACTCACTCACACACACACACACACACACACACACACGTTCTCACGCTTACTCTCTCTCACACACGCATACACTCACTCCCTCTCTCACTCTCCTCCCCTTCCCCAGATATACAGGGTCAGGGAGAGGCCCCCTTGCTTCCTATAATTTACGGCTCAGCAACAAAGCTACCAATTGGCCACCTCTGCTGCAAAGCAACAAGAGGGGGGAGGAGGGACAGCGCACATGGCCTCCTTCAGAAGTCCCAAAATAAATCTCATTAACAAATGCAATTAATGGGAGCTGGGCCCTGTCCCCCTCCCCACCCGCAGACAGAGCCATACATAAAAATAACTGTTTATTACACAGCAGGAGCAGCCTGGCTTATCGCTGCAGACAGGAAATTACAGCACAGAGCTGCACGTTTCACTTTTAATAACTTTGGCAATAAAGCGTCTTGTCAAACGAGGCCGAGACAGCACAATAATGAAGCTTCCGCAAGGCCCATAATTGCGCACTGTTCTCCCAGGGCTAAGCCAGCAGAGCGGGGTGATGGGGAGTGTCACCCGCTTTCCACCCCACGTGGGCTACCACAGCAGCCATGGGGCTCTTCCACCCCTAATTCATAAAACTATGTTAATCCAGCTACCCTGTCCCCTGGGGGCAAATGCAAGATCGTTCTTCTTCTGTAGTGCTTGCGGTATTGTCTTCCTCTCCCTTGCCACCCTGCTCAGAAGAGGTGGCTTGGGGCCTCCTTCACTGTGTACAGGACATCAGGGAGATGAGCTCGGTGTCTGAGGGCTCTGTTTGGACAGCTAGGGGCAAGGAAGGGTGGGGCCAATGGGAGGGGCAGTTATTGCTGTGGCTGAGTGAAAGGAAGCAGGTGAATCTCTGCAGGGCGCTGACCCGTGCACAGTCCTTAGCTGATCAGCATCAGCCATATTCTACTGGGTGCTGCCCAGCAGAGTTTCCTTTGCCTCTGTCAGGAGGAACACAAACTCGTTGGCACTTGGCTCTTCCTCTGCACAGCACAACTCAGTACTGCAAACTTCAGGCTGCAGCCATGCCCAGTTACCTAAGATGTGAAGCAGTTGGGTGAAGATGGGATAAGAGGTAGGAAGAGTGTTAGGCCCTGGGATAGGGATGTTAAATTTAGTTTAATCAACTAATCGACTAGTCGATGGATTTTTCCATTGACAAGTCGATTAGTCAATAAGCATGGGAGCTGCAGTGGGGTTAGCTCCCGTCCCGGGGAACAAAACCCGCTGCAGCTCTGCCTTTTAAATGTATTAAGAGCCTGCCTGCTCTTAATATATTTAAAAGGAAGAGGCGCAGCATCTGGGACTGGGCGCGAACTGGGAATTAGCTGATTCCTGGCTCCTGCCCGGTCCCCACTACTCCCTGCCTCTCATGGAGATGGTGTTGTGGGGAACCTCTGATAGAGGCAGTGAGGTGTGGGAAAGCGACTAGTCAAGAGACTAGTCAACTACTGGATAAGCTTTTTCTTATCAGATAGTTGACTAGTCAACTATAGTCGCTTACATCCCTACCCTGGGAACTACAGACCAGTCAGCATATCCTGCTTTTTGGCTGAGGTCATCTCCAGCTACAGATGCTTCCTAGATGTAAACTGCTGGCTTCTGTGGTTGACGTCTGTTCCATTAGCATTTACAGCTTCTTCCCACACCTCCCTTAGCAATGGTCTCTTGGCCGGACTTCTTCCCTTGCTGCTCTTGAGCTTGTTGTATCTGACTGACAAGATGAAATAAGTTCCCAGCCTCCACCCAGCTTCTTATGGGCAGGTGTCCACCTCATCACAGCCCACTGGCACTTTTCCTGGCCTTCTTAGCAGAGAGGCCCCAGAAACTGAATTCCCCTGCCATCTGTGGAAATAGTCCCTCCAGGTCAGGAATGCTTGTGCTAAGAAGATTGTCTAGAAAAACGTCCCGTCTTTGTCAATTTATGACTGACATTGCTGTCAGTCCAGCCCTGGCATTGATGGTAATAACAATGACGGTTACAAGTGGGAAACCCTTCTGTTCACCCATAAGCAACTGACTCATGACCCAGCTACCGAGGCAGCTCCCTGAGCGGCAATCGCTCCATTTACCACAGCAGGAGGCTGAAAGGGAACGCTTATTTCTTTCAATTGTCCTACCCTGTTCTTGGGATCACTGCTTGGTCAATAAACTTGCCTCGCTCCCACAGACGTGCCCCAGCTGGTTAGTACTACATCTCAGGGCAATCAGTATGTGCTCAGTGCACCCAGCAGGGATGGCAGGGGAATGGGAGGGCTGCGCTGAAGGAGAGTGAGTGTGGGGAAAGATGGAGGCGCAGAGAATGGGACTGGAACCTTTAATCTGGGAAAGAGCTGGGGGTGTATGTCTGGACTGGAGAGGCGGGTGGCATCTGAAAAGAGGAAAGGAGTTAGCAGTGGGCAGAGACACGGGGAGTAGCCGGGGCAGGATTTACCACCCACTATAGTTGCCACTTCACTCTGAACAGTCTGTTACCTCCAAACTAGGAACATTTGTACCACTTCTTGGGGCTTTGGTCTGGACTAGCCTCTCTGAAGAAAACTTGCTCAGCTCCAGGCTTCAGTTACTTCAGCTTCATCTGAACTTTCCCCTTGGTTCCTCTGCTGCTCTCCTACTGCTCCATATTGTCCCCTTCAAATCACTGAACCCCTCTCCACATCCTCTCTCCCTCTGCTTTCATTTGTAGCTCCTGTGGGACACACAATGGCCTCCTGCACGAGACCTGCCTGCCTGTGTGAGGGGAGATGCTGGGGGCTGCTGGAGGAAAGCCCTGCTCCTGAGTTTGGTAGCTCTACTGAGCCACAGGTGAGTTGAAGATGTCTTGATGCCCTACAGTCCCCAGTGACACTCAAGGTCCCTGCAGATGCCCTAGTCCAGTAGGTCCCAGAACTTTGGGTAGGTCTGGAGCACAGGGCCTTCACCAAGCCCCAGGGCTACCCCCTCCCCTATGCCTCCTTCCTCACCAAGATGTGAACCGGGCCCTTCTTTATTCTTAGACACTGAGCTAACATGAAGCAGGAGCCAGGGCTTCTTTGCTGGGCTGTCTCACCCTCATCCTAACCCCATTCCCTCTCTGCTGGCTAGGCTGGGAAACAAGAGCTGCACATGCTCCCAGTCAATCTGCTAATGTGTTAAAATGACACACTGGGATGTTACCATCTGTTAGCTAACACGTGTTTAAAAATCACCTTCTCCCCCCGTGCAGGCAGCTCCCAAAAGTGGGAGGGTTGCCTGAAGCTTGGTTAGGTAATGTTTGTCAAATAGCTGGGATCCTCTGGTGAATGGTGGTTAAACTGAACAAACCATTATTAGCATTTCACCTGACGACCACCTGTCTGTCCCCAGGAAGTACACTTCTCCCTGCACCTCTTACACCGCAGCCCCTTCCAGAATGACCCCGGGATGGTCAGCTCCTGGAAATGACAAAGGCAGGTCATGCAGATACAAGTCTGTGACTGCCAAACACAGCAAAGGCCAATGAGAGATGAATACCTATGCGTACAGTCTGCAGCAGCACTTCTTGCACTCCATAGGCAGTGCCCCAGCTTCTCGATAATAGCGTCTTTAGGATACAGAATGAGACGCATCCAGGCTGGGCTGAGAAATGAAGCGTTTTGGAGTCACAGCAGGAACGTGCTGCTGTTGTTGGAGCCCTCTACCCGTTGCCTGGCTCCCTGGGCAGAGAGGAAGCATTGTTCTCTGGCATTAGCACTCTCAGGGACTTTACCTGGAATTACTGATCCACATTCATAAACATGATCATGCTAATTGTCTGCCACAGCAGCTGCTGTCGCCTGTGGCTGCCTCCTCCCTGTGCTGGGACATCACATGGATTCATTTCCATTCCCAATCCAAATATCAAGATGTCTTTATTCCACAGCCTACTTTGATTAAAGGGGAGAGGTGGAGACTAGAGATAGTGAGACAGAAATTGAGAAACACAGGGACTGCAAAAACAGGCAAGGAAGATGGACTAGTGCATCTTCATTGACTTCAACTGTGTTGCACCTTCTTACATCCGGCTTGAATTTGGCCCAGTGACAGAACATGTCGGGAATATTGGTCTAATAGCCACTTACAAGAGCTTTATAGACCAATATTCTACAGGATCCAGCTGTGGTGAGTCATGTACACAGTATGAATAGCTTCTGTCTAAATAGCAAGGATTATTGTGTAAGAATCAAAATATTGCTGGACAGGAAATGGCTAACGATCAACAACCAAGCCATCCAAGCTCTTCTAGCCTTCTGGGATCATGCTCACTTCTGTCTCATTTAGAGGCAGGCCAATTACCTTCAGTGAAATGTTCAGTCTACAAACTTAGCACTTTATTCTATCCACGATCGTCTCAATTTTACAGTTTTGTTCATTATTCAGGATGGTTCAGATGCTTTATGCAAATATATCTCAATCTCTGGGTCCTATGTAAACCTCAAAACTTTGCTTCTTTGAGCCATCTGATTGGTCCCTTAATGCACATGGCTTAATCTTTGATTTCTGATTGGATCACTGAAACTTTCCTAGACAAGAGGAAGGGAAATGGAAGATTTCAAGAGGGTGAGGTGAACATATCTTTCCTGCACCAACTTTCACACTGACATAAGGAATCATGAACTTTTCCTTTCCACGACCATGAATGAGTGCTGAAAACAAAATATGAACACAAATATCCTCAAAGTTAATGTGCAGTCAAATAAATCCATTGAGTCAGGTGCACTCACACAGAGGATAATGAAGTCATTGGGGACCACGTGTATTCATCTAATTTAGGATTGCCAGATACCATCACAAAAAATACCGAACATGACAGGGAAAAAAATTGGTTGAGAAAAAAAAAGGTCGCTGCACCTTTAAATTCCCGCGCTCCCCACTCCCCACTCCCAGACATGGCAGGGGAAAAATGTCCCCACTAGCCTTCTATCCGAGAAAAACAGAAAATACTGGACATTTTATATGTCCGGGATTTTCTAGGTTTTTTTTTTTTTTTTTACCAGACAGAAGATGTGATTACTCGACTGTCCGGGCGAAAACTGGACACCTGGCAACCCTAGTCTAATTGCAGGATCAGGATCATAATGTTTTTTGCATAGTTCACCCAGCTCTAGTCTGGCTGGTGGATGTAAAGTGATGGCTGTGTGATTGTTTTCCTGTATCCTTTCTAAAACATAAAACCAGGTTGATCTGCTCAGCGAGCATTTGCAGCTTAAACACTGAACTCTTATTAATAATGACATAAGATAAGAAATGCAGAATAAAAGTTATGGTTAGTCAAAAAAACTGAATCCACTATATTGAAATGTAAAGCGATTTTGACTTATCTGTTTCCATGCCAGTGGATGGCTGGGATGCAGATGTTTTGGGGGCATGTGACCTCAATATTTCCTCGCCATTTAAGGAACCGATAACAGGCTTGTAAAGCTGAAAAAAGCTGTTTTCACAACTGCTTGTGCAAGGGTGTTTTTTCAATTGAAAGGAGACTGGATAACTTTGCAGCGACTTGTGCAAATGGTGTGCCCTTTCAATAGACAGGGGTTTCAAAGTCTATGATTTCAGTAAGGCCAGGATTTCACTGTGTGAAATATTGACACACCAAGGGACTGTGCGTAATTTCTGAATCAGACAACACTGCGTGAATGCACAGAACCCCAAAGCACAGTACACGGTACAGCAGATGTCAATGCGCCTGTTAACATCAACTTGATCTTAACCAGATTTTGCACCAGCACTTACCTATCATGGATGGAGTCAAGAGATAATTAAATTAGGATATGTCTACAGGCCGTCCTCGCTGTAAGTCCAAGATACCTTCCAAAAAATGTGGACTTATAGCGGAACAACTTAAAGTGGGGAATTTTTCCCCCACAGCTGACTTCCATTTGCACAAATTGTTTTTATTTTTGAGCAACTTAAGAGCGGGGAATGGGAGGATTTATAATGCATCAGTTCCTACAAGTGTCAATGACTTTAGTGTGGAATGGATTTATAGCGGGGATGCCCTGTCCACTACTCATTACAGTGCAGGTAAGCTGGCTGTCTAGCTTTGAACATTTCCAAGAGTTTGCACATCTTTGCTGGCTGGAGAATCCAAGATATTTACATTGCTCTGTATCTCCCATTTACAAACCTCCCAGCTGTGTGCAGGAACCAAGGAACCAAGCCCATTCTGCTAGCTGCCATGTCATGTAATTTCTTCCTGCTGTACCTTCTACCAATCTGATTTCAGATGCAGTTGATGGTAACTCTGAAACATTTCTTGACTGTCTTGGTGCCGTCTAAAGCGCCTGGTATTCTGCAGACAGAGCACTGAAGGACAAGACTGCTGTCTCCTGCGGAAAAAATCCTCTCAGGTACATTAACTGCAATTTCCAGGCCACTGAGGAAGACATGGCAGCATTATGTAAAGGTCACAAAATGCTACCAACCTGCTGGCTGCTTTTGAACTGGAACAAAAGGAGGTGGTGAAGAAAGGAAGAGACACAGAACAATAGTTCTCACATTATCTCAGCCTCATAAATGGAAAAACTAGAGCTGAACCTAAAATTCCCAAAATATCATTTATAGAATAAGTGTGGTTTGCTCTACTCATATCAGAGCTGTGCCCTGATGCAGTTTCCTAAATGCAGTTTTTATTTTGAAGAAATAAATCCACTTTTCAACTTTTTTCAAATTTATTTCCCCATACAGGTTGGTCTGAACAGTGGGGCTGTGTCTAGACTGGCAAGTTTTTCTGCAAAAGCAGCCGCTTTTGTGGAAAA
>JANRFK010000875.1:21000124-21025645 GCA_030068395.1 Apalone spinifera | reverse complement strand
CCGTTAAAAGCATTTGTGGAAAATCATGCCAGTCTAGACGTAGCCTGGGAGTGTTCAGTAGTTAGTATGCATTAGTCAGATGGTGAAGACTAGCTGTGATTGGCCAGGTAAGTCACATGACTCAGGTTTGTTTCTCTTCTCTGATAAGGTGAACCTGAAAGCCCTTCCTTTGCAATTTCAGGAGTGCTAAATTAAGAAATCAGTTTCTGCAACGGTCTGTGCAAGCTTTCCACAAACACCTGTGCCAGGAAAAGTCAGCTGCATTTACCATCATGGAAAGTGACCACAAAGGAGCTTGATTTGAAAATCAAGGACCAAATTTTGCTCTGATTTACAAACCATGAGTAACTCTACTAAAAAGCAATTAGATCCTTACTTATTCCAGCTTATCTAAATACCACCATATTGGGGTCCCTCCACAGCCTCCTCTCCAGTGTGTTTTAAGTTCTGATGACTTTTGCAGTAGGAAAGGAAATAACAAGAGGGGATTTTAATTGCATAGGAAAAGCTAATGAAGTTAAGCTAAACAACAACTGCAGTTCAGGTAATTAAAAAAAAAAACCTAACTGAACTAATCCTCTGTGATGTACAGAGAAGGCTGTCTCCATTAGCCTGTGCTAACAACTCCTACTCAAGCTCTTGGCGTGTATATGCCTGCACTGATTGTCTTTTGTTTCCTCTGTGTGCAAGTTCACTTTTGTTTCAATGGATATGGGCATTGTGTTATGGTCAGATCACTCCCCACTAACAATTACTTGGCAGGACAAAGGAGAGCCAGCAGTTCCCAAAGAATAGAAAATTAAGAATTACCTACAGCAGTATCCCATGGTCTTACCAAATATAATAAACAAGATTAGAAATAGTTGAAAAAACAAATGACCTTCCAGGGTCCACCTAGGAAGTTATTGTGGGACACTTTAAAGACTGTCATTAGGAGGAATTAATTAGCTTAGCAGCAGGGAGAGGAAAAAATGTTTGAAATAAAGGGCAGCAGATTGAGGGAAGAGGTTTAATAACTAGGAGAAATGCATTAAAAGGGGGGAACATAAAAATTAAATTACAGTTTGAAGTCAATTTAAACCTTTTAATTTCTGAAAAGACAGAACAAGCCCTTGGGTGACTAAAAGGGGAAAGCAACAAGACGTAGAATTGCTCAGCCTACAAGCTTAGGGCAAAGAAGGGGAAATGAAAGGCTGCAGCAATGAGACAGCAAAGGGAGACGTGCTACTGAGCCACATCATCATCTCACAAAAAATATCCATTCTTATTCTCCCTCCACCAAAGTACCTCGGGAGAATTGCCACTGATGTCAGTGGAGTGCCCTGGTGTCACCCTGGGGTAAGAGACAGACGACTCAGGCCCAGACAATGCAAGTGACCTTCTTTAAGCACAGAAATAAGAGGGATCTGATTTCTGCACACAGCTTCCACACCCAGGGGGGCAGAACACTGAATTATGAATGAGGGAGGGGAATAGAATTCCAGCTCATGTACATTGCTGGTTTCTGCTTCCTCTCTGCCAGTAGGAGGGATGGGCTAGCAAAAAGGCTTTTGCATTTCCCATGGCAGGTGGAGGCATGCAGGGCCATGACACCAGTCAGAGGAGGTGAATTGTCTCACAGCAGAGCCAGTTATCCTGGGGCCTGGGTCAGCTTTCTACGTTTGCTCTCTGTGGAGAAGTAAAATAGAAATGAGTGGGAAAGGGTCTTTACTTAGCTGTATTGTGATGTCTGACAGTGCCCAGCCAGCACTTGAGACGATCTGGTGACACACACTTTTAAGCACTGTGATCTATGGGTAATTTTACTACTATGACAACGGTCTTAGCTGAGAGCTCTGTGGACATTAACTGCTCTGAGCACGGCCATGGGCAATAACTTTCCCAGTATTCATCTGGGTTGTTATGAATAAAAGCCCATTGCCATGTCACGTTCAGTAACAACATAAGACACTGACGTCCGCTCCTATCTTCAGAAACCCATTCGCTCTCACAGCCTCCTGGCTGGACAGAGAAAGGGTACCAGTCCCAAAGGACAAATGGAGAAACTCAGGCACAGACCAGGGAGAGACGTACCCAGGATCATGCAATCCGTCAATGGGGCAGCTAGCCACAGAACCCCAGAGGTGTACTCCATATCCCCTGCTCTGGCCAGCCTGCTCCTGCCCTGAGACAAAAATGGATTATAGGAATCCAAATGCCAGTGATCTCTCTAGCCCTCTGGACCACATGGGCATGAGAGCATGAGCAATAAGCATATCAGATGCACACCTCATCCCTTGGAGGTGGGCATGAGGGAGAGACTCACTCTACATGCTGTGTCACAGTTCAGGGCAATTGCACCTGAGTCTAAGTCCAGAGTCCAGCAAGGGAATCCACTGTTGGTTCCAGACTCCGCAGCCATCACCTGTCCTGCATGGAGACATGCTGCCTTCTCCTAACTTACCGGGGTATTTCCAGGGTGACAATTCCCCAACTGTCCTGTGATCGCCTCACAACATAGTCTGCCAAAGCAGGCCTGCTTCACTTCCCTCCTTAAAGATGTGTCACAAGAGGATTGCCACACTGGTTAAGCTGCTGCACGGTTCTTTCTGAGCAAGAAAGTTTATTCTTAAAGTGAAAGCAGATTAAAACAAGTGCTAGTGCAAGAGATCACCCTTACTCCAGCCAGGCTCTGGCTGATGAACAAGTCCTACACAGGGCTTTTTCTGTGGTCACAAGCAATGTTCCTTGTAATCTTTTCCATCCTCATTTGGATTTTTTTTTTCATCCATGTCTGGATGGAAACTTTTATGTGCATGGAGACATGTGCAAAGGTGCACCACCAGTAGGAACAAGAATGGGTGCTCTGCTAAACCGCTGGGTGGCATTTGAATTTCTCCTGAGAGGCAGCACGAGTGCACAGCTTACAGGACACACTGGTCACAAGTTCTGAACAATCTCTCAGTCTTATGGGGCCTGAATAGGCCAAAACCCTTCCAACTCTTTCCTAAGTTTTACGCCCACACACCCTTCCCCTTAGGGCACAGGTTTTGTCCATTTGCTGGGTCAGAAAGAAAGCTCTAAGTCATTTAAACTTAGGTGATTTAGTCCTTTGTGTGCTGGCCTCTAGAGAAGCCATTTTGATCCATTATGTGCAAGTCTCTTAAGACAGGGAGTAGAGGTTCCTCTTGGAAAGTGTTGCACCCTGAGTGAATTGCCTAATAATCTCCCACTGGTTTTAATACCTGATTATCCTCATGGTTACCTTCCCCCATGGAATAACAAACAATCCCTGGCCCCTACACTACATACATTGAATTCAATAAGGCTTGTCCAGGATATTGCAGGAAATTGCCACCTCTGTCTCAGTATGCAAAGGATCAACATAAGGGGGCAAGATGTGGGATGGGTGCTCTCTCAGAGGTGGACATTGAATGGGCAAGGCATGGATTGTCTGCTGTGCTCACTGGCCATGTCCCTTATGGAAGACTAGTGATTTTGTTGTTCTATAGCTCATCTCATGACAACAAGTCACAGTCTGCCTTATGGTGTATGGCCTCCTCGTCAACACTGTGCCATGCACTTGCTGAAGCTGTTGAATTCTGCCTGCGCTCCCTCTAGCTCCCCACCGTGGTCCTCTGCCACCTCTCTCTGGAGTACAGCAAGGTGAATGGAGTGCAGTAGAGGTGCGATTTATGGAAACACTGGGGCAGCCGGATGCCTCTTCTCCTTTTCTGATCACCTCAGTTGTTGCTTTTGTGAACATCTCATAGGAAAGCAATGAGAGGGTAGGTCTGAAACCCCTTTGTACATCTCCCAGAGCAAGCACTAGCCAGCAACCTAGCTCTGTCATCCCAGGGAACCTGCTCTCCTTGGAGTCCAGTCAAGGTTACTTACTTCCTAGGCATCAAGACAGGCTGGAGGGAGAGAACCTGGAGCTCTGGACATTGGTGATTCTGAGCAGACCTTCAGACAGTGCCTCATAGAGGGGGTCTGTGTGTGTGCGCACCATCCAGGCTTGCGTATGGGTCTTTGTGCACCTGCTCTCACTCATCTGCTCTCCTGTCTGCTGCTCCCCATCTTACTCTCACTCTAGTCCTGCCTTTCACTGACACTCTACTTTTCGTTCACCTCCTGTCCCCTCCCTCAACCCCCCCTCAGTGATTTCAGAGGCTATGTGCAGGGGGCTGAAGGAAATGCCAGTCACACTTTCTCTTTGCAGCAAGCTCTGAAGTAACAGCTCTTCTCCAGAACTCAAACCACAAAAAAGTTTAGTCGGGTTCTACTAGCGATGCTCAGACTCAGAGCAGCTTCCGAATCCCCTTTGATGCACTTCTAGTGTTTCCAAGGAGAAGCAAATGAATGTAACTGTATCCTCTTCCCAACTCCACACAGAGCCTCTAATGGGCCACATACATTATTCACATACCCCCTGATTTTATTAAAGAATGAATGTAGGATTTTGAAGTTACCATAATTTTTGGAACAACAGCAACAAAATACTCTTTGGCAGTAACTTTAAGGGCAGTGAGCTCTCTCTCTCTCTCTTTCTCTCACTCACTCACTCTCTCTCACACACATACACACACACAAAACATTCCCCTCCCCCCATGTTTCAGTACTTCCATTTGTGCCAGATACACAATACTGTACAGCATGGGTTCCCAAACTGGGGGGCGTGAAGGAATTCTGGGGGGGCACAAGGTGACCCAGCTCCCCCGCCTCCTCCTGATCAATCTCCTTGCTATTTTTGTTTTTCGGCCCCGGTCAGTTCCTTTTTTTGTTGCTGGGGTGGGGAGGGGGTGTGAGGGTTTCTCAAAAATCAAAAAGGGGGCATAATGCCGAAAATGTTGGGAACCACTGCTGTACAGTGACATAAATGCATGCAATACTTGTGTGGATCATTTACAGCTAGGCAGGGTACTGGTCTCACAAACATTGCAGTAAGGGCATAAATAATCACAGCTGCAATTATATCACGCAACACACAGTCAGACTTTGGAACTGACCGACTGAGGATGTTGTGAAGGCCAAGACTATATCAGCATTCAAAAAGAGCTAAATAAATTCATGCAGAATCAGTCCATCAATGGCTATTCGCCAGGATGGGTAGGAATGGTGTCCCTAGCCTCTGTTTGTCAGAAGCTGGGAATGGGCAACAGGATGGATCACTTGATGATTTCCTGTTCTGTTCTTTCCCTCTGGGGCATCTGGCATTGGCCACTGGTGGAAGGCAGGACACTGGGCTAGATGGACCTTTGGTCTGACCTTGTATGGCCCTTCTTATGTTTTTATGAAATGCAGAGGGAAGCAGCAAAGCAACACAGTACTCTGTGACTGGTCAGCACAGCAGGCATACTGGTAAGTTGGTGCCCTCTACTCACTAGCTGTTGGAGGACTCAGCATTTCTTAGCTTTAGGGGCCTGCTTTCACAGCTTTGTACCTTGTTTTTATCTTAAAGGTCAATTTTTGTCTTTTTTCCATTTTAAAAAGCATGTGTAATAGGGCCAGGCATTGCCAGGGCAGCCAATCTGTGGAGCTGGTCATAGGGATGTCACTGCCCACTGAATAGGCACCACCACCTTGGAATTGGGGAGAGGGAGACACATAGAGAGGATTATATTAGTAGATTTAAAGCCACAAGGGACCTTTAGATGATCTAGTCTGATCTCCTGCACAACACAGGACATAAATCCTCACCTGAGATTCCTGCATCAAGACCACAGCTCTTGGCAGAGCTTTTTGAAAGACTTGCAGTCTTTAAAGGCTTTAAGCAATAGAAAATCTACCAGTCCCCTACAGATGAGACAAAACCTTTAGGAATCAGAAATAGGGGAAAGGTAGCCCCCCCTCAATTCTCTCCACTATGTTGCTCCCAGGACAAGGGAGACAGACAAGTTCATCTGCCAGCATGCCAACCAATGTCAAATTGGCCCAGCTAAAAAAATCTGTGGACCAGTGACTTTTGATCCAGATCACTGAATTGCAGCATCTGTATGTATAAACATAGATTCATAGACTCTAAGACCAGAAAGGGCTATTATGAGCATGTCATCTGACTGCCTGCACATCCCAAGCCACAGAACTCACCCATCCACTCTTATCCTCTGCCCGAGTTACTGAAGTCCTCAAATTTTCATCCAAAGACTCCAAGTTACAGAGTTCCACCATTTACTGTAGTTCAAACCTGTACCCTGTGCTGCAGAGGAAGGTGAAAACCAATCTCTGAATCTCAACCAGTCTGACTGGGGGAAAATTCCTTCCTGAACTCAAATATGCTGATCAGTTAGGCCCTGAGCATGTAGGCAAGGCCTACCATGCAGACACCTGGGAAAGAATTATCTGCGGTAACTCCAAGCGCTCCCCATGTAGTGTCCGGTCTCTAGCAGCTGGAGATATTTGTCATAGATGGGCATATGCCATGCTTGGCAAACTCATTGCACCATCCCCCTCCAGAACCTTATCAAGCTCAGTCTTAAAACAGGTTTGGGGCACTGGAACACTTTTATAATGGAGATGCTCCATATGATAGAAACCACATGAACCCAGGGGGTGCAGCAGCACTCTCCACGCACCTCTAGTTCTAGCACCTATGAACATGATAGATTTTTGCCTCCACTCTTGGAAGACTGTTCTAACCTCTGATGGTTAGAAACCTGCACCTAATGTTAAATCTGAATTTCTTGATGGCCATTGTACAGCCATTTGTTCTTGTGCCAATATTGGCCCTAACTCCACCCCCACCCTGGTGTTTATCCCTCTGATGTATTTATAGAGAACAATCCATATCTCCCTGCAGCTTTTGAGTTGTTAGGCTACATGTGGGATAGATGCTTCCCCAGCCTCAGCCCTGTGCTGATCACAGTGTATGTGTGTGTGAAGCTAGGTCTAGACTACAGGGCTTTTTCCAATTGTTTTTGCAGAAGAGGCTTTTCTGCCATTTGGCCCAGTCTAGATAGGGCCAAATGGCAGAAAAGCCTCCTCTTTTGGTGGAGCCCTTATGTCTCGTGAAATGAGGTATACAGGGCTACCCAAAAGAGAGTGTTTGGTCTTCTGCAAAAAAAAAGCGGAAGATCAAATGCATTCCTTGGACGTGGTGGGTAAACCTTGTAGTCTAGACATAGCCTGAGAGAGTATTACCACTCTGTGATTACTGGTAGCACCCCCAAAACACCCTACATTTTCCCAGCACAGAAGCATGCTCCTTATCCCAAGGAATTCACAATCACAGTTGCAGGCAAAATGCTGTTCTTTCTTGTTATAGCAGCGGTCTCCAATCTTTTTAAACATGAGATCGCTTTTTGGATTTAAGCGCAATCCATGATCTACCTCAAACCCAAAAACCCCTGCCCCATTTCCTCCCCACCCCTCCTCCGAGGCCCCACACCTGCTCACTCCATCCTCCCTCCCCCATCCTCCCCTTCTTTTATCAGGCAGGAATTTGGAGTACAGAGAGATTCAGGACTGGGGCCAGGGTTCGGAATTCAGGTTCCAGCTGGGCCCCACTTACCAAAGGTGGCTTCTGAGTGGTGGTGCAGGGAGCTATGGCAGGCTCACCCCTATCCTGGTCCTGCACCACTCCCAAAAGCAGCCAGCAAACTCTCTCCATGCCTACCTCCTTTGCTCTGTGGAGATGGGGTACAGGGTGGAGCATGGGGCACCCTGAGATCAGTACCCCACTTCCTGTTCTTTCCATGCCCTGTACAGCAAGCAGGAGGCTCCCACAGGTGGGGGGCAGCTCCAAGGCAAAGGGCAGGAGCAGCACGGCAGTGCTGAGAGGGGCAGCTGAAATGCCGGCGAAGTCTCCTGGCCAAACCTCTCAGGATCACCTGTCAAATGCTCCAAGATCTAGCAGTAGATCCTAATTTATTGTTTGGTGACCACTGTGTTATAGGGTGGGTCTTCCCCTTTGTTTCTTTGGGAGAATGGATGGAAGGACCAAGGTGAGAGGGCGGAGTGGGGGGATTGATAACAGCAGTGCAAACAGAGGGGAACAAGGAAAACATCTAGTCCAGCAGGGTGGGGCAGCCAAGGGGACACAGAGGAAGAAGAGGGGAAGAGAATGGTTGCCGTCTTTTGCCTAACCCCTTTTTTCCCCCCAACAAAATATTGTGCTGTTTCTTTGGCTGCAATGGACATTTTCACTGAAAACTTTTCCTGGTCAAAATTTTTCAATTACTCCCTCCCCCAATTATTTTGGTCTCTTCCTCCCACACCTTTTACAGCTGTGAAAGAAACAGGCATGTGGGTGGAGTGGGCAGGGGCAGGGTTGATTTTTGTTTTCATTTAGTCAGAAAAATCCACAAAGTATTCCAGAACAAAACACATTTCCCCCTCATTTTCTTCAGAATGGAAAGAAGGGAGCAATTTGCAGCCAGTTGCACTGAACTCGGGTCCCTTTCATTGACTGTGTTTTTGTGGCTGGCATCCTGGTTCTTTATGCTGGTGGGAAGAGGTGGCTGCTTGGAGTCCCTGTTCTATCAGCCCTGCTGGCTTCTCTGGATTTTACAGGCCGCTCCCCCATGCACAAAAAATAGCCCCAACTTTACTAGGGCAGTGGTCACCAACCAGTAGATCGGGATCTACTGGTAGATATTGGAGCCTTTGACAGGTGATCCTGACAGGTTCGAATGGGAAGTGCCAGCACTTCAGCTGCCCCTCTCAGCACTGTCATGCTGCTCCTGCCCTTTGCCTTGGAGCTGCCCCCCACCTGTGGGTGCCTCTTGCTTGCTGTGCAGAGCATGGTAAGAAGAGGAAGTGGGAGTACTGATCTCAGCGTGTCCCTCCCTCCACCCTGTACCCCATCTTCACAGAGCAAAGTGGGCAGGGATGGAGAGAGTTTGCTGGCTGCTTTTGGGAGTGGTGCAGAGCCAGGGTAAGGGTGAGCCTGCCTTAGCCCCCTGCACCACCACTCAGAAGCCACCTTTGTTAAGTGGGCCCAGCTGGAGCCTGCTTTCCAAACCTGGCCCCAGTCCTGAATCCCTCCTGCACCCCAAATTCCTGCCTGATAAAAGAGGGGGAGAATAGGAGAGGGAGGATGGAGTGAGCAGGGGCGGGGCCTCAGAGAAGGGGCGGGATGGAAATGGGGCAGGGGTTTTTGGGTTTGAGGTAGGTCCTGGATTGCACTTAAATTCAAAAAGTGATCTCATGTTTAAAAAGGCTGGAGACCACTGCACTAGGGTATGTACACAGCCCTTCTGCGTCCTTCCTCCTCCTCTTCCCGGCCCCTGGGCCTGTCTGCTTCACACCAAGATCTGGCATCCCACAGCAAACAATTTCATTTCAATAGCCAATCCTTTCAGAGAGCCCCCAGCAGGTATCTGTCCCTATTAGAAATCTTATTTGCACTGGAGGAGAGTGCAAATTATGGTCTCTCTCTCGGACACGGATTGCAATGCGGGGAGAGGCATGGAGCACAAGCTGCCATTGTTAATAAGGGGTGGGCGGGCGGAGCGGTAGGGAGCCCTGGGTGGCAAATAAAAGAAAACAGTAACTGATGTAGCGAAGGCAAGAGCGGTGGCCTTTCGAGTACTCCGAAGCAGCCTCTGAGAGCCCCGACAGCGCAGGAACAGCAGAAGCAATGCAACAGGCTGTCACAGGATGCGGGGCTCTCTCCTTTTTGTCTGGATTTGTAAGGCAGCGATCGAGTGGGAGATGCGGCTGTTTGACAGATACTGTGGATGGACAGATACTGCAGTGCGGCTAGAAGAAACAGATACTGCAGCAGAGAAAGACGCAGCCTCAGAGGGTTTGGGGTGGTTAGCGGAAAGTGTTGGGGGGTAGAGCAGTTCAGGGTTCTTCAGGGAAGGGTTACCAGCAATTCCTAGTCAGGTGTCCCCTGCAAGCACTTGCGCTATCTCTTTTCACCTCCCTCACGCCTGCTCAGGGCCGGATTAAAAGGGGGGCTAGCCAGGCAGCTGCCCGGGGCGCCAACCTATGGGGGGTGCCTGATGGCAGCTGTAAGGGGCGTCACGCGCCTGGGGCCGGGGGCACCCCTTAGAGCTGCAATCAGGCGCCGTGCGCCTGATTGCAGCTGTAAGGTACACAGCGCAGTGGGTGGCAGGGCAACACATGCTCCATGCACCCGGGGGGGAGCCGCGCATGCGTCACGTGCCCGCTGTCTGGGGGGCAGGAATGGCTCGAGCCGGCCCTGCACCTGCTGCACAAGAAGTGTGTAGCAACCCACGTGAACTCACCAGACACAGAGCTGCCTGGCGAAAGGCAGACGGCTCGAGGAAGGGGAATAGCACCCAATGCAAGCCGATTTCCAATTCCTCCGAAAGAGGCAGAGCTGTTAATGAAAGTCCCCCTGGAGGCTGACAGTGTGTTGAGAGCACCACTGGCTCCAGCCCTTGGGGGTTGGAGCACAGCACCAGACCCTTTTCTGAATGGACACAATTCCTGTTCAAGGGTCACTTCTGTCTGCCCTTGGGGGCGTGGCTAAGATGTTGGGGTGCTGCAAAGTGCAAAGAGGGCTTGTGGCTGAGACAGCTTCTACTCAGGATTCCTTTTCAGCTGGGAGACCTGCTACCCGCAGAATGGGAGCAGGGCAGGGCTGGCCTCAGATGCACATGAACTGAGCCCGCCTTCAGCATTGGGGATTCTGTTAACTCATTAAGCTGGCTCTGCTTTCAGGCCATCAGTTAGCAAAGAACAAGCAGATGACAAAAGTCTAAAGGTGTGTTGCCTAAAGGCTCTGACCTGTAGATGTTTCTATCACTGTAACACTTGGTGACTCTCATTCTAGCTTGTCATACCAGTCTTTGTCTTGAACTGTATTGCAAAATGAATGATGAAAATGACTGGCTTGGACCTGCCTATGACTCCCAAGGGCCTACGTGTTACAACAGAAACCAGCGCTTATTGACAACAAAGATCAGAGAGTGACATGCACTGCCCAGAGCTTATACTGGGATCCGTGCCTTTGGAGCAAGCAGGTTTCGAGTTTCAGAAGAATGCTGGCCTGCTCAGAAAACTCGGCACTCCAAACAACCTGGGCATCAGGCTATGAGCAGGGTTCAACTATGCCCAGGTTCTGCTATGTGTGGACTAAACTAACAACTCTGAGCAGCGCTCAGTATGCAGGGCAGGGTGAAAGGCCCCATATACTCTCGGAATGTCTGACTACCTTGGGGCAGCTGGCTAGAACAAGGTTGGATCCACTCTGCACAGGGGAGAATAAACTCTTGCTGCTCTGGTGATCTCTAGGTCTCCTTCTGAAGGAGATGCCAAGAGAAACCCAATTCCATGATGATGGGTACAGTGTAAAAACAAAAATGGAAAGGAGTGGGCTTGTCTACAGAAGGAAGCTTGACTAGTTACTCTGGAATAATTGTACTGGTGTAGTTAAAATGATATAGCTATATCAGTATAATCCCTATTATAATTAAATCCTTATATCTTATACTGGTACTTTAGTATCAGAGGCACTTTTCAGTTCCACTTAAGTCCCTGCCCAAGTGAGAGAGAGACAGAGAGAGAGAGAGAGTGTAGGGGTGGTCTAAGTTCCTGTAAGCAGAGCAACCGTACAGCTGCCTACTTAGAGCTACATAGGCACTCAAGACACCCACCCCTAGCCCAGCCTTCAGCCTGCCATGGCTGGGGAAAGGACAGCCTGAACCGGGGCCTCTCCTCCAGCCCAAATGCAACCATAGCCCAGGTGACCAGCCCTCAAGTCCCCCTGCTATAGCCCAGACAACACGGACCTGGAGTCCCTGTGATGGACCCCCACCATGATTTATGAAATGGACTTCTGGACACAAATATGCATAACTCAAAGATGCTTTGGACAAATTGTTTCATGTAACCTATTAATGTCATAATCTGCTGGATAGTAGCAGAGAGGTAGCCATGTTAGTCTGATCTTGCTAAAACAAAAGGAAAAACTATATAGAACTTTAAAGACTAACAAGATGGTTTAATAGGTGATGAGCTTTCGTGGGCAGACCCACTTCCTCAGATCTGTTCCTCAAATCTGCTGGATCTGTTTATCTTATTATAGGATATGTATCACTCTTCTAAGTGAAGTTAGAGATATGGAATATGGAATGGTTTATGGTTTTAAATGTGCAAATGAAAGCCATCAAGGCTGTTACCCTCCATGTCTAGATGACCAATTGTAAACCATCTCCTTTGTTCTCTAAATCTTAGCAGTGATTGATCTGAGGAAATCACATGTCCACCCCAACTAGTGGGGCTGACTAAATAATGGAAGGGTAGAATGTAGAAACAAAATTCCTGTTCAAAGGGGAATCTTTAAAACAATAGGAAACTAGCAGGTCTTGAGGTCTTTTGGCTGGCATGACACACCCAAGGGAGGGAACCAAAGACCCCGGGGAAAAGGAGACTTCCCTGGTTTTGAAGGTTTAACTGGAAAAGGAACAGTTTTAGGGTGAGTTTATAATGAGTTTGTAATAAGTTTGCACTGAGGTTTTAGTGTTAGAATTAGCTAAGCATTTTCTGTTATTTTTAATTTCTAATCTACTTTGCTCTGCCTGTTCTCATTTATAACCACTTAAATCCTACTGCTTGTACTTAATAAAATCACTTTTTTCTACTATCAAGCCTGTGTAAATAATTGTTACTCAGGGGAGCAAACAATGTGTACATTACCCCTTTCACTGTTAAAGGGGGCTTATCTAAATAGTTCATTTGCGGTTCTGATCCAATTTAGGGAGTGGTGTCCCAGGAAGGTGGGCCCAAAACTGCATTTTCCTTGGACCTGAAGAGTTTCAGTGTCTCTATCGCTTCTTGGAGGCAAGGAGGGGGTAGGGATCTCAGCTCTGTGCCTTGGCTGGAGGAGACCAGGGAGCTGGCCCAGCAAGACAGAGCGGTGAGAAGCCCTAGAGAGCAGGAAGATGAGTGGCAGTGGCCTTGTCAGCACCCAGGGAAGCAACCCAAGGGGTGACCATACCCCATCACAGTTCCCCTGCTGCAGCCAGAGCAAGTTGGTCCCAGAGCCCGCCCTCACCTACCTGCACCCCAACCTCTTCCCCAACCCCACCCCAGAGCCCACTGCTCCCTGAGCCATCCTTAGGGGAATGCAGGGCCTGGAACAATCCCTCCCACCTTGCCTTAGGATCCACCATATCCCACTCTTTCAGCTCCTGCTACACCTCCACTCCACCTCTTTCCCCAAGAACCTGCCCTGGCTCCACCCTCATCCCACCTCTTCCCACCCCTTCCCTGGGGAAAAGGTGGGGCAGCTCTGCTGGCTCCCAGCTGCGTGGCTCCACTTCCCGCTGCCATTGGTGAGTGTGGGAGGTGATGACATCTGTTACCCCAAGCTGCCTCCCCCAAGTGATGTGCCTGGGAGTCAGAAAGCAGAATGGCCTGGGTCCGGTCACTGCTGCTGCCTATGAGTAGAGGGGAAGGCCTGACCTTTGCTGATGGCCCAAGATTCTCCTCTAGTCCCCTGGGCCCTGCAGAGCCCCCCCAAAGTGTGGGACCTGGAATGGTTGTCTCAAACCATCCTCTGGATTGGCTAGCTCTGCCCACACCCCCAGCCAGAGTTCTTGAACCTAACCCTATGGCCCAGTCCTGAGCCCCTCATCCCCAGCCCCACCCCAGAGCCTGCACCTCCAGCCACAGCCCTCACAGTCCTGCAACCCAACCCTCTGCCCCAGGCCTGAGCCCCTTCCCCCATTCAGAACCCTTTAGCCCCTACCCTTGGCCATATGAATGTTGTAATGTGAACCAACATGAAGATGATGTGTTGCACATCAGCTCCACATTGGTGCACATAGCAAATTTATTCCACTCGGGGGTGGGAAAAAATAAAGGCACACTGGCAGTGTTACACCAGTAGAATGATGCCAGTTTAAAGCCACATTTTATTTTATATACTGGGCCAATGTGGGGGCAGGGAGGAGAGGGTCATTTAGCCTAGGCCTCAAGTTCAAAGGGGGCCTCAAAGTTAGACACTTGTTACATTTTTGGCATTTGGTAAGGTTTGCAACTTGTTTTTATGCCCATCCGGATCAAATGTGATACACTGTCTCAGGCTAGAAAACAATTTGTCAAACAAAAAAATATTAAAATTATGTCAAAAAAAATTTGGTTGCCTTATTTTGTTTTCACGTGTTATCATTTTTTATTTTTACTACAGCTAGGAGCCTCAAAAGTTGGAAGTAGCCCAGGCTTCTCTGGGCCTCTGAGAGGGCCTGTTTATACCCCACTCGACAAAGGGATAAGTTCATTAGACCAGGGTCCCCTCATTTTATTCTATTTGTGCAGCCCTAAGCACTAAGATTGCCACCTGTCCAGGTTACCCCGGGGTCATCTCTTTTTTGACATGGGAGTCCTGAGAATTTTGTGAGGGTGCTCCGTACACACTCACAGATTTATTGGCCCACCATCATCCAGGAGGGCCCAGGTTTTTTACCTTAGTGGTGGCAGCCCTCCCTATCTAGAATATAGCAGCAGTTGGCCCTGGGTGTTGCTTGCTCCAACCTCCAGGAATAGTAATACAATTTACCCTGAGCATCACGTCTGTCCTGGGACAAGACCTGTCCCCACAACTTCACTGTGTCACAAGGATAAACGAAAGCCCTCAAATCGGTACCCCCGCCCCGCCCCATCCCATCCCATCCCATCATATCCTCTCCGCCTCAAGGGTAAAGGCCCAGCCTGCTGGGTGCAGGGAATTCTGCAGCAGAGCCCGGAGCAACTGAGATCTCTCCTACTCCCTGCAGCGTGCATGAGGCAACATAACCCGGCCCCCAGTCCTCTTGCAGCCGGGGCCTTGCCCACAGCTGCGCGGGGACCCCGAGCCCAAAGGGCTGCCTGGTCCCGAAAGCAACGATCCCACTACAGGAGCCCTGCCGGAGAGGGGCGCCCGGGGAACCGGTCCCACGCGCTGCAAAGCAGCCAGCAGCGACCAGCCCAATCACGCCCCTTCATGCAAATCGCATCCTACCCCCCCGCCCCAGGAGCCAATAGGCGGAGGGGGCGGAGCGTGCAGGCAGGACTTGCCCGGGCATGTGGGAGCCATTGCTGCCGCTGCTTCCGGGAACGCCACGTGTGGGGAGCCGGCTCGTGGGGTAAGAGGTGCGGGGGCGCCGGCCCAGGGGGCCACAGCCCGGGTGAGTGAGTGGGGGCTGGGCTGGGCGAAGGGGTCGCAAGTAGGGGCCCCTTCCTCCTGCGCACGCTCTCTGTCCGTCCCAGGCCCCTGCCCAGGGGAGAGCTGGCACCGCGGAGCCCAGCCAGGGGGACTGGGGCAAGAGTCAGCTCTGGCCGGGCCAGCTCATCCCCCCCTCTTGTGGCCGTATCATTCCTGTGCCTCGGGCGAGGCTGGCCCCCAGGCCCGAGCTGTGACTGTTGCAGGCTCGGCCTGCGCTCTGGCCAGGCCTGACTGAGTCACCACTAGGGCATATAAGCCACGCTAAGGCCTGACAGCTCTGTGACACTCCCCAGCTTCTCTGTCAGCCACAGAAATTGGGCCAGTTAAATATATTCCCTCACCCCCTTGTCTCGTGGGACTGACTGTGCCTTCCACAAGACTGTGATAAAGCCCAGGCAGACACATCATTCACTTTTGCCACTGAGGGATGCCATGTGTCCCCCTTTTTTTTTCTTTTTCTGCCTGGTCAGAAAGGGATCCTGGCAGCTCTGGTCTAAGGACTAAGTCAGGCTCCTTACCTGCTTGGCTCCTGGAAGAGGCTGCTAGGTCCCCGCCTCCATCCCAAGTGCTGGCTCTGCAGCTCCCATTGGCTAGGAACATTGAACATAAGGGTAGCATGAGGAGCCTTCTTGCACGTAGGAGTTGCAGGTACCTGATATCCGCTTCCTAGGAGCTAGAGTAATTGCTGCCGGTACCCAGAACCCCCTCTAGCATCTCCAGCCCCTGTCCAGAGGCAACGTCTGCACCCAAACTCCCTCCCAGAGC
Organism: Apalone spinifera; assembly: GCA_030068395.1. Taxonomy (NCBI): domain Eukaryota; kingdom Metazoa; phylum Chordata; order Testudines; family Trionychidae; genus Apalone; species Apalone spinifera. Next base: position 21,009,780 of record JANRFK010000875.1, on the reverse strand, counting down.
CTTTATATCACCCACATGTGTGTGCATACACACACACCTGCCCCAGCCTTGAGCCCTCTCCTGCATCCCAAACCCCTCATCCCTAAGCCCTCCCCAGAGCTGCACCCACCACCAGAGCCCTCACCTCCTGCACCCAAATGTCTTGTCTTAGCCCTGTGAAAGTAAGTGAGCGAGGGTGGGTGAGAGCAACTGCTAGAGGGAGGTGGGTGGAGCTAGCCCCTTGGAGCAAGGAAAGGGTGTTTTGTGCAATTAAAAAATTGGCAGCCCTATCTCCATTCATCTGTGAGGAATGAAACAGTTCCTCTCAAGTCCAGGCAAGGACCATCTCTTTACCAGCCACTGACTAACCCTGTGCTGTGGTCTATTTTGGCAGGATGCCTTGTGGCCAGGGTTTAATGCCAGGTGTTGTGAGCACTGCGAAGGCCTGCGAGGTGGGACAGAAGGGGGCTGATGGCCGGTTTCTCAGGTACTCCAATGCCAGGTGGGATCTGTGCTGCCCTCGCTCCAAAACCCACCTGGCTCACGGAGCACAAGAGGAAGATTGTGTCTTGCTGCAAAGCCAGAATAAAAAGAAGAGTCGGAAACACCAGCGGTTTATGGAGCGTAGGGCTCTGCTTGAGCAGAGGGGGCTATTGAGACCCAAATTGGGACATGACACTGAGCCAATGGCATTCAGACAGTCCAAAGGGGGCTCAATAAACAAGGAAGCCAGTGGATGTGACAAGCCAACCAGTGGGACTGTATCTCTCGTGAACAATCAGTCTGTAAGGAAAGTCCATGTAAAGCTCGCAAAGCTGAAGCGGGCTCTGCTAGTCCCTCCAGGGGGCACGGCTGAGCAATGCTCCCTTTCGTTTTCCCAAGACTCAGAGAGCAGGTTATCTTTGCCTGGCAGCTCCAACTCAGGAAGAGCTTCTTTGTCCTGCTCACTGCAGAGACCTGGGAAGTGCGTAGCCATTGATTGTGAGATGGTGGGCACAGGCCCTGGCGGGAAGGTGAGTGAGCTGGCACGATGCACAGTGGTAAACTACGACGGAGATGTAATCTATGACAAATATGTCCGACCGGAGCTTCCCATTGTGGACTACAGGACTCGCTGGAGTGGAATCACCAAGCAACACATGCAGAATGCTATCCCCTTCCGGACTGCACAGAGAGAGGTAAGCAAGGGGTGAGGTGTGTGCATCGATGTATAGTCTGAACAAAGGCTAGGTTTCATCCTCTCTGTAAGAAGTTGTCAATGCACTGCTTTGCCAAGATGATGGGGTGTTGCTGTTCTAAGACCAACTGGCAGGTGACGTGCAAACAACCAGAGTCCGTCATTTGCTGCCTTCTCCTACCAGGAGATATTAGAAAAGCACCGTAATTTGGAGACATAAACGTAGGACTAGAAGCCAGGAATTCCTAGTTTCTAATCCTTGCTCTGGAGATGATTTGTTGTGAATCAGCCTTGAGGTGTGAGATTCTGTACACGTGTGCGCCTTCCCTCCCGCTCTTTTGCCCCTTCACCAAATTTCCAGCCTGCCCTGAAACCAGAAAATGCTTTGGAACTTAGTGTCTCTGGGAATTGTAGCTCTGATTCTTCAGTGACTATGTTGGGGCAGTTGGGATCTGTGACCTCAGAGTGGTATGACTGGTTTTGAGGTTGGTTAGAGCAGGAGAATCCAAAGTCAGTGCAAGGAAAGACTCTTAAATCCCTCTTAATCCTGCTGTGATGCCCACTAATCACCTCTTGACACTTTCAGGTCCTGAAGATCTTGAAAGACAAGATTGTGGTGGGACATGCCATCCACAATGACTTCCGAGTCCTGAAGTATTTTCACCCCACAAGCCGCACTCGAGACACCAGTCGAATCCCTTTGCTGAATCGGAAGGCAGGATTCCCAGTGAAAGTCAGTGTCTCTCTCAAGAGCCTGGCCAGGCAGCTGCTCCACAAACATATTCAGGTAAGGGACCCTCTGGGCCTGGAAAGCAGGATTTGGGGAGTCTTTAACTCCTTCACTGCTGAAATGGCTACGGTTGCAATTGAACCTGTGAAGGTAGGCCCTGTGGGAGACCATGTGGACGTTGGTGTCTGCATGTGAGCGGCAGGATGGTCTAATCAATGGATAAGGTGTTAGCTGGGCTATGAGAAACCAGGGTTCAATTCCCTGCTGTACCACAGACTTCCCTCATGGCCTTGTGCAAGTAATTTGGTTTGTGTCCCTCTATTCCCCATCTGTAAAATGAGGATGACAGCAGTGCCTTGCGCTGTGGTAGTGGGAGGGTAAATCCATTACAGATGTTGAAGTGTGCAGGCCCAAATCCTCAGTCATTGAACTCCCAATGACTTCAATACATCACAGGCTATGGGGTGCAGATACTGTGGCAATGGAGCACCCAGAAAACATTTTAAATAGACTGACCTGCAGATCTGATTGTGAGATGGAGCCCAGGGTGTGTGTGAAGTCCAACAAAATTTGCCATTACTCTGGTGGATAAGGGGCATTTGGGAGCTTGTCTCTGGGGCCTTCACCAACCATTGACTCTGGCATGGCCTTTTCTCTTTGCCCTCAGGTTGGCCAGAAGGGACACTCGTCAGTAGAGGATGCTCGGACTTCCATGGAGCTTTACAGACTGGTGGAGGTCCAGTGGGAGCAGGAGCTTGCCAGCAGTCTACCCGCCAGTCCCCCTAGCACTCCTACGGACAGCTGCACAGATAGTGACCATTACATGGAGGACCAGTACTGGCCCAAAGACCTGAATGTAGATTGCAAATGAAATTCTCAGGCTCCAACTTTTCCTCGAGGGGTTTTCCTCCTTCAGCTTTTAAACTTGGAGCAGCTGTTGGCTCCCCCACCATGGCAGCTTGGTGGTGGTACATGAGATCTTGAAAACGACACCGAGCCATGCAATTGGATTGCTCGTGCTGGACAAATAGCAAACGTAGGTTGAAAAGTACTGGACTTCCAGCTTAAAAACTTGAAGTGTTAGTAAGAGAAGGAAATGAACCCTCCCAACCCTGTTCTCACCTGCCCAGGCCCTATAATGTCCTTCCCCTGCTTGAACACTAGAGAGAAGTAAAAGGAGATGAATTTGGGAAACTCTGCCTTTCGTTGGCTGCTAGGAACCTGTGTTGGTGCCTTGGCTGTCCATAGATTACACTGCAAAGCATGATGTGGGGCATCTCAGTTGTCTAGTAGATACAAAAGAGGAAAGGGTAGGAGGGCTGCAGGTGCAGACTTTTCAATGGCATGGAGTGCTATTGACTAAAGATGGCTCTGGGACCTGGTTCCCTACATGCTCCCTAATTCCCACCACAGGTTGGCTTGCCTGGTGTGTTACAGGCAGCTGTTTCTTGTTAGAGCACTGCCAAACACTTGAACCCATGGCAAAAGAAATGTGATTACACGTGTTTCTCAATGTCAGGGTCAAAATGCAGCTAATATTGCTGGGCTGTGGGAGTTTCCATTTCCGTGACCAGAGATGACACTTGCAGTATTTCTACACTGCAGTACAACTCTTGTGGCTGTTCCATGTGCAAGACTGGAGAGGGGTGGGGGGGGGGGAACCAAGATGGCTCTGAACTGTTTTTGTGCTCCCCAGACTCCTGCGACAGCAGTGAAATGGACTACCTGAGTCCCCATTAGTGCACAGGGCTGCTGTCACTTACACTGAGCTACCTGTGCCTGTAAAGCAGCAAACAATGGAGCCCTGAGCTCCAAGTCAGATCAGGTGCAGGGTCCTGGGTTTTTAAGCAGCTCCCCAGTGAGTTTGACTTGATAAAAAGCAGATGTGGCCCTTTTTTGCACAGCTTGTGGCTCCTGGGTTAAAATCTGACATGCCTGGCTTCTTTCAGTCCTCCCCACACGTGCTCCTGTGTTGATCATGTCAGATGTAAACCACCTGGGCAGATGCCAGGATTATTTCTCTGGGCAGCCCTTTCTGTCCTGTAGCACTCTAGGAGGATGCATGTGTGATAGCAGTGTCATCTGTTCCTGTCTGATGTGCTGAGATCAACCTTTAGCGCTTTGCTTTTTTTTTTTTTTTTAAACTCTGTTTCAAAATATAGAGAGACAGTGGAGCTCTGCCAAAGTCTCTAGGTGTTGCTACTGCAGTCTGTGTTTGTAATCTTCCTTGGCCAGTGGGCATCTAGTAGATGTAGAGCTGGGAGAGGGCAGCTCTCCTTATGTCCTCCCAGAGATGGGAAAAGCTCCATGTTTCCCGGGGGGGTGGGGGAGGAGAAGGGGAAGATTCCACGCCTCACGGTGTATGTGTATTGTGCAGAGCTAGGACTGTGCACGTCAGGGCTGACCCTCCCTGCTCAACCCTTTGGTTCTGAGTTAATGGGCAATTGCACTTTGAAGTGATGCAGTGGGGTAGAACCTGCCCAGGTGGCTATCAAAGGCTAAGGCCTGTCACTGCATAGAAATGTGACATACACTCCCCTCTGCCCCAACCTTCCTTCATGTGCCTATATTTAAGTGGTATGACCTTTGTATATGTGCTGCTGAGCTTTGGGCCTGCATCACTGCTTCCTGGGTTGAGTGAAAGGCTCAAAGGAGCAGGAAATGCTTCCAGTACGATGTCTGTGCTAGCAATCAGCTATACAATTTAAAAGGCTAAGTGCTTCTCTGGCAAAGCTAAAACTAGACTCTCCTTGGTGGGGACTCTGAATTAGCCACCAGAAAATCCCAGGCAATGCATTAACTTCCATTCTAGCGAGCCTCAGGTGGTTGTGCTTTGCACAAGGCTGAGTAACTATCACCAAGTACAATGATCTTGAAACTGCTCTGCCTGATGCCCTGTCGCTGTTCACAGATGAAACTTGCCCACAGAAATTAGCCAGAGCTGAGCAGTGGACAGTATCTTATTGAGCCATTGCCAGTATCCTAAGGCCGATTCCTGATACAGCTGTGTGGCCAGTGACAATCATGGCACTGAGACTATTCTGTGCTAGAGGAACTTGACTTTTTTGTTCTCTTCCCCCACAAAAAAATCTAATTATCTGGGGAGGGAGGTCAAATTTGTGGGAGGAGGAAGGGGTATGAGGATGGCCATAGATGTTGCCTACTTCTACCCATTCAGTTGTGGGACATTGCTCTGTGGTGATGGCTTCCTTTGTCTTCCTGTTACTAGTTTTGTCTCCTTCTGGGATAGTTTGACTATATAGGGTGGGAACCAGCCACCTTGCTTGGAATCCCCCTGCTTTCTGCTCAGTGATTGCTGTGTGAGGAGAAGCGTGCCTCTATATGCTTTCTGTAGGGACAGACCAGGGAGAAGGCAGATGGTCCAGCAGTGGGGGTTTTCCTGCCAATGCCTGCTCTTCCCAACAATCTACACTAACTAGTAGCAAAAAAGCCTTGGCTTTGAAGATGTTCCCAGTGAATGTACTAGGCTATAGTCTTCCTGAACGTGGAGTCTCACAGACTAAGAGATGGCATGAGGTTTTCCTCATCCAGTTTGCACCTTGGTTGTTTAACATGGTCCCACTGAAACAATAAAACTGGAGGAAGTTCAAAACCCAACTTCCTAGCCTCATGAGTGAGGGGCTCCCTGCCTGGGCACCAGGGTTGAGATGAACCAGAAAATGTAGTTCTAAGCTATGCATTTCTAGGAAAAGTGTGTAGTGCATAGTTGGATGCTAGAGGTTTAAAATGAAATATTTATATAATATATTTGTCAAATTGAAACTTACTGGTGAAAGTCTCTGTGTCTTGATTGGCCCTTCGTGGTCTCTTGGTGCTTAGGGGGTCGGGTATGATATTCTGCTGTGGTAAGGCCTGAGATTTCCGAGCATTTGACAGACAGCAGACCAGGCACTGCTGGGTGTGTACAGAAAGTAAAAAGAGACTACAAACAGGCCTCTTCAAACAAGTCACTTTCTATGGAGGGGCCAAATAAATAGCAACCTTAATTTAAAATGCTGTTCAAAGGTGGGACACTGGGGAGAAAATTCCCTGCCTCTGAGCTCTTCTGTTCTGAATGTTCCTGGAGGGGAGGAGGATCCCAAACATCTACAACCTGATCCTGTCTCCAGACAGCTTAGCAGTGGATTTCCTCCCCCAGCCTTTAGAAGATAAGAACACACCAAATCAGTGTTCTGTTTTCTAAAGCTTCCTTGGGAGAGGTGCCCCTTGCCTACCAGTTTCTTGGTCCTAGCCATAAAAGATGCCACCCTATTTGTTTCTGGCATGTTTCTCTCTCTGAGATAAGGGGGAGAGAGACAGCAAGCAGTTGTATCAGCTGTCGAAGGATCTTCTGATTGGGCTGCAATAGAGGAAGGTTGCCCTATAGTACTTTTCAATTGCTGAGAAGCAGCAGTGGTGACTCCTGTTAGTTAAAGATGGTGACATCTAAAACCTGGTGTTTCCAGTTAAAGGATCACTGGCACCTTGAAATCATCAGGTAAGAACAAATGAATCAATTTCATTTCGGAGCCTACACCTGCCAGTACCTGGGTTTTACAGTCCCACTTTCCTCTATTTACTTGGTTTTCCACTCCCTGGTGCTGTGTGACATACCCCCATGAGCTATTGGAAAACCCACTACCCTGAGGCTGTGTCTACAGTGCAGGCTTCTTGCGCAAGAATTGTTTTGCGCAAGAGTTCTTGTGGAAAAGGTCTTCCACAAGAGCACATCCACACTGCCATGTGCTTTTGCACAAGAGCGTCCATGGCAGTGTGGTGCTCTCTTGTGCAAGAAAGTTCTGATGGCTATTTTAACCATAGGGCTTTCTTCCGCAAGAAATTCATGTTGCCTGTCTACACTGCCGCCTTGGGGAAGAGCTCTTGCACAAGAGGGCTTATTTCTCGTGGGGAGAGGAATAACTCTTCGGGAAGAAGCCCTATTTTCCGACGCTGTACTGTAAGTTTACTTGCACAAGAATGCGTGTGCAGTGTAGACATCCGGCAAGCTTTTGCACAAGATCAGCTGTTCTTGTGCAAAAAGCCTGCAGTGTAGACATAGCCCCGGAGTATGAGTGCAAAGGCTGGGATATTTTTGCTGTACAATGTATGGTGGCCTCCTCTTTCAGGCTTATTGCATCTTCTGAAGATGAGAAGGCCCATGGCGTGCTAAGCATTTTTCAGCTGTTCTACTTGAAAGACAGGAAAACCCTATTAAAGGTTGGTGTATGTGTGGAGTTTTTTTTTTTTTTTTTTTTAAGAGTCCACAGGTATTCTGGGAGGAAGCATTTCCCACACCCTAGCATGGCAGAAGGGAGCTAGCTCACACAGATCACGCCTATACTTTAAAGAGAAGGAATGCTTGATCAGAATTGTGATGCTCATAAAGCAAGCTGCCTTGATCACACATTGTAAGAACAAGGTGAGCTTTGCAAGGGGCAGGAGGCTTGCTCAGCCTTATTTTCCCCAAAGCTAATCCTTATGTGAGTCATATGTGCGTTGGGTAGGATAATTTTATTTAAAATACCCTATGGTTGGTGTGCTGAAGCTGCCTCTTCGTCCGCCCTTCCCATCTACCTGAAAATGCTTTGCTTAAAGGAAAACTAGTCATTTTGATGACTGTGTTAGATAAGTGCAGAAAAATGAACTTAATCAGAATATAGAATGTGAACTAGGCAGCATAGTGCTTCAGCTATAAATACCTGTAAATATTTCCAGATCCCCATTCGTATGAATTGGGAACCAGTCTTAGGGGATGCTATCAAAATGATTCCACTATGAGAAGAGGGGGCTACATGTTCTGATATTCACCAATCCTGTTTTGTGAATATCTTTGAATAATGGTATGGACTGACAGGTTATTGGGGGGAGGGGTTGTGTGCACTTGGCACAGGCATTTGGGGCAAACAGATTTTTTTTTTTTTTTTTTTTTGGTTCATGTAAGTGGAGAGGGAAATGGCTCCTTTTTGTGCAAATAGCTGTATGTGCACATCACCAAAGGGTTTTGTGTGTCAATACAAGAATTCATTGTTGAAGGCAGAAGTACTTGCTCCTTATTAACAGCCCAATCAAGGAGGGCAAACACCCTCATATGACCCATCACTGACAATGGTTTGCAGGAAATCACCTGTTGGTTATTCACAAATTGAAATCTTCGGTAACATGGCAAACTAGAATGAATACATTTAGCAAACTGAGCCTTTGGGGAAAAGAGCTAGTCTCAGACGTAGCCTGGAGTAGTTCACCTGTCACAGATGTTAGATGCCTTAAAATTCCCTACAATACCACTCTCAAGACAGAAGCATCAGAGCTGCAGTAACATGTGCCTTACACTAACCCCCAACTTTCCTTCTCTGGCTACTGAAGATTCAGAGGGAGCGTAGAGACTCAGAAACACTGAAAATGTTACAGAATTTGTCTAAAAGGAGCTGTGAAGGTCTTCTATCTATTTTAGCTCTGGCTGTAGTTCCTGTGGTTCTGCCTCAGCACACATTTGAGAGATGCAGCCGTGTTAGTCTGTTTCATCAGAAACAACCAGGAGTCCTGTAGAACCTTAGTCTTTAAGATGCCACACAACTCCTCGTTTTTTGTCTCAGTACAAATCACCTGCATCGAGTTGGTGCTGCTTCCTCGATTACTTCACTTAAAAGAATCTAGGATGCTTTAAAACAGCAGTGTTTTAGCCCTGTTTCACATTGCACCATGGGCATGGAAAAGGGTAAATGCTCTACTGCGGTTTTCTTTTAAATTACCCCAAAAGTTCAGTTTCAATGTTTTTGCCGTGCTAAGGTAACCACTCTTCCCAAAGTTAATACACTGAGTAGGTGCCTGGCTTTGATGCGATATGGAAGTTTAGTGTGGGGGGGGTCTGAGGCTGTAGGGGCTTAAACTAACAGGACATCCTGCTGAGACACTAAACAGGGCCATGTTCTCACCCAGGTGTATGCGGGAGAGATGCAACTGGTTTCAAACTCAGTCATTTCCTCACCACTTACGTTTGCATTCTTTTCCAAGAGGTGCAGTGGAGATTTATCGTGAATTGTCCTGATTTCACCTCCCTGATGCTAATTACAGCCTGTTTCCTACAAGCAGGGAAAGTGCAAACACACAATGAGGGAGGGTGGGGGTGGTACAACAGCTGCAGAGAGCAAAGTAGGCTTATTGAAAATCACATTATTGTGTGAGTAACACAGAGAAAAGCCCAATCTTCTGACAAAAGTGACTACCTATGAAGTCCTGGTCCCCTTGAAGTCAGTCAAAGTCGTGCCATGAACTTCACTAGCTCCAGGATCTCAACCAAAGTGTTTGCTTATGCAGATGACAGGGTCACTGTGTGGGTGAGACAGAGAGATTGCAGGCAGAGGGTAGTTGCTGAGAGCGCAGGCAGGTAGCCAGCTCACACCTCGGAAAGCACATGGTCTCCCTAGCAACTTGCTTTTGGCTCCTTCCCCACCTGGGCATCATGAGACCAGGACTGGAAGAGAGAGATTCTCTGGGAAATTGCAGCATCCCTAATTCATGTGCCAACCGATAACAGAATTTCAATTGGGAGAAGATTTAAGAGTCCTGTTCATCACCCCATGGCTTAGCAGCTGTGCTTTCCTCTTTGCAGAGGTGCAGCACACAGATAAAAGGAGCTAGCATCACCCGCTTCACCTTGAGATAACTAGCCTCTCTATTGGTTGGAGCTTGAGCATATTAGTTCATCAGGGGTATGTTTAGACTGGCATGATTTCCGCAAATGCTTTTAACGGAAAAGTTTTCCGTTAAAAG
>JANRFK010000875.1:20989555-21000024 GCA_030068395.1 Apalone spinifera | reverse complement strand
GTTTTTCCGCAAAAGCAGCTGCTTTTGCGGAAAAACTTGCCAGTCTAGACACAGTTCAGTAGTCCTGCCAAACCCCAAACTTCAAAACCCATGAGTTGGCCATCAGCCTCCAAATCACTGGATTAGCTTGAAATTTGTCTCCGATTTTTTTTTTAAATAATACAGTGGGGGGCTGTTTTTGTTTGCCTTCTGGTTTTGAGCCACTATCGGGTACTTAGGCCTCATTTTCAAGCCTTTCTTCACAACTATGAAAGCCTGTAATGTTTTTTTAGTGAAAGTTGAGATTTTTCACGTACTCTCCCCTCCATTTCCAGGAACTGGAGTTTTAAGTACCAAATATTGAAGGCGCTGGCAATGCTGCATGATCAGTAACAGTTCTATTTTGTAGCATAGATAAGGTCTGGCCTAGGCTGGATTATAAATTCCTTGGGCGGGCAGCCTGTCTCCCTCTGTACAAAGCTCAGTAACCAATCTGGTCTCTTGCATTCTCCACTCTCAAGGTTATGGTCTGGACTGGACACCACCTGGGGGAGCTGCCTGTGGCAAATAATCCTGCCCTGGTTGGGTATAAGCTCAGCTAACAGGCAGTTCCCATCTAACCTGTACAATCCTTACATTAGTAAAAAATCCCCAAGCAACCAGTGTCTGTTGCACTGCAGTGGAGTATTAGAGTGGGAAGGAAACAAGTGTGTCTACTTCAGTTGCTTGAAACCTCTGTTTCCTGGGAGACTGTGGCTCCACAGACTCTCACAGAGACTTAGATGGCCAGGTGGGGCCTTTTTTTGCATTTGTTCCTATCTGGACTGTGTATATTTAACTCTTTAAGGAGAAGCTTTGGTTAGAACTAAGCTGTGCCCTGGACCTCCAGCTGCACCGAGAGGCTGTGGGACGCTTTGCTCAACTCCAGGAGCAGCAGGGCCATTTTTCAGGGGGACAGACTTCAAGGTCAAGTAGTGTTACGTTTTGTTGTGTCCAGACAGAGCCTCGTGCAATGGGCCCTCATGACCAGGGCTCCTAGCGGCTACTATAACACAACCCCTGCAGGAGGGAAGGAGGCTGTTAAAGATCTGTGCCTAAGAGAAAGCGGTGGAGGGGTGTGTGTCAGTGGGTTATAGTGGGGGAGTGGGCAGTGTGTGTTAGTTTCAAGGGTTGGATTATGAAAATCAGGCTTTAAATGAAACTCATGCTTAACTCTCCTCTTGGCGGCCATTCAGAGGGTGCTTAGTTTGTTCCTGGTCTATGGTGGATCAATCTGGGCCCTACAGCTGGTTGCAGCATTTAGTAAATTGTGACTGAAGGGTGACGCTGCATAGCCAGCCAGCAAGGCTGAACCCTGCATGTGACCTGAGGTTAGCTCTGCTAACCGCTAGCAAGGGGGCTCCTCCCATGGCAGAGCTTGCTGGACCATGCCTCTCCAGTCCTAGTATCTGGCACCACCCAGGGATCCTCCTGCCAACCGGCAGAATGAGCAACCCCTTGGTGGGAGCGAGACCCGCCAGACAGGAGGTGGCATCTTTTTCTCCAAAACCCTGTAGCATACCCACCGTGCCAAAGTCCCCACTCCCTAGGGCAGCGAGCTGCACCATTCTTTCCCACACTCGAACTACACCCTCCACTGCCAAAGGCCCTCTACAAAGGGCCCTCTGCCAGGATGGGCAGATGCAGTTAGAGACCAGTGCATGGGCAGTGGCAGTGGTGCCATGCTGGTCCTGGGACATTAGAGAGACATGGCGCATGGCAGAACATCTGTTATTGGATCAACGTCTGGCAGAAACAGAGAGGGGCCAATGGAGGAGTCCCCCAACCTCCCTACCTTCAGGCTCCCCTCTATCCTTCCTATGTACCAAGGGTGCCAGCTCCATCCCTTGGGAATCTGGACGTGGCTGTTCCCGGGGAGGGGGGGGAATCCAGCCCTCAGCCAGCTGTGCCCAGTTCTCCTTCAGATATCTTACCCGCCTGGTCTCATGAATACTGTGAATATCGATTTAAATCAGAGGTGCCCAAACTTTTCCTGCTGCTCCCCCCCTTGCCAGCACTGGAGCCTGCAGTAATGGGGAGGAGGAGGAATGAACACAGTTGGCTCAGCAGAGGAACTGGGGCTGAAGGCTGTGTTGGGGGCTGACCTTGGGATGGGGCAGGTGCTGGGGTAGAAGTGGAGCGGGCCTGGGGTTAGAACAGGGGACAAAGTGGAGCTGGGATTGGAGCTGGATTCTGAGCAGAGGAGAGCTGTGGCTGTGGGTGGAGTGGAGCTGGGTGTCACTCCCTTCCTGCCCCTTGTGGGTGCTGGCCTGGGCCTTGCCATGTGCCCCCCAGATGTTCCTCTGGACTCCCTCGAAGGGAATCTCTCTCTGTTTGAGGTCTGCTGATATAAATGAACTGTTAAGGATCTCCTACAGGGGGTCAGGGAATGTGCTACAGCTATGTTGTGGAGGGGCTCTAATGTTCCTTAGGGGTGATCCCACAGAAAAAGATTCTTCCTCAGACAGTTACCCTGCTGCAGAAAAACCATCATGTAGCAAGCAACGTCTTGTCTGAAAAACATGGATGTTTCCAGCCTGGGGGAGAGAGGGCATCTTTTTGGCAGTATGAAATGATTAGTGGTGCAGGTGATTCTGGAGGGATATGGAGCCATTGCTTTGTTTTTACATAGAGCTCCCACCATGCCTGGTATGTTTTCTAAGGAACGGAAGCGTGTTCACACTCGCTGTAACACACACACATCCACACCCAACCTGCTTCGATTGACTGCACGTGCTATTTTGTGTAATCTTTAAACCAGGCGGAAGATGGTGGAGCGTTCTGACGTCATGGCTCTGGACTGCGAGATGGGGTGTGTGGCATCATTTGGAACTGAACATAGATTGGCCCATTGCAGCATCCTAGATTACTATGGCAACGTGGTCTATAACCCATTCATCTGATCAGAAGGCATTATAACAGCTTTGAGGACCTCTGTGAGCAGAGTTCGCCCGTTGGATATGGAAGGGGCTACACCTCTCACAGTTGCCCAGGAACAGGTAAGAGGAATCACAATCCAGCCATGTCCAAATGAAATACTTGGCCTTTTGTTGGACAGAGAATGGCATTCTTCTCCGAGTTCTGCCCCTGAACTCGCATAGCTCTAGATTCATCCTCTGGCGCGTGTATCAATGCGCCACTGAGCACACACCAGAGATACATTTCTAGTTGAACTATACAAAAGGTTTGGCCCAGGTTGGGAGGGAGGATGGTGAAGCTGACCAACCAGTTTGTGGACACATTTGTCCACTTTGTACAGTACTGCCGCTCCCCGAGTTGCGAAAGGTCGAGTTACGACCGTTCGCACTTACGACCAAAGCTCCCACGGAGCGGTCATAAAGGCGGTCCCTGAGTTATGAACGCGACCCAAGCTTACGAATAGCGCGGTTGCGTGTAAGTCAGTGGGGTCCGAGTTACGAACAGTTCGAGTTACGGACCAAGTGTTGGTCCGCAACTTGTTCGTAACTCGGAGAGCGGCTGTAACTATCTCCGTGGGATTTGATGTTGGCGGCCACACACTCCTTTGTCACTACTGTAGAAAAGCTAATGAGATAATAATCCTGGTTGCAATGACTTGTGGGTTAATTACCCGCCTAAGGTCACTGCCAGCAAGCATGGCTCATGTTTCCATTAGCTCAGTTAAAATGGGATCCTGGTCCAAAAGAGATTAAAACCTAGATAAATGGGGCAACTGAAGAGAGAGCATGCAAAAGAAAATGCTCACAGTAGGGAGGTAAATGCACTGTCTTTGCAGATGAGGGGCTGATAATGCTCTGGAGAAGCCTAGAGCCTTCCTCAATTACCAGTCCTCTCCCTCCATTCCAGGCTTGGCCCATCCTGGAACGGAGACTGCATGTCATACACCTCCAGACTCACTGCTGGGGAGCTACCAAACTGCCATCAACTGGTACTTTCCATCACTAAAGGTCCCCCCAATATATTGCATGGAAAGATTTTGATTTTTTCAATATTTAATGTGCATGGGGTATTTTTATCAAAACTATTGAGCCTCCTGTCCAGAGCAAACCTGTGATTTGATTGGTTATCCTTTAGCCTATGTGTGGATGATGGTGATGATTATAAAATGTGTGTGATAGTAGCTCCTGGGAGCCCTAGTTATGGTTGAGGAACCCCATTGTGCTAGGCACTGTACAAATAGAGCAAAGAGATGAGCCCTAATGTTGATTGACCTGGAAGTTTTGTGGATTTCTAAAAAAAAATTTGAAAGGAATTGCAGACCCCTTTGGAAATCTTAGACATAGAACCCAGTTGAAAACCACTGCTCTAGACCCCCACACTGGTCATGGAAATTGTTTGGCTACAGGGAGAAAAGTGTGTGAGAACAGAGGAAGCTGCAAGCAAAATCTTAAGGATACGGTGTTTATAGACCCTCCAGCAAATGCTGCATTTAAATAAGATACAGACAAGAGAGGGAAAACATTAAGCAAAATAAGTAATGCAGAAATAATGATAAAATACCACATGCTAAAGAAATGGAATTGAAAGAACATTTGTAAAGTGCTGCACATTAAAATGCCTCCGCGTAGGTGATGTTCAGACTTGCAATTGTGATATGTCTTGAATATTGGATGGGGCAGATTTTCAAAATGGCTCAGCTTCCACAATTGGGCCTTGGTTTTCACTCATTCAGCACTGCTGAGAGCTGAGCTCTTTTTGACAATCTGGATCCAATTGTGGGTGATAAGTGCTTCTGAAAATACCACTTAACTGCATGTTTTTCTATGTGAGGCAAACAGAAAATGTCAGACACTTTCAGCAAGCACAAGTCTTTTAGAGATAGATGCCTGCTGCTCCTACCCTTGTCTCTAACAAGCTCAAAGCCCCAGTTCGGAGCACTCCCCTGCCATTTCAGAAAAACACAGATAAGGCCCAATTGTCTGATGCTTCTTTTGGCCTCTGGGACCTTTTCATGGTGTGAAATTTGCTGCTTTTCCACCTTCTCCAGATTTTAGCTGGTGGGCTGGCTACGATTTACATCATGACTTTGAAGCACTGAAAGAAAACATGTGGCACTATTGAGTCTATGACACATGAAATGATGCTACTGAGAGAGGAAAGTAGACTGGGGAACTTGAGGGAAGCCATCCTGGTCCTTTGTGAAAAGCTGCTCAATGAAAGCATCCAGTTAAGGAGGCAAATCACTCAAGAGCTAGCACGCTTACTCTGATCCTGCTATAGTTGGTGAAAGGGTAAGGTTGGATGGAGTAGAAGACAGGCTGCAGTATTTTCTAGGATCTGGCTACATTATAAGTGTAGCCTCTTTGCTGCTTAGTGACTCATTGAAGAGCTAATTTGGAGGTCTCAGAATGTTCGTGAATATTCACCTATGTTTCAGTGAATCGCGGAATACCTGTTTATCTCCTTTGTTCGATCACCTAAATCATATGTTGGTGTTTCTGCTTCCTTACTGGATGACTGAATACTTTTAATCAAGGGGATGACAGGTAATTAATGTCTGGACGGGTATCCATTATGTAAATTTCATGGCACTTTTAGAATGTGCAAATAAGCGGTTTTCATCCAAATATCCTGAATAAAGACTAATAAGAGCCCAGAAATCCTACCAATGTGAACTCAAGGCTTTATAAAAAAAACCTGTCAAATTAGCTTTTCAGTCATCTGCAATAGCAGGTAACTAGCAAGCTTGTCACTGGAGTGGATTTTAACCAATGAGAGAAGGTGAGGTGACACACAAATATTTACTTTTGTCTAGCAACAGCCTTTCCCAGAACAACACGTGACAATTCCAGCTGAGCTCTGCGTTCACATCTTTCTTATTAAGCTTTTTCCCCTTTAATTCCATTAAAAGCCGTTTTTCATAGAGGGGCACCGTGCCATTTGAATCTGATAATGGATTGTCCCCCTGACCTTATGTACATTCCTGGCAGCCTTTCCTCTCCCACAGAAACTTGGATGTGGGAGAAGTTAATAGAGCCATCAAGATATGCATGTGCCTCTGTCCTCAGTCCTGCAATGAGCCCCACTCCCGTGTCCCATTACCCTCCTGCACACTCACGTGTCCATGGAATTGTTCATTCTTAGAGCCAGTGAGGGTGCATGTTGGTGCAGGGGTCTGTCTGTGCAGAGTTCACTGTGGGATTAGATGCCTTGCTGAGTAATTACATGATTTTATTATTCCCCTTGTGCTTCCTTTCCCTTTTACCTCCTTCATCTGTTTGCCTCCTTTGCTTATTGCGCAGATCTCATTGTACCCTCTCTGGGGCAGGGACCAGGTCTCTGCATTTTGCGAGGTGTCTAGGTCTTTCTTAGGGCTTAAAACATGAGTAGCAGCCGCTGAGGGAGACAAATGGTGACTCAGAGCTGGGAAACCCATCTCCCCGGTTTTGTCATCAGTGACCTGTTCTCTCTGATTCCCTGGCTCTGCTGGTTCTCTGATGAAAGTGCTGGGGCTGTGGATTTGTGAGGCACCTAAATAAAGTCTCGCTGTTGAGGAGCTGTTAGGGATCTATTTGTATGGAGCCTCCAGCAGGGCATGATGAGCGGAGGATCTGGAGTATTTCACAATGCCCAGTATGCTTTTCCTGGTCACAGCTTTAGCTTTAAAAGGCTGGACAAAGAAAGCCTCTAAGTGCAGTAATCCCAGATTCCCGAGACTGGAAATGAGAGCCACCTATTTTGATTACAGTAGATCCGGCCTACAGGTTCCATTGTGCTAGGCACTGTACAAGCACACAGTGAAGGACCTTCCCTTCAGAGCTTACTGTCTAAATAGACAAGACTGAGGAAGAAAGGATTGTTATTCCACTTTATAGATGGGAAACAGAGGCACAGATTAAGTGGCATGGCCGTGGTCATACAGAAGGTCTGTGTCAGTGTCCACACTAGAACCCAGATGTGCTATGTCTCAGCCCTATGCTTTCACCACATGAACGGCTGCCTTATTGTTTCTGTTGGGATTGTAAATTTGAAGGCAAAAAACCTACTGTCAGTGAAAAAATAAAATCATAGGAGTCTTAATAACCTGTTTGTCCAGCAGGAGCAATAGGTGTAAGCTAAAAATGAATAGGCACATCTGCCAGACGCTTAGCACTTCAGCTGCTGGTGTGTGTGAACTCCTGCAAAGATCCACTGATTGGTTGCAAGGAACCGTTTTCACCAATGAGAGGGATTGGTGTGGCCTAGCAACAGCCTTTCCCTAATGAAAACAAGCCACTTCAACATCGTGACTGTCTGCAGATAAGAGAAAATGGCAAGATCCTCTCAGAAACTGCCCGATCCTGGGAAGCAACGAGTGCTCTCTTTTCCCTCGGATGTCAGGCACTGAAGTCCATGGGAGCTGGGAGCGCTTGGGACTTCGCAGGTGCAGGTAATGGAGGCAGCACCGCTGAGGTGTCCTACCTGCTCACTCCAGTTCCCCCTTTCAGCCTCTTTGTGCCCAGAGAGGAATATCATCTGCACAGGAGGGATGACTGTGCACACAGGGGAGGGCTGGTGTGGAACTATCCTGCTGCAACACTGGGAGAAAAGCGCCTCACCAAGCCACGACCCGCTCTCCTCTTGACCAGGACACATGCACACAGCCTGACAGATGAGACCCGGGCCCAGAGGCTGCCAGGATGGCAGAAAATGCCCAGAGAAAGAGAGCGCTCCCAGGCCCTTAGTAGCTCATGGAATGCCCAAGCTGTAGCCCTGCAGGGTTTGGAACCAAGCCGGGGGTATGCGGGAGCTGGACCCAATATCAGAACATCCCGCAAGGCTCTGGGGTGTCACTGCAGGGCATGGCCACTGTTTTGTTGCTTGGCACTCCTGTCCCATGCCCCTGTCAGTGACTGTGTGGGATGCTCTTCATGAGAAATAACAGCCCTGATGAGCTGGGGCAGGCAACAGACCAGCTCTAGCCCTTTTCCTTGTGCAGAGGCTTGGGAATGCAACTTGTGTTAAACTAATGCAAACCAATGGCTACCCAGGAAGGGGAGAGACAGGCCGCCTCCAAAACTCCCCACCATCCTCAGCCCAGCCCTGGCCTGTCCCAGGCAGAAATTGGCTCAGTGTGGAGGCAGCCAGCCACAGTTTCTGAGCATTTTTTCTGGCTCTGCTCATTGCTGTGTTTGGCCCCCCGAGCACTGCAAAGGGAACTTCCTTCCTGTGTTTGGTGGGGCCCATGTTGTCCCTGGATACAGCTCAGGAGTGGGGCAGGGCAAAGCTGATGCGGTACAGAGTGGGAGGCCTGTAGCCCAGGGGTTCGCAACCTTTGTCCTTTCTGCATTTCCCTCACCATGCTGTTAATAACTCCGCAGCCCACCTGTGCCACGATTGTTTTTCTGCATGTACAAGCCAGGGCCAGCGTTGGGGGTAGTAAGCAGAGCAATTGCCCACAGTCCCACCCCACAAGAGCCCCTGTTAAGCTAAGTTGTTCAGGCTTCATCCCTGGGGGGTGAGGCTTGGGGCCCTGGGCTTCTGCCCTATGTGGTGGGACTTCAACTTTCTGTCCTATGCCCCAGCAAGTCTCATGCCAGCCCTGCTTGGCAGACCCGCTAAAACCTGCTCACAACATCCTAAGGGGCCCAGGGACCCTTGTTGAAAATCATTGCTGTAGCCCACCTCATCCTCCCTTCTCCCATCACCAAATGGAGACTGCGTCCTCTGCCTCCGCAACAACCATCATGCTGCCCGAGACTGCGGTACAACCCACCCGGGTCTGCTGCCACTGTGAAAACAGCTGTGGGGTATAGTAGCCACCTAGCAGAGCTTTCTGGTGGTATCGGGGAGGGGAAGAGGTGCACGGTGTAGGGCCTGATGTTTTGCTTCTTGTTCATGTTTTGGTGGCACTAGACTAAAGAAGAGCTTTAAATATTGGGGAGGAGCTCCATGGAGTTATGTGTCTCTGGGCTGGACCCTGGAGTTTGGCCCAGGAGTCAAGTGTCTCCCGACAACCTTTCGGCAAGTGTCTCCTGTCACATCAAGCTAGAGTGGGAACAGCTGGAGAAGATTTCTGCTCTTGGCAGGAACAACGGCCAATGCTGCACCTGCTGGCACTGTTGTAAACACAGTAAAGCAGTGTCACTGGCCTCACTGAGGAGTCATCATGGGACTCGTTAGCTCATCTCCATGCTCACTCCCGATTGTGGTGCAGACTCTGGAGTGCTGAGCACTGATGTGAGCTTGCAGAGAGCCAGTCTCGTGCTGCACTCCCATCCTGGCACCTTCCCTCCAGGCATCTCTGCCTGGAAACAGTTCTGCCTGGAATGGTATTATTATAAAAACGAGACAGCGCAGTCAGCATTCACCTCCCTGGAAGCCAGCATGGAAAAGAGGAGTGCGGCACGGATGGCTCCAAGGCGAGCAGAGGGGAGGGCCAGGGCGCAGTGGGCGAGAAGACCATGCTCTGCATGCTAAAGGGCACACAAATCCCTACTGTGAGACTCCCCGGCTGTTACCGCCACTCTCCCTGGCTGTTGCTTTTGCTGGGGTGTGCAGGGTTTCTGGGGGGAATGTGGCAGCATCTAAGCAGTGGTGTGGGAATGCTTTTAAGAATGGGGGTGCTGACACCCACTTTCACCCCATACTGCCCCCAGCTGAGGCTAGGAACAAAGCCTTGGTATTCAGGGCCAGTAGTTGGGACAGGGGGTTGGCTGCGGAGCTTCCAGCACGCAGAGCCGAAGCAGAGCCTCCTCCCCCCCCCCCAGTGAACTGCATCCCTAGTTCCCATGCCTATGTATCTAAGATTCCTTTCCTTTACCCCATCTCATGATCAGAGTGAGCACCTTCCTCGTCCTGAGTATCAGGATTATTTTGCTCCTCGGGGAACGACCGGATACCATGAGGTTGACTCTCCCTTGATACATGTGTGTAATTCCCATGCAATATAATACTGCTCTGGGATTGTGTATGTGCCCTGGATGCCATTCCCCAGAACCATGCACAGCTGAGGGGGCCTCATTGTCAGCCATGTTGTCTCAGCAAAGCCTAGAATGTCCATCTAGCTCCCCTGAGCTTTCCAGGCTGGTTTTGCTTGCACCATCTCACTCTCGGGGCCCTTCTCTTGTTTTACAAGCTGGCAGAGTCTGCTGTGGAAGATACCAGGGCAGCCACGGAGCTCTTCAAGTGGGCCAGGTCAAAGGGGATGGCTCCACTGAAGGGACTTCTTGCTTCGGAGTGTCTTTTTTGTTCAGATCAGCTCCCATGCGCAGCTGCACTGGAGGTTGCAGGACAGGCTCCAGGTAACATTCTTAGTGATGATCCTGTTATGTGCTGAGTGAATGTCCCACGGGAGTAAGGGGACCACGCTTCCCAAAGGGAAAACAGGTCACCATTGCAGGCTTGTCCTGTGTCTTCCCTTCCCTATGGGGCTAGCCCTAGCTACTCACCTGACCCCCTGCTGCCCTATTCAGGGCTGGGGTCGCTTCTCATTTGAGCCCTGCCTGCCAATGCACGAAGCTGTCACTGCTTGCAGGAGCCCTGCCTGGCCC
>JANRFK010000875.1:20951138-20963153 GCA_030068395.1 Apalone spinifera | reverse complement strand
ATCTTATGATGGGCTAATTGGCTAGTTTCGAAATAAATCGCTATTCTGAAACGTTCCTTACTCCTCGTGGAATGAGGTTTATGGGACGTCAGAATAGCGAGCCCATTATATTTTGAAATAACGGGCACACTCAAAAGATGTGAAATAGCACTGTAGTGTAGACGTAGCCCGAGAGTGGAAATCACATAAGGAACTGTGCATCTGGTACTACAAAGTGGTGTCGGTGATGGCACAACTGGGCCTTAAGTTCACTGAGCAGGGAGCTTCCTTAATCTGTGTAATGTGCAATCTACTAAACCTCCTGACTTCTAGAGCATATCCTAATTCATGCCTGGGGTTCAAGGTGTTCCAGAATTGGCTTGATCTCAGAAAATAGAAGTTGCTTTGCAAAAAGTAGGCTCTTAGGCTAAATGTAATGGAGGCAGAGATTTAAAAAAAAAAAAAGCTTCTCTAACAACGTTTCTCCAATGTGCTGAGTCAGGCCAGAGGTTTCCAGCTCATGTGTTCCAGGGGCAACTACAATGCATTTACAATATACTGCTGTCATCTTTCTCCCCAGACAGCCTGGCTCCAGTCTCATTGGGTTTCTATGGGAACCACAACAGCTCTGCCAAAACTTACACCTTGGAAGGCCTTTTTGAGTGGAAACTCCATCTGCGTAATTTCCACATTTAAGAAGCTACCTCCTTCCCCAGATACCCTCTTCCCCAGCCTCCCTTGTTAGCCGACAATTCAACAGATTAGACAACCCCCGCCCCTTTCAGCATTTAGGGTTGTTGTTTTCAGCACTGGGCTGCATTTGCCGTTGTAATTCCCAATGAAACCACTGATAGTACTGCTAATTAGTTTTGGCATCTGGCTCATCTGTATACATACCTTGAATCAGAGACACTATTACTTATCTGAGTCACGTCTAGGAATAAAGCATTTCATGAAGAATTCAGGATCCTAGGTCTGGTAAATTCAACTGAACCCTCCAAGGACTGATCTGAGTAATTCCCTTATCTCCAGATGGTCACTACACCAGCTACATAACGCACTGAACTTCTGAAGGCAGATGCCTGTACAATAGAACATTTTCTGGGCTGTCAAGGTAGGATCTCAGGAAGCTAGCAACATCTCTCTGTTTCTGCACTGGCCCAGCCCTACCAAGAATTGGAGCAGCCTTGTTGCTACTGTAATTTACATGACTGGTGTAAGGTCCCTAAAAGGCTACCGTGTCTCCTCCCTTCCTTCCTCCTGCTGGCTAACTCCAGTATTGGGAATTAGACTGAGAATGGATGCAGCTGGTAAAAGGGCTGCCTTGGATGGCTTTATGCCAGGGGAAAGCTTCCCTCCACAAATTAATTCTGCTCACATCATTTGAGGTCAGAATCTGGTCCTCAGCTTAGCAAGGGCACAGCCAAGGTCCCAGTGTCATGACTTTTGGGTTGTGGCTGGCGAGTCCTAACATTCTGTGAGATTGTGGACTTTTGTAGTTTACAAATGTACAAGTCACACATTTGATAGGCCAGCTGGTGGGAGCTCTTTTTTTAAGCCTTTATTTGAAAGTGGCAGTGAAACTGTGAACGTTTTTTATTCCCGAGCTCCTGATTTATTTTAACCATGCCTGTTCCGAGTCATTGTTAATGGATTAGTTAAGTCTCTCTCTTTCACTTTAGTTAGGAATAAAGACATAGAGATATTCAATATAGCAAGGGCTATAGACAGAAAAGGAACAGGGGAAACTTAAACTTTTTCTAGGGACTATCCCAGGTGATGCAGGGTGATGCAGGCAAGATCATTGTGTGGTTTTTCACCCTGAAGTGAACAGATGAAAGTTTTTGATGATGTAATAATATAAACACACTAGAAGAGAGAGGTCTTTGATAATTGTAATGACTGGCATTTATACCTTTCATACAAGGATCTCAAAGTGTTTTGCAAACCAGCTGTCTGAGATCACTTCACCCACCACTGAAATGCACCACTGGAGCAGAAAAGGACAGATGATTAACAGCGCATAGCAGCACGACATAACAGTTTGGAAGAGTATCCAACTGAAACGGCAGAGTAATTTAGGGACGGGGAATGTAAACCCACATTAGAACTTGGCCAGCACAACAGGGTTAACATCCCAAATCAGGTAAGTAGTGCCCTGGAATCTTGCATAAGGACAGCAGTTAGGACCTTAGTTTTACCACTCATCCCAAAGGCGGCCTTTCATGAGAAGTGTAACTCTGCCCGTTGTTTCCATCTGAAAACCTGACAAGTGTTAACAAACTTACTCATCAGATATCCTGGAAGCTCAGCAGTAGATGTCTGTCACCAAGGCACAGTAATTAGGAACAGCCAGCCTGTTGGTGTCATTGACAGAGATTGCTACATTGACAGGCAGAGACTAGTATTTGGAAAGAAGCTTGTGTAAATCTTGTGCTGTCCAGAGTAATGGAGATGAGGCTCTCCACTTCGCCTACCAGGAGAAGAGGTTCATGTGAATTTTTTTTATATCCTTCATACTTTGTGAATTTGTCTCTTTCCCCAAAATCTATATAAATGATATTATGGTAATTAGGGTTCTATCCTGAAACTTCTTCTGCAGCTGTCTGTGTTAACTTGGTAATTGTAATGATGACGATTGATTGACATTGCAGTAGCACCTAGAAGCCCCAGTCACAGACCAGACATCTATTATGCAAGGTATAAACAGAACAAACAGAATAGATAGGATGTTGCCTATCTTAAAGAGTTTCATCATGTAAGAAGGAATTTTTTGTAATTACAATCTAAGCATATTGATTTATGGCACCTTTCTAGGCAGGGGAAGAAATACCCTGTTGTTGTTATTTTTTATTCAAGTTGCAGTAGCATCTTCTATGTATAAGGCCTTTTCTTAATACTGAGGGTAACACAAACCCTGCCAGGGGAGAGCAGACACTCTAAAAGATAATACAGTACAGACAAAAGGGAGACTATGGTGCTCTATAATGATAGGTTAAAGCCTATTGATGACATGACATATATTTGGTCACTGTTGCTTTTGAAATTAAAGACTCTAAATTGCTGGAGAATTCAGCCTTCCGATCTACCTCATGAACTGGTTCCAGTTCCAGTCTCCATCTTCCCCTGTCTGCAACCTTCAACATCCCCCCTTCCATGCAAATGAGTAATTCACTCACCAGATAAATAGATGACCTACACTCTGATCCAGCGAAATGCTTACACATGTTTAATGTTAAGCATGAGAGTAGTCACACTCCACAGCCAGAGCCCTGATTTACACTACAAACTTATGTCCATATAATTATGTTGCTCAGGAGGTTAGAAAATCCTCTGGGTGACAAAGTCATAGCAACCTAACCTGCACTGGGGAGGAGGTAGCATCTTCACAAAGTGCTACCGTGCCACAGCATGATAAGTGTAGACAAGCCCTTAGCTCGGTGTTATAGAAGTGAGGTTCTCAGAGGGATTTAAATGAGGAAGGGGTTTGCAGATCAGCTTTGGAAAGACTTATGGGGTGGCTTGGAATGAGGCACAAGAGCAAGGTGGGGTCAGAGAGCTGTCTCTGCACCCCTGGAAGGTGGAGGCCTTGGGTGAAAGGGGTGGGGTTGGGGCTTGCTTCCCCCAGGCACCCTCAGTGCCACCCAGAACATGCGGCGCCTCTGCCAGGCAGCCCTCGGCACTGCACAAAGCACTCAGTGCCAAGGCTCCAACAGCGATTTAAAGGGCCCAGGGCTCCATCTGTCATCACTGTTCCAATAGTAGCAGTGGTGGCTGGGAGCCCAGGACCTTTTGAATCGCGGGGGCCCAGGGCAGCTCCCCCCTTTGTACCCTCCTTGCTGGCGGGCCTGCACACAGAGGGTTGTGGAAAAAGCTGACTATATATCTTGTTATTGGAAAGACTGCCCTTAATAACACAAGCATCACCAGGTCAAGCATCCAGAACCACGAGAGCCATCAGTGGCTTCTAAGTGGCTGTTGTGAGACTTTCAGCCAGGCAAGAAAAGAAAAATAGACTCATCTTATATCTGATCTTCATTGCTGTACATTCCCACCCAGTGGCGAAAGCTGGGGTTGTTATTTTTTACCCAATTGGACTTCCTGGCTCCCCTAATATCTTTTAGAAGCTGCAGACAGATAGACATGGCTGGCTGAAAATATGCTCCTTCTGAGGACCTGTTCCCGCAATGACTATTTCAAAGAATCTCTTTCAGTTCCTTCATCCACAGTTCCTTCAACAGTGACCAACTTGAAATGTTTCTTTCAACTGGAACTTGCCAATTCCGGCCCACTTGGGCTATGAACTTTGTGTAAAGTTGTTTGCGCAGTAGCTTAGATACAGCATTAGAAGGTGAACATTTTACAAACAAATGGAATGAAATATTGCTTCATGCAGATTATGCCAAGTGTTTCCCCTCACCCTTGACCCCTCTTCATCCTACTCAAGTGGAACAGTATGGCTGAAGGATCTCGGAGTTAAGACCAAACTATGCATATCAGCAAAAGATATATTTATTTGACGACAGAATGGGCTATACTTCTGCACTGATTGGAAGTTCAGTGTTAACTGTCTATCTCTTTTGTTTATATGGCATTTCCAAGTGTGATATGCAGTCTGCATGTGGGGCAGCCCTGACCCTATGAATACTCATTTTCCCCAAACACAAACTGGATTAAAACAATTTTCAGTTGGTTCCATTTATGCCAAGAGATCCCAGCTGCTTTCAAATACTTCCAGTTTAAAAAGTCAGGGAGACTCCAGTGGGATCCCAGCAATCAACTTGAGCTTATCAGTAGGCCCCATAAGTAAACAAACAAATGGGGCCCCCAACCAAGGTATGAATTGGGCTGAGCAGAAAGGTGCCATTGCCAATATCAGTACAGCACTAAGATCTTGTCTTAAGGACATAATGAATGGACTACGGTTCAGCTAGAAAATGAATCAAAGGAGTCTCCTGCAGTATACACAATATATGAATCCAGTAGAGACTCAACAATCAATTAATTTAATGGCCCAGCAGAAGAACAAGGTAACATTGCTCTGGGTGACCCTGTCCTGCATCTCTTTTTATTTTTCTCTTTGGCCCTTTTTCTTGTTTCTCTTCTTTTCCTTTCTTCCAGTTTTTTCTTCCTGTCCTCACTCCAACTGTCTCTTATTAATTCCCTGGTTTTTTTTCACTAACAGGGTCTATACAGAGCCCTCCAAGTGCCAGGTTAAATTCCTAAAAAACGACCTTGTTCTTCCTCGAGGAGGCCCAAATACATTCGTTTATTGACAGGGTCGTGAGCTGATACTTGACTTTCCCCCTCCTGGTGCGTTTCAGATACATTTTTTTATTATTATTAAACTGCTCTAAAAGGACCAACAGATTGCCTGTGAATGACCACACAGTGGAATGCTACAAAGCTGCTATTCACGGCCAAAAAAATTGTACAATCCCAGTGGCGCAGCAAAAAGACAGCTCTTTATAAACCAAGCTGCATTAAAGGTCAATGGTCATAAACCGCTCACCCTGCCTTCCACAGGATTTGAGTTTTTAAAAGTAATCAGAGCTTTTGACTATTGTACAGAAAGACTTTTGTTTACTTGCTGAGGATTGCTGGGGAGCCATCATATCATGGTGGGCGATGAATGTCTCCAACAGCCCTATAGCCTTCCTCCATGACTGCCAGGCATAGCAAAGTGCAGGCCTCTGCTTGAGCGCTGAGTACCCAGATTCAGATTACTTCCTTTGGTCTGAGGAGGCCTGTCAGATGCTGTCTTTCCTGTCCTGTTAGTCTGTCTGGGTTCTGCATCTATCCCTGCTGTAATAACTCCATGAGTCTCCTCTACAGCTTCTGCATCTGACAAAGTGGGTCTTTGCCCACGAAAGCTTATGCTCCTACACTTCGGTTAGTCTATAAGGTGCCACAGGACTCCTCACCACCTCTACAGCTTTGACTCCAGTGGAAGTCAGAGGGATTTGTCCGAGCATGGAGTAAAGGCTTATTACGGGGCCTCAGTGATGTGCTAGCAATGAGAATGATTCTCTTCTCATAGAGATACAGCATCACTCCCGTTCACCAGTAGAGCATGAAACCTGCCACACATTTGGGTGTGAAGAGGATTCTTGGCACAGTCTGCTTTCAGAGACCGTGGCGTTTCTATATCTCTTCTGGAGTGCTGAGCCAAGGCCATCTATTTCAGATCAGATGGATATTATCTCAGTGACCACAGGGCATTAGTGGATCTCAATACTTCCCATCTTCTGCTTCTAGCATCCTGTTCTCCACTCATTCCCCATGACTCTTTTCCAGGTCATAATCCTGCTGCTAGCATTCCAGCCACTTTTAGCCTGGAATTGCCTAGCCACAATGTACAGATGGTGTTGTGACCCTATGAATTCCTCCCATTTGCTTTGGCCATGGGACTGAACAGGATGTCTGGACAGCAAAACCATGGCCATCCAAAGCAGAGAAAAAACAAGAAATCATGGACAGAACAACGTCAGGCCTGTTCTTGTGGGGCATGCTGGTCTCTGACCTCACCCATAATGATGTAGCCACGTCAGTAATTCCCAGGAAGGGAGGTCGGAAGAAGAATTCAGCCCTGTCTATCTGAACACAACATTGCTGTGAGAATAGCAGCCACCTGCAAGCAATCAAGAGATGTCCTGGGAAGGTCTGGAAGAATTATATCGTTAGTTATTGCAGCGCCATGCGGTAAGTGTGCATGACGTTCTGATACGTAAGAGAAGGTGCTCACTTTCTCGAAGAGCTGTACGATCTGCACATCCAGGAAAGAGAGTTCTGCTGGTTCTGAACTAAACAGTGGGCAGAGCGGGTGAGTTCCACAGGTCCTTCTTTCTGCTACCCCAGGCTGCAGTGGGAAGATCAGAGGACTCCCTCTCAGAAGACAGTAAGATTGATAGAGAGGGATGCCCTGTCCCTCCACTCCAACCTGACAGTAGGTTCACTGGAGGAAACCACCTCCTCCATCTTCAAACTGGAAGCTACTCTGTTCTCTCTTTTCCTGAGCAATCTTTTTCAGAAGAACTGGCCTTCCCCATGCAGTTGGACAACATATAGATCCCTGATCAGCAAAGCATGTACTGAAGTCCCATCCAAATCATGCTTCAAGTAGATCATGTGCTATGCTGCACTGAAGCCACTGAGAGACCTAGATTCAGTCATCTCCCAGCGATTTGTCCAAGTAGGTGACAACTTGCTTTTGTCTTGGGCTTCCATTGATTTACCTTCCTCCTTTCACACCCCATAGGCCACAGCTTCTAAATGAGGAGACTAATGTAAAATGGTTGATTTTTTAAATATTCACATGTACACTTTGTTTTTCTCTGCTCTGATACATTATGTCCTGGCAGAAATTAAAAGTTAGCTAGGTCTTTCCATTAAAAATATACTTCTTAAATCACATTGTTGTGTTTAAACCCTTTAATAGCCTTTAATGTCTCTCTTTCCTGCAGTGATTGCAAAGCCAGTCAGGGAAGGACTAATTTTAATGAAGTTACAGGTAATCTTGTTTTTAAAAAATAAACTCCTGGCTTTGTTAATTAAAAATGCTACAATGTTTCACTGGTCTTTTCTTTCTGATGCTTTAATTAAAAGTCACTGGAAGAGGGTTTTGGAGGCTGAATCCCAGTTTTATATAACAATATATAATTATATCATAATCCTAAATCCCAAGACAGAGCAAATGGTTTGATCCTGAAAGAATTTTGACTAAGAGTCATAAAGCAGCAACGGCTAGAGCCAGCTATCAAAACATTCATTGTGGTGATCAGATCTAAGCAAACCAATAGAGAAGTAACTATTAGGGCAGATTGTTACAAAACATACTGGTATGTTAAGCACAGGGAAGTCTTGTATTGCACTCCGAGGTGCTCACATTCACTGTACTGCTTCATTTCTGTCTGAAATATGCAGGCCAATGACTTGCCAACTCCATGACTTGCAGTAGAAATTGATGTTCTGACAGTGCTTTTTCATCTTTCCATTTTAAGCCCAGAAGCAGTGGGGGTGCTTCCGGAGGCCTCCTGGGTGCTATTGTAACATAGGCAATGAATAATCATACTGATAAGCCATATTTAGTTTTTCTCCTGGCACCATTTTGATGGCTCTTTATCCCATTTGCAATCATGCCCTTTATTTTTTTTCACTTGTGCAATATGCCATTGCGAGTATTATCTTACACCCTGGATGGATGCACCTTTAAAATCAAGCCCCATGTTTCCATTCATTTGATGCTAAGTAAAAATGTAAATGAAAATTAAGAGATTTAAGTCCTTTTGAAAATTGGCCCTGATTGTGGTGTAGGGGAAGGTGTGTCAGTTGTATCTGCTCACCTAACTGGCTAATTTCCCTACAAAGATGCTGGCGAAGCAAATTTGATTTTCTCTTTGAAGATTGACATTTTATCCTTAACTCACCCAGCAGTGCCTACACATCACAGGAGATGCTCAGTCTTTCCGTCCCTAGGTAGGCAAAACCACGGTTAATATCAACAACAGATAGGACAGAGGAATCAGGTCAGTGGTTTGTGATAGAATCTCTCCTTTGCTGCTACCTGGAAATCTCTAGGCACCCAGAGCCATATTAAGAGCATCATGACCCCACTGTAACTTTGAACTCCCTTAGTTTCCCACTGACACTAATTTTCAGTCTCCCAGCCTCCTATTTTCATAACTGCACTTGAAGCATAGAACATGCCAAATCTGCTTTGCAATAGACAACCTATTTTACAAATGCAATTGTTGATTTTAATATGAAGCACAGTACACATGGCAGTGACCATCTATTTCAAGACATTCATACAGCATGTTGTAAATGTACAGTCCTACCTTGTCGCCTGATGGGTATGGGCATGGGAGGGTGATCCTTAGTGGTGGGAAGGAGGAGAAAGTTGGTGTGTGCTTAATGAGTGAATAGCCAGATAGCATATCCTAGCACATCCTAGCTAAGGCAGCAGGAACATCCCTTGTCCCTTCTGAAGGATGTGACGTTAGCACACTAACAGCAAGGTGGCCAACAGCTCTCATGACTCTGGTGACAGATGGAGTGTTTTCTTCCTTCTAGTGTGTAGCATTGATTTCTTTGGCTAATGCCAGTCTAGACGTAGCCACCTGTCCAGAGGTAGCTTTATCTCTGTCTCTTGACCTAGCTCCATTTAGCAGAGTTGGGGGGAAGGCTTGGCAATGGAGATGCTGACTTTGCCAGTCATCTGTGGCCCACTGTGGAGGAGCATAGAATTCCATCATGCTGAATGGCAAGGGCACGGCTGGTGGAGTGATGAATATTGCAGACTGAATACTGAGGGCCTAATTTTCCCTGGCATGGTACCTTATTGCATCATTTCCACCTGTGACAAGTGACTGCAAAGTGTTGCCATTCAGACCTGGCAGTATTTTATATCCTCCTTATCCTTGCTTTGCATAGGTACTGATGTCAACACAAGGTACAAGGCAGTGAGAAACCAGGCCCTGTAGCTCAGTGACCAAAGGTTTCCGGGGAAACTGTCTCTAACACACCAGCTGCTATATATGGCCTGTATATGTGCTCAGGGCTGCATGAAAAACCACACATGCTCTTTCTGGATAGACTATAAAAGTTATTTTTAAAGCTCTGCTTCATGGGTCTTTATTGGTACTTAGTGATGACGTCATTTCCTGTCTCTCAGTCACTTGCATCTCTCCTGTAAGTCTGTCTAATCGGCTGCAACTAATTGAGACAGCTCATGTGCTTTTATGTTCAAGGGTTCATGAAACAGCAGCTCTTTCTGGAAAATGTTAACATTTTCCTGTTTGATACACTCAACTGGAATTTATTTTAAAGAAATGCTTTTTTTCCATTAGACTTCTGGGAGGGGACTCCAAAGGGGTACTTCCTGTCAGCTGCTGTTCATGACTAATATAATCTAAAAAGCATCAGGGAGGCAGAATGTTAACCCAGTTACTGCTTCAGGAAAGATGGCATTATTATTATTAATAATTATTTGCCATATTACATATATATATAGAACGGATAGGTTTCAATGAGTTGCCAGGAAATAATTCTACTGAAGAGATCTGGTGAAATCATAAACCATGAGAATACAAAGCCTGAGTCACCAGAAACCCACAGGAGACTGGAACTTATTCCACTGTAATTTACCGTAGTCCTTCCATATGTTGGTGGTTGAGATATTCTCTTATTAAAAATTTGTTTCAACATCTTAAGGCTTTTGCTAGGGCAGTCACTGCAGTAGGTAAGAATGATTTAAGCTATTAAATGGATTCTAGACTCTTTTCAGAATCAAGGTTTGCAGAGGGATTATTTGACCTAAAATTCCCAGATTGCTCCTGGAATTGACACATCTGAATATTCTCAAAAAAAAAAATCACATTTGGGAGTAAGAGCTTCTATAAAGTATGGCTTCCCAGATAATGATTTATGCCATCCATATTTCATTATCTCCATGTGATGTCTATTTTGGTGCTAAGTGCCACTGTGTAAGACAGAAGACAGTATTGATGATCCTAAGCTGGAAACCCAAATAAGGTAGTGACCTCAAAGGGACACCCTGGAGTGTGTACATTAAAGCAAGCCAACATGCTTAGAACTTTTTGCTTTTTCCAGAAAGTTATATTGCGTACAGCTCCAAAACCAGGAAAGATGTGTGTTAAGCAAGCTGGGATATTCGAGATCAACAGAAATGGGAAGGAATTTGCGCTTCAAAATCTAAGTGACATCAGATGTACAACAAGGATGCCTGAGAGTGAGGCTGTTCATCTGAGAAGACCAAGCAGCAGCCTGAGTTTCCACTCCTGTATTCTTCTGGGCACAACACAGACTGCTCAAGCACTCTCTGCTTGTAAACACCATGCATGTTTTATTTACAGTGTTCGCCTGCCACCTCCACAGCATTGTGCAGTTGCTTATTTATGTAACCGTTCTGCCAGATTGTACCCGCAGCAGCCAGGGCCAGGTTCAATATCTAGGGGGATCTTCTCCATCCATCCAACACAGAACTGGCTCACGCCCCGAACCAGTAACCTGGAAAATCACATAACACCCTTGGGTGCCTCTGGGAGACAATGCTTCCTCACTTGCAAGCACAGAATCTGAGTGTAGAAAAGAAACCTTTAATAAAAGCGGCAGGAAGTAACATGGCATTAATTTGGGAAAACGCCACAGACAGAGTCCATAGGAAGACACCACAAACACAGTTCATAACCAAAACCACAAATAAATGTCCCAGCTCAAGTAGGTTGGGCAATATCCTTTTCTTCGCTGGCTCTCAAGTCTAGCAATGTAGATGTCCCCTTCTCTGCACCCCACTCAGTCGCTGCCCTTGGTCAGGGCTCTTGATTCAGAGTCTAACAAAATATGTAGATGGTATCATGAGCTTTTGTGGGCACAGCCCAATTCTTCATATGACCAGCTATGATAGTTTCTAATGTTGAGAGATCCTCCTTGATTTTTTTTCTATTTGTTGTATAGAACTCTGATAAGGTGATTCCTGAGGGTTTTGGGTTTTTTTGCAAGAGTGTGGCATAATCTCTGGCTGTAGTCTGTGGGATATGTAGATTGTAGTAGGTTTTTCACCATTAGACCCTTAGGTATGATGTTCATCTGTTTGCACTTGGAAAGGAAGATGATGTCTGGTTGGATCTGTGCGAGTTTCTTTGTGTAGCTGATGGATTTCCATTCCATATGGCTGAATGGAGTGCTTTGCATGTCCAAAAGCTTCTGAGTGTTACTCCCAAAAATTCCCACTGGAGACGCCCCAGGGTTACACTAACATGGGTTTATTGCCATTAGGTATAAACTAAAGAAGATAGAGCTGCCACCAAAGGTTTAAACTAAAGAGGGAATCAGTTATCTCTCTCACACACACACAAACAAGCACACACACCCCTCCGTTCATTCACTTATTCACACACATTCATTCCTGCCCTCAGGCACTCACACACTTACATAGGTATATGGGTTGCAGAAGGAGCCAAGGCATGTAGATCCTGGAGGATCTGTCTGCTCATTGTGACGGGGAGCTGGTCAGGA
>JANRFK010000875.1:20925950-20936338 GCA_030068395.1 Apalone spinifera | reverse complement strand
CAATTTCGGTATGTCTAATTTACATCCCTCTGGTGACAGAGGAATGTAGTCTAGGAATACCCTTAGGGACTACCTAGGAGTTGCAAGAAGTTGTATTGGCAACTGGATAAGGGACATTCCTTCTCATTGACTGAGTCACAAAGACATGTTGTTAGGAAGTGCTATGCTGTTGGAAGCTCTAACCTTCAGATATCAGAGGGGTAGCCGTGTTAGTCTGAATCTGCAAAAGCGGCGAGGAGTCCTGTGGCACCTTATAGACTAACCGAAGTGTTGGAGCAGAAGCTTTCGTGGGCAAAGACCCATTTCATCAGATGCATGTCCCTAACCTTCAGAGGAGCAGAGTAAGCACCTTACCTCTACCCAATAGTTCCTGCCTTTAGCTTCTTCATTGTTGTTACCATGCTCCTTACAGTGCAGTCCTATCTATCTATCTATCTAGCCTCTCTTCCCACTTGCAGATAAGTAATTTGTTCACTCTATCCTTGCACTAGTCTCTTCCAAGCGCTCCTCCCAGTCAGTGTTTCCTTCCCTTTCAGGCCCCTCTTCTTCCCTGATGGGTACCTCTGTCTCATTTTCCTCCCATCCACTAGGGACAAAGCACACAGTGCTGGAAATGGGAGCTGGAGCCAAACAAGAGTTACCAACCCTCCAGGATTGTCCTAGAGTCTCCCAGAATTAAAAATTAATCTTTAATTAAAATGATGCTGTCATGAAACCTCCAAGAATATATCCAACCAAAATTGGCAACCCTATGCCAAACACATAGACAATGCTTATTTACATCATGTATCATACGTTCCATTTCATCAGGATGTCTTTTCCACTTGCAAAAAATGTTGGTGGAAACAAAAAAAAATTGTACATTTCAAAATTTTGTTAAAAGCAACCCAAATCCAAAACATCTTTCTCTCCCTCACATGCACACTGAAAACAGACATTTTCTGTGCAAATCTCCATTTTGATAAAAAAGCCACTGTTTAAAAAATTGCTTTGAAGGGAAGATTTTGACCAGCTCTGCTGGCTTCTCCAATTCACTTTCAATCCTGCTGAGGTGTGTTGCAGTACATTCTCAAACAGCTGTCTCTCCTTGTCCCGTTGCCCCTGCTCCATGAGATAGCATCATGAAGAGATTCCACGGTGTACAATATGAACAATGGGAAATTGTTCTGTGGGATCCTTTGGAATGAAAGGTACTAGAGAAATAGCACAGCCTGCATTTGCAGCTCTGCCACACTCTAAACTCTCATAGCAATTGCAGACTGCATGAGGGCTACTGTGTTTCCTAATGCCTATACTGCTATCTGTATTGAGGAGTATTAAGCTTGAGTATGAAAATCCTCATCCAAAAAAAGCTGAAGTCTCTACCCAAAACAATTTTACTACACAAAAATGACTAGAAGGCAACCAGGGATGTAGAGGAGGAGGTGTATCTGTCTGTCCTCCTTTTCACTGCTTCTTTATATATCATGTCTGTGTGCCATTGTGTCACCACATCTATACATACATTGTATATCTCTAAATGAGTGCTGCTGTGGATTTCAGACCTTCCTTAGGGCATTGTGGGATGCCACCACAAGCCTTTGCAACACAATCACACACACCCATGTATTATTTGTGTCTGTGAGCATCGACTACATTTGCAGGCTACTTTCCTAAAAAATCTATCAGTTCTTAATTGTTGATTTTACTAATAACTCCTTGGCAGCCTTACAATGGAAAGTATGGAGTGTGTGACGTGTTTGCCAAACTAGGGAAGGAAAAAGCCCAGCCCAAACCTTGAGGCACCCAGGCCTGTTTACAAAATTTCCAAACCTATTCAAACTTCCGGCTCTGCAGTCTGAGGGTGACTTACCGAGCCTACAAAAGAACCAAATAACACAGCCCACATCATTTTTTGGTCAACTCAGTCATCCCAATCTGGATTGGAGTTATTTAAGGTCAATCTCAAATAAATGGGCCAGATCCCAGAAAGAGAGCATCATCAGTTACAAGTAGTATTTATATATTCCTAGGCCCGGTGAGGATTTTTTTCTTCACAGACTGCTCTTTCAAATGGCCATTCAAGGGAAGATTTATATGATTAGCAGCTTCAGCTGGAGAGTCCTATGCCAGTACCACACTTAAGAGCAAACAGAACAGAGATTTTCAGTAGAAGAAAGTCATTCTTGGGTCTTGTTAACATCTTCACATTTTACACTTAGAAAAAATAAGTTCCACTGTTTCTTTCTCTTTTTATTTTTACACTAATTCTTGTAATAAAATAGTCACAGAAGTAGCTACTGACTAGATCCTTGGTGGGGATAAACTGGCATAGCTCCTTTGAAATCCATAAATATATCAGCGGAGGGAAGCTTTCTTAGGATCCCACTTAAAGGTAAATGTGAAACCAACATACAGAGTCCTGGGTTTCTCTTCCTGAACTAAGTACATGCTAGCTCTCGTTATCTAGATAGGCATGGGTGAGAGCTATTCGTACACTGAAAGAAACCCACCTTCAATTCCTTCAGTGATTAGATATGAAAACAAACACGCGCTTGTGCATTTCTTTGAATATGATGCCATTAGTTGTGTAAACTGTTACTGGAAACTCTCATTGCCTATCTGATTGTGTGATCATTAACTCTCATATCACACAATAACACAGGTGCAGGTTGTGTGTGTCAATTGCAATGTCCTCTGTTTTTTCTGCTGATTTTTTAAGGCAAGGAAATTAATGGAAAATAACTCTTGGCGGGCTTTATAACCTTCAAGACTCACAATCAGATTCCTAACTCTGGGGGAAGTAGTCCTTCTGCCTCTGACCCAGCTCCTTTGCATTGGTCAGTGCATTGTAGGGGCATTATAGATGCAGAACCTTGGCTCCGCCCACTCCCCAGGAGAAGAGAAACCCAGTGGCGACTGATGAGGTTCCAGTGCTGGAGGTAAACTGTGCAGGGGTGCCAGAGAGCTCCTACATGGGCATATACCAGCGCTCCCAATTGAGACCATATGGAAATGTACAGTGACTGAGATTTTCATGATGAATAATAAGGATGGTTATTGTAATTTTGGATTTTTTAATCTTTATGTATAGCAAATCTCAGCCAAAATTTCACACCTCATTTGCATTTAAGAGCTCTCCTTTGCTTTTCATTAGATATGTTTCTACAGAGAGACTATGACAAGTTAAGTTAGGAACACGGGAGAAGAGGGAGAAGCTTCAGGGAACAAAACATTAGCTCCAAGCTTTTATAAGAGTAACACACATTATGGAAAGTGAAATGAAAATTCAAACTCTTTAACAAAGCTGTGACAGCATCAGTTGATGCAATGAAGTCAGAGATTTATCCCAGGATTATGGTCTCCTGCTGCTACAGAAATGCCACAGGGAATCCAAGATAATAATTTCAGTGCAAGAGATCTGAACCTTGAGCTTATGTTTTATCCCAGTGACATTATTTCCTTTTGAAAGAATGGCTGGTGGAGATTGCAGCTTTTTTCCTGATGGATGTTGGAGCAGGAAAGTGAACATTGCCCGTGGCCTCAACCTGGAAAAATCACCTTCTGGTTGGCTTGATGGAGGAAACTGGTTGTACATGTCAGCCAATCACAGCTCATCCATCCATCTGTATTTCTGTAGCGTACAATACTATCCTATTATATGTGCCTTAAGAGTTGGATCCTGCACTGGTATAAATTGTTGGAACTCCTTTGTAATTCAACTATTTCCCCCCCAAGGAGCTAGCCATTGATATGTGATTAAATCCATTTAGGAGAGGCAATTAGAAATATCTTCCCAGCTTCCTCATGAGGCTAAGGTTTGGGTATTTCCTTGATACACAGAGGAGCCAGAGGTTCCTGCCTCATTACCTGAACTGTAAATTAATAAATCCGTATTTCTTTTAGTGAATTTCCGGTTGGTGAAATTTCATGTTGGATTGACAGGTCTGGATATAGTCCTCCATTGATCCACAGGCTGGTACAGCATGGGCATTGGCAGAGATGGCTTCTTGCACATTGACATCAGCCTCAAACCTGACCTGGAAAGACAATGAAGAGTTGTTAATATGCATGGCTCATTCAGCCCGGAGTTTTTCTTCTGAGTGGGCCAACAAGGGAGCCAGTCAATGCAGGTTGCTTTGGTTGTTCCAGCTCTGTAAATACTTCTTCATTAGGAACAGAACTGAGAATCTCCAACTTATTTTAAACTACTAGGTGAAGCCCATCATTAACCGGGCAAAGTCATTTTGCATAGATTACACTTATAGGAAAGTTCAAAAAATTAAATACATGTAATAGAATTTTTTATTAATATGTTTGCAAAAGGGAAGTAAAAGAACAGTTTTAAATTTGTAGGATTTCAACGTCAAACATTACTCATTTTCTTGGATAATTACCATGCATAGTAAATTTGAACCAGAAACTCATAAACCTTCCATTATTCTTCCCATAACTAATTTGATTTGTAACAGTAAAAATTATTTTGTGATTTGTAACAGTAAAAATTTTCTTTCCATTAAAATGACAGTTGAATAGGCAACTGCATTTTACTTTTGTTAGCAAATATTTTTATGAACTCTATCATAATAGTCATGACTTTTTTCTCATGAAAAACAAAAATAATTATTTAAACCTTTCACCCAGCATATTCTGGTGTAAAAAGTAGTGCATTCAACTAATTTAAGTGGCACGATTGTTTATGCAAAATGTAATATCTGTAGATAATCGTGAAGTATGACTTCATTTTGCACAAACAAATCCACAAATGAACAAACTCTTCAAAATATATAACAGATGAACACCATTATATGACCACCAAAATGGTAAGGACTTGTGGATACTTCCAACTTGCTCCCATATCCTCTTAAGAAGGGAAAGTCCTCTTCTTCCATTACTAGTGCTGTTCAAATAAGTAAAAACTGATTCTAAAAATACTGAGTCCTGTTTGCTATGAGTCAAAGCCATATTATTTTGTAGTCACAACACTTCAACTGGGAACTTATGGAAATATCTGATAGTTTTGTACATTTTGACACACAGATTTATGTGGAAGGAAATCTGGAACCAAAGGCATATTACTCATGGGATCCTTATCCAGAAGTTGGGAAATCAAGATCAATTCATGAGCAACCAAAAAAGAAGGGAAAAAAAACCCATAAGATCAGTTCATAAATATTACTGATGCTGAATAGCTGACCCAGCCATATCATTCAGCAATGCCCCTGAATACCTATATTCACCACTCTTTTTAAGGTGGCTATTTCCATGAGCTCTGAGTAATACATAAGAAAAAGAAACACAAGATTCCATCTCTCCCTGATACAATGCCAATTTGTTTATTGAATTAAGAAAAAGTGACCAATGGGGACAAATGATGGGGAGGTGGGAAGGCTGAATAGAGAGGAGGTGTGAGTGTTATTTCCTAGCTTGAAATTGCAAGTGAATGATGGTCTTTGCTCCCAAGATCCACTTCAGAGCTAAGCTGAGCCCAAAGGTGGGGCATGTTTTTCTGGCAACCTCCACTCTGATCCCTCTCCTCTCCCTGATGCCTCTCACAACAGCTCTGAGAGTGCCCGATTTGGGGATCTTACAACTTTCTTCTCCTTGGCGTTTCCAATGTGTATTTGCTTTGGCCGCCTGGCTCTGACCTGCTTTCCATGTCTTATTTTTTGTATTCAGTTGCTTTACACACACTGATCAGCCCTGGCTAGGTGCACACAGCTCCTCGCTTGTTTCCCCAGCCGCAGTTAGAGAACATATAGTGCTTGGAACCTACAAAGAAGGGAAAAAATAGAAGAAGGAAAAGGAGAGGGGTGGGGGGGAAGGTGGCTTATGGACCTAGGTAGAGAAGACACCATGGCCAATGAAGGGCTTGAGTGATGGGAACACAGACATTAGAGGCACTTGGAGGTGTGTTGGATTTCCTTTAAACAGACAACAGAAAGTTTTCCAATTAAAGGAACATCACATTAATGAAATGACCCTCTAATCCCGGATGCATAGCCTCATCCTAGGGATTTGGGCGTTTTTTCATCTGCGAGTACTTTTCCCTTACGTTTTGCCTCTGGCAAAATATCACCTTGCCAGGGCTCTGGCTAACCCAGTTTATTTTACCAGTGATGTGCAGGTGAACTGATGTCAGCATGCTCTTGTGAAATCAATTCAGGGCATGCTGGCTCTTTGCTGCTTGCAAGAGAATATGGAACCCCTTGTCACAGTCTGGGTCTAACTCTGGTTTGGAGCTGCGGCTGTTTCACTTTCCCCAGGATCTCACACGAGGTAATCTTTCATTTACTTTTTGTAATTCTTATTCAGTGTGTCACTAAGCATGTGCATGGCACTTCAAACAACAAGTTTAGGGCTAGACTTCTCACAGGGCAGTATGGGACCTGTTTCACCCTTATTATTATTTATTTGTATGGAAGTTAAGAACAGGGATCAGGACTCTGCTGGGTTGGGCTTCTTAGAAGAGTTTACAGTCTCAATGGACATGACACATAAAGGTGGGAGAAAGAAAGAAAGAAAGAAAGAAAGAGGGATCACAAGGAGGGAAACAAGACTCAGAGAAACAAAGGGACTTGCCCACATTCACATTGGGAGTCTGGAGAAGAGCAACAAATTGAACACCGAACTTCTGAGCCCTTGATCAGCATCTCAGCTGCAAAATCATCCTTCCTCTCCCCTCTACCTGCTGTACCTGCACCAACTTTATCCAGCTTGTAGCTCTGTGCATGGGGCAGGGAAAGGGGAGGTGCCAGGCAATTTGCCTGATTATTCCCTTTGTGAGCAAGTGGTCTGGGAGGAGATGTGGAGAGGTTGGGTGAATTCAGAGACCAGGTTCTGCCCCAGGGTTGACCTGCCACAATGAAGGGAATAAGCTGCACCCAAAATAGGGTGAAATAACGTGTTTCTTCCCAGGGAAGAGGTGAGCCCAGGAGCAGCTGGGCCTTCTTGAAATGGTGCTGTTCATGCATCAGGTCTAATGGCTCCGCCCTTCTCAACTAACAAATTGAGTTTGTGCGAGTTAAAGGACTAATCAGACAAGAGGCCCTGGGATCAATTTCCATCACCCCTTAGGCACAAGCTATCAGACCAAGTGAGTTCAGGCTTCACTGGAAACATCTCCAGCTCCCCAGGCACTGAAATGCCATGGTAATGAACCCCACCATCTGGTAACATGCCCAGTTCCTATTATGGACATCCTAGATTATTACATTTTCCAGACAGTGACACTTTGATGCTGCTTCACAAATGCCCAATGCAAATAGTTAGCCCTTTAGATCTAAAGAACAGCTAAATAAGTACATAAATAAATAAATAATAATTAATAATAAAATGCCTCTTGGAAATGGAACCAGAAACGTTAGATATGAGAACACTCTATTATGTCCCATCTACCCCATGTGCTGGGGAACTACATGAAATTATTCCCTATACCCCACTTGCTGGTGCTTTGTTTACTCATATTTAAAGTATGGCTACGTCTAGACTGGCATGATTTTGCGGCAATACTTTTAACGGAAAAGTTTTTCCGTTAAAAGTATTTCCGCAAAAGAGCGTCTAGATTGGCACGGACGCTTTTGCGCAAAAGCACTTTTTGCGCAAAAGCGTCCGTGCCAGTCTAGACGCGCTTTTGCGCAAGAAAGCCCCAATCGCCGTTTTAGCCATCAGGGCTTTTTTGCGCAAAACAAATGTCAGCTGTCTACACTGGCCCTTTTGCGCAAAAGTTTTGCGCAAAAGGGACTTTTGCCTGAATGGGAAGGGCAAAGTATTTCCGCAAGAAGCACTGATTTCATACATTAGGAAGTCAGTGCTTTTGCAGAAATTCAAGCGGCCAGTGTAGACAGCGGGCAAGTTTTTGCGCAAAAGCGGCTGCTTTTGCGCAAAAACTGGCCAGTCTAGACACAGCCTATGGGTATATATTATGTTGCTGACATGGGAGAATGCCAGAATTTGCCTTTGATAATTAAAAGAACTCCGCCCCTGCAGAGAGGCTGTGGCAGGGTCCAGCACTGAAAAGGTTAAGCTTCAGCAAGAGGTTTCAAAGGCCTCAACAGAATCCACAGACATCTCCAGACAGGCCATCCCTCTGAAGCAGCGGGTTTGTCCTGGAGCTGCTAAATTCCTTCCCTTGTCCATGGGGCTGTCAGTCATTGACATCTTTTTTTCTATGAGCATATTGGGCACGTTCCATACCCTGCCCAGCCAGAGGAGAAAAATAAACAGAAACTAAGGATGGAAGATCCTGGCAGCTGGGCGTCCAGGACATATATGGGTAGGTCTACACTGCAATTAAAAACCAGCAGCTGGCTTGTTCTGGTGGACTGGGGCTCACAGGGCTCAGCTTGGGCTAAGGAGCTGTTTAATTGTGGTGTAGACGTGGGCTTGGGCAGGAGCCCAGGCGCTCTGATCCTGCAAGATGGGATGGTCCCAGAGCTCAGGCTACAGCCTGAGCACAAATGTCTACACCACAATTAAACTGCCGCATTAATAGGAGTCCAAGTCAGCTGGCCCGGGCCAGCCATGGGTGTTTAATTACAGTGTGGACATATCCTGGGACATTCTTTAGGTAAACTAATAGCTCCTACCCCATCAGGGCTACCGCCTGCAGTCTCTCCAAGGGGAGCAGAAAAGTACTAGGGTTAGCTGTCCATTCCAGACATCATGGAGAAGGCTGGTGCTGTACATGTGCTGTCCATTGTATCCATCTGCTGTCAGCCAGGGGTTGTGACATAGGTTCATTATTTAGGTGAAGCCGTGGGATGTGGATGGTGTTTACAGACTCTTAGAAAGGCCAGGTGCCAGCCACAAACAGGATTAAAATAGGCACAGTATGAACAATTAGGGCTTACGTGTGAGGCCTGGAGCACTTGGCATGCGGTTGTCGCTCCTTTGGTTCACGCTGTGGGTACAGCAGGACCATAGAATTGCTCTAGAGCTGTTCAGAGGAGCCAAGTGTCTCAGCGGAACAGGCCTGTGATCTTCTGAATGAGCAGAGATAAAAGAGGGATCGCAAGCCTGGGGATAATCCTCCCTGTGCCAAAGACAAGAACTAGAGTGGAAATGAAACTGATCTAGGCCTATCAACAACAACTAAAATGGGCCACTGGCTGGCCCTGCTTCCAGGAACTGCTCAAACTGGGAATCACAGGGCATTTAAACGGAGTCATCTTTCCCAAACTGTAAACCTAGGCAGCCCCAGCCCTCTAGAACAAGGGTGGCCAACCCTTTTCAGATGAAGAGCCAAAATAGTGGTGGATACCATGCAAAGGGCTGAGGGGAAAAAGTTGTTGAGCATAAAAAAAAAAAAACACTCGGCTGCTGCATTTGGTCGAGCAAAAAAAAAAAAAAAATGCCTAGCCGCAGCCCTTTCAAGAACAGAGCAATCATTTTGAAGGCGGCCATTTTGAAATCTGCACCGGCATCCCATGCAGACAGAAACACGCAGCCCCTTTCAGAGTCGCAGGTGCGGGAGCTGCAATTTTTTCTTTGAAGAGCTGCATGCAGCTCACGAGCCGCAGGTTGGCCACCCTTGCTCTAGAGCCCCATACCTCAGCCAATTGCAGACCCTATCAAACACTAAAGCTCAGCTAGTCCACAAACTTCCCCAACCTTTTTGTCCGGCCTGCTCCTGGCGGGATATATGCCTTGCCACGTTTCCACCAATGGCAGAGCTGTATTCGAGTGACAGAGGTACAAATGCCTGAATGAGCTGAAAACTGCTCGTACATATTACTACTGTGATTTATCAGTTGGAAGGGATGGGCCCTTGCCTCCTAGGAACCCTGGGTGAAGAACTTAGGGCCATCTTCAGCTGACTTACCTGAAGCATTTCCTCTCCATCAATAGGCAAAGGAGTGAATCTAGCTAATAAAACAAAACCCAACTGTTGTTTTTGTTCATTTACAGAATGTGTCTCTGGCTCAGCAGCTCACAGGGACGACGGAAGGGAAGGTCTTGATCTTTCAGAGTATTTTCCTTTGTGAAAAAACGTGTGTATCAGTCAGCTGAGTTTTAACATTTCAATTGCATTTGTCACAGAATCACAGAATTGTGAGACTGGGGGTATGTCTACACTACAAAGTTAATTCAAACTAACAGCCGTTAGGTCGAATTAACTTTCATAGGTGCTACACATACAAACCGCTTGTTCGAACTTAATTGGAACTAGAGGAGCGCTTAATTCGAACTAGATAAACCTCATTCTACGAGGACTAACGCCTAGTTCAAATTAATTAGTTCGAATTAAGGGCTGTGTAGCCACTTAATTCTAACTAGTTGGAGGCTAGCCCTTCCCAGCTTGCCCTGGTGGCCACTCTGGGCCAAACTAGGGAAACTCTTCTGCCCCCCTACTGGCCCCGGAGCCCTTAAAGGGCCACGGTCTGGCTTCGGTGCCCGTGCCAGGTGCA
>JANRFK010000875.1:20890651-20913773 GCA_030068395.1 Apalone spinifera | reverse complement strand
TCGAATTAAGCGCTCCGCTAGTTCGAATTAAGTTTGAACTAGTGGTTTGCATGTATAGACACTATGAAAGTTAATTCAAACTAACAGCTGTTAGTTCGAATTAACTTTGTAGTGTAGACATACCCTGAGTAACTTTCAGCTCTTTTGCAGGCTGGACAGAACATTGCCCCATTTCAAGTAATTTCAGCTCCCACTGATTTTAACTCTTAGCAGGCGGGGCAGATTTACCTCAATCAATAAGAAAGAGGCTCCTAATGAAGCCTATTTAACTCTATTTTTTAATAGTGGGGGAAAACTGTCAAACCACTCCGGTCAGTAGACCTGGGAAGGGTATGCAGCCTCTTGACCAGAGTGCCTGCCCCTACCCTTCTTATTCTCCCAGGGCTGTGACAGTCTAGACCCTTTCTCTTCTGGAACAGATTAAGCACAGTCCTGCCTTTCTGTACTCCCACAATAATTACAAACATTATAACCATATTTAACTATGCCTACATTCAATACTTTCCGTGGGGGCTGTGGGGCTGGGGACAACTTCCCCCTCTGCTCCAGGCTTTGTCCTCAACCCGCCACTTCCTGCCCCTGCTCTGGTCCTTCCCTGCCCCCATTCTGCTCCTTCCCCCAAAGCCATCTCCCCTGAGCAACACAACCTACCCCACGGGGTTAGTGGGCATTCGCAGCAGGGGTCAGCCCCCCACAGTGGCAGGAAGCAGAACAACCTGGTTTTAGCCTGCTCCAGTCCCCCAGCTCCATCGCTCTGCTTTCCACCACTGTGATGAAGCAAAGTGATGCTGGAAGCTAGTGGAGCAGAGGAGGCAGGGGCTGGGTCATTCTGCTTCCTGTTTCTGGTGAGTGAAAAGGCAGGCGTGACCCCTAATGCCAGCACCAGCACCAGCACCAGCACCAGGCCTCTCTCCTCCCCCCCTCCTTCCTGCTAATCTCCTAGGCTACTCTGGGCCCCTTGGAGCCCCCCAAAGCATGGGGCCTGAGGCAGCCACCCCAAACTGTCCAGTGGACAGGACAGCTCTACCTGTCTTTAAAACAAACTTAGCTGGGGTTGGGTCACAAGTTAAGTTGATAACAGTGAACAAAAAACCTCTCCATCTGCTGACTATCTAGCAAATCTAAGCAAAGCAGGAGCAAACTGTATCTACACACACACACATTCTCTCCCTCCTCCCCCCGCCCCATTCCAGCTAGCTGTCAGAGCAGCATTCATTCAGACTCAGTGGTGGCCCGTCAATACAGGCGACTTAGGCAGTCGCCTAGGACACCAAGAAAAACGGCCGTTGAGGGCTTTGGAGGCGGGGGCGCCGATCGTGCGACGATTGCATGTCTTGCCTAGGGCGCCAGTTGCCGGCAGCATGTCTAGGGCTGCTCCTGTAATAATCAGACCTGCTACAGCCCTTTGCCTCCAGCAACCGGGACACTACCCCTGTTATTACTTGGGCACTATCCTCAAGCTCTCTCCTACACAGTAGGGTTCGGGCATAGCCCCAACAATTCCTGGGATAGCTCTGCTCATTCCTCCATCTGTTCAAGCCAGGGCATTACCCCAACCTCACCTCACTGCTCACCAGGTGCTACCCATCCAGGCCAAGGCAAATTTCCCACTGCCTGCCAGTGCTGAGCTTCATCTC
This sequence comes from Apalone spinifera, assembly GCA_030068395.1. Taxonomy (NCBI): domain Eukaryota; kingdom Metazoa; phylum Chordata; order Testudines; family Trionychidae; genus Apalone; species Apalone spinifera. The sequence goes on along the minus strand of JANRFK010000875.1, from coordinate 20,912,136 downwards.
GGTTACTGCCCAGCCCTTGTCTCTTCCCCTTCATGCACAGCCCTCCAGAGTTACAGAGCCAGAAGTTTTCTAGAAGATACAAAGAGATGGGACTCAAGAGGCAGGGTTGCCTGGGAGATGAACACACAGCTCACCCCAGAACTGGGGTGAACTCTGATGCGCGCGCACCCAGAGAGGGCCCAGAATTGGGTTGAGCTCTGAGGTACAGAGAGACATGGGGTCCCTTATTATTAATTTAAAACTTTTTACATGCTTAAAGAATCTTTCACAGCAGAGGACATCAAAGCAGTTTACAAATTCACAGTGAAATGCAGTCTCTGCAGTTGTGATTTATAACAGTCAGCCGCATCCCTGTACACAGGTAGTGACTAAGAATCCTGTAGACTTAAGGGATGCGAGAGGTTAACTGTTTAACCAGTAAACATTATCCTTAACAGGTGATGCTTGCCAGTTCTGGTTAACCAGTGGGGGCCGTAGTAGCTCCCCACCTGCTGCAGGCAAGAGGCTGCTCCAGCCCCAGGAGGCCCACCGCAGATAGGGGCTGCTCCAGCCATCTGCAGAAGTCCCTGTTTACGGGAGGCCCGCCACATCACAAGCTAGGCAGGGGGTGCTCCCCCAGCCCAGATGAGCTGGAGCAGATGCCCCACCCACTCCCTCTTTAATTGATTAACCAGTTAAACATCATGTTTAACCAGTTATCCAATTAAATGGGATTTTACATCCCTACTAGATATCTGAAATAGTCTGCAAGAGAAACTAATTGAGGTAGAAATGACCTAAAATACAATCTGTCTAGGGCAGTGGGGCCAATACACAGACACTTAGGCTGTGTCTACACTGGCACGGATTTGCACCAAAGCTATGCAAATGAGGCTTAGCGTTAGAATATCGCCGAGCCTCATTTGCATAGCTAATGAACCGCCATTTTCGCGGAACAGGCTCTTGCACAAGACGGGGCTGTCTACACTGCCCCATCTTGTGCAAGAAAAACCCTTTTGCGCAAAGCCGTTATGCCCCAAAATAATCGGCATAAAGGCTTTGTGCAAAAGGGTTTTTCTTGCGCAAGACGGGGCAATGTAGACAGCCCCGTCTTGCACAAGAGCCTGTTCCGCGAAAATGGTGGATCATTAGCTATGCAAATGAGGCTCGGCGATATTCTAACGCTAAGCCTCATTTGCATAGCTTTGGCGCAAAACCGCGCCAGTGTAGTCGCAGCCTTACAGAAAATACAATGGAATCTTTACTGAGTACAAGTACCCAGGCCTTCTATTTACATCACATCTAGCAGCAACATGTCACACACCTTAGCTCCCACGTGGGGCATTTGGCTCAGTAGAGCTGCAGGAGGAAGGAGTGCTTCCTATGAAGGGTTTGTCTATGCTTAACGTGATACAGCAGAACAACCACTTCCTATGCTGATAGGAAGGGTTCTCCCACTGGCGGAGTTAATCCATCTCCCCAGGGATAGTATCTAGGTTGATGGAAGAATTCTTCTGTCACCCTAGCACTTTATTCACCAGGGGTCAGGATAGCTTAACTATGACACTCACGGGCATGAATTTTTCACCCCGAGGTTGTAATGAAAAATTACAGTTGATTACAGTTGTAATGAAAAATGACAGTTGATGTAGCTGCATCAACTTAAGTTCTTTAGAGTAGACCTGGCCTCAATCACTCAAAATCAATCCAGGCATCATCTGGCTGTTCTTGGGAAATCTTCTTTCCATCCATTCAACTCATTCTTTGCTTGTTCAGTCCCGGGACAAACTGACACAGCATCCTACCAGCACACCTATCAGGGAGTTAAATGTAATTATACCCATATATACGCAGATGGGGGATGTGAGAAAGTCATGTGACCTACCTCCAAGTCACATAGTTAGTCAGTGGCATTATTGTGACTAGAATCCAGGGGTCCTGATTCCTAGCTCCCTGCACAAATTACCATCCAACACTCCTCCTGAAGGTCTAATAGCAGCTAGCAGGAGCATTTACTCTGAGTGCTACCTGGAGTAAATGGCTCTGGAGCTGCTATTTTGTTCCCATTTTACCCCTAAGGTAACCCAGGGAAGGGAGGCTGCTGTATGATAGAAAAGGCACTGCTGGGGATGGACTGATATAGGGGGCTTTGACATTGAACAAGCAGTAATAGTAAGGAATAGAAATACTGGATTAGTGTTTGCTTCCAGCTCCCCACAGTGAGCCCTGCAGTCTGTTATTAGAGGAGAGCAGAATCTGGAGGCAGACAAATCCAGATGTGGCTTGGTCTCAGCTTGGGGAGAAGATAGCAGAGGTTTAGAGCTATTGCTAGATATCTGAAAACACATAAAGAAAAGATAACCTTGGGCAAGACCCTTATTCTCTCTGGCTACGTCTTTGCGCCGTTAAGGCTTTGCGCAAAAGGGTTTTTCTTGCGCAAGAAGGGGCAGTGTAGACAGCCCCGTCTTGCACAAGAGCCTCTTCCGCAAAAATGGCGGTTCATTAGCTATGCAAATGAGGCTTGGCGATATTCCAATGCTGAGCCTCATTTGCATAGCTCTGGCACAAAAGCACGCCAGTCTAGACATAGCCTCTGTGCCTCAGCTCCCCATCTGTATGATGGTATGATAATCTTTTCCTGCCACATAGGGGTGTTATGAGAATAAATCCATGCATAGGTATTAGGTACTCAGATACCAGAAATGGAAGCCATATAAAAATCTACCAACCTGGGTACCACAAACACATCACACCTGACCTCTGCTCTCAACTCCGGCTTCCTCTACACAAGTGAGCAATGTTCCCTCTAATTTTTACCATTCATGTGTAGTATAAATTTTGTTATGTGCACTAAGGCATGTGCAGATGTGAACCACCAGTAGAAACACATGCTTCCAGCTGTAGGCAGCTGTGAGCGCTCTGCTAATCAGCTGGGCAGGATTTTAATCTCCCCTGGGCATCCGCCCAAGTGCTCAGCTGACAGGGAACACTGCTAGTGAGTCAAGTTCTTGGTCTTGGTTCTTATCTTCAAGGCATTGAGTCCAGGGTATCTAAAATATTGACTAAACCTCCAAGGATGAGCACTATGATGTGATATGTATTGAGGCAACCCAAAGTACCCATCCATGAAAAAGCACTATCACCATCTTACAGCAAGAGGGAACTCCATATGTGATCACCAGGGGGAACCATCAACAGCCTGTCAACACAGACTCTCTGCTCCTGGAACTAGGGTTGCCAGATAGTTTAACCAAAAATACTGAACATCCCTCCCCCCCAAAAAACCCACTGGGGAAAAAAATTCAGTTGAGAAAAAAAAGGGGGGGAAGAGCAAAGTTGTTGAGGGGGGAAAAAAAGGACCCCGAGAGTTATTAAGCAAAAAAAATTAAATTAAATTAAAAAACCCAGCATGGTCCCTTTAAGAAATGCCTTTGAGGTTTTTTGGCCCTAACAGACTGCTGGCGGCCGTCCACCATCTTGTCTTCCTGCTCCGGGCCGTACAGCTCCCCTGCGGAACCAGGTAAGCACCCGGGATTTTCACCTCCTGGCCGGGAAAAAAACAGAAAATACTGGACATTTTAGGTGTCCGGTATTTTCTGATTTTTTTTTACAGGACAGGAGGTGAAAATACCAGACACCTGGCAACCCTACCTGGAACCTCTCTGTTTCTCTCTGCAGGCTATCAGTTTAAACACCCGGATTTGTTACTCTTTCGTGCCTAGCCCCTTATTTTCTGAACCCCTGCAATGTACACTGATCCACTGCCTCCATGGAAGTGGTGCATGCTTGTTCACTGGTTTCAGCTTTGCTCAACACTCTCACAAATCATTGAGACGTGTCTATAGTAAAACCAAACCAAAGTGAATTTACTAGAGCTCAAGAGAAAGATTCAAATAAAAGCCATACACACATTTGGGACTATGCATTTACAGGTAAAAGAAACATGAAGCATAGTCAATGGCCTGTACATATTAACAAGTTACTTTCCTGCATAATAAGGTATTTCAAGGATAGTCCTTGCAGCTCTGAGGATCTACCTTTCATGAAACACCATGGCTAGTAGTTTCCTCTCTATAATGAACAGCTTGGGCCATTTCTTCTGCTCTTATACAGGTACAAGCTATTAGCTTATTAGGCTATTATAGTGTCTCAGCTTAGGGGACCTCCTGTTCAGAGAACTTTCATGGGGTTTGTCTTCATAAATGCAAAGTGTGCATTTGGTCCAGACAGTAAACAAAGATGTCCACTGTTCTCAACTTCAGTGTTGATTGTGTTAGCTGGGAGACCTTCCACCTCTCCTCGGGTAACACTTCAATGATTTTGCCTAATATTCTACATTTTACACATCACTTAACCTAGTTCCTGCACAAACATCTCTCAATAGCCATAACCGTAAGCCAGTGTTTAGCTTTCAGCAGAAACCACCCCCCTTTGGTCAGCTTCCGCCGCTTGCCACCAAGTGGAAACTGGGAGAGCTTGGCAAGAAGGAAGGACCAAGGTCCTTGTCACTGTGGGGTGAGCCAGACCACTAATCTTGTCATTTCTTCCCAACCTGGGAATAGACTGTTCACCAGGGCTCTATAAGGATAGGTCTACACAGCAGTGTTATTTCAGAATAATGGACATTATTCTGAAATAACATAGTGCGCGTCCACACCACAAGCCTTTATTTCAAAATAATGTGGAGCTGGAGGACTTACTCCAACTCACGGTAAGCCTCATTCATGAGGAGTAAGGGAAGTCAAAGGAAGAGTGCTCTTCCTTCGACTTTCTGCTGTATAGACAGCACCAGAAGCTGAATTAAGCTATTTCTACTTCAGCTACGCAATTAAGCAATGGGTATAAGAAGCCAAGTGATCCTCTTCAGCTTGGCTTATTCCAGGTACCTGATGTGGCTGCTGCTCTCCTGAGCAGTTTCTTTCTTGCAGTTTGAACACACTACATTGTCTCACCCACTATTTTGCAAGCAGGGTTCTTCTCTTGGTGGCTAGTTGTTAACACAAGCTCCCCTTGTTCTGTCCCTTGAAATTTCCAGTAAAAGGTCTTTAATACAATCTCTCTGTGGCTGCTCTAATTATGTGTGAAATATTTCCCCCTGTAAACCAAAGAAAACAAATCAACACAGTAAGATTTTTTCTCTTCTGCTACTTGGCATGCCACACTCTTCCAAAAAGTTACCCCAGGTCCACAAAGCCCAGGCTGTCTCTTTATAATTGTACTTTCAGGCTCCTGTAGAAGAATCCAACAAAGGAAGGAGCAAAACAAAACATAGAGCCCTGAAAGGATATTTTATTTCTATTTTTCCACCTGGATATTGGCCAGCTACTGGACATGCTGTTTGCAGGGCAACAAAATATACATGCTGCTAGTCAGGGCTGTACTGAGGGGGTTGGAAACTTATTTCTTGGAAGCAAGGGAGCTTGCACCATTAATCAGAAGTGATTTAAAACATGTCCGACTGAATGTAGAGAATTTGGGGGGGCTAGGATACATTTGATTTGTACAATTTGCCCCAGGCAGTGAGGCTGTGAATTTTTTGCACATGCAGGTAAGGGGCTGTTCCTCTCTGTTAGTGCACCTCAGCACCCTGCCATTCCAATCCTGTGCAAGACACGGTCTTTAGCTGCTCCCCTCTATTTCAGTCTTGCTGCCCCCACCTCCTCCCTTGCACACACATCTCTGCCAATACACCTCGGTGCCTCCCAGCACACAGTCCCAGTCCCTTTCCTCCAACACAAAGCTCCACTGAGGCATCGGAGCCCTGGCTTGCGGCAGTCTCTGCTCTCTCCGGCTGTCCCGATCCTGTGTCCCTCATACATTCCTGTGCCAGGGCCCCCTCCTCCTGCAGCAGCCCTTGCTAATCAAGTTCTGGGATTTTCCTGACCGTGGCAGTCATGCTGCTTAATTTTACAGGTTTTAAAACAGCCAGCTGATTCTCAGTCTGGTCTCTCTTGTAGCCATTGCTGCTTCTACTCTGTGGGCATGTTCCTGTCCCTTTCCAGTGGTAACTGGAGAGAAGATAACCTAAGTTGCTTAGAGAAGGGGCTTTACAACTAAGCTGCTTTCCCTCCGTGCAGAGAGCATATTTTCCTTCTTCTACAAGCATTGAGCTCCAATACTGAACACCACTGGTTAATTTGCTAACATCACCTACCTAGCAGGCCTCTAAATATATTTTAAATATATGGCAAATGATTCAGCAAATTCACATAAAGCATACAACAAGCCAGCCCCGGCTCACTAGGGGTATGATGCAATGTACTGCAGTCCTGATCTGTTCTAGCCTAGCTTTAGGCATGAGGTGGATAAGCCAACAAAGAGGTGTTCTGTGTGCTGCAGGGAGATCTGGCCTCTGCTACAGCCCTGGTTAGGAACAAGGCTGTGATGTCACTATAACAAACCAGGCCTCTTATACACCCCTTTGATGCTGTAATTTCACTGTACCAAAGGCTTAGCCTCCCACCCTCACCGCCTACCTGGAGCTGTAATATCACTGCCCCAAGGCCAGGTCTTTACCCACCCCTCTGGAGCTCACAGGGGAATTTTTAATTCCTGTCTTAGAAGATCACCAAGGAGTGGTGATTTCCCACCTTGGTACAAGGGGAGGGGCAGCCACACAGGTTGGGTCTGGGAGGGGCCATGTTGGCTGTATGTGGAGCCTCTCCCGGGTCCAAACCCCATCCTGAAGCAGTAGCCCTGGATCCTGCACAGGGGAGCTTGTTTCTGGAAGCAGCTGCCTGGGGCCCTTCCTACTTGGCAAATATTGACATTGTGATCTCTGAGTCTCAGCCCAGAAATAACATTTCCAGGGAGTCTTGGACCTACAGAGGTTTGGGGGTTTTTTTTTAAGTGGAGAGAACTGGGATTTCAGCCGCTCACCTCTCTGCTATGGTCGTTGCTCAGACAGACCTGCTCAATCTCCGTGCAATCCCACCCCTGCCTCAGGGAATCCATGGAGGGCTCCCAGAAATGCCTCCCTAGCGGCACACTGCCTGAAGGCCATTCTGTACAGGCTGTATTAGGGTGTTTCACAGGAAATACCCAAGCCTAAGGCAGCAGCAGCCAGCAGGTTGGCCTGTTAGTTTTAAATGCAGCTGCCCCCTCCAAAGCCTGTCAGTGTGCCATCTTTGCTGAAGCTGGGGGAAGGGGGGAGAACCTTGCATGCTGGGCGCACGGTAATTAGCCACCATGCTCCTCAAAAGCTTTTCCAAGGCTATTTGTGGGTATGACTCTAGTGCTAGTGAAAGATGCAAGACCAGGGCCCCTCACAAGACAGGTGCAACCTAGGCAGAGACAGGCCAGCTTACCTCGACCTCATGGGTGGAGAGCATAAGAGGCAGGGGAATGAAATCCCTTTCCAAAAAGCCAGGCCAGCCCTGCCCCACCTCCACTCCCAGCTCCCCTTCAGTGGGGCTCCCCTAGGACTGTGTGGGATTCTGCCCTGTTGAGGTTGGGGCGCTCCCATCCCCAGTGCTCTGGCTGGAGCCAGGGAAGGATGAGGCCAAGTGCCACCCACTATCTTCCCCTACCCCCCACTCAGGTTAGGGCCACGTGCCGCCCGCTCTCCCCCCGATACCAGCATACTCAGGCTACGGCCATGCACTTCCTGCTCTCTACCCACTGCTCTCAGGCTGGGGGGAAGCTGGGGCTGCACACCACCATTGGGGGAGGGGTGGTCTGCCCCTCTAGGGGAAGAGAGAATTTGGCTCCCATGGGGCCCTGGGTGGGAGGAGAGGAGCTTCAGGCAGAAGGGGCTGGGCTGGAGGTTCACCCACTGCCCATTCTCAGCCTGCCTGATGGATATGCCTCAGCCCAACTCTAAAGGTACAACTTTCGCCGTGTCCATCCTGAATGAGACTGCCATATTTTTCCTGGGCCTCGCAGAGGATTCAGGGTGGAGCTAGAGACGACACACATTGCCTCAATGCCAACAACACTCCCCACAGGGCCAAAATTCAGAGACCATCCATTGGAGTTCCTTCTCCCAGGCAATGGAGGATGGAGAAACTCCTGTAAAACAGGCCAGGAAGTTACACTGTAAGAAGTTGGAGGAAGACAGCGAAAGAGGCTCTAGAGCTGGGGTGATGGCACCTGGCCTCCACATGGACAATCTTGGTAGATCCCCAGAGATGGCTCTTTCAGGGGGCAGAATCTCTTGTTGATTTCATGTAGGAGGGAAACATGGAGATTTCTTCTTCCCTGTTCTGCTGAGTTTTTCATGGGAGGGCTTCATCTGGCAGCCAGAATGTCCAGAACAAAGAGGCAAGGGGGTGACACCTGCCATCAGATGGAGGAGAATGAAGGAATGTTATTATTAGTAACCTGAAGGACCTTTTGTAACTTTTTTGCATTAATACCACAGCCCCACCCTTTCCCACAATCCAAACAGAAAAATCCACTCCCTCTGCAAACAAAAACACATTCCTTGGAAAACAAGGGGAAATCACTGAAACTACAGGATGAGTTTTCCTGGGGAAATAAACAAAAGAAAAAGAAATACTAATAATAAATCCAATTGAGGGCGAAGCAACAAACTGCTAACTCACCTGCTGGCCCTGGGGTTGGCTGGTCCATCAGCCACACTCATCAATGGCCTTTGTGCAGCTTGTCTGGAAGTACCCAGTATCTCCTTCACTTTCAATCCAAAATCACTCTAGAAGAGGAAGGGTTAATGGCTCAGTCGGTGGCAAGTTTCATGGGCCCATGATGCCTGTGCTCCTCCAATGTTCAAACACATGGGCCTGGCCCCACCAATGTTTGGTCTTATATTTTCAGAGCCATCCCATAGGACAAAGTGGGATGACTGAACTGGGAAGCCCTATGCTTCAGGGGACACGGGGTTCATGGTGGCCTGTGGGCTTAAGGGGGAGCCTGGTGCCGGCAGCTGTGAGTGAACTGGTCCCAGCTCACCACACTGTTCCCCTAAACCCCTGTCCCTAACCTTGCACTTCTTGCACTTCTTGCCACAATCTGCTCCCATTCTGCCCCTTTCCTCAAGCCTTTTCCCCATCTTTTTCAAGCTTCTGCCTTCCTCCCGTGAGCAGCACTGGGAGCCAGTAGGGTGGGGCAGACTGGGACCTGGTCAATCCAAATTCTAAGCAGATCCTATCTTACATCACGTCATATTACCTCAGGCTGTAAAAATGTGCCTGCACAAATGACTCTGCCCAAAGGGGAAATTATAGGTTGTTAATCATAGTACAGCATGGTAGAGATAAATCAGTCAGGAAAAGTCAACCTAGGAGTCGCCTAGTAAATAGCAACCTTCGAGGAGTCTGGGTACAGCCTTGCAAGACTGAGAAATAGACTACCCCCCCTCTTAGGTTTCCAGAGATAGTATGTGTAAGACTTGATCATGGGTTATGTCAGCTTCAAGACAGAAGTCTTGACTGTGTTCATCCAACCACTTACGTTAATTGCTGGTTTCATTTCATATTATGGTCAATTTGTTGATTTAGTGACTCAGTTCTAATTGTGATTTTGATATGCTCATTGTGCTGTTCAAGTTTCATGTAGTTTAGTAAAATTTATAGTGAGAAGTTTGTTCAGCTTTGTTTGCCTTTTTGTTAATTTGTAAAAAAAAAATCCATAAAAATCACATATATCTTTCAAAATTGCCATGATACTGTTCTCAAGAGCAAAGGTTTTTTAGTAAAATATCGAAGAGCTACTTAGCTCTGTCCCTAAATACCCATGTCCCTCTCACAAATGCATCCTAATTCAGATCTATAGCAACCATGGCTAGCCCAAATCTGGGCTGCCCCCTCAGCTATAGCAATGCCTCTTGAGCCTGGCACAGCTCTGCCAATGTACCGCAAGCCTAAACTGCCACCACCCCACCCCTGCTGTTCCAAACCTTTGTCCCTGCTGCAGTTCTGCAGAGCTTTCTTCCTGACCTGCAGTGCCTCCTGCTATCCCATTTCCGAGCCCTACCAGCGCCCCCCAGTGCTGACCTGGGAGCTACCTGCACAGATTGGTCATTATTTGCTGCAAGGATTCTGCATCATGAGCAAATGAACTTGGGAAAGAGGCTGAGCCCATTAGATGTATTTGGTTTTGCATCTATACAGGGTTTCAACTCGGTCTGTCGGACGTGAAATGCGGAGGCGCTTCCCTCTTCTAGTCCATCCCTCACTTCTCTGGTAACAAAGGGCACATATGGTCCATGACAACACCTGACTTATGGAAAGCCCTGAACATGATTAAATCCTGTTCCCACCTTTGCGGGGGGTTTCTATACAGTGATCCCCATGTGAACGGCGCCATTGGGTCTCCGTGCAGCTGCTAGGCAACAAATGTCCATGCCACAAAAACCTCAACACCACAGTAGTAACTGCCCCCCTCATTGGCAGTATTAGCAGAAAGGCAAAAGATCAGCTGAGCTTCAAAGAGGAAGCCTCCTATCTCCCAACTTTATCCCCAGAGTGGCTCACTCCAGGATTGTCAGTCAAGCTGACACCTTCCCCAGGGTTGGGCCATTGGTGTTTCTGTGATGACACCTCCTGAGGGTCTTGCCTCCACATAATAGGCTCAGATGAACTGACCCTTTTCCTCAATATAGAGTTCACTAGTGAGAGAAACTCCTGGCCTCAAGCTAACATGTATCAGAAGGTAAATATCTCTCTGAAGTACCCCCCTTCCAACAAACAGATTTCCTTGGAGTCAACAAATTCCTTTCACTTCTCCAGTGAGAGGGGTGTGAGAGGGTGACTGACCCTGCTTAAGAATCCAGTGCTGCTCTTAGTAGTAAGTGTGCATGTTGTCAGTAATTTCCACAGCCAGGGGAAGAGGGTGCGAGGCCACAAATATCAAACCTGCCTCCCCTGACGTAATCTCCATCAACTTCCAAAATCAATAGTGAGCTGTTTGTACTGTGTTGAACTAGGAAGAGAATTCTGGGAGAAAAGCAAACAGGGGAGATGTCCTGTGTCTATACAAAAGGCGCTGTATTCCTGACTCACTCCCTCTTGGGCTGGGAGGAACATAAAATTAGCACTGTGTTCATTTGTTCATTGTATCAATACCATGCTTTGTGCCGGCCCCTTTGCTTTCTTGCTGAGCTTTCAGGTTTCCATGGGGCAGACTGAAAAGGAAGACTGAGGTGAGTTCTCAGAAACCGCCTACTGACAGGGTGAAACCAGGGCAAGCATGCGAAAAAGGAGGTCGCACCAAACTGAAATGGGGCGTGAGAGAGAAATACGTACAGAGGGATAAAATTTAAAAAACAACGAAAGGTCCTGCAGCACCTTAGAGACTAACAAAAAATGTAGATAGTATCGTGAGCTTTCGTGGGCACAACCCACTTCTTCAGATGGATGGAGTAATACTTCTGGACCCCTTGCTCCATTCATGTGAAGAAGTGGGTTGTGCCCACGAAAGCTCATGATATCATCTATGTTTTTTATTAGTCTCTAAGGTGCTGCAGGACCATTTGCTGCTTTTTTGAGTTTTTTCAGTTACAGACTAACACAGACACCCCCTTGAGACTTTTGTACAGGGGGAAGTAGAGCTGACACCAGAAGAGGGAGAGACTTGGCTTGACTTTAGGGAATAAGTCAGCCACTCCCACCAGAGGAAATGACACTTCACCCTATGCTCTCCGGAAAACAATTATCAGACAGTTGGAATGATACTGGTGGCAGCATATAATGCTGAGGGAACCATACTGTGGTGGCATCTAATGCCATGGGGGATAGTCTTTGCTTGTTGCTGCATAACAAGGCTGCAGCTTTTATTAGGGATGAATTAGAATTGTACTGGTTTGTAAGTATCCATCAGAACAACACCCACCTCCCACCTCACCCACATACCCAAAGACCCAGTCACCGGCACCCAGAATCTTTCCCAGGAACACCTGAAATTGAAACACAGAGACTTGCTAGGGGTATCTATGTCAATGCGCTGTTTTCACTATGCCTGCACCAGAGAGGCATCCACCCAGCATTAGCTAAATCACCAAAGTCCTAACTCAGCACGCGCTGTATGTAACCCTATGGAATGGTTCTCCTGAGGAGTCTGTGGTTGTTCCAAAGTGTAGTCAGGAAGATGGAGGGAAATTATCATCCGAATACTATGGGCTTGGAGCACCCCCTACCTAGCCCCTGCCACAGAAACAGGTGTCCAGCCAGCAGACACCATCTGTGTATCTGATTCATTGCTCATTCAGGGTCTTCTTGATGTCGCTGCCCACCACTCCAAGCTGGTGAGAAGCAAAACAAGCCTCTTTCAATTTGATTCTTTGAGGCTCTCTGGAAAATGAAGTGATAACAAGTGCCAGCATCCTGGAAGCACTGAGTTTCCAATCCCTGGAGATTTAAACTGATCAGTTTCCTGCCATCCCTTTTCCCAGGACGGTACGTTAACCCTCTATGGCAAACAGATCCCCAGCAGAGCCCCGAGTCAGGGCCATTGGCTTTGTTTTCAGATCATAGAATCATAGGGCTGGAAAAGACCCCATGAGGTCATTGAGTCCAACCCCCTGCCAAAGCAGGACCAACCCCAACTAAATCAACCCAGCCAGGGCTTTGTCAAGCCAAGACTTAAAAACCTCTAGGGATGGAGATTCCACTACCTCTCTAGGTAACCCATTCCAGTGCTTCGCCACCCTCCTAGTGAAATAGTTTTTCCTAATATCCAACCTAGACCTCTCCCACTGTAACTTGAGACCATTGCTGCTCCTTCTGCCACTTCTGAGAACAGCCTCTCTCCATCCTCTTTGGAACCACCATTCAGGTAGTTGATGGCTGCTATCAAATCCCCCCTCACTCTTCTGTAGACTAAATAAGCCCAAATCCCTCAGCCTCTCCTCGTAACTCATGCGCTACAGCCCCCTAATCATTTTTGTTGCTCTCCTCTGGACTTTCTCCAATGTGTTCACAACCTTTCTGTAATGGGGGACCCAGCATTGAACACAATAGCCGAGATGTGGTGTCACCAGTGCTGAATAACAAGACAATGACAAAAAAGACAGGAGCCCCCTGAAAACAAATAATGGCACTAGCGAAGCAGCCTGTGCTGCCCAGTGCTGGATCTGGAGGTATCTGGTTCCAGATCCCTCTGGATAAACGCTGAGCAGTTGGAAGGACACTGAGAGGATATGGAAAGTGAAAAATATAACTGCTAAACAAACCCCACTCTGTGAGCGTCAGCCCACCTGGAGACCTCAGCTTCTATTTTTATCGGATGATGAATAAACCACCATATTGGGGCTGGGGGAGCGGAGGGGGCAGTGAAGGGAGCGCTGCTGTTTATGTCTGAAAGTTTAAGAAATGCCCAGTGTGAGCAGGGAGAAGGCGACTCATTCAGAGGGATCCAGGGTAGAGTTCCAGTTGCTGCAGGTTGAATAGGTGCATTGTCCTGGAGCCGTAGGCTCTGAAAAGGCTCCGTTTCCAACCAGGGGACCAAACAGGGCTGTGAGGGCAGATCACTTCCCAAAAGTAAGGGGTGTATTTCCCATTCAGACCAACAGGAGAGCAAAGGAAGTTTGGGGTCAAGGGAACTGGGGCTCCGCCATAAGCCCTAAGGGCACCCCCATTTTCTTTGCCTCCCATTCCTACAAGGCTCCCTGTCACAGCGATGTGCTAGCTAGAGAGGCCTAGATTTGATTCTCTTAGGACCAGTTAGGGCCCTTCCTAAATGTTGTTTTGAAGCATTTCTGCAGCTTCTCCCTTCATCTCCCCATGACCTGCACAGCAACCCCCAGAGCAGAGCCAGGAGCCAAGCCCTCATGGATGTGTGAGCTGCACTTTGTGAAATAATTGAAGCACAGTGTGAACAGTGCCCCAGGCTCGCCGCTGTTTGCCCCAAAGTGATTCAGTCTGCTGAGGCCTGCACCAAGGCTGTCCTCCTAGCAAGGTGCCAGTGGTATATATGTACTAAATTAGGGGACCCTGTGCCAGGCCCCCCAACAGGGGAGGACAAAGGGGGCAACTGCCTCAGGGCCTGATGATTCAGAGGGGCTTGGGGCTCCCAGCTGCCATCGGTGGCTGGAGCCCTAGGCCCTTTAAATCACCGCTGTGCTCTCTGGGTGGCTGTGAGGGCTGGCGAGGACTGGAATGGTGCGCTCTGGGTGGCACAGAGGGCTGACTGCCCCAACCCCACCCCCTGCACTTGAGGCTCCGCCCCTTCTGGAAGTGCAGAGCCATCCCCCACCACAATCTTGTTCAGGGGCCCACAGAGGCTGTCAGTGCCCCTGCCCTTTGCCCAGGCTGCCCATGTTGTAAGGGATGTGTTCACTGCGCAGCGAGGGGCGACTGCCACAACTGCTCTCTTGAGAATGCACCAACAGAGAGTGGGGCTTATTCCAATGTTTTATTAAATGAATGAAATGCCAGGTGCTGGTCTGACTTAGCACTCGGCCGACACTGGTCTCTGAATTACAAGGGCAGTTAGAGAGGACCCCAACCCTGTGTCTTGGTGCCCTGAACATGCAAACAAAGGACATGAGGCTGCCTGTAAAGAGAGGTGTTTTGAGATGGCGTCTGTATTTATTATGCAGGCCCTGCTATTCATGCATCTCAAAGCTCTTCACGGACATTCGTGGGAGATGATGGTGGAATGATCATCTCCCTTTTACAGAGGGATGAAATTGAAGCACAAGGGCAGGACGTGGGCTGTCAGCATGGAAGAATCCAAGAGGCGTGATTAGAATCCAAGAGGCATGATATGAATAGAATCCAAGAGTCATGATTCCCAGTACTGAGCGCTCTCAACTAGGCAGCATCTGATTCATAATGTTAATTGCACTCAGGATGCTGCCTACGAGGGGTGTGCAGATGTGACTTCACACAGTATTTAGTATCTCTACTCATGTGCCCGTATCCATGCTACATTGTGCAGCCACTTAGATGTTAATCTGTGTATCTGCTGATAAGTAGCCCAATGCCACTAGTGAAATATTCCCAGCTACAGAACTGATTCAGAAATGCACCTTAGCCCAGCACTGGGAGTAAGTCCCATTTCTTCGTCCCCTACCCCCAGATAACACTGGAGAAATGAGAATTACTCAATGGCCAAACATTGGTACCCCTGTCTGGGGCTTGTGCAGGATCTAGCTTTTCCATGCAGGGCCTACAATGAAATGGAGTTGTCACATTTGGATTTTCTCAGGGTTCTGAGCCTGTTGCAATTGGGACCAATTTTTTGATGACAAGTGAAACCCAAGAAGTGTTGCAAAATGTCAAGCAACTGCGCAGGAAATACACAACATGCCCAACACACCTCAAATTAGTGACTCGTTTCCATATTCAGTCAATGAGGTGACAGTTGTTAGCATGCAAAAGGAGCATGGAGTGGCAGCAGTTATGTTTCTGTTTTAACAGCAGTTATGTTGTTCATGTTGCCATAAGAGCTGATGAGCTTTTGGCCTTTCATTTCTAAATGCTCTGCAGTACCATCTCACCATGAACTGAGGCTAGATGCTCAGATTCTCAACTCACAAGCAATGTTCCTGAGCTCAGAACTAGCCATCAGACTGGACTTTTATTTCCTACCCTGCTAAAAAGATGGCAGAGCTTTTTGAGTGACCAACCTGCTCTCTCTCCAATTAGGGGGAAAATACCAATTTTCCATTGCTAAAGTGCCATTCTCACAAGGTGGCGACGATTCCTGAGCCATTTTAGAGTGTCAAGGACTTTGTCTACTTCTTCATGAGAAAGATCTGGACCTCTCCTGGCCATCCCAAGTCTGAATGGCAATGTGGTCCCACCAGTCTGTGCTTGTGGCCCTGCTGCAAATGCAGCAGTCTGTGCAGGCGGAATCAGCAACAAAAAGACAACAGCAGGCATGAGTAACAACAGCTGGGAGGCAGCTGGCTTGTCAGTGTCCTGCTCTGAGAAGGGCCTTCGGCAGTTTAAAAGCTGCAGATGAAATATCCACTAAGATCTCCCAGATGTTCTGCCGATGTCCTGAAATAGCACTGACAGCATGAGGCAGAGATCCCAGGATCATGTGGATAGCTGTCTATGTTGGGAGTGTACAGACATAAAACAGCTCAAGACTATCGCAACATCCTGGGGGGGAGTATCTCTGTGCTTCTGGAAGGGGCAGGCCCGGGGCAGCCAGCTCTCAATGCTGCTCTGAACGCATCATGGTAAAGGGCCTGGGGATCTGGCCATCATCGCTACAGCCCTCTTGAATCATCAGGCCCTGGAGAAACAGCCCCCTTTTCACCCCTGCTCCTCTCTTGGCAGACCTGTGTGTAAACATACCTAAGCTGTTTAAGGAAGAGGGTGGGACTGGGAATCAGGATTCCTAGATTCCTTTCCTGGCTTTTCCATAAACTTTCTGTGTAACCAGGGGCAATTCACTTCACCTGTATTGGCCATTTGGACAATGGACATTATTTATGTAGCAGTCTCAGTGCTTCCTAATGGGTGCCAAGTAACTGTGTAGTAGTTGTTGGTTATTGGTGAGAGTCTATAAGGCATCATAAATTAATGTTTGCAAAGTACTTTATGATAGTGAGCACCTCAGATGACAGACACTGTGAAAGTACTTAGCGGAGGTTAAGTGAATAGCTAAAGCCTCAAACTCCTGGGTTTAATGGTTTCTTAGTATGACCTGCTATAGAATCTTAAATAGGGGAGTCGTCCATTGAGCCCCCTTCGTACCGGATAGCCAATACACTCTGTTCCCTGGCGACCATCCATCTCTAGCCACACGGTAAATCTTTTTAAATGACTAATTAATGTTTAACATGCAATAACTACAAATAGTAAATGAAGTGCGCACGGGGGACTTTAAACAAAGGGGTAACTGACTCTTCCAATAATTCTCCTGTTCTGGCAAAAGGTGCTGTTCTTAATGAGAAAGGTCAAAGCCGCCCCATGGCACAGGGACAGAATCCACCTCTGCCAACTGGCACAAGCTCAGAAGGGCTAGAGTCCCTGGGATCCTGCTGTGTATGGAGCAAGAAAGGCTGCAAACAACAGGAGATACTAAGGATGATCTCCGTAGGATTGGCCCTTTCTAACCCTGGGAGGAATGCCAGTGACAACTTATAGGCCAGCTGGGACATCTGTGTGAGTGACTTCCAGCTGAGAGATAAGACAGCAGCAGCACAAGAGGGCTTGGTTAAAAAGGAGGACAGGGATTCCCTATAACACAGCATTCGGAGTAGCGGGACAGGAGGTCCTGGCTGCACCGGGATCTACATTTTACAGCAGTTGGCCCTAAAGCTGGACAATAAGTGTCTCCATTTTTGTTTAATTGAATTCCAGCCAGAAACTTGCTGTTTCACACTGTGTGTTCTATCTTGCCACCCTTCCCAGTGAGATCCAGCAGGGAGCATCTCCCTCATTAAAAGGGAGGAGAGGGGGACTGAGGAGAGGGCATTTTGGGAAGGAGCCATTTATTCTGAAACTCCATCCTCTCCAACTTAGTCTTCCACTGCTCAAAGTAAATAACCTTCTGGTTCCAGAGATACGGCTGCCAACTCCAATTAAAACTATTCCAGGAGATTTTTTTCCCCCCAAAATGACTTAATGTCATTTTCTTAAAATCTCTGGGATTGCTTTCAATAGTCACCTAGAGATTGGTGATAATTCCAGAGGACTCCAGGCCAATCTTGAAGGGATTGGCAACCCTACTCTGGGCTGCTGCTAAGGGCTGCTTCCCCTGCTGGATTAAATAAAACAAGGGGAGGAGTAGGGTTGCATAGGATGATTGTGGGAACAATAATTACTGTGTTAGTTGTACAATTTGTTACATAGCCTGAGGATTTTATTCCTTTATATTTTATAAAATCAGTCAGCATTCTGCCTCAGGGTTTTCTTGATAAAGTGAAATTAATTCACAAATTCAGAGTTATTCTAAGGGTTATTTACCCCTTCACATAACACAAGCATCACGGGAACACACAATGAAATTAATAGGCAGCAGGTTTAAAATAACAAAAGGAAGTATGTCTTCACACAATGCACAGTCAACCTGTGGAACTCATTGCCCAGGTGAGTTGTGAAGGCTAAAATTATAACTGGGTAGAAAAAGAATGAGATAAGTTCATGGAGAATAGGTCAATCAATGGCTATTAGCCAGGATGGTCAGGGGTAGTCTGACTGCCAGATACTGGCGCTTGATAACACTTGGCTCACTTGGATCACTCAGTTCTGTTCATTCTTTCTGAAGCTTTTGGCACTGGCCACTATCAGAAGACAGGTTTTGTAGCTAGACCATTGGTCTGACCCAATATGTCTGTTCTTACTCTCAGGGCCGGATTAAGGGGGGGGGCTAGCCGGGCAGCTGCCCAGGGTGCCAACCTATGGGGGGGCGCCTGATGGCAGCTGTAAGGGGCGCCGCACGGCACCCCTTACATCTGCCATCAGGCACCATGCACCCGGGGCCGGGGGCCATGCGGCGCCCCTTAGAGCTGCACCCACTGTCCGGGGCGCAGGAATGGCTCGAGCCAGCCCTGCTTACCCTCTATGCATTTTTATTGTGTCCATTATTTATTGTTGCAATTTGGGAGGAGGGGAGGGTATGTGCTTTTTTCCAGTGTAGTGGTTGTTTTGAGAAAGGTCACCAGTTTTTAGTTTAAACCCATCTTCGCTCCAAAATGGATTTTTTTTTTAACTACAGGCCATTTGCTATCAAAATATTTGCACCCCCACTACTGAATTCTTCATGCAAATGATCCCTTTTTAAAATTAATGATGGAATGTAAAAAAACAATACTACCTATTTGAAATGGAAATTCTTTGGAAAGTTGTTACAAATATTTCACAAACCTCTACATTTCTGCGTCCTCTGTTAAAATAACAGTCAGATGACTTTTCTTCCCTCCTGCAAGAACATGGAGATAGATTTGGTCTTTTTTTTTAATGCCCCTAAAATAGCTATTCTTCCATTACAATTTCTGTGAAAATATGCTGCTTTTCCACTAGTTCTCCCCATTGACAAGAAACTGGGGTAGATAGCAGGTACTGGACATTTTTTGTCCTTTTCTGAAATTGCTAATGAAGCGAAGAGAAGAGAAGAGAATTCCACTTTCCCGCTGCTCAGTTCTAAAGTGGAATTTTCTTAACGCCTTTGGCTTCTGCCCACAAAAGGTTTAAATGGCTTCTTGTCTCTAAACTTCGATGGCACCAGAGGACAATCCAGGGTGCACAACATTTTCATGGTGGACTATTTCTGTTATGGCGAGAAAGGGTTGAACTTTGTGCTGCGGTATGTGTGGAATAGTGAGGGCACCAAGGCTGAGGCCAGGTCTACACTAAAGGGGAAGGTCAAATTAAGATACATGACTCCAGCTATGTTAATGATGTAGATGGAGACAATGTACCTTGACTGAGTTTCCCCACCATCCCCACAGCGGGAGGCCAATGGGAGCAAACACTCCTGTCAGCTTCCCTTGTTCCCCGCAGGAGAAGGAGTACTGGCCACCATCGGGGGCATCCTCTCAGTTTGATTTAGTACAGGTTGAACCTCTGTTAACTGGGACTCCCTGGTCCAGCAACATCCGTGGTCCAGCAGGACCACGGAAGTTCCAGGACCAGAGAGTCCCCATGGAAGGCTGGTGGCTGGGTTCTCTGCAGCTGAACTGCTAGGTACAACCCAGTGAGGCTGCCTGGAGGAGCCAGGAGCCCAGTGCACTGCAGCAGGGCTGCCCAGCATGGCCAGGAATCTGGTGTGCTGCAGTGGGGCTGCCCAATATGGCCCGAAGCCTGGCACACAGGGAGCAGGGCTGGAGAGGGACTGCCCAGCTTAGCAAGGAAGAGGAATGGACTGGCAGTGCAACGGAGCTGGCAGTGGGGAGAGGATGGGGAGCAAAGCCGGCCAAGAGGCCAGTGGCCAGTCCAGGGCTGGGGTGGGACTGGTAGCAGGAGGGCCAGATATGACCTCCCCAGTCTGGCAAAATCACTCATCCAGGACCGGTCAGGTCCCAAAGGTGCCAGACCAGGGAGGTAGGTCTTTACTAGACTGGCTAAATTGAACTCCAGAAGATCAATTGTGGCAGCCTCAATTTTCCACAGAGTGAAGACATAACTGAGATGTGTTTGGAGTACATTAAGTCCTGGAGATCCAAAGCAGACTCTAAGGTAACTAGCCTCAGAGAGGTAGCTGTGTTAGTCTGTATCTGTAAAAACAGTGAGGAGTCCTGTGGCTCATTAAAAATGAACAGATTTATTTGGGCATAAGCTTTTGTGGGTAAAAAACACTTCATCAGATGTCACATTGAGCTGATGAAGGAGATGGGGAAATGACTTAGCTCTATGCCCCAGTCTGCATGGCATCTGATGAAGTGGCTTTTATCCACGAAAGCTTATGCCCATCAGCCTTTAAGGTGCCACAGGACACCTTCTTGTTTCTGAGGTAACAATTACTAGAGGGATCCTGCTTTTTCACTCCATTTCTGAATATTTTGAAATATCCAAAACTGCTCGGATGAGTATCACTCATAGGGCAAAGCAGACATATTCAGTCTGAACTGATTCTTATCTTAGGTCAAAAAAGCTGAACATTAGTGTCCTCAGGAGAGACCAGTATGCATATGCTGGGCACTCATGTGCATGTAAGTCTCTCCCTTGTTACAGGTTGTAAGCAACTCAGTAATATGTCTGCCATGTCTGGGCCTGGTCCAATGCCTATAATGTCAGTGGACAGGCTCTTCTCTTCCTGCCGGTGGATGGTAGATCAGGGCCCCTGCAGACAGACTGAGTTCCTAAGCATGTAAAGGCATAAGACACATCAAACAAAGGTGTAAGATGCTGCAAGGTATGTCTCTAGAGCTACGCCAATTCTATTGACTGCAGAGAGATTTCTTCCATTGCCCTTTTGACCTCTAACATTATGGAACCTGGGAAATAAAAATCTCACACTGAGTTGATGAAGGAGATGGGAAATGATTTAGCTCTATGCCCCAATCTGCAACTGAGCTATGATGAGTTATTTGTGGATAGGCAGGTCACCTACATGTGTTTCTC
This sequence comes from Apalone spinifera, assembly GCA_030068395.1. Lineage (NCBI taxonomy): Eukaryota > Metazoa > Chordata > Testudines > Trionychidae > Apalone > Apalone spinifera. The sequence continues at coordinate 20,891,236 of JANRFK010000875.1, read as the reverse complement.
CAGGCTCTGTGGTCAGCGAACATTAGCTGTCAAGAAGACGGATGCATAGCTGCTGGGAAAGGGCACAGATTCTCTGAGGTGACAGTGGACATCAAGTTTAAAAGTGAGTCAGACAAGGAGGCATATTTAAAATGAGGGACAGGGTTAAAATAAAATTCAGGAAGAGAGGGAAAATAGTTATAATCATAAAAAAAGGAAGACAAAGAAGGAATTAGGGAACAGACAGGGAAATAGATATTTAGTATCCTGGCAAAAGAGATAGAGGGAGAAACACTGATTGGGAAGGAGAATGTAGTTTAAGATGCAAGGAAGTAAGGAATCCATGGAACATGCCTAGGATGTAAAACTTCACCACCTTTCCCAGGCAGGGCCAAGCTACTAAAAGATAATGAGGCACTTTGGGGCTTCGGAGCCAGTGACGAAAGAATTTCTAAACAGATGTTGTGGTAGGTCAGCATTCTGGACACCTCCTCATCGGGGTGGGGACCATTCAAAGGCATCTGGCAATGATGTGCTATGGAGGTGCAATCCACTATGTTGCTATGTAGGGGTATGTCTACACTATAAAGTTAATTCGAACTAACA
>JANRFK010000875.1:20860854-20890551 GCA_030068395.1 Apalone spinifera | reverse complement strand
GTCCCTTTAAGCACAGCTCTCGACTAGCCAGAGGCAGCAGCTCCACACTCTAAGTCCTGGTTCCGGCCAGCCTTAACATCAGTTCAGGGTCCACTCAATGTGGACATGCTAGTTCGAATTAGCAAAACGCTAATTCAAATTAGTTTTTAGGTCTAGATGCACTAATTCGAATTAGCTTAGTTCAAATTAACTAATTCGAATTAAGTTAGTTCGAATTAGTGCTGTAGTGTAGACATACCCTAGGAGAGCAGTTTAAGTGCGACTTTGAGGATCTTAGGACCAGGGAAAGGTGACAGGATACCTTTAACTAGCAGAGGGTACACAAGACCTAGAGATGAAACATTATTGGTGGCAAGCTTGAAGAAGGATCGTACAGAATGGAGCATGTGTGCCAACAGATGTCACAAATACTGCAAGGTGTTTTCTTTTTCAGAGAATAGTAATTTTACTAAAAAGTATGGTTTGGGGGGAGGGGACACAAAAACTATTCATAAATTTGAGTCAAATTCACCAGCTTCAGCTGGAAAAAAATGAAAACAAAAAATTTGGAAAGGTCTAAATCGTTCATTTTGAAAATGTTGTTTTCAGTTGATATTTAACTTGTTTCACTTGAGCCAGATGAAATTTTTTCAACTGTTCATTTCACCAAGAAAAATTTTAAAAAACTAAAAATTCAGATTTGGTTTCAAACAAAAATTATTTTCTGTGATTTTCTGGGTTAGCTACTGAATAAAAAAAATCAATTATTTGCTTGGCTCTACTCATGAGAAAGGCAGTGGATGTGTGGCTAAGGAAATAGCAGACTTTGGATGGAAGGGACTCAGAAGCTCCTTGATGGAAAATATGATTCCTATTGGCCTTGTGCATGTGCCTGTTTTTATCACCCTGGCGATTCCTAGTCACACAGCCAGTTGTAAGGAGCTTTCTCTAGGGCTTTCTCTCTTTCTCTCCTGTGAGGTATGGAAGTGGGGAGATGGCTTCCTTTTAAGAAGACCAGCATCTCTTTGCTCTGAAGTCCTGTGTTTTCCTGTGGGGTTCTGTGCTTTACAGATGAGATGGTGAGCCTCCTTGTTTGTCATTGCAGAATTTCCTAATCAAATGTGGACCATGTCGAGGTGAAAAGACGGTATTTTTAACTATGCTATTCCAAACAGATGATCTGGGGTGGGCACATTAGAAATGATGGATAAACACTCAGCATAACCTGGAGAGGCCTCTGTAGGTATGAGAGGAGAGATCTGTTCCATGGCCCAATCATTTCTTGTTTTTTCTATTGAGGTTGCTACTAAGGTGTATCATTTGGGAGGTTACCAAGAGGACACCTGTCAATGAGATTGAACCCAGCTACTCTTTTCATATAGGCCCCCCACAGCCATCATAGAGTATCAGCTTTTGATTTCTACTTGCCTAGGACGGATTGGATATGGCAAACTGGAGATGAAATTCTAGGCTACGTGCCATCATTCACACCCTCTGCCACCCAATCTTTCCACCAGCCAGGGTTTAAATCTGCAAAAGCAAATATATTCCCTCTGTTTGGAGGCCAGCTTCTCTGCCACCAGAACTTGCTCACAGCCAGTGGAGTGAACACCCATTGCCATGTTTCAAATCTCTGCACCCTCAGCACTTACCCCTTCGGACTCACTCCAGATTAAGACTGCATTTAGTTATTAGAAACAAACTGAGGTTTTTTTGGTCATTGCTTCATTCCCAAGCTCTTCCTGGCTCAATATTTTCTCCCACCTCATCTTTTATTCCTCCCAGCCTTTAAACAGGTTTATTTCATTGACAGTATCTTGTTACTTCATTACTTTTAAGTGGCTCATTGGCTGTTGAGGTTTTGGGACCCTTTCCACTTCTTAGTGCTGGAAATCCTCATCAATCCTCAATCCATCTCCAAATTCCTCTTTCTTCTGTCTGTCCCCCTCTTCTTCCTAATCTTGCTCCCTCCCTTCACTAAGGGTGCATCTACACTGTAGGTCTTAACTCGAAATAAGCTACGCAAATGGTGCTATGTCAATTGTGTATTTTATTTCAAAATAGGGAGCGTCTACCCAGCACTTATTTTGAAATAGAGCATTCTTCCTCCGACTTCTCTTATTCCTCATACAATGAGGGTTACAGGAGTCAGATTAAGAAGTCCTCCAGCTTGACAGTATTTTGACACTATTTCAAAATAACTGCCTGCTGTGTACACATGGATTAAGTTATTTCGGACTAGCGCTAGTTATTTCAAAATAGTGTTGCAGTGTAGATGCACTAGTCAGTCAAAACCACACCAGAATGCACTAAACTAGTGGTTCTCAACTTATGGTCTGTGAACTCCTGGTCTGCAGACTATGTCTAAGGGGTCCATGAAAGGTTGTTGTTACCATAGAACTGTGGTTTTCAACCTGTGGTCTGCAGGTCCTCCGACTATGTGTAAAATTTCCAAAGGGGTCCATGCAAAATATTTAGGGTTCTGCAAATGAAAAAAGTTTGAGAACCATTGCTCTAAACTTTTTTTCGATGTTTCTAATTCTGGGCTCTTCCCATTCTACATTACTCCAAATAAGTCTGTTAATTCCTGTCCGCCTGCAGGCACACTCTAACACTCTTCGCTCACCTTCTTTAATTAGCTTTTTTCTATTTTATTGTGCATAAACCCCATATGGCTCTCTTCTCTCATTACCTAACTTATTCCTTTCTATCAATCACTTGTGGTTCCCAGTCTAGCTAGTTCCAAACCGGAAAGCTATGTTAAATCCCCAACCCCTCCTCCCCATTCAGTTTTCTCCCTTTGCAGTTTTTTTAAGTCATCTTTTCTTTTCTTTTGCTGCTTTTTTTCCCCTTCTTTCCAAGCTGGGCAGGCTTCTGTTTCTGTCCCAGAGCCCTCCTATTTCCCCCTGCCCATGTGTTATTTCCCCTGGATGCCTGCCTACCTTTACTCTGAGAGTCGAGGAGGATCCAATACATTTAGTAATCTGCCAGCTATTCCAGGAGGTATCTAAGGAGGCTGACAGGAGGAGTCTAAAGGTCTCTCTTACAGCCAGTGGCAGCTAAACGTGGTCTGATGTTGCAAACCGTCTCTTTTTTTCACACTCACATATAGTACTCTTCAACCGTGCTGCTGCTCCTGCTGCCACTGTCTGAAAGGAACCTGACATACCACACAGGGAATTTTGATTTCTTCTGGGGGGGACCAAAAAAAAAAGGCTGGAAACACCATCTGGAGGCTGTGAAGAAGGCATACAGTAGTAGCAAGAAGTGGCAAGCCCTTTCCTTGTTAAACACAAAAAAAGGAGAAAACCTAACTTCTCTGCCAGGTGCATGGGACTTAGATTCTTGAAACACTGCACTGAACTGTTAAAGGTAATGTATAACACTTTCATCCATCATCTCTGCTTTGGTTGTTTTTAACCTTTCTTTTTCTTTTCTCAGTGCCCTAAGGAAGCAGGGTACAGATATGTGGATTGGTGAGCAGGGGTTGGAGGATGTGAGGGAATTTGCTAACAGATTGACTCCAAACTTCTTTAACAAGTTCCACTTGTGCACAGCTCCAGAAAGATAAAAGTTTGTCTAGAACATAAGTACTGTTTAAGGTTGCCAGGAGCACTTTCTGGATATTAAACCTACAGTCAGAAGTAGCAACTATGTATTGAGTTTGTTGGTTCCTTTGGCAAAAAAAAAAGAAAAACCCTCAGTATCTGATTTTAAAGAAAGCCCTGCCAAGATCAACAGGTGGACGTAGAGAAGAGGATTTTCCCCTTTCTTCCCAAGCAACTCCCCAGACTCTGAATGTCTCTTTAAGACTGATTTCAGCTGGCAGCTGAGCACCGAGGACAGTTCTTTTAGTAATGATGAGCACTATGGACAGGAGCCTTTGCTTTTTATTTTCCTTAGAAATGTCCTAATCTGGGTTGTTGTTACTGCTGCTGCTGATGGTGATGACAATGATGATGCTTATGCTCTATAGAGGGCAAAGGGAATAACTTAGTGAAAGGACTGTTGAACCCTGACTAGGGGGTGGCTGGTACATCAGCTCATCCCCGTGATGGCAATAACATGGGACTGGATCCTGAAAGTGTGACAGTGAACACTGCTTGTGTAAGAGTTATGGCACTGGAACTGAGGGACCTGTAGTAAAAAACCATCTAGCAGAACCTGCCTCTCTTTCTGAATGAATGCACAGTCAGTGTATGTCCTGAGCAATAGCCTACAGAGAGTGCAGGCTTTGTGTATTCAGGGGAATTCCTCCTTTCTCCCAACCAGCATCAGACCGTTCTTCTGAAATCAGTTCATTACTTTTAGAAGTTTTCATTTAAATCTGATGCCACATAAATATCTTTCTGCCAGGTGCTCCTGAAAGCTTGCTCTAGTTTAACTCTTTCCTTGTGAGTTTTCTAACCGAGAACTAAAAGCTTTAGTTTGCAAACTTCGATTTTCAACAAATGCATTGTTTTTAGTGTGTAAAAAGCAGATCCCAACAGGAAAATAGCAAGGGGCTGCTGAGCCTTCCTCCTGCTTTGGGGTTTGTTTGGTTTTTTTTTTAATCTTTTTTTCCCCAGGTAGTGATCAATGAAATCCAGGTAAGGGACTTCAGTTTTGAGGGAGGAAACATTTTTTTTTCAGACTCTTCACCCACCCAATGGCATCACACAAATTTGGAAGTTGAGCTACTGGCCTACTTCCAGTAGGAGCTGCTTATTTACAACTTTAACATCTGGGGAAGCAAACTTTGATCTGTAGAAATCTTGGGTAGCTCTGAAATAATCCCCTCCCCTTGGCATTGCTAGTTGCTCTAGTTGAGTTTTGCCGCACTTAATCTGATTTTTATTTTTACGTTACATTCCCATGCTTGCTGTAAGTAGATAGATGACTGTTTCTGTCACTAGAGTGACAGATCAAAGGGGCTTGTTCCCCCCTCACTGACATTTCAAGTTGGTGTCAGAGTGCTGGATTGGGGGGGAGACATGCTATAGATGCAAAGGTGTTGCTTGCTCACATGTTTCCCAGGTTAGGTTCAGTGGCTGGATTCCGGCAGCTGAAAAAGTCTGAAGATTTACACACACAGGCTGTCTGTTCCCAATAACATGCACGGCCTTTGGGGAGAACGTCCATCTGTTCCACTGAACTATTATTTAATGTTCAACTCCACCTCCGGCAGCAGTTACTTGATAGCAGCACAACGTCTTGGACAATCAGTGGGGAAAGAAAGCCAGGAAGATAGGAAAGTGAGGGAGTGGGAAAAAGGAATAAGAGCGAGACCAACTGCAAAGAAGTGTTAACATTTAGCAGGCATCTGAGCTTTACATCTGCAGAACAAATAGGAATTCATCACTACTACACATTCAACTAATTAGAATGGGAAGGTAAAGTGTCAAGGGCAGGGAAAAGAATGGTTAATACCAAATAAAGTTAGAAATGATGAATACATACAGAACTGATGGAGGAACCCAAGTTATTTTTGGTTTGTTGCATGCTCTGATAGCTAACCAGGGATTCATACAGTAGCCTGAAGTTTGGGGGAAAGCAACTGTTAGCTCCAGTAAAATGGAAACAAAATGTGTTATACTATTGAGCTTTCCTTTCCCATCTGTGGTGCAGATCCTCAGCTAGTATAAATCAGCATAGCTCCATTGACTTCACTGGACCTATTTTGATTTACACCAGCAGAGGATCTAAGCATGGATTCAGTTGTTGGCTAGAGGGGCTGTGGCCAGTTGTTTCATTGCCCACACCCACCCATTTTAAAAATCAACAGAGTCCTTCTACCATAATGAGGCATCTTTCCCCCTTCACCCTCCGGCACTGTCTGCCCCTTTCCTTTTGCGGCTATAGAGCGGGGTGTTCTGCTCCCACAAGATGATGCCAGTTTTGCCTGGTCTCCCTCCACACACCAATTTCCATGTGCTGAATAAACTGGTCTGTGTGTGTAGTTCACAGCCAGCTTCCCAGCAGCAGCAACAAAAGCCGTGTTCATGGCCGGGTCTGGACCACATACAGTGCCAGCCAGAACTCAGCTGCTTCAGAGCCACTTAGAACATTCAGGGCCATTTAAAGAGTGAAAGAGAGAGAGAGAGAGAAGGGAAAGAGAGAGAGCCGTTATATATATATAAAAAAAATACTTGAGCCCAGTGCAAGAACGGAAACCTTACAGTTTACTTTTAAAAACTCAGTGCCTCCTTGTGAAAGAGCAGAACAGCTCAGCCTGTGTGTGCAGAGCTGATCTGCGGGCTCCAGCTGTATGAGTGGGGAGAGTGTGTGAGTGGCTCTCTCTCCCTTGCTTTCAATGAACTTACAGTATAAATCTAAAGAAGCTTTTTGTTGGGCTCATGAATAGATGCGAGGAGGGGTTTGTAACGGTCACCATCCAGCTTTTTAGATTCTCTTCACGTTGAGGCTTTGCCTGGGTTTTTTGTGTGTTTCTTTGTTTTTCAATAAAAATTTCCACTTCTTCCCTGGAAGATGCTGCATCTCCTTCAGGAACTTGCCCTTCCACACATGGCTCAAAGCTGGACTAGAGCGGGTACAGGGTGCAGATGAGCATGTGGGAGAATAGTAGGACATTTGGCTTTGATCCCAAATGGTGCCCAAAAGTCTTGGTGATCCCGGCTTGGAAACTCCCAGGCTGTTGACTGGCAGGCAAGCTGGAGGCTTCGTTCCAGTTGCTAAGGTTTCCTCCTCCACTTTACAAATCCATCCCTGCTGGAAATGTATTGGCTTTAATTGACTTACACTAGAAATGGAGTTAGCCCATTGCATGATTAATCTTCATGAGTCTCCATGAGACAGGTGAATATATATTTTTGGATATATACTATTGTCCCCATTTAGCAGATGGGTACATCTGAGGCAGAATGAGATGAAGTAACTTGCCCAAGACAACAGAGTGGAGTCAGAGTCAGGGCATGGATTGTGTGTGATTGGGGATGATTAAGCAACTAGGCAGAGGAATGTCACTCTGAGAGATAGAGTTGGCATTGGAGAGAAATGGGATGCTGTTGTGTGTGGTCTAGATTTGGACTTTCTGCTTTGCCATTAGTAGCTTCACCAACCAAGTCACCACTGCATGGAAGTTCATTAAGGCCTTCATGCTGGACTTTAATGTGAGCTACAGATAAGCAAAGATGGTTATGTAACCAGTGTGAAAAGTATATATTCAACACTGCTAACCCCGAAGCTGGGGGCAGGGAGGTAGGCTTACATCCTGAAGAGGGGTGGTTATTATTACAAGGCATTTTGGTGAGAAGGTGTCTTGGGAAAGGAAGGTCTGTGCTCTGGGACGTATGCTTCTGATTATTATAGATCAGGGTCCCATTGTGCTAGGTGCTTTACAAACACAGAACAAAAAGTGGTCCAGGTAATCAGACTGTTAGCAGGTCCTGATACAAGAGTGGAGGTTCAAAAGGACTTTGGTGTAAGATATGCCTGGGAGAAATGAGCTGGTGTAGAACTTTCTCCTATAATCCCAGGTGCTGGGACAGAGAGCCCAGTGGCAGGGCACCTGGTGCTGGCAGAGGCAATATCCAGGCAACAAATTAAGGAGCATTTATGAAATGAAGACTATCCTAGAAAACCTCCCTGTCTTAGAGGTAGAAAATGTGTGTGATGGGAAACTATTTGGTGGGGGCAGGGAGTGGCTATAGTTAGACCAGAGAGGGTTGAAACTGTCTGTTGAACCATGGCCAATAAGCTAGCTTACATTAGGAAAAAATGTGGAACAAAACTGTCATGATCCAAGGCTTAAGCCAACCACTAACTGCCTAGTGTTGGAAGAAACTTCTACCTCAGCAGTTTATTCCATGTTTTTCCATGATGGGAGCTTTACACTCCAAAGCTTTTCATGCTGACCACTTGTCAGGGACAGGATATTAGCTTAACTGAACCCTTTGATAGCTCTGGGATGGCAATTCCTATGTGCCTATGGCTTCTGGAATGACACAGGTTAGCATCGGTCAGAGATCCATCTCTGAGACTTTGTCTTCAATAACAGAGGAAAAAACAGCAGGAAAGGAGGATTTATCTGAGACAGCTCAATAAGTAACAGCCTTAAATTAATGAAGAGGAATTTTAGACTAGATAAGAAGTTTAATTCCATAATAGAACAGACTCCAAGAGAAGGCATTTGAGGACAAAAAAGGGAAACATCCAATGTGAGAGTAGACAGCAAACTCAAAGGGAAAATTGCCAAATAATACCTGCTGGGAACAAGCAGTTGATTAAACAGGTGGTCTTGAATAGTGATTTCTCTCCAACTGAAGTCCTTATTCTTCATTAGCATTTTCTCCTGAAGCCTCTAGTAACATGGTTACTCTTACCTACATGGCACCTGCACAGAATTACTCAATATATACCCTGTAACAGCATAAGAAATACTGATCACTGCAGGCCATTACACAGATTGGGCCATTGGTTTTAATAGCTTATTCTGGTTTTATAGAGCAGAAGTAAATTCAAAATTAATAACCATTGTATGATTTACAACATAGTTTCAAGATCCACAATAACTAAGTAGTTCATTTAGAAATGCTAGGATAGTTTCCATGTACATAATAACCTGCCATTGGTTACTTAGCTTGTAAATAATATCCAGGTCTGTATAGTATTTGGTGTGTAAATAACATCCTGCTACTTTATAGGATTTAGCCTGTAGCTAATACTTGAGGCTGTATAGTAGTGATTACCCGTCCAGTCTATATTAACTGGCTTGGAAATAATATCTTTTCCCTCTAATAGAAATCACACCCTGATGCTGCTCTATATAATCTGGCCTGTAAATAATACCTTTCCCTGGTATAGTATTTGGTGTTTAAATGTTATCCTGCCCTTGTATAGGACTTGGCATGTAAATGTCCCCCCGTCCCTGTATAGTATTTGGTGTATCAATAATACAAATGTAGTGTAGTAAATGATACCACTCCACTCCTTACTACTTGCCCTGTACATAATACCCTGCTGCTTTGTGTAGCATTTATTGTATAAATGGTACCATGCTGCTTTATAGCATCTGATATATACATAATGTATAACATATATGTATGTGGCTGTGTAGTGCTTAAACTGCAGTTATGACTATTACCTGCCATCAGAGAGTTTGTGAGCTATAAATAATCCTAGGAGTGGACGTGACCTCGATAGGTCATTCAGTCCAGTCCCCTACACTCATGGCAGGGCCAAGTATTGTCTAGACCAGAGGTGGGCAATAAGCGGCCTACAGGCTGGCTGTGGTTCACCAGGCGTAGTCCATGACAGGCCACCAGATGCTTTATTTACCTGCACATCCACAGGTATGGCCACTCATAGCTCCCATTGGCCACAGATCGCTGCTCCCAGTCACTGGAAGCTGAAGGAAGTGGAGCAGACTGGGACATGGCTTCCCACAGCTCCCATTGGCCAGGAACAGCAATCTGTAGCCAATGGGAGCTGCAAGCAGCCATACCTGTGGATGCCTACCCCTGGTCTAGACCATCCTTATCCCAGGGCAGTATAGTATTTGGAGTACAACTGCTTGGTGAAGGTCTCCCATCTAAACTTTAAGAATTTAGGCCACTGTGTATTATTTCTGCTCTGTATCTGTTCTAAATGCACCCTGGAGAGTAGTGAAAGGCGCTCAGAATCTACAGCCAGATATGCGACAAAGTGAGGAGGATATCCCTTGGGCTTGAGCTCAACAGCCAAGTCAGTGCAGCAGTCTGGCTCTTCCCTCAGCTCATAGACGTGCGCAGCACATTTCTTTAGGGTGTGCACCCAGGGAATTTTATTTTTTATTTTTTTAAAGGCGAACATTTATTGAATACCCAATCATAAAGGACATTATTTTTATTCATCAAACAAACTAAAGAAACTAAAACTTAACTCAACTTAATTTTTTTTAAATTAACAACTAAACTTTACTTAAAAGAGCATATATCTTGCGATTAAATTAAAACGCAAAACCACTTTTTTTGAGACATTAGGGTGTGCCTGAGCACACCCGGCACACTCCCTATGCACGCCTATGCCTCAGCTGCAAGGGTCATTGCTGTCCCTGACAACATGGGTGAGCCAAAGTAGGTCCCCAAGGGAAGTGATGGTTTCTCCCAGGCTTTTAATTCCTTTGCTGTATGTTTGACGATATAATGTGATTGTGTGGGATATTGCAGGGACAAGTTGAGATCACGGGATCCTTCTCTACCTTGGACCTTTTCCACCCAGTGTTTGGTCTCTCTGCTTTTGGGATCAGATTGCCCCTGGGCTTGGATACCACAAAACTGAGCAAGCCAAAGAGCACTGGACATGATCAGTACTTGTGTCCAGATGGTTTTCCCAGCACACAGCCACTAAGGTCACGTCTATCCTTGACCTGGAAGGTTGGCTTAAGGTACGCAACTCCAGCTACATAAATAATGGTCGACATATCTTAAGATGAGCTTGGTGCCATCTTCACAGTGGGAGGTCAACAGGTGCAAACACTTCTATCAGCTTCCCTTACTCCTCACAACTGTGAGGAGTACCAGCATTGACTGGGGCACCCTCAGGGTTTGATTTGGTGGGTTTTTACTAGACCCACTAAATCAAACACCAGAAGAACGATCTCTATTGCATAAGTATAGATGTGGCCTAAGACTACTCATATTATGGCATATTATGTTGTAGTATCAACCCAGAGCTACTTGCACTTGTGATGACAATGCAATTCTGTATGTGGTGGCATTGGAGCTGCAGCTGCTTGTTATAATTCTGCTGGCTTTGGCCCAGTCTCTCATTCCTTTACCTATTCCTAGCATAATCTCATCTGCACCTGTAACTTTTTAAATTTGCTGATAACATCATCAGAGATGTGGGATAGCCTAATGATTTCCTCTATCTGTTTCCACAGCATATGATTGTAGGTCTGGTATAATGTTTCCAGATGTTGTCTTTGAGCAGTGATAGGCAACCTAGGCTAGTGAGTGGGCCACAGGAGCGGCCCTTCTTCATCTCAGTGGGCCACAAGATGATTGTAACCGTGGCGAGTAGATTGTAACCCAGAAGAGCCAGGTTCGGGCGATCCGCGCACGCAGATCGGACAGCGCGACTGGCGAGTGGGGCTCACCGCGATTCGGCGAGCCCTGGTTGTAACCAAGACGGTCTCTTAGAATAGGATAGTTTTGCTAACTGCAGTTGATATCTAGAATTTGCAGGGTGTGCCAATTGAATCATAGCAGCACTTTGATTGGATGTAGAAGGAATGCATGATATTTGCTGTCAATGTTGTGTGCAGTTAGTACATATCTTACTTCACATGCCCTTGCTTTATGTGTGTATCACTTTAGTAATACTGGTGGGGGAAAGACTATGCCGATGTAAACCAGCAGAATCTGGCAACCCTGCATGCAGGCAACAGTAAATAAAATATCTCACAGATCACAGATAAAACCCTGATGGGTCGTAAGTTGCTTACCATTGTCTTTGAGGCTGCTCAGCTGTTAGGCTGAACAATGATTGTGTATTTGTGTTACAGTAACAAGTTTTGTTTCTTTTGCTTTTCTTCCAGCTGTATCTGTCAGAGTGGTATTTGCTTTTGTAGGAGTAATCATGTTTGTTATCTGAGTTTATGCCATTTCCCAGGAGCTACGTTAATGGATTAGGGCCAGATTTACAAATGTGTTTAGGCATCTACAGATGCAGATAGGTGTGTAGTGAGATTCGCAAAAGTATCTGGGTGCCTAGATCCCCTGTCTACCTCTGTAGGTGCATAAATACCTTTGAAAATTTGGGTACTATTAACCAGATTGGAAATTAATTATGCTAAATGTTTCAACATGCCCATAAATCTCTGTAAATCTATTTTATGATGTGGTGCATACATTTTAGCTACTCCTATTATTATATCTGATTTAATAATCAACCTCTGATTATGTTATGTAGGAGTGACTTTTGTTAGACTACTTGTTGCTTTTTAATGTCCAGTCTTAAGTGTCTTTCACTTGCTCTCAGCAACACTCACCTAAACCTTCCACTGTCTCCTTTAACATCACTAACCCAAATTCAAACCTAGTATTTATTTATTCATTTAAAATATTTTTACCCCACCTCTCTATTTAAAATATTCGTGTTGCTTACAATTTTTTTTAAAACACAATATAAATATATAAAAAAAATTAAAATGTGAGATCCCAGGAGGACATAAAACCTGCTAAGACATCTCGAGAGGAGGGACACACACAGACTCAAACACCAATAAAAGCACAAGTAAAAAGGGTGGCGTTAGCCTGATGCTGCAACAATGCTAATGTTGGTTCCATGTGAATATCCCAGGGGAGAGAATTCCATGGTCTGGGAGCAAAAGCTGAGAAGGCCCTGTGCCAGATAGATGTTAATCTTATCTTCACAAGTGCAGGAACATGAAGCAAAGCCTCCCAGCTGACCTCAATCACCGGGTAGATTCATATGGGAGAAGACAGTCCTTCAGATACCCCGGACCCAACCCATTTAGGGCTATATATATTATATATATAGCCCTATATACATTATATATATATATATAGCCTCCCAAGTTGCAGCTCAGCCTTTATCCTGTGGCCTTACTTTAGACATGGCCCTATAACCCTACCAAAGTTGATACCAGTTTGGTATAAAATTGTGGGACCTCCCAGATGACCCTGAGCCCAAAAAACTAGACAGCTACCATGTTCTGAGCACCCTTACAGATTTTCCAGGACAGCTACCTTAAAAAAGGGATGATCTTAGGAAAAACCAGACAGGTGGCAATCCTGGCCCCACTTCCAGAATCCTACCTACAATATGGCTTGTGAGGGTACTCTTGGGAGGTAGTTGTTCATCTGCTTCTTTGTGCCTATATCAGGGAACTCCTTTCCTAGCTAGATATGAGTCTTTTAGGGTCTTTGTGAAACAGTCTGGCCCTTAAGGGGCTGGAGCAGGGCTGAAGATCTTACCCTATAACTTTAGCACTTCATAATTCCTCAATGATTTGGGCAGTGACTCTGAAATATCTCAGGGGCAGAACTAATACCAAATGGCATTTACTTCAATTTATAATACATTTGTGTTAAACTTTACTAGCTTAGAGCATGACACATCTGACTTTATTTTCCAGAATGCATTTTCTGTATAAAAAGCTTAAAATATTTGTGCTTTTGAGAGGTTAGTTGCCACTTCCTTGGCAATTTTTAATGGATAATGTCCATATTTCATGGGTTAATTTAAATCACATGGAATGATGCACATCCATGGCTTAGATGGGTTTTTTTTTAATCATAGCCATAGAATTGATCTAATTTGTAAGTTGCATTGTCTTTTCAATAACTCCTAAGTTCTCTATATTATCAATTTCAGTTTTTAACTCTGTCTGCTAAGACAAATTGGATTTACCTTTGTGAATGGATCTTTGGTGTTAATTACTTTTTTGTGTGAATATCAGAATCTCCATCCAAACTTTCAAGGTCTCAGAATTCTCTTGGTGGAATCCTTTAAGGGCTCCATAGCAGTTATAGGAAACAACTTCTCATTAAAATTAAATTAATGTCTGGACCAGTTTGTAGTCCTAAACCAGGGGCCAGTCCTACTACCATTGAAGTAAATTGCAACATTACTATTTTCAATGGAAAATTCAATGGATCAGGCCACCACGTAATTTACCTGTCCTTACTCTTTGGAAATTTAAGTGAGACTGTTTTTTAAAAAAATTTTAATTATTACTTGTCCTTAAACTGGCATTTTAAATTCTGATTAAAACAAGCTTTATTTTAGATTTCTATATGGCTTCTATAACTACAGTATTGTATATTTTCTTTGGAATAACACAACAGCGTGCCTCACTATACCATTTTAAAGGATCCATCTCTGCCATCAGTGTTTAGGCATATTTGCCAATTTGAATCAGTTTGCTCTGCAGTGACTGCACCTACAAGGGGATCTGTGTTGCTGCCTTGATATTCTCCCAGAATCTGAATGCCTTTGGCTTTAACTGCTCTCCATACCTTTGGAAAAATAATATTTTCTGTTTCACTTTATGGCATATTTCACCAAATACATAGCTCCTTGTTGGCTTGTGTTTTCAACCACATCTCATGCACAGGATTTTTTCCTTCTCAGAAAATCTTCTATTTAATAGCTCCTCTGGTTTCCTTCATTCCTAGCTTTCTCTTTTGAAAATGAGGCTGCATGAACTCTGCTCATTCCATGCCAAGTTCAGTCAATGTCTATACGATGGGTATTGTACTAACATAGCTATGGCACTGCAACCACTGCAACATAATCCTGTAGTGTAGACAAAACCTGCAATGACAAAAGTGGTTTTTCCTTTGCCAGAGGAATACCACCTGCCCCAGTAATGGTAGCTGGGTTGATGGAAGCTACACAAGTGAGTATATTAACATAGCTATGGTGCTCAGGAGTATGGATTTTTCACACCCCTGAGTGCCATAGCTATAGTGACATCAATTTTAACTTTAGGCCAGGCTTCAGAACCCAGATCTTCATTTCACTAACTTCATGGGTTCTACAAATGTCCATGGCTTGGTACAACAATCTGTGGGGGGTTCCCAGAGCTGTGAGCCACTGTGTTACATCTCTCAGCCTCAGAAAGTGAGAGCTTTGTCACCTCCCAAACACACCAGCTGTCTGCCTTGCCAGCAAACCCTCCCAGACTCTGCCCACAACAGACCTTGACTAGCAGGTAACGATCAGTGAACATCAATTTCTGAGTTCCTCGGTGACATCTTATTCTGCAGTGCTCACCACCTCTTATTGTAGCTCCTTATCAAGCTCACTGCTCCTTTAAAGAAGTAGAACACACCAAATGATTAACTTAATTGTGGCTGACAAACCCTCCACTTCAATTTAAAGACTGAACTGTTTTTAGGAAAAAGTAAAACAAGTTTATTAACAAAAGGACATAGATTTAAGTGATACCAAGTATAAGAAATAAGGGTAGGAATGGTTACAAACTAGCAAAAGTAAATACACTTCCAAGTCGTAAATTCAACTTAAACTAGAATCTTTTGTTCAAAGATACTTTTCTTAATGCATGTTTGGCCTGTGCTTTGGACTCTTTCTCTCCTCTTCTTTTTATAGCCCAGTACACCTTTGAAATGTGTCCTTTGAAAAGTAAGCGCGGACCAAGTTTCTCTCTCATACTGGTGCATAGATGCATAGATGCTGTGCTGTCTTTTCCCCTGTTTGTTAGCTTGATAGCTTTATTTCCCTTATATGTAAATGTGCCTTCATTATCTTTGCCCAACAGCCAGGCTGGTTAGACAAGCACATACACATTCCTTTGTCTAGGGTAGGGATGGGCAATAATTGGCCCACAGGATGCAGTTCACCCATGGGTCACTTATTGGCCACCCCTGGTCTAGGGAATACTGGGTTTATACATTGTTGGCCAACCACATTTTAAGAACATAATTCTAGCGTGTTTTTATAACTCCTTGTACACACTCTGTACATTTACTACACAATTATTTTTCAGGACCAGCACATTACCAGATTGTATATGATACAGATTATGAGGACGGTATGTTTGGTGCAGTCAATATTGTCAGGCCTGACAAAAGTTGCTCAAACAGAGCAGGAAGTCATCAGTGGGCCACACTCAGGTTACAGTTAAATTGATTTCTCATCTGCATCTCACGTGGTGATTTTCTATTTCACGAGGGGGCTAGCTTTTACTAAGGAATCACAAGCGGTCCCCAAATTTACGTTTGACCTTTTGACTTTGTTAGTCACATAGTTCTCAAATGATAAATTCTTTGAGGCAGGGACCCGGTCTTTATACGTGTTTGTGCAGAACAAGGGGTCCCGAAGTCTCTGAAATATAAATATGAAGTAAAAATAACATATATCCATGCATTCATATGGCCTTGACTTGAGAATAAAAACAAATGTCTCATAAATCATTTTGATTCTCTTAAATTTATCCACCTCCCTTAGTGTGTTTAAAATGAAAACTGAGTTTGAACTAAAGGGGAGAAAATACCAAGTTAGTAAATGAAACAAGTTAGGGGTGACTGTTGGTGTCTTATTACTAGTATTAATGGTGCGAGCTGGTGCATGACTACAAGTACTGGGAGGAGGGGTAGAGATGTTATTTTACCATGTCCAACAGTGTGCTAGGTACCTCAATGCACAGAGACATGGCCCCTGCCCCCAAAGAGCTTGCAATCTGATTTCAGACAGTGATGAACAGCTAAGGGAGGAAGGTCGGGGGTAAGTGTTTCCTTAAAGGTATGGACATGACTTAGAAGATCAGGGTTTTTAAAAAAAAATAATAATACGCTAGTTTCTCCTGGGAGCTATGGTAAAAGAGGGTCTGCAGGAAGGATTTGAATGAAGAAAAGGTTATGGCCCTATCATTTCTTACTCTCTCTCTCTCCAGCGTTCCTGCCACTGTCAGCTCACTGCAGTATCTGTCACCTTCTCCATTCAATAGATCAGTGTGTCATTTCCTGCCCCTCTCTCTGATGGGTCAGCAACTGTATAGAGGAATCTTAAAGAGCAGTTTCTGAGACATCTTCCTCTTGTCTTTCACCAGCCTTCCTCCCTTTTCCATTTCCTAGACAGCCTAATCAATTAGGACTTTTCCCGGAGTCTTTGAGGCTTCTGATGGATGCTCAAACCAAGCTCAACCCTCATCCAAACCAAACTTGTTTTACTGCAAACTATCTTCTCATTCTCATCTGCCTGGTTTTGATTGGCATGGTCTGAAAGGATCCCTATAAACAATGGGGAAAAGAATTAAAAGGCAATGTATGTTATGGCCCTGGATATATGCCATATGACTTAGCTAAGTGAATGGGGGACTGTAGGGGAGCACTCTCTACTACAGGGGTGGGAACCTTTTTCTGACCCACAGAAAAATCAGTCAGGGGCTGCACACAAGTGAGAAGTAAAGTGAGAAGCCCTGACTGAGAAGGAAAAAGACACTCCTCACATTCCCCTCACATACCAGAGCATTGGGGGACCAGGCTAGTAGATTTTGTGTGCTCCAACCCTGTGGGTTGGTGGCAGGGGCCTGGAGCACCAGTGCAGGCTCCTCAATGTGGGGGGGGGGGATTTCTGAGCCTCGAGGACCGGATCTAGGCAAGCCAGGGGCCACATCCGACCCCTGAGCCTGAGGTTCCCCACCCCTGTTCTACAAGTATGTGAAGGCTGTAAATACAGAAGAAGGAGAGGAAAGTAGCACGCAGAGGTGTAATTAGTGGTCATAAGATGACAGTTACCACAGGAATAAATCAGCATGAATATAAAGAAAAATGTCCCAAGAGTGAGGTCTGCTGGGCTGTGGAAGAGTCTCTCAAGAGAAGTGCAGGAAACCTTGTGGACTAAGCTAGTCAAAAGTAGATGACATACTGAATGGAACAGTCCTATGCTGGCTGGGAGGGGTGGACAATGTGACTTAATAGGTCTTTTGAACCAATCTTTGATTCTGTGATGTGACAAAAGGACGAGGGATCTGAGACTGCTGCTTTTGTACCAGACATAGAGTATATAAAATGTATATGCTAGAAAATTGGTGATGCTGAATTCTGCAAACGAACATGTGAATCTCCACATGCTGTGGAAAGAAACTTCCCAACTCTCAACATGCTTCTTTTTAAAGATTATTTGAAGTGCTGGGGAAACATGCTCTGGAGACTGAAGTTCCATGTTACCTGCAGAGCAGATAGTGGTGCAACACAGGCAGCAATCACGCCGCTCACCCTGTCCAGGTCTTGGAGGGAAGAGGCAAATGCACTCTTCATGGCCTATTTAATCCTTAGCATCTCTGCTAGAACTGACACCAATGAGGCTAAGCATGGTGCTGTCTGGGATGTGGACTGAGATGGCCACCTACTTTCACACAATGTAGATGTGACGGCGTGTTAGGGTTTTCTCATCTCCTGCACCCCCGTAATGGCACGGACAGACTCCACCAGCCAGTAGAATAGAGGGAGTTTATTGCTTCTCCAGGATACAGCACAGCATAGATGCAATCCAATTACAGGGCCAGGCCAAGGATGCCTCAGCCCCCCTTGAGATGGGGTGGGGGGACTGGGCCCTCAAATTCCAGCCCCTAGCTCAGCTGCTTCCTCCATGATACCCAGCCAGACACTCACTCCCTCACTTCCAGCCCTGCCCCCAGCCGGGGTGGCATTCCACCTTCCTTTGTGTCTCTCCCTGGGGGGTAGCTGGTCAGACAGGTTAGGAAGCCCCTTTTGCATAATGACTCATCCTCTGCCCTGCTGGGCTGTGCTGCAGATAGCAGCCAGTGGAGGTCACTCACAGCCCAGGTACCCCCACTACGTCACAGTAGACCACAGAATAGTTTAAGTGTGGTAGTGACACCCAGTCACTGTTGACCTCAGCCTGAGTAGGCCCAGCAGCATAAAAGTGAAAGACTTTGTTTCCTAGGCCTAATCTGTGAAGCATACAATTCTCCGGACTAGAGCCAGAGTGGTACTGCTGATGTAGTGCTGAAAGGCTGTGTCCCACCTTTGATCCCTGAGCCATTCAGTCCCACTTTTCCTGGAGCAGCAGGACATTTCTGAACCACATGAGTTCCCATCTGAGAAAGCTCCACCTCATGTGTAAAAAGGGAATGTGCTTCCTATATCAGAGTCTCCTTCTCAGATTATATTTGGAATGTCATAGCAGTGGAACTAGCCTGCAAATGTAACACAGGGACACCTGCTCTGTGTCAGATCCTCAGATACCAAGTGTAGCTCTACAAAAACCATAGACTCACAGACAGCTGTAAAGAGACCCTTAAATGCCAGAGTTTCAGGGGGGTAGCCATGTTAGTCTGTCTTAGCAAAACCAAGGAGGAGTCCTGTGACACTTTAAAGACTAACAGGTTTATTTGGGCATAATTTTCCTAGGGCTGGAGACCACCATGTCAGATGCAGGAAGTGGACTCTTCAGTTTGGCAGGGATATTTACACACATGCAACACTCACATAACACTCCCATCTTTGCACATGTGTAAACAGAAGATTCCACTTCATGCATCTGATGAAGTGGGCTCCAGCCCATGAAGACCTATGCCCAAATAAATCTGTTAGCCTTTAAGGTGCTGCAGGACTCCTTGTTTTTTACTCAGATGTGTTGCACAAGTCCTTTCTCAGACACAGATGAGTAGAAAGATCCTTTGTCATCAGTAGCAAAGCTCACACTTGCTATAATGCCAGGAGCCCATGGTGTTCCAGGAAGACATCTGAACTGCTTCGTGAATACAGGTGCCTAGCTGAGCATGAATGAAAGCGCAAATGGCTCTCTTTTGCTACAAGGATCTCTCCGCCTTGGGAAATGATGCACTTGCCAGTTTGAAGCAACCATACTGATGTCAGTGTTAATTGCACATTTGTGCAGGTGGCTATCCAGAGGCAACTGATTACTCACTGTGTTTTCCCAAAGCTTGAAGAAAGCAAAGGATGTTTGCCACCAATATCTGGTTACACCAGTTATCAATGCCACCAGTATCTGCCACCAATATCAATGATCTCAATAAAATCAATATAATTCATCCTGTCTGAGGAAATTCCAGGGTTGTGAAGAAAGTAGTTGGAAAAAGATTGAGTCTCATACCCTAACCTCAAACCTTTTTCAATATTTACATCATGTCAGTGGTACGTACATGGCCCATTGGTGCTGTGAGCGAATATCACAAGAGAGAACATCTTTCCCTTTCCCAATTGCTTTCCAGAAATGTACAGGATTCCTCCCATTGAAAGATGCTTTAATTTACCCTATTGTCTTCCAGTTGCCAACAAGGTTACAAAGGGTGGAGGTTTCATCTTACAGATGAAGCTAAATTGTTCATTCCCTGAAATTATGAGACAGGAAACATTTTGGTAGGAATGTTTGGACTGAAACAGCCTTGTTTAAGAGGATCCAAGTCCCGTGTTTACATAGTGTCTGGAATTAATGCAGAGAAACTTTCAGGTGCCAGTACTGGGAAGCAAAAATGAGGAGCAGGAAGGGGCAGAAACTGAACCTGAAATTTCATTGCCTAAATGGAATGGATGGTTGGAAAGTTGCTTTTCCCATTCTACGCAACAGGGAGACATGTCGTTTTATATCATATGCCATAAGCACCAGTCTGGTGGGCAGTCCCAGCCTATGTCCTTAGAGTCAGCTTAAGGTGTAGTCATATGAAAAAGCATATGATTAATAATATCTGTGTATGCCATCATGTGCCATGTTATAAATGCCAATAGGTATAGTTATATGATGTGGCTTTAATAGACACCAAGTTTGAAAGCTGTATGTCTATCACCATGTGCACTAACATAGCCCTGTGAGTCCCTAATCCTAGGTGTGAACTCACTTCAGATGCACATCTTTGTAGTAAGTGGCAAAGTCCCAGACACGGGTCTACTCTGTGACTTGCATGACATGGGTGACAAACTTCTCCACAGTAATGACTTTACATTGACAAATTCACCTCTCACCCTTGTTGTCTTTGCTGCTGACATCTAGTTGCTGCTCCCCATGCTCTTGAGTAACATAAGGACATGAAGCCACCCAATGAGTGGTCAGAAACTAGAGCAAATGGAGCCAATTATTGGTGTCTCCCATTCGGTGGTTGACTGTGCATGGACAGTCTGCATACCACCACAGCAGCGCCTCAGCTGAGTGTTCTCTGTGTGCACCTGATCAAGAGGGAGGTGCCCATTGCTCATTAGGCTGGTGGGAGGCAGAGGCTCTTTTTTTTTTTTTTTTTTTAAAGCAGCCCTTTGCTGAAATGTGCATAAATTAAAGGCTTCATGACAGTGCTTTTGCATGACAGGTGGCTCAGCCAGGGCCAGGAACTGGATAGCTCCTAGATGAGTAACTGTCATGACTGGAAGTTACTGGCTTATCAGACTCAGCCCCCATATTTGGGGATTTGGGGCCAGTTTTTAAAGTATTTAAGCACCCAAACATGCAGAGAGGCACCTTGTGGGGGGAGTTAGGCATCCCAGTGCTTTTGAAAATCCCACTATCTGCATCTTTAGATAACTACATACCTTTAAAAATCTGGCACTTAGGGCCTAATTTTTGCACATCTTAAACCAAAGTGTAGACAGCTGAGTGAAACAGAGACTAATCAAGTGTTCAAAAAGACAGAGACCAGGCCCACTGATGAGGAGCAAAAGGGAGCAACAGCCCCAGGGCTCAGTGACTCAAAGGGGCCCAGAGCTCCCACCTGCCACTGCTGTTACTGCAGCAGTGAGGGTGGACAGTGCCCCAGGCCCTTTAAATTACTGCTGAAGTGTTGCACAGTGCACTCCAGAACCCTGGGTAGCATGCTCTGAGGGCAAGGGGGGCACAGTGTGGTCTAGGCAGCACTAAAGGCTGGCTTCCCCAGCTCTGCCCCTACACCCAAGCCCCCATCCCTTCTACCCAAATCCCTACCCCTTCCAGGATTGTGGAGCCAACCTCCTGTCCCCTGTTCCGAACTTGCCCAGGGGCCCGGCAAGTGTATTGGCTTCCCTGAGCAGCAGGACTGAGCCATAAAGCAAACCACAGGAGGTGGTGGGGGAGCAGGATAGCTCTGTTAATGCTGTAGGACAGGGCTGAGTCAGGAAACAGGGCATCAGGTGAAAGAGAGGGAAGCAAAGGAGCCTGCTGAAATACTAGAGGATAGGGCAGAGCTGGGTGGGTTTGGGGGAAAACAGAACCCGCTAAATATGTAGAAAATATTTTCTGTCCAATTTCTGGCCATGTAAATGTATTGCAGAGATTTGCCCACTTTCTCTTGTTCATGGGCTTTCTATATCATGACATGCACTCGTTGACTTTCACTTTTATTTAATTAACTGTCCAGGCCATTTGTGGTATTGCTGCGAAAACCCCAGCACACCAGGAAAGGAAATTGTTTTGGACTTGGGGAGTCAAAATTCCCTGAGGGTGAAATTGCCCAAGGTGAACAGGAGCCAACACAGCTCTTCTTGTGTCCCACTCAGGGTCATTGGGCCATAACCTAAACTGATGTAAATAAGCCTCACTAAGCTCTGGCCTTTTGTTTAGCTCATTGCATGCAGGCTACTAAGACCAGGTCTATATTACACCCAGAAGGTCGGCTTACGGTACGCAATTCCAGCTATGTAAATAATGTACCTTAAGCAGAGCTTGGCACCATCTCCAGAGCGAGAAGTCGATGGGAGCAAATGCTTCTGTCGACTTCCCTTACTCCTCATGAATCAAGGAGTACCGGTGCCGACCAGGGGCACCCTCAGCATTTGATTTAGTGGGTCCTTACTAGACCCGCTAAATCAAATGCCAGTAGATTGATCTCAAGACAGTAAGTATAGATGTCACCTAATTGGTGCTTCAGAAAGAGTAAAAACTGCAAAAGTGGCCAGTCTGACACCCCAACAAAATGCTAACGTAACCAAGTGCCCGCTCCTGTGCCCCTCTTCTGTCCTCTCCCTTTTGTTCTTTATTAGATTTTGGGGAACTTCAGTGGCAGATGGTTCTTGCACTCTGGCTGATGTAAGCTTAGATAGTAGGGATCTGCGATTCACCTCCGTAAACAATGTTAGTATTTCCCCTGGGTACTTTTTAAAAAGCCAATTTGTTCAATTAGGAATGGTTTGATTAAGAGCTCTTTAAAAGCCCCATTGCACTTCCCTGGCTCACAGCCCATGCTGCTGTCTCTATCCTTGGCACCCACGGAGAGATCACTTTCTAAGCTGACTTCTCTTTGGCAATGTTTGACATTTTGCTTCCAGCCCAGAATGCTGCCGAGGGCTAGCAGTGGAACTGGAAACCAATTGTTACTAAACACTTGTATGGTGTGTGCAGGGCTGTTTGGTGACAAGAGGCTGCTAAAGGATAATATTACATTTCAATTTTCATTCTCCTCCCTCTGACAAAAATTCTGGCTCTGATCATTTCTAAGTGGACTTAGGTCAGAAACTTAGAGTAGGATCCATGAAAGTGCCCCGTCCCTAAAGTCCTGCCTTTAGGCTCCACAGCAACCCACAAAACACCTGCTTGGCTGTCACCTAACATTGTGGGTGCCTAAGCTCACTTGGTTGCTAAGTTTTTAGTAAGGTATGAACATCCAGCCTTGCTCTAGGCACCTGGGTGCCTATGTCCTCCTGATTCCCAGATCCATTCACAAAGGTGGACAGACGAGCATTCAGTTTATGTGCAGGGGCACCAGGTTATGGGCCGGTGCACCATAGATGTCTCCTGAGTGTGCCTACTAAATCAGACCCTTAGGCTAGGAATAAGAGGAGCCACTTCCTTATAAGTATTAGCCTATTGTACTCAACTGGTATGTGGAAGACCCCCCAGCTGAGGTGCTTCCTGAGGGGGAGAAGGGATGTAAGTATATAGATTTGCCACCTCACTAGGCCTTAGAGTAATTCTAAATGCTGTTTCTGGTTCAAGTAGTATTTAAATATTCCATTGTTTAATTACAGTGGAAAGTCAACAGGAGAGATTGAAGGAGCCTGTGTCAGAATATTCCATACCACAGTTCAACCATGCGCCTAGGAGGTGATCGATCCCTGTTCAAATCCCTTCTCCCACACCGGAGGTGGAGGGTGCTGGCCTAGGGGTCTCTCACATCCTGGGTGAGTACACAAGGCTAAAGGCAATAAGGGAGTGCACCCCTGCTAGCTCTCGTGCTTCAGGTCCCACATTCTACTTAGGGCTGTGTATCTGTCTTCACTGTTCATGGATCAGTAGCAGAGCTAGGCACTTTCCTGCAGCCTAGACAGGGAAACTAGCATATCTGTGAGGAGATGCCAAAATAATGGGCACACTATTTCGGCATCTCAGTAAACCTCATTCCACAAGGGTTAAAGGATGTCTCGAAATGGCACGTTATTTTGAAAATTTGGAACTGTGTAGACACGCCAAATTTCAAAATAAGCTATTTCTAAATAGATTCTCATTTCGAGTTTAGGGTGCTGTGTAGATGCACCCTTTGTGAATTACTTCATAAAGGGTGCACCTACACAGCAGCATTTACTTCGAATTAAGCTACGCAAATTGTGTTGCTTATGTCAAATGTTACTGGCTTTCAGCTGCCTCACACTGATGATATAATTGATACAATCGTTCCTGGTGGGGACATACTCTGTTGACACAAGGAACAAAGTATGGACATGCACAAGCGATGTAATTTCTTAACTGGCTACATGCCAACGAAAGTTAGGTTGACTTAATTTTGTAGTCAAGACATGGCTTCAATGACACAGAGAAAGATGCAAGATCTCTACACAGGCTCCCAGCCTACAGACAGGAATGCTCGCACCTGGGGAAAAAAGAGAGAGTCTATTCCTTAGAGTTGTTAAAAGTATCATAAAAGTGCTGGGTGTACAGTAACAATATGGACTACACTGGCTGTTTTTCTAAAAGCTTTTTATGTATAAGCCAATGCACTTCTATGTCCACTGGAATTGCAAATGTTCATGCAAACTGGACAGGGACAAAAGATGATTGTGCCCATAGGCAATTGCCCTCTTTTTCCCCTTCCCCATCAGTGGAGCTGTCCTAGACAGCAATGATGTGAACTGGGATTTCCAGAGTGGACAGAGAGGAATGGATGGATTTTACAAATAGAGAAAACACTAGAATGGATGACAGCCTGCATGTGAGGTGAAGAGGAAAAGGCAGGGTCAAAAGTAACCAAATCTATGAAGAAAGATTAAAATTAGTGGACATGTTTAGTCTTGGGAAAAGACGATTCTGGTGGGGATCTGACAAAAGTTTTAAAATATGATAAAGGCTATTACAGTAAGGAAGGTGACCAATTGTTGTCCATCTCAGTTCAAGATAGGACAAGAAGTAATTGGCTCAATCTGCAGCAGTGGAGAGTGAGGATAGATATTTAAAAAATTTTCTAACTGTAAGAATAGTTAAGCACTGGAGCAGGCTTCTGAGGGAGGCTAACGACTCTCCATCATTTGAGGTTTTTAGGAACAGGGTTACAAACACTGGTCAGGGTTGGCCTGTGCATATTTAGTTTTGTCTCAATGCTTGAGCCTGGACTAAATGATCTCAAAGTCCTTACCAGCCCTACATGTCTATGATTCTATAATTCCAAGTCTGCAAGTTTGAGTGACAGGAAGAATAGCAGAATTATCACCAATGTCAGTGAAAGCAGGGTGGGGAGAGGGATCCAGAGAACAGATGAGTCCAGGTTCATCTCTATTTATTTCAGCAGGACAGATTGGAAGAGATGCAAGTTTAGATGTAAGCAGTGCAGATCAAATAGATGCAGTTCAAAGTATTTAAAAGCTGCACTGCCAAAGCCTACAGAGTTTCTACAATGAACAAGTTACGTAGTGATGGATTTTTCCCATTTCCTCAAAACTCAGCGGGTGCATCTAGATTGGCAAGTTTTTGTGCAAAAGCACAAAATGGCAATTGGGGCTTTCTTGCGCAAAATCACGTCTCGACTGGCCACAGATGCTTTTGCGCAAAAGCACTTTTTGCGCAAAGCCACCCGTGCCAATCTATACGCTCTTTTCCGCAAATGCTTTTAACGGAAAAACTTTTCCGTTAAAAGCATTTGCAGAAAATCATGCCATTCTAGACACAGCCAGCAAGTCCCCATCATTCAGTTTCTCCCTGCTGTGCTAATTTAGCCTTTTTGCACATATGCAGCATTATCTTCCTGTGCACAAAGCAGTCTTTAGCCCTACACACACACCTATGCACACTGTTCTCCTTTCTCCTCCATGCTCCCTTCTCTCAGAGAGCTCCCATCTCTAATCTCCACTTGGACACTATCTACCATAGACTTCATAGACTTATAGAATCATAGAAGATTAGGGTTGGAAGAGACCTCAGGAGGTCAACTAATCCAGCCCCCTGCTCAAAGCAGGACCAGCCCCAATTAAATCATCCATCCCAGTCAGGGCTTTGTCAAGCTGGGTCTTAAAAACCTCTACAATCCCACCATCACCCTAGAAAATCCATTCCAGCCTTCACCACCCTCCTAGTGAAATACTTTTTCCTAATATCCAACCTAGACTTCCCCAGCGTGAGACAATTGCTCTTTGTTCTGTCATCTACCACCAGATTAGTCTGGTTCCATCCTCTTTAGAATCCCCCTTCAGGTACTTGAATGCTGCTATCAAATCCCCCCTCGCTCGTCTCTTCTGCAGAATAAATAAGTCCAATTCCCTCAGTGTCTCCTCATAAGTCACGTGCCCCAACCCCCTAATCATTTTTGTTGTTCTCCATTGGACTCTCTCCAATTTGTCCACATCCTTTCTGTATTGGGAGGCCCAAATATTCCTGAGGTGGCCTCACCAGTGCCAAATAGAGGGGAATAATCACTTTCTTCGATCTGCTGGCAATGCTCCTACTAATGCAGCTCAATATGCCATTAGCATTCTTGGCAACATGGGCACACTGTTGACTCATATCCAGGTTTTCATTCATTGTAATCCCTAAATCCTTTTCTGCTGAACTGCCAATTAGCCAGTCAGTGCCCAACCTATTCATGGGATTCTTCTGTCCTAAGTTCAGGAGTCTGTATTTGTCCTTATTGAACCTCATCAGATTTCATCTTGTCAAATCCTCCAATTTCTCTGGGTCACTCCGGACCCAATCCCTGCCCTCCAGCATATCTATCTCTTCCTCCAGTTTAGTGTAATCCATGAACTTGCTGAGGGTGCAATCCATCCCATCATCCAGATCATTAATGAACTTGTTGAAGAAAACCAGCCCCAGGAACAGCCTCTGGTGCATTCCACTTGATACCAGCTGCCAACTAGATATTGAGCCATTGGTCTCTGCCCATTGAGCCTGATGATCTAGCCAGCTTTCTATCCACCTTAGTCCATTCATACAAACCAGGCTTCCTTAACTTGCTAGCAAGAATTCTGTGGGATTAAAAGCTTTGCTAAAGTCAAGGTATATCATCACATCCACCACTTTCCCCATATCCAGAGTCAGTTATCTCATCACTGAAGGCAATTAGGTTGGTCAGGCATGATTTGCCTTTGGTGAATACATGTGGACTGTTCCTGATCACCATCCTCTCCTCCAAATATTTCAAAATGGATTCCTTAAGGAGCTGCTTCATAACTTTTCCAATGACTGAGGTGAGACTGACCGGACTTATTACTAATCAGTGAGTTAGACCGATATGATACAGTCTGTAAGCTATTTGAGGTAGGTACCTTGTTCTCCTACAAGTTTATAAAACTATGCCCACCTGTGGTACTAAATAATGATGGTTGGGAGGGGGTGTTGTCTGTTACATCTGCCTCATTAGTGGTCTGAGCAATGAGAGGAACCATTGTGTATGTGAAAAGTTAAGACTTGAACCAGGATCTTTGAGGTCTGGAATGTCTTCTAGACAAGATGGATGAGGTAATATCTTTTATTAGACCAGCTTCTGCTGGTGAGAGACAAGCTTCCAAGCCACACAGAGCTCTTCCTGTCTGGGAAAAGTACTCTCAGTGTCAAAACTAAATGCAAAGTGAGAGAAAAAAATTAGTATAAGTTGGATCTTCCTGGTCCAGCACCCTCGGGAAGATCCTGAACAAGGGAATTTGCCAGACCAGGGTCAACTGCCACAGGCCCCACAGTCCACAGCCCCTCAGTACTGCCAGGTCTGGCCCCAGTCCAGCTGCTGGACACTGGCCCTCCTGTCACTATGCTCCTGGGGCTGTCTGGTCCAGGAGCATCTGTGGTCCTGCCAGACCATGGATGTTGCCGGACTAGTGAGTGCCAGTTTTGGGAAGTGCAGCCTGTATAAGTAGTTAGCACATATTGCAAAGGACCATTCAAGGCAGAGTGGCCCATTAACACTCCTGTAATCAAAGGATAAAAAGGGGGATTAGTAGGTTACAGATTATTCTAATAAGCCATAAATCCAGTGTCTGTTCAGTCCACGATGTTTAGTGTCTAGCACAGTTATGAATTTAAGCTTTAAGCTCCCAGACTCATCTTTTCAAAGTGTTGTACAGGTTTCCTTTGAGGAAGAAGACTGATAGGTCAGATATAGAGTGAGCGCTTTGTAGAAAGTGCTCCCCCACAGCTGGCTTTGTCTTATATCATTTTCCTGTGTGAGTCCATTAGAGAGTATAGTGGTCGTCTAGTTTAATCCACATCATTGTTATTGAGGCATTTAATGCAGAGCATCGGATACATGGATGTAGGATTCATGGATCTGATAAGGGGTGTTGTGAGAGGTGCTGATCATTATAGCAATGGAGCTATGCCTGCGAGTTTTGCATCTGTTGTTCTGGCAGGGTCCGGTGCTGCATTGATTTGTTGTGTCCTGGCCTATGGTGAACTTGCATCTGATGATGAGCTTGGAGAAGCTGTGGTGGGGAGGGAGGTTGTTTGAAGGTCAAAAGATGGGGTTTCAGAAAAGATTTCTTTCAAGATGGAGTCCCCATCCAATATGGACTGTAGTGGTTTGATTATACCCCATATGGGTTCAAGTCTGAAATCCTATGTGACACTACGGGTATGAGGTTGGAGGGGTTTTAATTTTTTCTGTATTGAATCAGATTCTCTCTGGGGATTTGGGTGGCCTGTTCCATTATGTAATCGACTTCTCTTGTGGAGTGTCCTTGTTTGGTGAATGCATTGAGGAGCATATTCTGGGCTTTCTCTTTGGAGCATACTCCATGGTATCCGAGTACCTGGCTGTAAATAACTGATTTTGTGGTGTGTTTGGAGTGTTTAGTGGATCTATGAAAGGAGGTGTGGTGATCTGTGGGTTTCTGGTACATGGTTGTCCATAGGGCTCCATTGCTGAAGCTGATTGTGGGTCCAGGAAGCTGATGCTACTGTGGGAGTGTTAGAGAAGGCTTAGTGGACAAGTACTGCAGGTAAGCTGAGAGTAAACAGTTCAGTGAGGGAGGACAGGAGATGTGCTGAGCTGTTCTCCAGTGAGAATCATTCCCCTGAGCAAGTCATACAAGCCATGCTGAGGTGTTGGATTTCATGCTGCAGTGTGACGTTTTAATGGGGGATACACCAAGAATAACATTCAAGAGCAAATGAGCAGGTGCCAAGTTTCTAGTCATGCCTGCTAATGACGCTAGATGCCAGGAATAATTAGGGCAAACTTCACACAGAAGAGAGGGAACATGGTCTGCCCCTGTCTCTGTAGTTCAGTGTTTCTCAAAGTGGGCTGTGGACCCACAGCCCACTTTGAGAAACACTGCTGTAGTTCCATGAGGACTACACTGCACATGTCAGCATTATGACTGAAGCAGGAGTTGCGTACTGGGCAGGAGACTAGCATATTTGCAGACTGTTTGCAAGATTCTCACTTAACATTAGTGCACTTATGCTAGGTACACAGTGAAACTAGTACACAAGATCAGTCCTATTAAGCAACTTCCTATCTTCAGCATCTGCCCCAAAGTATCCCCATGTTTACAGAGTGCAGTCCTGTAACACCTCTATTAGTAGACCCAGCACTGTTAAATAGCCACTGTTTATTGTCTTCTTAAGTGATGGTTTATCACACTGTATTCAGCCATTCTTTTATCTCTCTTTCTATCCACAATACAATTAATGCATCACACATAGAGCTAGAGTTCAGCAGATACATGAGTCAGTTAATTTGTGTTTAAACCACTATTTCCCACTGTTCATTTATTTATCAATCCATGCTTCTGCAGGGAATTTGTTTCCTTGGTGTGGACTCTACCATTGCCTGCTTGCATGTTGTTGCTGAGAGATTGGTCCTTTTGGAGGGAAATAAATTGATTTCTCAAGGGCTACTTCTAGACTGGCGCGCTTTTGCGCCAGAGCTATGCAAATGAGGCTTAG
>JANRFK010000875.1:20835575-20859528 GCA_030068395.1 Apalone spinifera | reverse complement strand
GAGCCATGTAGTCTAGACGTGCCCTGAGAGCACCCACAGTTGGCACCAGTACTCTTTGCAGTTGCAAGGAATAAAGGAAACCACTGTGAAGACAGTGCCAACCTCGGCTTAAGGTATGTCAACTCCAGCTATGTTATTTGCATAGATGGAGTTGCGTACTGTAAGCCAACCTTCCAGGTCTAGTATAAACCTGGCCTCAGAGATAACAGGACACCCACAGCCACCCTCCTATGCTTCTGATTCTTAAAGCACTTCCTCGCTGCACCAGCCACAGTCCTGCCCTTCAGCTTTCTGACAGGTATTGCAATCCTTCTGCTGCCTTTTTCATGGTGCCTCTTTGGAGTTGTAGTTGGGATATCTTATGCTCCTGTTCTGGACTGTATCTCCCATGATGCACCATGGTAGTTAAACAAAAGAAGAGACTGCTATGCATCATGGGAGATATAGTCCAGAAGGAAACCTGGCTCATGGAGGATAATGGAGGCATGAGACACTTCAGCAGCTCACAGACTAACACAAAACCAAAAAAATAATTTTGATTTTCCCAACAGAAAATCAAAAATGTTAGGCAACATCAAGAAATTACATTTTCTAGTGAAAAGAAAACTTTTCAACAGAAAATCTCCAACCAGTTCTAGTCAGAAGTCATAGATCTGAAAGCCAGGATATGTCAGTTTTATTTCAGAGGAAGGAGACTCTTGTGGTATAAGGGACTGCTATCTATTCTGGCTCCAGAAAGAGACAGTGTTTATCATAGTTAATTGAGTGGACTGGGAATCTGCATGCCTCAGTGCAAATCTGTCACTGTACAAGCCATTTCTCTGCTCTGTGTCTTGGTCTCCCCACGAGCAGAAAGGAGATGATGAGCCTTGCCCTTCCATACTTCATGGCCGTGTTTTGAGGCTTGGTTAACTGACTTTTGTGATCGTCAGATGGTGCATGTAGACAAGAGCAAAGGACTATTATGCTTGCTTACATTTGGCACCTACGGATGCCTTGATGGATAAACTAGCACATTGACAGAGCCAGGATCAAGATAACTGAAGGCATTTGCCCCAGACTAACCATTTGCCAATAAGAATTAGATCTATGAAGATCATGTTCTCTCTTAAGGGTACAGGGAGAATGATCACCTAATCCTGTGTAACAGCTGGTGGAACAGACACTCCCATCATAGGTACACAGGCAGCAAAAGGAATTTGAGACCTAGAAGCCATGCCAAAGATTGAAACCCCCTGGGTAACAATGAATAGTGAATGAGAGTTTTCCTTTATTTACCCCCACTAAATGCTTTGGATTTGTTGTGGGAGTTAGCAGGGAAGCCAGAGATATAGGGTCTCCTAAGCATTCATTTAGCTGATGGCAATGCTCCCTGTAAGTTGTGCGCTTATATGCTTGTTCAGGCGAGATTCAAATGCCACCCAGCTGATTAGCAGAGCACCCACAGTAGGTTTTTTGTTTCTACTCGTGGTGCATATTTGCACATGCCTCGGTGCACATGGATGGAAAAGATTAGAAGGAACATTTGCTGACACTCAAACAAATGTACAGATACAAGTAGAAACTGACGTGGGAGATCTTTCTTTCCTGAATCATTGAGCAAAGTTTTGAGATAAGGACGTGGTCTCCATACATGACCTGCATGGGGAACCATGGCACCTCACAAGTAATTTAGTGCTGATGTTGTATCAAGCATGAAGGTTTCCTGCTCATTCCCCAAGATATTACACCTTATTCTTGAATGGTGGAAAAGTAAGTGCTGCCCATTGTAAGTGGCAGTGTGATCTGCTCTGCTAGTTTTATGAGAGATCTGTTGGAAAATTAATGTTAGTGGTTAGCTGGGAGATATGATTGTGCTGGTGCAGGCAAGAAGGACAATATGTCCAGCCTGATTTTGCTCTGACTCACACTGCTGTGACACTGGAGGAACTCTGCTGATGTCACTGGAGTTACTTTGGTGTGAGACTGGTGTAAATGAGAGACTTAGGCCCACTGTGTGTTGGATACTGTGTCAACAGTAGTTTATATGGCAGGGGCGGGCAAGTGGCAGTCAGCAGGTTGGATCCAGCCTGCCAAACTGCCGAATCTGGCCCACAGCCGCTTCCCCAGAACCCTTAGGTAGAGAGCAGCTCACACTATGCTCTGGATGCTGGAAAGGGAGGAGGGAAGTTCTGTGTGCTTTCCCGCCTCCCAGCAAAATCTCTCAGTTCTTATTGGCCAGTTTCTGAGATGCGAAATCTTGCTGGGGGCAGCGGCAGGGTGTGAAGCCTCCCTCCTTTTCCCCCCCACACTCCCTCCTGCACCCCAGTCCCCTACCCAAGCTCCCTTCTGCACCCAACCTCCATCCCAGACCCTGCACCCCTTCCATAGAAATGCAGCCCGTGACCACTTGCCAAAATCTCAGAGTGCCCCCACCCCATTAAAAAATTTTGCCCACCCCTGTTATACGGTATTATGTGTTCAAAGGGAATCAGCTCCAGGCAAATTGTTGGGGGTTGACTCTCCACTACTTGAAACTTAGCAGGTTGTTGGTTGTTCAGATTGTTACTGGAATCTCATCCTGGCATCTCTTCTCAGAGGATGGGAGCAAATCCTCCTGGGAAATGGAATGTGAGATAATTGTATCAGTTGTCCTTGACACCCTTAGTTTTATTTTGGTTTAAGTCTGTGTGTGGATATTTTTATTTTGATATAAGATTGCCTTTATGTTGATTTAGTTAAGCGGGAAGTTATAAGGAAACAGGGCTCTTATACTGAAATAAGAGTGGGCACAAAGAGACTTAACCTGCAATAACCCAGTGTGTGTTTTAGAGCAGGTATAGTTATTTTGGCTCCATTTACTGCATACCCAAACCAAAAGAGAAGAAAGCTACGTACACAATGCCTCTTTTTTGCGGAAGAAGCAATGCAAATGAAACGCTCATTAGCAACTTCTCGTGCTTCATTTGCATATTCTCTTCCGATGCTTTTTGCGCACGAGGTTTTTGCACAAAAACAAGTACTGTAGATGGGTCTGTTTTGCTCAAAAAAACCCCTTTTGCATAAGATCCTTATGCCTCAAAAAAGGAGGTATACAGATCTTGTGCAAAAGGGGGGGGTTGCGCAAAACGGACCCGCCTACACAGCTTGTTTTTGCGCAAAAACCTGTTGTGCAAAAAGCCTTGGGCAGAGAATATGCATATGAAGCATGAGAAGTTGCTAATGAGCACTTCATTAGCATACTCTCTGCCTGCAAGAAGCAGTGTAGACGTAGCCAGAGTGAGCCATGAGTTATTACAGAGGGGCACAACATTCCTGTAAATCCAGTCAACAGGGAAGGGCCAAGTCCTTCCAGCCCAGTGAACAAGCTGTGTGTAGGAGAGCCCTTGACCACAGTAACAAGAGGTACTTCCGGATAGATGTGAGATATGTTGGCTGTGGTGTGTGAGGAAATCTGTTGCTGTCCTGAGCCCTGAGTAATCTTGCCTTTTCTTGCTACCCTCGCTCTAATAAAATCTCTTTCTGTGCTTCCAACTTGCTGGCTGAAGCAGGAAGCTGATGAGAGGTAAGTCAGCCCCTGTCAAGCTGTGGGCAACACACCACAGTGACACAATATCACAGTAATCGCTGCCACGTTTCATTCTTGATTCAAAAAGGACTTTCTTGTCCCAGGAATCACGTCAAAAACAGCTCTGGCAGGAGCAACAGCCAAGCAGCCCACTGCATAAAGAGCTCAGTCTCAGAATGGTTTGGAAGCCAGACAGAATGGAATCGTTTTTCTATTTTCTTTACAGCTGAGAAAACACAAAAAGTCACAGGAGCATATTCATTACTATACTTCTATTCCAAAACTTGCCTTATTTGAAAAAAATAAAATTGTTTCTCCCTTCCCTCTTTTTTTTCCTCCCACCCCTCCCATTTCCTGGAGCAGACTGGGATTAGAACAGAAAAGCTCAGTCCTGAAAAAGAGCTTGTAGCATGCAGAGACAATGGAGGGTTTGTTCATGGACATGAGAGAGGAGCATTCCTTATTCTCACTGAAACAAAAAGCCACTGGCAGGTTTGAAGACTGAAGGAACCTGGGATACCCCATAGACATGTCTGTCAAGAGGAGATACATTTTCTGAATTCTCCTTAAGTCTTCATTCAAAGTGTTGCCATCATATTAAGTCCTGAACACAGCAGAACTGGGAGAGTTAGTTGAAATAAACAAGATTGACTGGACATGTTTGAAGTTCCCCAGAGAAGCTGAGGTGCATTCCTGGAGGGTAAGAAAGGAATAGAGACTAAATATTTGAGGGAAGAGAGTCCATTAAAGTATTGCTGATTTGGTCTCCTATTAGATGCTTCTTTACATCCAAATTTAAAGGACTATGTTCTCCTGGAAAATGCTGTTATACTAAAAGGCACAAGCACCTGCCCATGAATGCTGTTTTATTACCAGTCTGAGAGCCTACTAAGGTTTATTACAAGTTTTCCAAATCTTGTAATGTGCCTGGATCAAATCAAAGAATGGAAGCTGTGTGGAGGATGCAGAGTTTTGCTCAGATAATGTGCAATGAGATGACATCTGTATTGTCATGAAGATGGTATGTGTCAATCATGTAACATCAAGATGTGTTATAGTGTCCACTTTGTCCCAGATTTCAAAAGCAACACATTTCTGAAAGGGTAGCAGACTGAGAAACAAGGTGTGAAATGAACCCAAGAAAAGAGATGGCATTAAGAGTGATTAAAATAAACTTTCTGCAAGGTTGATTAATATGAAATGGACAACCAAAAGCAGCAGGAGAAACTGTGGAAGGGATAGACTCAAAAGCAAACTAGAAAAAAGAATGGCAAATGCATGCCAAAAAGCAAACAAATTGGCTAGACAGATTGAGCTTTAAATAGGCGGCATGTCTGCCTGCCTTCCTGGGATGTTACTATGCAGGCACTTTGCTGGATATAGAATTTTGCTTGCCTCTAAAATACCATTTTTACTCTCACAAGATTTTTTAGTTCTGTGAAAATCTGGGTAAAGAGATAGAAGGAGAGAGGGGTTTAAATAATCCAAAATACTCAGATTTCTCAAACATGCACTTTTACTTGCTGTCCTCTTGTGATTGTTTGCATACAATCCCGGATGCAGGAGCCCAAATGAGAGGCTGCACACAATGCATAAGTGGGCTAAATATAAAGTGGCAATAAACCCAAGTTAAAGTGGCAATGGGCCTCCAGGACAGAAATCTCATGTGCTACCCAATCCTTTCCAGTTCTGTCTGGTTTGGAAACTCAGGAAACTCAATTACATCCAGATCTGACTGAATTAGGAAGATAGACAGGGCTGTCCTTACAATTTATGGGGCCTTATCCAATTCACTGAGGCCACCCTTCTCCCCAGTGCAGCTTCAGGGCTTGTGGCTTCCCTCTCCCATGCAGTTTCTGGGAGACCTGGGACTTCCCTCCTCCCCCCATCCACAGTGTGGGTTTACCAGCACCTGGGGCTTCCCTGGGGCTGGAGCAGAGCCACAGAGGCTGAGGGCTCCTCTCCACCCCCAGTCTAGCAGAAGGGAGCCCTCATTTAGCAGTTGGCTGCTGACAGAGAGGAGCATGTAGGGGGCGGGACAGAGAGAAGACCTGCCACCAGTCGGAGAGAGCAACCAGGTGCAGGGACTTCAGAGGAGCCTGGCACTGGAGGTAACCGGGCTGTCCTTAGGCACATAAGCACACACAGCTGCACAGAGGTACCCGAAAATTTGGTGCCCCAAATTTTCAGGTGCCCTACACAGCCATGTATTTCATGTATGCCTGGGGATGGCCCTGAAGGCAGCTATATAAATAAATCCAAGGAAAAATGCTTACCCAGCCTAGTTCCAATTCCTGTTAATGTTTAGAGAACAGGAAGACTGGCTGGAATTTTGGGTGACTGGTAAGCCTGAATGCTTTTCATCCAGACTACCTGGTCTAGGATGTGCTCTGACACTCCATGTGGGTAGCAGTAACCTTGTATAATATCTCCTGCCTCCTCCTCTCTCTCTTTTCCACAAAAGCCAGAAGAAATTGTCTTGCACACTCCGTCTGACCAGTTTCAATTGATCTACAATCCTGTTCAGCACAAACAAAGCTTTTAAACTTAAAGGAAGTCACCTCATATTTAATAAAGCGCTCTACTCTGCACTGATTAGGCCTCAACTGGAGTAGTGTGTCCAGTTCTGTGGAGTAGTGTCAAAGATGTGGAGAAATTGGAGAGGGTCCAGAGAAGACCAACAAGAATGATGAAAGGTCTAGAAAACATGAGATATGAGAGAAGACTGAAAGAATTGGGCTTGTTTAGTTTGGAAAGATGAAGACTGAGAGGAGACATGATAGCAGTTTTCAAGTATCTAAAAGGGTGTTACAAGGAGGAGGGAGAAAAATTGTTCTCCTTGGCCTCTGATGATAAGACCAGAAGCAATGGGCTTAAACTGCAGCAAGGGAGGTTTAGGTTGGACATTAGGAAAAACTTCCTAACTGTCAGGGTGGTTAAACTCTGGAATAAATTGCCCAGGGAGGTTGTGGAATCTCCATCACTGGAGATATTTAAGAACAGGGTAGACAAACATCGGTCAGGGATGATTTAGACTGTGCTTGGTTCTACCATGAGGGCAGGGGACTAGACCTGATGATCTCTCAAGGTCCCTTTCAGTTCTAGTGTTCTGTGATTGATTGGGGGCTGGGAATTGTTGTTCCTATAATGCAAACTCATCTGAGATTCTCAGTACAATCCTGATTCTCCATTTGTGGCACTGGCTGCCATCAGAAACAATTTTCAGTCTATGAGGGTGATTTGTAGAATCTATCTTCTCAGTATAATCTAATCAGACACACACACCCTCCAAAAAGTACCCATCCTCAGAATCTCTCTGCATAGTGGGGGAGGTTTTCTACAGAAGGATAATGACACCGATAGGTAATTTGGGTTTGTCAGAAGGGACATCTAGTGGTTTGTGTGAGTTAATGAACTAATTTTCTAGCAGTACAGATACTCAGGAACATTC
Organism: Apalone spinifera; assembly: GCA_030068395.1. NCBI lineage: Eukaryota > Metazoa > Chordata > Testudines > Trionychidae > Apalone > Apalone spinifera. The sequence continues at coordinate 20,852,530 of JANRFK010000875.1, read as the reverse complement.
AAACTGAGGCATTTAATCTGTACCTTTATAGAGCTTCTGTGTTGCTTATTTTACTTCTTAAGCATTCTATGTAGGCAGCTTAATTATATCCCTAACCCTATGTTGAATTTCATCTTTGTAACACTATCCTTAACTTTAACTGACCCTAACCACAACCTTAATTGTAACCTTACATTAGCCCTAACCCTCAAATAATACTGTATGTACTCAAAGAGGTTCAGACCCCTGACAGACTGGCCCTGGGGATGTGGGTGAGGAGGGAGCTTTGTAACGGTCTTTGGGCCCTATAAAAGCATTCAGTCTTTTGCTCTTTTCTTTGTGAAAAGCCTTGATAATGCAACTCATGCTGGCGAGACCTACACCCCTATATCCGAATTCAAGCACCAGTGGGGATCCATTTCCTAACCCCTAGACTCAGTCCTCAGCTGGCTAATCACTGTTTGGCCAGAGCCCACAGAATCACTTTCCTGCTACTACTCAGCTGCTGTTGGAGGCCACCTGGTGGAACTTCATGGAGGTCCTGAGGTGTGATCAGACCCTTCTCTCCTTAACCCCTCCAGACTCCATGCTTCGAACAGTCACACAATTAATTGTCACAAAGTTCCTTCCTTTCCTTAGAAGCCCATGACGCATCCCAGCCATAGCAACTGCATACCACTCCTGATTTGCCCAGCACTGGATGGACTACAGCGTCACACGCTGAGGGCTTTAGACAAGGGCTTGTTGTTTATTCGGTGATAGGAGCTCTCTTTAAAGTGGAGATAGTCACCCACTGTCAGGTACCAGATGCTCTAATAATCACTGAAAGAAAACAGAATCATAAAACAGTAGAATATAAAATCATTGTTGCTAATGATAGCAAATTATCCAACACCATCTACGCAGCACAGAGCTGGGCTTTGTATGAGCTGTAGAATAAGATTTCCTGCAGTAGTTAGAATACTGAGAAATGGAGAACATGTTGCAAACATGATAATGAGAAATAGGCACCAGATTGAATTTCTCACTGGTAGGGAGTCAGGGGTCTGAAGCCAGCAGAATGTACTCCATACAATTATTCTAATTTGTTTAAGTTGCCATTGAGAGAAAGAATTCACTGTCTGTGGGATACTGCAGAGTAAGGGTCATGGAGGGAAAGTGTTTCTTTTTCATAAATAAGCCAAATGTAAGTTGGAAAAGTTCCTGCTCTTACTGTATGATGAAATAACGCCTGTGTGAAGGACCAGAAAAAAACAAAGTGGTATTTCAGGGGTGAATGGGATTTGTGTAGGAGTGAATTTGACCCATTCAAACTCTGCAAATTCTAACCAGCACTGGCATGACTCTGCTCCCCTTCCTCATTTGCCTCTGGCAATGAATATTGACACAGAAACAACTTCTTTTGCTGCAACTTTTCAGTGCCTAGTGGCAATAAAAGCCCTGAAGGTGTTTTAGCCAGTCGGAGCCCATTATATTTGATTTCTGTTTCGGTGCTCTAAGATGTTTCAATTCCAGGCTTCTTCTGCAGATAAATCAGACAACAGGATGCCTGTCTCTTTGCTTAATGGCATGTGATGCACTAAGCCAAGGCTATTTAATTTAAATTGTTTTGAGCATAATGCTCACGCTGCTGCAAGGTACCAGATATGCTGACACTAGAGAAGTGGCATGCTTTGTTTAAAGCTAGAAAAGCTATGATGGTACAAGTTTCCCATAGGCTGATCCTTCTAAATGTACCTTCTGCCGTGGAGGCTTCCCCCACCATGACACTTGGTGATGATAGGGGACTTCCATCTCCATGGCATATTCAGTCCTTGGCCTCTCTATTGATTCTGTCATCATGAGATCCAATTAGTCCTCAAGGCTGCTTATTATAATTGCATATTTTTCATGATATCCACACATTAGAAACTGGACTGAGCTCCCCTCTCCCTGTTCCCAATTAATTTAGCATCATCAGGGGGTGACATGGGGCTTATGCTGGCTTTCCAAACAGGAGTGAATTTCACCCATTCAGAATAACCATGCTCGGCAAATCCTAACCAGCGCTCGCATGAACCTGCTCTCCTGCTTCATTTCCCTCATCGGCAATGAATATTGACACAGAAACAACTTTATTGCTGCAACTTTTAGTGCTCAGTGGCAATAACAGCTTATAATAAGTAAAAGCCCTGGAGGTGTTTTAGACAGCCAGGCCCTTATATTTAATTTCTCTGTTCTGAGATATTTCAATTCCACACTTCTTCTGCAGAAACTCCCTGTAAGGCTACCCTTCAAGTTGGAAGATGTAATTTCCAGCCTGAGGCAACATAACCCACACTAGCACCTTGTCAACAATATAGGGAAGATCGCTGCTGCCACAATCAATCTTCCAGAGATTGATTTAATGAGTCTAGTTAAGACTTGCTAAATCAAACTCAGAGGGCACTGGCATCCTCCTCCAGTATTCCAGTGTTTGTGAGAAGTAAGGGAAGCTGACTGGAAGATTTGCTCCCATCAGCCTCCAAGCTCGGCTTAAGGTAAAATAACTCCAGCTATGTAATCTACATAGCTGGATTTGTGTACCTTAAGGTGAGCTGCCAGGTCTAATGTAGACCTGGCCTAGCTCTGATCAAGCTAACACACTAAAAATAGAGGCACAGCCATGTCACTACATCTGGTGAGAGGACCTAGACACCTGAGCACAATCCCATCTGAAACACTCATGTGGCTAGCCCCCTTTGTCCCCCTCTGCCCTCACACCTCTGCCACTCAGTCTGCCATGGCTAATCTCTATATTAAGTGCAATAACTTGATTGGAGCTAGTGCAGATATGTCCCCTAGAGCTAGAATTCACACTTTTAGCTGTCAGTACAGACACAACCTAAGTCACCAAAGACCTGGACCTTATTAAAACTAGTGTCCTATTTAACCCTCTCTGTTAAATAAACAATCTCCTGAGTCATGCTCTCTCCTAGCATTTGTTCTTTCTAACAAACATGCAAGGGCTCCATTTATGGGGATTAGGGGACAATAGCCCTCCCCCTTGAAGTTGGAACCTCTGGATTTAATTCTTGAGGTCTGCTTAAAGCTGCATGCCCTGGCTCCAAAGGTAGTTCTTAAATGCAACAGTCTGAGCTGCTTGCAGCTTTGCCTTTGAGGCAGGGAGTTTGTTATAAAGAAACGGAGGTTGTGACTGAGAATAACAAAAGGCTGGTCATTCAAGTAAAAGATCCTCATGAAAACATTGATAGGTACTTAAAAGATGGGGGGCAGTAGCAGTGAGTGTTATGCTGCTGGGATTTGATTTTGGACTAGTACTGTTAAACTTATAAATGTTCTTACAAAGGGGGTAAATAGTGAGGTTGCAAAACTTGCTGATGATATAAAATTACTCAAAATAATGAAGTCCAAAGCAGACTGTAAAGAGTTACACAAACCTAGATGATTGGGCAACACAAGGGCAGATGGAATTCAGTGTTGATAAATGCAGAGTAATGCACATGGAAAAATATAATTTCAACTATACATACAAAAAATGATGGGGTCTAAATTAGCTGTTACCATTCAAGATAGAGATTTTGGAATCATTGTGAATAGTTCCCTGACAACATCTATTCAATGTGCAGTGGCAGTCTAAAAACTAAAAAACTAACAGAACATTGGGAATCATTAAGAAATGAATAGATAACACAGAAAATATCATATTGCCTCTATATAAAATCATGGTATGACCACATCTTGAATACTGTATACAGATTTGGTAACTCCATCTAAAAAGATCTATTGGATTTGGAGAAGGTACAGAAAGAGCAACAGAAATGATTAGGGGTAAGGAACAGTTTCCAAATGAAGAGAGATTAACAAGTCTGGGACTTTTCAGCTTGGAAAAAAAATGACTAAAGAATGGGGGGTATGTTAGAGGGCTAGAAAATCATGAATGGTGTGGAAAAATAGAATAAGGAAATGTTTTTGACTTTTTCATTAACATAACACAAGGTCACCTAATGAAATTTATAGGCAGCAGATTTAAAACAAATTATTTCTTCATATTCAACCTGTAGAACTCTTTGCCAGCACAGGGTGGGAAGGCACAAACTATAACAGGGTTCTAATAAGAATAACATAAGTTCAAGGAGGATAGGTCCATCAATGGCTACTAACCAGAAGGGGCTGGAATGGTGTCCCTAGCTTCCGTTTTCCAGAAGATGGGAATGGGCAACAGAGGATGGATCATTTGATGAAAGCCACTTCTGTTTATGCTTTCTGAAGCACCTGACATTAGCTACTCTTGGCAGACAGGATACTGGGCTAGATGGACCATTGATCTGACCCAGTATGGCCTTTCTGATCTTATATAGAGCCCAAATGTATCTTCCCTCTGCAACCCTCTAGACCCACTCCACTTCCAGAGCTAAGATAGAGCCCAAGAGTCCTGGCAGTCTCTCTCTCTCCCTCTCTCTCTCTCATTAATGGATCTCCAAGTCACCTGTTGTTTCAGGCCAATTCCACAAGCCAAATATACTGGGAATGGTTGGAACTTAACTTCATTTATAAGTTTGATTCTTATCAAAATGGAATGAACAGGGGTATCAGCTGACTCGCACACTACCTTCCACATCCTAATGACTTAACCAAACAAACAAACAAACAATGGAGGTGCTAATTGTGCCCAGGAAAGGGCATGAGACCATCTATATGCTTTGTTAGTATATAAAGTGCTACCAGACCATTTGTTGTTTTTTAAATTTATCCTACGCAGGCTAACTCGACTACCACCTGAAGCTTCTAATTGTTCTTATCAGCCTCTTGTAACTTGAACAAGTTATTCACTGTCTTTTTTCTCCTTTTTTCCCCTCCTTTCCCTACCTCCATTCACTTATTTATTCTTGAATCTGGACTTTTAATACTCCAGTCATCTGAAGAAGTGGGTTTTGCCCACAAAAGCTCACGATACCATCTACATGTTTTGTTAGTCTTTAAGGTGCTACTAGACTATTCGTTGTTTTTTAAGTTTGTCTAAGTACAGACTAACTCGGCTACCCCTCTGAAGCTTAAGAAAGTAAGGGTATATATTAACATTTTAAGGCTAACCAGTGTCCCTTAAGTGGCTTGCCACAAGATGTGGGAATGTTAATATTAAAGCTGAGTGGATCTAATATTTATTTAAAATGTTCTTTCTTCTATATAGGAATTAAATCAGTCAGCTACTTGCTAAGTTATCTGCCCAAAAGACTAGAGTTTTCCAGTGCCTTAGTAGACCTAGACAGAGGTGATATGTATGTGGAGGGAAGGTGAACAGAATCGGTCCCCCCAGTTTGCTTCTTGGCTTGTGCTGAATATGCTCAGTAACACTGCTGAAGCCGCTATCCTCAGTCTGCACTCCTGCCCCACCCCTCCATGCTCTCACTCCCTTTCCCCTCCCCCATCAGGGCATGCACAGATCAGCACACACACACCCCAAAAATCTGAAATGGTGCCCCTGCAAACATTGGGTACATTTCTGACATTTGGCTTGAGCTTCCCCCTGTCCCGACCCCCACACATACCCCATGCTAAAGTCCTTACCTAAAGTTTAAGACTGAGTCTGTCCATTTTTAAGGCTTTGTGTCTAAAGTGGGATTTCTATCCTCTTGGCATACAAATAAATAAATAATAGCTTTAAACTTAACAGGGATGGGTACATAACTTTTGCAGCCAGAGAGAAACTATAATATTTCCCTGTGATACAAATTAATATCTTACTCCCTGTCTCTTGCTGCTTAGCTTTCTACTTGACCTCTGCATTGCTGTTTGACAAAATGCCCTGGGACACTGTGCAGACTGAGCAATGGCAGTCTGATTCTGGTTATTTATTTATTTATTTGTTTGTTTATTTATTTTACAGGGTACTTTTGGTCATGGATACTATGAAAGATGCTTACAAATATACGTGTGAAGTAATCATTCGTAAAAATGACTTTTTGTACTGCCTAGAGCCACACATAATAAATAATACACGAGCAAAGATTGAGACTTCTCATACATATTTCAGTCCTACCCTGCAGCACCCATTGCTGTTCCAATCCCAGACATCAACATGGCTCTGCTGAGTCTCCTTAATGTTGTCTGGCAACCCTTCCTCCCCTCTCCCCACCCTCACCCCAAAGCCCCCCATACACATCAGTCCTGACATGCAACAACCCAAGTTTTACAAATCTAGGCCCACACACATATCTGCCAATGAACCTCAGCCCTGACCCACCACAGCTCTTGCTTGTTCAACGTTTAGCCTCTCTGGAGTAGAGAAGGGCTTAATATTTTTTTCATGTCACTAACAGTTCACTATGTACCAAGTTGAAACTTTGAAACAGATTTTCTCTTTTGACTTAAGTAGGATTTGAACCCAATTCTTCAGAAGTGAAACCCTAAAGGCCTGCCTTCATACAATGTAATTTATATTTTCCCTTGTCCTGTGCCATGCTTTCAAGTATATTAATTAATGAACTTTACTACTAAGCCAAAAGAAATCTACACAGTCTCCCATCATGTTTTCTGGCTGCAGTGGCACCCACACCACCTGAGGTCTCTAGCTTTCAGAAGACAAACAGCCAGTATTTGGATAGGTGACTGAAAAGGAAAACCTAAATGACTGAGGAGGTGGGCCTCTTCCTTCTGACTCTGTTTGAATCAGTCCTACAGGGCAGAGTTAGTGGGTGCTGTGCCATCTTTTGGAGGAAACACAAAACTGAGATTCTGCCCACTTATGGTTATTTAAAATCCCATAGCATTATTGACAAGACTAGAGGCATTCCCATTTGTGTGATTCCTTCCACCTCCCTTCATTCCTTCTGCCATTTCATCTTGATACAGGATAGTCCCCCACTTCCTGTTCTGAAGTGGTGAGCTTCCTGATGAAAGGGATTCCTACTGGATGGATGTGTCATGTAGGCCTTAGAGTGAAGTTGCTGCAGAGCTGTGGGATCCATTCATATTTAAAGAGATCTAGACTGTAAAGACAGGCTAATTGGTTGTGTGGTGACCTTTGACCTTTTCACTCTGAAGGGACCAGACTTCCGCTAGAATAGCCTGAGTGGTAGGAAGTACATCCGAGCAGCTGGCCAAGAATTCTACGTTGGCTTGGTAGAGGAAGAATATTGGTAATGTGAAGGAGCTTCTACTTTGGTTGGTCCAGGTGGTGGCTGAGGTGTAAGTTTAAATATAGACTCCCGGGACTGGGAGCTAACCCCACTGCGGCTCTGCCTTTTAAATGTATTAAAAGCCGGTTCTTAATACATTTAAAAAGCAGAAGCGCAGCAGGGGGAGGATGCGGCGTGAGCCAGGAATGAGCTGTCCCAAATCGTGCCAGATCCCCCATGCTGTGCACTAGTCTTTTAAATGTAATAAGAGCTGGCACAGCATCTGAGATTGGGTGCAAGCCGAGAATCAGCTGATTCCCAGCTCACACCCAGTCCCCACTACCTCTCTGACTCCCCTGCGGCCCTGTGAAGTCGGTGCTGGGGGGAACCGGCTTTTAAGTCGGCTCCCCCCAGCACTGGCTCCTGCTCCCCCGCCTTGCTGCCACTGATAGAGGCAGCAAGGGGCAGAGGGAGAAGCGAAAGTTGAGGGACTAGTTGACTATCCGATAAGCTTGTGCTTATAGGGTAGTCGACTAGTCGCTTACATCCCTAGTAATGCTACTGTATGTAATGAACGCACTTTGTCTGGAGCAACACTTCCTCTATTAGACAAAGTGTTGCCCAGAAAACTCTCTCTTGTTACTGGTTATATTTTAAAACATCCTGTGTTTAGATATTGTAGGTTAATGGGCTTGTTCCCTCTTAAGAGTCCTGTAAAGATTTCATTCCCCTATGATCGGCTGTAATTAACCCATGCTTCCATGTGTTGTTTGTTACAGGTAAACTATGACCACTTTACTATTAGTGTTTGTGTGTTTGCGAATCATCACTGCAGCAACCTCTGTGGAAGTTTCAGGTAGGTACAGTTGTCAGGATCACTGTTCAGTGCAGGAGACCATACATGCAACAGGCTAACATACCCCTCACACAGCAGACAACAGATCTACCTATGACCTCTCTAATTTTACCCTCCATTGCCAAGGGCCTCCTCTCTGAGCTGCTCAACACCATGACATGCTGTTGCTGTGTTTGGTGGGGTGGAAGACAGTCCAAGCTTGTATCCTCGTGCCAAGTCCCACACTACGTTCAGTATACTAGTGTAATATTCCACCAGGGTTGTTACCAAGGCGCTGGTGCTCCTTTAGGAACATCAATAACTTCAATTTATATTGACTAGAATATACAAAAACTATGTGCTAATATTGTGGGTGCCGATTTATGAGCTAGATTGAGGCTATTTTGAAAACATTGGTAGTTATGACTGATGATTGTTATCGATTATTAATCCTCACTTTGTCTCCCTCCAAATTGGGATTGGCAGATCATGGTAGCACACTGAGTGTGAGAATACCTGAACAATCTCCTCTGCGTGTCGCCCTGGGAAACTCTCTGACCATCCCCTGCTACTTCATCGAATCATTGGATCATGTTGCCACAGCCCTCTATACACCTCCTCTGACCCCAAGAATCAAATGGAGCAGACTCTCCAATGGGAAGGAAGTCGTCTTACTAGTGGCCACAGAGGGGCAGGTTCGAATCAACACAGAGTACAAGGAGTTGATCTCTCTGCCCAATTACCCTGCCATTCCCACCGATGCCACCTTGGAAATCAAAGCTCTGAGGTCCAATGACACTGGGATCTATCGTTGTGAGGTGATGCATGGTATTGAGGACAGCCAGGATACGATAGAGGTTGAAGTGAAAGGTGAGGCCATTACTTTAATGCTTCCTCTTGGTGATAGTGTTGATGCTTACACTGATTTGACTGGGGAAAAAGAGGAAGGAAGAAATCTGACCAGCTGCATCATGAATAGAAGTGGGAACATTTTACCATTTCCATGAACATCTGGCATCACTCGCTGTCATTCACAGGATGCTAGACTTGATGGATCATTGGTATGATCTTGTATGTAAGCAGGAGCCAAACAAATGGATCATTCCTTTATTCTAATGGAGGCAGGATCTGGCACGCCAGATTAAACAGACCTACAGTATCCCCCAGTGTGGTAGAAGATGACACCAGTGTGTTTTGATATGGGCAGGAGATGGGACACTGGATGAGATGGACTGGTGGTCTGATGTGGTGTAGCAGGAAACACAACATTGGACCTATGTTACCTAGTGTGTTAGGAGATGAGATATTGTATGGATGGCCCCATTCGTCTGTTTTGGTAAAGCCATTATTATGTTCTTTCAAGAAATGTAAAGATGGTTTAGTTCACTAATATGTAGATAATATAACACACAATTAACTTTCCCCAGTGGATATTGTTTCTCTCACCAATGAAACTGGTGAGTGAGAAGCGGGACCAAGAAAGAGAGGGTGCAAGGAGGTTTAACCCTTGTTGATGTTTATGCATATAGCCACCCACTCCTTTTAAAAGTCGTTCTCTGTGGAATGCTGTGGCTTAACTACATTTGCAGTACAGACAACTCTTCAAAGCACATTTGCTTTGTATGAAATAAAGGTATCCTTAAGGCAAGGGACATGCTTTCCTGTGTGTTTGGACAGGTCCCATGCATTGGAGCCTCTATCCTGATTGGGCTATAGGACATACACAAGTCTATAATAAATGATACACCATTGTACTGATAACATGCAATTAGCCAATTTCCATAGAGGATTTTCACAATACTGTGCTGTGCCATGCCAGACACTGTAAATGTCTTGAATGTTTTGGATCCTCTGATTGATGTGTTCATTGCATTTTGGTTTATGGTGAAGCAGTCAGCATTAAAACACTGGATTTAGATGTACCAAGTGTGCTCCAACATCATAGGAGAAAAAACCCTGGACTGAATGGCAAGTCTGTTCACTAAAGGGAGCACATCTCATTGCCCTGAGATTGAAGCCTGGTGGACGTGGGATGGCGGAATATAGCAGTGGGGAAACATAGTATCTTCAGGGCACAGTGGACTATCCTTGCAATATGAGCAATTCGTGGCAAATGCATGATTTTCCACATGATAGAATGCCTCTTCTCTGACTTGTTGACCCCCTCGAAAGGGAAACTGGCGAGGGGCTGGTTCTTCACTGACTGATGCGTGTGTGTGTACTGATGAATGTGTTTTCCAGGAATCGTGTTCCATTACAGAGCCATCTCCTCCAGGTATACTTTGGACTTTGAAAAGGCAAAGCAGGCGTGTATCCAGAATAGTGCTGTCATCGCTACCCCTGAACAGCTGCAGGCTGCCTATGATGATGGGTTTGATCAGTGTGATGCCGGCTGGCTGGCTGACCAGACTGTCAGGTAATCAACTGAAAGAAAGGAAGCCAGGTGGCCAAGAGGGAAGAAAAGAGGGCTATACAGGCAGGAAGGGAAATGGGATACAGAGCTTTTCAGATGTAAATAGTTAGGTTAAGCCTGTTTCAGGTAAATAATGACTATCAGTTACCATCTGATAGTCATATGGCGTAGAATGAGCTGGTGGATCTCAGTTCATTTCTCAGTAGATAAGTATCCACATTACAAAACCACTCTCACAACCAGCCCCTTTGTTTGGTGGTCACAGCTGAGAAGCTAAGGTCTGAATGGCCCAGAGACTTGAGAGTGGTGGTTAAATCCTCATCCACCTGCCCTCTCCTTTTGCCCATGCAAACTGCATAGGTTATGTGCCAAGCTCAACAGATGTGGTGGTATTTTGCACACATCTAGGAGTCATCTAGCTGGGCTCAGAGGAGTCTGAAAACCAGCAACTCCCCCTGCATCAGAGAGACATCTGGAGGGATCCTCTCCCCTTCCCTGCTGTGTCAAGAATAGAAAGGAATAAGTTAAGTTCAACTTCTGTTCAAGAAAAATTCTGGGGTTTTATCCTGCTTCAATTCCTCCCCCACTCCAGAATGTCAGATCCCAATTCTTATTCTCCGCCATTTGTTCAGCTCATCCTGATGCCACCACAGAGCCATGTGGCTGTCATCTTTCCAACGAAATTTCTTTCTGCTCACTAGACATTTCCTGTGTACTCTCACTCTCAGGTACCCAATGCACCATCCCCGAGAGGGTTGCTATGGTGACAAGGATACGTTTCCTGGAGTGAGGACCTATGGCATTCGTGAGACAAATGAAACATATGATGTTTATTGTTACGCAGAGGAAATGCAAGGTACTCTTGGGTTCCTCCTATGTAATTCCCATGGGACTGAGCAGGCAGTATCATGAGCAGCCTCACTGCAGATAAGGATAAAATGAGAGGCAAGGAACTAAAAGTCAGAGGCATTAGAGATGCAAAAGCCATGTGAGATCCTATCTAGTCCCACCCCTTGCCAAGGCTGGATTATCCCCTAAAGCCTAGTTTTTTGGGACTTTGTTCACTCTAGTTTTAATGACTAAAGCCAAGGAGCTCCCATTATTTACCTCAGGGAACAATTCCACATTCTGGTATCTCTCATTAGGAAATGATGTTCACAGATGCTGACCACCGATGCTTACAACTGATGTCAATGGGAGCAGTGGGGGCTCAGTGCCTCTGAAAATCAGGCTAAAAAATGTTCTTTCTCTTAATGTCATCACATGACTCCAAGTAGAACATACACCCCTTTGTTCCACCCTAGAAATTCCACTCCCTCCTTGAGGTTTGTACCTTCCTAATACTGGTCTCTCCTCCTAGTTGTGCATCTCCCCCCTTAATTGTCACTCGTCCAAGCTGTACACATCCAGTGTTTTTAACATTTCCTTCATCCCACCAGCCCCTAAGGAAGGAACGCAAAGGGAAGAGAGAGGTTGATGGAACAGGAACTAAACACTGCAGTGAGTTCTTGAGTCCATGGTTGTGTAATTGCAGGTGAAGTCTTCTACGCCAGCTCCCCACAGCAGTTCACGTTCCAGGAAGCCGCAGAGAAGTGCCATAGACTTGGAGCCCGTTTGGCCACCACTGGAGAGCTATACCTGGCATGGAAGGGTGGCATGGATGTGTGCAGTGCAGGTTGGCTGGCAGACCGCAGCGTTAGGTATCCCATCTCCAAGGCACGTCCCAACTGTGGCGGGAACCTGGTGGGGGTGCGGACGGTGTACCTCCATGTCAATCAGACGGGGTACCCTCACCCCCACTCGCACTATGATGCAATCTGCTACATAGGTGAGTTGCACTGATTTTGCTGAATTAAGTACCTCTGTCAGTACTTGTAAGCAGCAGGCTCCAGGAGCTGTATATAGGGCTTCTCAGTCAGAGCGTAATGATCTCATGACCATGGAAATTAGAGACAAAAAACTGTTATTCTTGTCCAATGCCTGTTTATTTGTCATTGTCTGTTCCACACTGTTGTGTCTATGCCAGTTTTTAGTAAGTCAGGTGATAGGACTTCCATAATTTCCCCTGAGAGACCATTTCACAGTCTATTTTATTACAAAATTAATTAAATTAACAATAGCAATCATAGTGATATAAATAATAAAAATAGCTATAATCACAGGGATCCCATTATATTTCCCTCCACTTTTGAGACTTCCTTCAAATACATCCTGATCCCCTCTTAATCATGGCAGTGCACAATTAACTCAGATATTATAGTATATAGGAATCAGCTACATCACTTGTAATCTTTCCCCACTGATCGTTTATGATGTCCATCTCTGAATGCCTTTGACTCTGTTGCTATCTCCTCTTCTGAATTAACACTGAAAAGCTTCTTACAGTTTCACTTAAAGAAGAAAAGCAAATATCAGTTTACAACAGGGTGGGCAATAATTTTTGATGTGGGGCCACTCCCAAGATTTTGTAAAGTGGTCAAGGGCTATGCTCTTCCATGGATTAATGGAGGAGCTGTGGGGTCTGAGATGGAAGTTGGGTGGCAGAAGGGAGCTTGGGGTAAGGAGATTGGGATGTAGGAGGGAGAATGGAGTCTGGGAGGGAATTTGGGTGAAGGAAGTAGTTGTGACCTAGGGCAGGGAACTGGGGTGCAGGGTTTTGGGATGTGACTTAGGGTAGGAGGGGATTATGATCTCAGGCAGGAAATTGGGGTGCCAGATCTGGGAAGGGGTCTGGGTACATGTGGAGTAGTGAGGCAGGAATGGAGAAGGGAGGGGCTGAGGTGCCAGAAGAAGGTTCTCATCAGGAGACTTACCAGCTTGCCTATCTACCTGCAGACCTAAAGGCTTGCAAAGCTTAAAATGTTTCTGCTTGCTCGGCCATGTGTTTGAGGGAGTGAGCAGGAGGGTTATGCTTTGTGGTTGCCTGTTATTGAAACAGGCAGCTCCCATTAGCCAGTGTCTGTCCAGAAAATAGCCAATGGAATTGTGCTGGGGGCAGGAGCAGTGTCTGAATCTTCCCTCCTCCCTTCTTCCCCTCTGGACTCAAAGAGAAAGTGCCTCAAAATATGACAGGAGATTTCTTGTCTCCCCACAACTCTCTGGGCTTCACTCCCAGGCCGAGCCTGCAGTGCAGCATTATGGGAGCACCCTTTCCTCTCCCCATTTTAAGTGTTGTATTTTAAATTCCCTGCTGCTGGCACTAGAGATCACAAAAGACTAGACTTAGTGTGCGGTGTGCTAGAGGGTTAGAATCAGGAGTATAATGGGGGCGGGCAGGCAACAAAGGGAGCTCTGACTCCCTAACACATATCAAAGGTATAGAACAGATGGGAAGAAAAACAAGAGACTCACCTTTTAACTCAATATCCATTGTAGGAGGTTTTAGAGGGAGGAGAGCAGGAGAAGGAGAAATGGTTACTATTTTACCATTTAAAAGGTAGAAGGCATCCTCCAAACAGGGGCACCCAATACCCAGCAGGCCAGCACCCCACAGTCTCAATGAGTCCCTCTGCAAAATGGAATAGTTCCCAGAGTATCCACACATTCTCACTCATCATGGCACCTGTTCGCATGGTTTATATCTCCCATCATGCACACGCCTTGTGCAGTAACAGATCTACTCACAACACTTGCACAATTGCCCCATTATCTACCATAGCTCTAGTCACATTACCCACCCCATCTCCCATTACACCCCCCTATCTTTTGGCCAGGGTCCCCCACAATCCCCTTATTCCTCTGATCACCCTCCCTGTCTCACACCAGAGCATCCATACGTCCAGTCCCTCTCGAGTGTCCGTACACAGATTTGTTTCCAAGGTCTGGGCCTGTGCCCCTTGGAGATGTCAGTAAAGGAAACGTTTGCCTCTTGTTGTAGATGAGGACTTAGCCCCTGAAAACTTCACCATCCAGACCATCACTGAGAGAGAAGAAGAGATGCCTCCCTCACACAGTGTCACCGAGGAGGAAGCCCGAGGTAGCATTGCAACTCTAGAGCCAATCAACCTCACGGCCACTGTGTCAGAGCTGTATGAAGGCTTCACTATGACTCCAGATCTCTTTGCCACTGGTATCACTGCTGGGACAGCTTTCACCGAGACAGAGAACGTGACTGAAGAGGCTGTCACAGCCGTAGGGGTGACTCCTGAGGAGGCCACCACCTCGATCTTGGAGACTCTTTTCACCAGTGAGGGCCTGGAGGCGAGCTCTGTGAAGGAGGACATGGGGGTGACTGCCACACCAGAACTAGAGTCTGCCTCGATGGAAGAGGCGATTGTGCCAGTGACAGCCGCTCCTGAAAGTGGCCTTATTCCCAAGAAGCCCATTTCTCCCACTGGTAAGTCATAGAGACAACAAGAAACCTCACAATCCATTTCTTCCAGGGCCAGCCACACCACTTCTTCAGCTGACAAAATCTGACCTCTGTCCATCTAGCAATGAATCTGGCTCTACTGGGGAAGGTGTGTCTGGTTCAGGCACTCCCCGCCTTTCTTCTGCTTCTAGCAGTTCATGGCAGGACTAGTTACCTGCCCACTGCCAGCAGCTCTCCTCTGCGTGGCACAGGAATGGACAAGGGAGCCTTGAGGGCACCTCAACTTGTTGTAGAATGACCCCCTCTGTCTGATACACCAGATTCCCAAGGTGGGTGAGTTTCCTTCTACAACTGAAAGGGAGGTCATTGCATTGCTATGGTTGAGGAGGAGGAGACCCCCAGGATAACCCCTCTCTTTATAGCCTCTTTAATAACAGCAGAAATCTGTTAACATGGGACTTTAATCCACGCGACTCCGGAAGGTCCAGCTCCTACCAGGCTGGTTTTGAAGGCCCTTCCATCTAGGATGCATGGGGATCTCCATGTCTGTCCATCACAGCTCTCTCCCCTTTCCCAACAGGTGTCGTGTTTCATTACCGACCAGCCTCCAACAGGTATTCCCTCACCTTCACCAAAGCCCAGCAGGCCTGCCTGGATAACAATGCTGTCATTGCCACACCCGAACAGCTGCAGGCTGCCTACGAGGCTGGTTTTGATCAGTGTGATGCTGGCTGGCTGAGGGACCAGACTGTCAGGTAAGGATAGCTCAGGCCAGGTCGAGATTCCCATGAAAGAAATGTTCAGCCATGAAACTGAGTGACTTGGGTTACAGCAAATGTGCTGCATGGCCCTTCATGGATGCAGGATCCAGTGATAACACAGTCGCAGTGGCACCTGACATGGGTCAAACACATACCAGTCTGCGGCGTAATGGGAACATGCTCCCCACATTTTCCCATGTTGTCTGTCCACAACATCTTTCCAAATCATACTAATGAAAAGCCCCAAAAAATCCAGATCCCATCAGGGCACCTCTAAATGCTAAGTAGGTACTCTGCCATTCAGCACTCTCCTGGGTGGCTACGCAAGCGTTTCGCTTACAGGTAATACTGCTTACCTCCCTTCCATATGAACACCCACTGAGATTCTTCAATTGCAGTGTATACAGGACCATCACCAAAGAGGCCCCTTTCTTTCTGTTTTGGCAGATACCCCATTGTGAACCCACGGAGTAAATGCATAGGAGACAAGGACAGCTCCCCAGGCGTTCGGACGTATGGAATGCGCCCAGCTTCTGAGATGTACGACGTGTACTGCTACATAGACAAACTACAGGGTATGTTCTTCACCTGCCTGTGAGCAAGTACTGGTGTGTGTGAGAGAGAGAGAGAGAGAGAGAGAGAGAGAGAGAGAGAGAGAGTGTGTGTGTGTGTGTGTGTGTGTGTGTGTGTGTGTGTGTAGCCGAGGGACAGAAATGTCCAGAGTTTCTATGTGTCAGTGACTCACACTTGACTTTTTCCCCTAGGCGAGGTGTTTTTTGCAACCCAGCCAGATGAGTTCACCTTCCTAGAAGCCCAGGAATACTGTGAGACTCAGAATGCCACCCTGGCCTCTGTTGGGCAACTTCATGCCGCATGGAAGCTGGGCCTGGATAGATGCCATGCTGGCTGGCTTGCTGATGGCAGCATCCGATATCCCATTGTGACCCCACGTCCTGCTTGTGGGGGAGACAAACCTGGTGTGAGAACCATCTACTTGCACCCCAACCAGACAGGATTCCCTGATCCACTGTCAAGACACCAGGCATTCTGTTTCCGAGGTACTGATCCACTCTTCAGAGCCATGTACGTAGCACACAATGCCGATAGCACAGGGAAATCTCTGCATTCTGTAGAGGAAGGATTTCATGAAGGAGATGATTACACAGGGGTTCCACTCTATGATGTGTTGGGATTTTGTGGTTCCCAGAGAGTCAGATGCTGGGCAGAATCAAGGGTCTTCTATACTTCAATTCAATTCAACAAGACTTTATTCAATGTGCACAAAGGGAGAGCCCCTGGTACTAAAATTAGCCAGAGCCCCTCAAGCAAGGAGCCCCTCCCCTTGCTGTTTTATAGCACATGGCAGTTACATAACAGGTTACATAACAAGTTATATAACACAAACTTCTAAACCAACCATATTCAACCTTTCCATATATGGCTTTGTTTGTCATATGCTTGTACTTCTCCACTCCACATGTTGAGTTCACCCCTCTCCCCTTGACCTTTTCTAGACTGTTCCTAGGGTGGTGAGCCACAGCATGCTTCTTTATGCATA
>JANRFK010000875.1:20825179-20835475 GCA_030068395.1 Apalone spinifera | reverse complement strand
ATACCCTTCAGATGTTTACCAAAAGGAGTTGTTCCTCCCAAGGACACACAGGGATATCGTATTGCTTATACTTCTGCAGTCGTTTCATTCTCAAACAGAAAATCTGAGATGGAAATGAGCTATGAAGTCTCCTCTGCCCCTATTTTCTCCAGTCTAATTTAGTCTATTTATCTCCTAGTATGAGAAATGTCATGTATTTAATTATAGAAAGCTCTATATTGCTCGTCACCATGGTATCAGGATGGTTTATGGAGCAGCAGCAGGCTTCTGAGAGAGGCAAAGCAATCTTAGAAATTGTCTTTAATATCTTTCGGTTCCAGCCCTACCATCTCTGCAAGAGGCTGAAGAGGTCACCCCGTTCTTCGTTGAGGAGCGCATTGTACCCCAGATGATCCCTGGATTGGAGGAAGTACCCTCTGGAGAGGAGACAACTGTGGAAACTGAGTTTGCCACTGAACCTGAAAATCAGACGGAGTGGGGAACAGAAGTCTTTCCAACTGACATTTCGTTGCTATCAGGTGGGTCTAAACACAGCAGGCTGGTGGAAGACCAGGGCAATGCAGAAATAAAAGTACTGTGTCCTTACTAAGGAGAATCCCTGTCTGAATCCAGCTGGGAGGTAGTATGATGAAGGAGGAAGCTTTGAACTGCAGCATTCTCTTCAGAGGGAGTCTGTTCGCTAGCTGAGTAATCCAGATTTACCTCTCATGCACCTTTAGCCGAGCCAATCTCTGAGGCCTGGAGCTCAAGGCATCTCTCCCTTGGATCACACTGAGTGAAATGGCATTGTTCATAGACACTACATTATTCACACGCAGGCAACCCAGGGCAAACGGGGCTTTATGTGACTGTAGAAAGGGAATTCTGAGACAAGGAAGTGAGGGCTCTTTTACAGCAAATAAAACCAAGAACTCTCAGCTGTTCCAGCTCTGCTTGTGACAGGAATCTTTTTTTTAAACCTGTTAGCAAAATCCAGGTAATTCATTATGGCCCGGATTTTCAAAATTGCCCATACAGAAGATGTGCGTACAGATTCCACAAAGCCAGATGCCAGTTTTGTACATGCTTTTTTCCACATGCAGTTCTGGAAAACTGAGCTCAAATTGTGCTTGTTTTTTGAAACAATGATTCAGTGCACTTCTTTTTACAATAAAAATAGTCAAAACCAAAATATTGGACTCATCAGCCAACCCTACACTAATAAACCAGTGCTAGCACCCCAGCATTCATTAACTACCTTACACACATTGATGTGCATGTAAAGAGAAAAAAAAACAGTCAAAAAACATATTTCAGTTTCTGGCTTTCCAAGGTAGGGAGCGGGTACAGCTTTACTGGAAGCAACATTGAGACAAGAACAGCAGGATAGCTTTAGAATTTTTTTTCTGTGTATTATCCACAGGAACAGCAGCAGTTTCCATCCGCTAATGGTAGCTGGGAATGCTGGCTTTGTTCTGCTGATTATCCTTTGGGAATTTATGTTGCAATTGTACTGTCACAGGAGGCAATAAATTGAACCATTTTTCCAGAATTACTGTATTTGAGATAAATCCTCATTAACAGAGTTTAGGGGAGAGAGAGATATCTGGAATGTGTATAGGATCTTCTGAGTCTGTGAGTGTTTTGGTATATGTCAATTTTTGTGCACAAACAGGAAATTTTCAAAAGCTTCTTGAAACTGATTTTTTAAATCCTTTTTCTCTGCTCTCTTGCTCTCTTCTCTCCTTCCCTCCCCCCCCCCCTTCCCCTGCTTCTTCTCCAGTGAGTCCATCAGCTTTCCCTCCTGTTAGTGCAATACCAGAGGAGCCAAGTGCAGAGACTTCTCTCAGTGGAGTGCCTTCAGGAGAGATATCTGCATCTGGAGTACCTGAAACCAGTGGTGAACCATCAGCTTCTGGATGGATATCTGGAGAATCAGCTTCTGGAGCATTGGAAACTAGTGGAGAGCCTTCAGGGATCGAAGAAAGTGGAATGCCATCTGTAGACTTGGATTTCAGTGGACTTCCTTCTGGACTGCCATCAGGGGATGAAAGTGGGATGCCCTCGGGTATTATTGAAGTCAGTGGGTTACCGTCTGGCGAGGAAGACGTGTCTGCTTCTGGAATCCTGGAACTTAGTGGGATAACATCCGGACTGCAAGAAACCAGTGGAATTCCAGAAACTAGTGGGCTGCCTTCTGGAGAAGTCTCTGGTGTTGATCTCCCGAGTGGCCTGCCATCCGGAGAGTATGAGGAAAGCGGACTCCCATCTGGGTTTCCAACAGTCTCTCTTGTGAATACGACTTTGGTGGAAGTTGTCACAAAAGTAGCAGGAAGGGAAATGGAAGGAAAAGGAACAATTGGGCTCAGTGGAGAAGAAGACCTATCAGGGTTACCATCTGCTGAATGGGACATTAGTGGAAAAATCAGTGGATTGCCCTCAGGATTTGATTTCAGTGGAGCACCCTCTGGGATACCTGATCTCAGCGGAGCACCGTCTGGGATACCTGACATCAGCGGAGTACCGTCTGGGATACCTGACATCAGCGGAGTACCCTCTGGGATACCTGATATCAGTGGAGCACCCTCTGGGATACCTGATATTAGTGGAGCACCATCTGCGATACCTGATTTAAGCGGCCTTGTAGACCTAAGTGGCTTTGTTTCTGGTGTTGATCTAAGTGGAGAGCCCTCAGGCATAACCTTTTTAAATGCCAGTTTGGTTGAAGTGACAACTCCATCTATTACGGAAGCAGAAGCAAAAAAGTTTTTGGAAATCAGTGGCTTGCCCTCCGGGGATGAAGATATATCAGGCACAGTGTCTGGAATTTTGGATGTTAGTGGTCATCCTTCTGGGCAAATAGACTTCAGTGGTGGGGTTTCTGGAGCTCCTGAAATTAGTGGACTGCCATCTGGAATTTATGATTATAGTGGACTCCCATCTGGCTTTCCCACTATCTCTCTTGTGGATACAACTTTAATGGAAGTTGTAACCCCGACATCTGTTGCACAAGAGGTAGGAGAAGGGCCATCTGGGATATTAGAAATCAGTGGACTTCCTTCAGGGCAAAGAGAAACATCTGGAGAAATATCTGGAGTTATGGATATTAGTGGGTTACCATCAGCAACAATAGACATCAGTGGAGAGCCATCAGGAGTCCCATATTTTAGTGGAGAGATTTCTGGAGTCACAGACTTAAGTGGAGAATCCACAGCAGTGACTGGAGTCAGTGGGGAAGCCTCAGGACTTCCAGGAGTCACCTTGGTCACTTCTGAGTTGGTGGAAGTTGTGACAAAACCAACAGTTTCACAGGAGCTAGGTGGAGAAACAGCTGTCACACTCCCCCATATTTTTGAGTCAAGTGGGGATGGCTCTGCATCTGGAGAAATTGGTAGAGAGACCTCTGCATTTCCTGAAATTACTGTAGAAATATCTGGAATTCCTGAAATTAGCATAGAAACATCTACAGTCCCTGAAACTAGTGGTGAAACATCTGGATTGCCTGTAATTACCATAGAAATTTCTACAGTTCACGAAACTAGTGGTGAAACATCTGCAATATCTGAAATTAGCATAGAAACTTCTACAGTACACGAAACCAGTGACAAAGTATCTGCATTGCCTGAAATTAGCTTAGAAACGTCAACAGTTTACAAAACTAGTGGTGAAACATCTGTAATACCTGAAGTTAACACAGAAACATCTGACATAGCTGTGGTCAGTGGTGAATCTCCTGCGGTACCAGAAGAGAGAAGAGAAGATTCTTCAGGAACACCCACACTCCCATTTCCAGATGTTTCAGGGGAAACCTCTGTACCAGATGTTGTAATTAGTACCAGTATGCCAGACATTGAATTAACACAAGATCCCATGGGTCCTGAAGAGGCCCGGCTTGAAATACAGTTCTCTACTCCCATGGCATCAGAACAGGAGACAGAAGTAGCTGTTGTTCTAGAAACTCTAGAGATAGTACCTACTGCAACTGCTATCTTGCCTCAAGTTTCACCAGAAGCCACCGATGTGCTGGAACCCACTGCAAAAGGTATTCTTAAAAATATTTCTTGCTTTTCTAGCAAACCTTTTTCTATAGAAAGGGGGTGGAAAGTTCCCTTCTGTGTACAGCAGAGGGAACATAATGAAAAGGTATTTAATCGGTATTTTATCTGAGTGGAAAAGCTATAGAGAGGTAGGATTTGCCACACCAGATCACACCATTAAGCCCTCAAGCCTAGTAGACTGCCTCTCAGAGTGGCTGACAAATGATGTAAATAGGATGAGGTAAATAGGATGAAGTTTAATAAGGACAAATGCAAAGTGCTCCACTTAGGAAGGAACAGTCCATTTCACACATACAGAATGAGAAGCAACTGTCTAGGAAGGAGTACTGCAGAAAGAGATCTAGGGGTCATAGTGGACCACAAGCTAAATATGAGTCAACACTGTGGCACTGTTGCAAAAAAATAGCAAACATGATTTTGGGATGCATTAACAGGAGTGTTGTGAGCAAGACACAAAAAGTCATTCTTCTGCTCTACTCTGTGCTGATCAGGCCTCAGTTGGAGTATTGAGTCCAGTTCTGGACACCACATTTCAAGAAAGATGTGGAGAAATTGGAGAGGATTCAGAGAAGAGCAACAAGAATGATTAACAGTCCAGAGAACATGACCTATGAAAGAAGACTGAAAGAATTGGGCTTGTTTAGTTTGGAAAGGAAAAGACTGAGAGGGGACATAATAGCGGGTTTCAGGTATCTAAAAGGGTGTCACAAGAAGGAGAGAGAAAAATTGTTCTCTGAGGATAGGACAAGAAGCAATGGGCTTAAACTGCAGCAAGGGAGATGTAGGCTGAGCATTAGGAAAAACTTCCTAACTGTCAGGGTGGTTAAACACTGGAATAAATTGCCTAAGGAGGTTGTGGAATCTCCATCTCTGGAGATATTTAAGAGCAGGTTAGATAGACATCTACCAGGAATGGTCTAGATCAGTGTTTCTGAAAGTGTACCACAGAAACACTTTCAGAAACACATTAACTGGCTGCCCCAGTTTGTTTATGTACCGGCGTCGCAGCCACATAAACTTAGCTCTGTTTGGCTCCCATTGGCTCTGTTTCGTCCTTTGCAGCCAAGGGGAGCCGCAGGAAGCAGCATGGGCCAGGCTCAGAAACACTGGTCTAGACGGTAGTGGGTCCTGCCCTTCCAGTTCTAGTGTTCTATGATTCTGTGGTTCTATCATGGAACAATCATAATGCACCAGGCCAGTTGTGCAGTTCTGCAGATGGAGGGAATGTGAGGAATGGCTCCTTTCCCACACCTGCAGCAATTGAGTTATGCCTGGAAACAAAAATATCCAACTGCTTTTATCTTCACAAGCTCAACTGCTGTTGTTGGCCCTACAATTATCCAGCCCTCATCCATCCCCATTATTTGACTCTGACCTTCTGTGGCAGTGTAGCCAAAGTAAAATACTCTTAAACCAAAGCTAACTGCAGAGTAACATGGCAAGTAGAGAGTGAAGCAGCACAGAGATGTGAGTGGCCGGCATCTCCCCGCATTGTGCAGCAACAGTAGTCACGCTGCATAACTGCAAAAGGTATTGGTATAATTTGACTGATATCCCTTTCTCCTGTGAGTTACAGCTACACCCAAGACATGTGATGAGAAGCCCTGTGGAGCTGGGACCTGCCAGGAAATAGATGGAAACATCACCTGCTTGTGCCCACCTGGGTACATGGGTGACCACTGTGCTATAGGTAAGTTCTGTCCTCTGCTTTCTTTGGGGATGTGCAGTAGGATGGTAGGGAGAGAGAATATATAGATAAAAAACCTAAAGTGAGTGCAGTTGTGGACATGTCCAGGAGCACAGCAGATCTGGAGGAAACCATGAAGAGTTCACTTCCTTTTCATTATTACTGTTAAATGCTGTTCCAGCCCAGAGAAAACAGGGATGCACTGTTCTTCTGAAGCCCTAGAAAAGGCAGCTGCTCCTTCCATTCCTGATCAATAGGAAAATTTCATCCTGGCAACTCAGGGGTGAGAGGAAAAGGCAGAGCAGCACTGTAGCATAGAATATTCACCTATATTGTTGGTCCTAGTTCTTTAGCCTCCCACCCTTAGCTACACATATATGCCCTGTATTCAGAGCACTAGAATCTATATGTACTTACGGGTGGAGGCCTTGTGTTTCATTCTGTTGCTGGGGTACAGTAGGTTTGCTATCATGGACCTCCTGGCCTCTTCTGTGGCACTTAAGGTCAAAAACAAGCCAGTATGAAAATCAGAACTTTCTGCTCTCTGAGCTGGATGCAGTACATGCACATGCCAACCCATGTTCCTAGCCTTTGCATTGTCCACTGGCAACTGTTGGCAGACAACCCCTCACCACCCATCGCTTAGCTCCTGGGTCCCCTTCTGTCACCAGAATTTGTCACTTCATTGCCTATGGCAGCTAGGACTTGCTATATCCAAAAGGGATCTTTTGGTGGACCTTCATCCCCATCCAAGGTGCAAGTGACTTGGCATCAGTTTGTCAGTCCCAGTTAGGCATTGGGAATGAAAGAAAACCTATTTCTTCAAAGCTTTCAAGGAAGAGAAGTGAACTGCGGTTCTGCCTGATGTCCTGTGTCTTGTGCTGCTGTTTGTGGGGATTGGCTCCAAAGGGTAATATGCATGAGATGGGGTCTAAATCAAATTAACTCTTACTTTTTATTAGCTCTTTTCGCATATGCCTGTTTCACTACTCTCTTCCAATCTGTGCATTGGTGGGCTTATTCACTGGTGTACGTATACATTGCTCTGGAACTTGCAAACAGCTCAATATTATTCAGACAGTGAGGGCATGTCTACAATAGGAAACTATTCTGAAATAACTAAAATTGATTTAATAACTCCCAAAATAACAAAATCAAAATAGCCCAAAATTAATCCGAGGCAGGTTCCATTATTGTGATCACGCTACCTTGACTTAGAGCCCAGGAAGCACTGGGGAACAATTATTCAAATTACTCTGGGAAGTCTTAAACCCTTGTACTCTGAGTAGAGCATAGGTCATCTACAAGTCTCCTCCACTTCACTCTGTCTCAAGACAAAACTTCTAGCTGACTCCTGGAGTACCCCAGTTGTTGTCCTTCAATCTCAGTAGATCTTCTCCATGTTGTCCGAAGTCTTCCTCTTTTGCATTTTTCTTGCAAGTTCCATGTGAGAGCTTGACAGACTATGCTGGATGATGGTTTTCTGAGAGTGTGGCCTAACCATCCCCACTTTCTTCTCTTGATTTGAACGTCAAGTGGTTCTTGTCCTGCTCTGTTCCAAAGAGTAGTTATTTCAAAATAATAGCACTGGATTATCCACACTATTTCAAAATAACAATTTTGAAATAAGCTTTATTCCCCAAGGAAAGCAGGAGTACAGATTTCGAAATAACAAGCCTATTATTTCAAAATAACAGGCTTGGTTGTGTGGAAGCTCTGCTTGTTATTTCTAAATAAGGGGGGTGATTTTGAAATAACTCCCTAGTGTAGACCAGCGCTGTGTGCGTAAGCTGCCTAACCTGACGTACTGGAAGATTACTGCAGAAAAAGTCATTCCTTAGCAATTAATTGGGAATTTTCTTCCACAGCAATCACTTATCTGGCTATTGCTGTCTGCCAGGGTGAGGAGAACTAAGTGAAGGATAACATAGAATTCCTTGGCATTTCCCATTGCTGGATCAGTTTCAAATTGATAGCAAAACAGAATGTAGTCTAGGCTAGACCAAGTCAAGGTTGCAATATGCAAGGATGGACATGCCCTCCATATAAAATAAGAGTCTCTTTTTAAGTAATTGTTCCTCACAGTTTTTAACATGGTGTGTGTGTGTGTGTGTGTGTGTGTGTGTGTGTTTGGTTGCCTCTCTCTCTCTCTCTATATATATATATCTTGGATGCATGCATGGGTTGTCCTCTATATATCGAAAGAGAGTACAACCCATGGCTGCAACCAGACTTACTCAGTCATTTCTGGTTAAAAAAATTATCAGCAGCCCCCCCAGAACTATTTTCTCACTTTAACTCAATTATACCACTAGTGCAAACTGCTTTGGAGTTAGGCAGGGGCTTTTGGAAGCATTAGAGATGAGAGATGGGTTCTGATTCTGTACCTGCCACTGGATCACGGCACTCTCTGTGCTTCACTTTTCTCATCTATAAAATAGAAATAGTAATAATTACCTATCTCTGAGGTAGGTTGTGAGGCTTAATTCATTTCTGTTCAGAAAACACTTCTTAGGTGAATGGTGCTATAGTAATACTAAGTATTATTTTGTCTCTGAGATCTAAATTGACCATCAAGCTTGTTATATTTCTGACATTTCAGTGCCCTCTTGCTCTCTCCCCACTGCCTTCTCTTTTTGACTTACTAATAAAATGTTTACTTTGTCTGGTGGTTTCTTGATGGTGTATCCCATTCATGTGATCATCTCTGCAAACTTTGCCCACACCTTTGGCGGATTATGAAACTGCAGTCTCTTCTTGTTTGCAAGGTTACAACACAACTCCAGACATAGATCAGTATGGAGAAGGAAACCCTGAAATCACAGCCTTGTCGGTTCTTAATACATGATGATGGAGAATAGGTGACAGGAGCCAGCATCTATTTTCATTAAGTTGTAGTATTGTGGAGGCTACATGGCTCACTACAGTCTGCATCTCATTTGAGGTGTTGTCTCTTCCCTTTGCTCCAGAATCAGTGAAATCAAAGGATTCCAATATCTGACGTACAGGGGACTATTCAGAACTGACCTGAATTCCCCACCATGGTAGTAGGGGGGCAATGGTGTAGGGAACAGTGTGGGTGACTCTGCAGGGGGGCAAGTCTCCCTATCAATAAGTATTGATCTTGATAACCCAGCACGGTTCTAGGTGCACTGTGCTGCAGGGAATGGTATTGGTAACTCAATAGAAGGCACTTTCCTTTCTGAGTCAGTACTAATGGCAGAATTCCAGTATGTTGCTAAAATATACTGTGTTGGTATGGAGGACTCAAGAGGGACATTACTGAACCACTGTTCTTACAGGATGCCAGCCATGGGGTTTGGTACTATGCTAATGGAGTTGTGGTCCTGGCCATTAAATATTTGGCAGCCCTTTTTGCAAGAGTACTGGTTAAAGTCTTGGCTTAACTCACTGTTGCCATGGTCAGCCCCAGAGGTGGTGGCATAGCAATGATGTGGGAAATGATTATATGGCTGTACATTAGAGCTCAGCAAATGAGCTGTATGAAATAACTGGCCTGATCATTGTGCTTCTTTTTCTATCTGTAAATTACCCATAAAAACTGCAAAATTCTCACGTTAACCTGCTTAAAATTCTTGGCAACTCTCTTTGGGGAGTAGCTTGTGATCTGCATCTCATTTGCGTATAGCTCACTGCACATGTTCAAAATCTGAAATGTGCTTTGTAGTGGTAATGTACAAAAGTCACAATGTATTGTTTTTGTTTGTCAGTTGGAAAATTGATGTAAGTAATCAACAGTAAAAAGTTGGAATGAATATATATGACAGTTTAGTTATGTGGTTTAGAATATGGGTTCAGTGACTATTTTAGCATTGAAGCTGAAAATATGCCTTTTAGGCTAGTAAAGCTTATTTACCAACATATTCATGCAGAGTGAAATTCACCCATGGGCAAAGAGCCCACACAAGTTCTATGTCAGAACAGAACTTAATGGATGCCTACTCCTTGTACTAATCCTCTACAAAAGGGTGTATTTCATCTAGAAATAAGAACTAAATGTGTAAACAAAATGATTTTTTTAATTAAACAAATATTCACAAAGATTGTTTTGCAGGGTTAGCCCAATTCAACTAAAATGATAATCTTCAAAGTGCTTTGGGATCCTTTGAGATGAGACGTGCTAGAGAAATGAAATGGGCAATTATTGATAACAATTGTGGTATTTAATAATGAACCTTCAGCGCTTCCTTCTTCTGGCTCTTCTGGTGTGTCTTGCCTTCTTAATCTAGAAAGTGAGCTCTTTGGAACAGGCACTGTCTTGATAGTTGTGTCTTGTGCTGTGCTGAACATATGTTGGCACCAGAAGAATAATCGAAAAAAGATAATCTACTATATATTTTAGGGAGTTTGTCTGTCTTTCTTATTGACCAAGAACGCCTTCTAAACAATTAGAGCTAGGATCACCAAATTAGGTACACAGCATCCTCTTATCATAAATTAAAGCAATGTAAGGCTGTGTCCAGACAGGCCCCCTTTGCCGGAAAAGTCATGCAAAGAAGGTCAGTCGGAATTGCAAATGCAGCGGGGATTTGCATTTTCCCCGCTTCATTT
>JANRFK010000875.1:20805715-20822529 GCA_030068395.1 Apalone spinifera | reverse complement strand
CCCCCCCCCCTTAAATTGCGGCTCGCGAAGCCTTCCCCTGCGCCCCTAGAAATGGCCCCCAATTCCCTGAGCTCTCTGAGGAGCTGTCCGGCGCAGCAAAGCAAAATGGTGCTGTCAGGAGAATGATGTGGCCAAAAAGCCAATCTGAGGTTTTTTTAAAGGGGCAGTGTCCTTTTTTGCTCGACTGAATGCAGCTGGGTTTTGTTTTTTTTTGTTTTGGTTTGGTTTTTTTTTTTTTTCTTGACAGCATTTTTCCCCCTGTCTCTTTGCACTATATGCAAAACTATTTTGGCCCTTTGCCTATAGCAGGTTGGCCATCCCTGATGTAGAGCAATCCTGCCACCTCCTTGCTTTCGTCAATCAACAGTTTATATTTATTAAATAGGACACCCTATTTTCATTTTTTTTTAATCGTGAAAACATTTTTTGTAAAAGTGAGGCATACAATGCTAGTCCCTTTAAGAATACATCAACTAGAAACCTCATGTTGTGACAAGACATTTGAATAATCTTTTTGAATGTTCTGATGATACCAATGTAAGTATAAATCATCTTCAAAAGACTCCTTATTTTCTTGATGTCCTCCAGAAGTGAGTTAATGTTTCAAACATGATTTCTGTTCTCAGCTCCCTAGAACATGCCATCTTCTGTCTTTCTGTTGGCCGGAAGCTCTTCAAAGCAGGGGCTTTCTCAATCTGTTTTGTACCAGCCCAAGTCCATTGTTAGCCCTTAAATAATAGTCATCTTTTCTTCCTGTCCTTGTTAAGACCAGCAGTGCCGGGGGACTAGCGAGGGAGTCGTGAGAAAACAAACATGCATTTTAGGCAAATTTACATAAAATAACAAATATCAAATTACAGTAGCTTTGTAAATTCCTTCAGTGTTAAGATACATGAGACAGCTGCTGGCTGCTGAAGGGTCCCTGCATCCTCCCCTCAACTCTGAAAGTCTCTGTCATGAAGGGTTGAATGGTGAGACAGACTATGGAGACTATGGGTGTATAATATATACTTGTGGCAGCTGAAGGGATAACAGTAAAATGCCAAGCATTATGTGTTTGAATGGTTTAACATTTCTTTTACTTAAGTTTCCTTCTCATGTAAAGCTCCGGCTCCAGAACATACATATCATAGATCTATTCTTGTGTCTCTAGGGACTATATTATGCTTGATGCGAGCAGGTGATATTATTTATTGTTCTAAAACATCTCTAAACTCCAAATACCACCAGGGTGAATAGAAACTCAGCCATACCAACTCCATATGTCTTGACCCGTGGGAGACGCTATAGATACCGGTAACTGCTGAGACAAGATGGCTTCTAAATATAGACAAAGGCACAGTTCCTGCCTCAAAGAGCTAACATGCTAAATGGCTAGTTCGATATTTATTATTGTCATGTGTTTTAAATGTCAGCTTTCAAAATATTTGCAGCATGCATTTTATATGTCTGAATGTTGTTATGTTATTTTTACCAACACTGTTAAATTAAACCCTGTGTGTCTATATATATATATATATATATATATATATATATATATATGGGGGTTTATATATATATTGAGTATCCATATAGCATATATAATATGTGCAGTGCACATTATATACAAGTACAACAGCAAGTTCTGCTCTGATGTTATTTCCTGATTTGAGATTTTTGATGCAGTGCACTAGCCCACGTGTATATCTGCTGCCCTTCTTCCTCCAGGTGGGACCACTGCAGATCAGCTGTGTCTGAAAGTGATCTTGGGTGCATCAAGCGTTAATCCTTCTCACTGAACATAAATGAAGAGCCCATTGCAACTCCTTGCTAAACATTCTGCTTTAGCTCCTGTACATGCTTTATTTCCATTTCTACAGTGTGGCTTTCCACTTAATAGAAGCTAATGGACAAAGGAGAACCCTCCCTTACTTGTTCAGGTGGCGACCACTGTAATTGGCATCAACTCCTGCTGCTACTGTTCCTGGGAAATTTGGTGTGTACTGGGATTTTAATCTCCTCTCAACACATTTCAGTTTCCCTTTTGTGTTTCAAATCTTTTAGGATCCAAAGACGTGAGCCCATAAGTTGTTATCAACCTGACTCATCCTTTCTTTTCTACAAGATCGTTCCTATTTTGTTCTGGAAAATCCCAAAATGCTTATTAGTGTTGTTGAAAGCTGGGCATTTCCCTTCCCTCACATTACACTAAAAATAATAGCTCACAAAAGATGAATTAGTATTTCAGTGGACAGTCCAGAGAAGCAGCCAAGTGCAAAACTAGTTTAAATGTTTCATAAGCCATTTGCAGAATATTTGCAATACCCCCCAGGCCCACAAATTAGGATACAAATAACAAGGGCTCTCAATCTTTAAGTGCAAACTGACTACCAGCTGGTGCTAGGAAGACTTGCCACCCATCATTTCTCTCTATATATACAAAAAAGTTTCTCCTGCCAGATGACAGAATGTTCCTGCCAAGCAACAGAATAACATCATCACATCATCAGCGTCATCAGCATCAACAGGCTCTCTCAGCGAAGCAAAAGCAAGCACAGAGAGGGGGGTAGGAAAGCATAGCGAGTAGAGGGTGCAACTCCCTAGTAATATTTTACAATTCAATGTGCTAAAAGAGTCAATTTTTCTTTGAAGTATCTGACTAGACAATAGCAAAGTTAAAACGTTCGTCTGTTTTCTTATGGCTGAAGACAAAATACTTGATTAGATGGATCGCTGTTCTGCTCTGGTATGGCAGCAGAGAGGATATTGGACTAGACAAACCATTAATCTGATCCAATGTGGCAGAAGACAGAATATTGAACTTGATGGATTATTGTTCTGCACCATGATGGCCATCTCCACGCCCTTCTGTGATTCATCTTCTCTTAGTCTGTTTTCCCACTAACCCCTCTAGCACTGACGTGTGGTGTCAGGCAGATGACTTCTGTTAAAGTCAGCATCTTTAAGACATTCCAGTACTTCGGTGTTTGAGGAGCAAGACTTTGAAAAAAAAAAGAATAGGCTCACTAAAGGAGCTAACCAGAAACTACTGTTTTTAGCCTACAAGCTTTTCTGTATGCATTTGGACACAATTACATTCTTACTCATTGGAGCTTGGCTACGGTTTCTTGAGCTGACTTCATCTCTGCAGCCCTTTCATTCTAATTAACTTGTTTCTTCTGTCTGATGTCAAGACTCACTGAGGAATAGGATTAAGTTTCAGACTGGAGCGATATTAAGAAAAAAATATAGAAGATTGTATTTTGTGGCATATAGATCCAGACTGTTCATTGTGGTATCATTCTGAACATAACAACCAGTTGATTCAAACCACTTTCTTTCCCTCCCTGAATTGGTGGGGGCTAGGCAAGCCATTACAGTAGTGACATGTACTGTCCATGTTGGGGGTAACTGACAAACTGTGAGACATGAGACTTGGGACCAAATCTGGATCCACCCAAAGGCCTCTTTGTACCAATGGAGCAGTACAAAGGGTCCATAAAACTGGCCTAAATGGGCAGCAAGCAGTTTCTGCAGTATGGAGAAAAGCTGCCAGAGCTGGCTTTACTCCTGCCCCATCACTAGCAAGCAGGGCCAGGTGCATGGCAGGGCCAGGGTTGGAACATATGGCATTCCAGCATTTCTTGCCAAAGAAATGACCCCTGCAACCCGCTGTTCTATGGAACAGGTGAGGAGTTAGCCCTGGGAGTTCAGGATCAAGAATGACATCTGGACTATGATTAGAAGAAGTCAAAAATGAGGAGTCCAGGAGGGAGAGGGAAGTATTGTGCCATGTTTGAGGATGTTTCTCTTGTTTAAGAGAAGTCCAATGTCTGACTTTTAGACATTAGCTAATGGAGGCTGAAACACAAGTTAAGCAGAAAAGATGGACAAGGAAGAGCCACAACTGACATCAAAAGATACTGAGCAGAATACATTGAAAGTCATCCCTCCAATCTCCACTGATGTTGTCCTGATATCACCATAGTATTCTCCAGCCATCAAGGGACAGAAATTTGAGTGAAAAATGTCAGCCTTTTAGGGTGGGTTGGGCTTTTAGCTTTCTTTTCTTCAGCAGTAGCAGCAGCAGCAGTAGTTTTAAAAGTTATCCCGTAACCCAAGCTTGAGCTCTCCAAAAACCATGGATGCTCCCTGCTGAACAAGTAAACAAACAAGTTCTCCTGTTGGTGGAGTTCCCTGCCCGGAGTCCTAATGGCAGCCCTTGATTTCTTGCAGACATTGATGAGTGCCACTCAAGCCCCTGTCTGAATGGAGCTACCTGCGCTGATGGCATCGACTCTTTCAAATGCTTATGCCTTCCCAGCTACGGAGGGGACCTGTGTGAGATCGGTACGGCCTACTAGCTTCAGCTAATTTTACTAACAGCTGCACAACCCAAAAAACTGACCCCCAACGTTCTCCCACCAATCCCGCCCTCGTCGCAATAAGCTAACTCCTAACAGCAGTTAAAATACATCTTACTGGGGAAAAGACCAAGCTGTTTGCTTACAATGATTATTATTTTTCCATCACAGCATCTTGTTTATCCAGGAAACTCTTCTTAACTTCTAGAAGACAGTGGCAGCTTTAGGGCTTCTAGGGAACCTACTGTCTCCTTGGCTTCTTGAGGAGAAAGATTACTCTCTTTTTCTTGTTGTTTTTGCTAAAAAAAAATTGCATAAAGCACATGATATTTTGATACTGTTTGCCTTAAGCACAAGCATGCTTTTGGCTCAAAGAAAACCTTTCCAATCTACCTGTAATAATCCATCTGTAGTAATAGGGCACATTTTTATGGCGTGTGAATCTTGTCTGCTCTTCTGGGACTTCAGTGAAAGATGGATGAATTGAGTCATGTGAAATGACCATGTTTCACTTTGTGAGGATTCTTCTATGAAGGACTTCATTCATGCTTGTGAATCTTCTCAGATTCCACCTGACATGTGTGTCGTTTCCTTCCAATGAATGCAGTTTTCATGGCAACAATGGCAAGCCGTGTGAATCCTTGAGGGAAAAATGAAATATCCGGTTTTTTCATCAGAATGATATTTTCTTGTGTGCACAAATATCATTTGTTTTGAGGGAGGAAACAGAAGAATATTTTACTGCAAGTCCATGAAAGTTATTTTTTGACACTTTCTCCAGGAGGAAAAATGCTCCTGCCTTTCTCTACAGGGACAAGGAGAAGCAGGTTTGAAAATACTACCCATTCACCTTCAAATGGGCAATAGAAACAATATTTGATCTTCCCCCCACTCTTTCTCCTTTTAATATGAGTATATGATAGAGCCAATGGTAGAAGAAGAACTGATAAGAATGGGTAGAGTTTGTGAACAGGCGCTATTCAAGCTTCCTTCACTTATCTCTTCCAGGGTACCTCACTCCTAATTTTTAGCATCTCCTACTGGTCTGGCATAGGAGCCCCACCTTAGATGAAGCAAGAGACCTTCTATAATATGGAGTATTGCTTCTAATGGCTGTATTGAAACACCACTCCCATATTTGACCCAAACTACTGTAATCTCTTCTCTTCATAACAGTTTGTCTGTTAGTGGAATCTTAACATCAATGGGTATCTTTATATTGGATTACTTTGGAATGTATGAGAGCAGTCTACTGCCCTAAATATCAGTGGAAATGCCCCCTTTAAAATCCAGCATTACCCCCAAGATAGAATGAATGAGCTACTTTTCCTCTCTAACTTCTTTGATTCCCTAAGAACATCTATGAACTCAGTAGCATTTTAGATAGAAATGCAGAATCGTGGAACACTAGGACTGGATGGGACCTCAAAAGAAGTCATCAGGTCAAGTCACCTGCACTCACGGCAGGACCAGGAACCATCTCCCTTACAGATGTTTATCTAACCAGTTCTAAAATAAATCCAATGGTGGAGATTCCACAACTTCCCTAGTCATTTATTTCAGTGCTTAACCATCCTGACAGTCAGGAAATTTTTCCTAATGTCCAACCTAAACCTCCCTTGCTGCAATTTAAGCCCATTGCTTCTTGTGCTATCATCAGAGGTTACGGGGAATAATTTTCTCCTTCCTCTTTGTAACACGCTTTTAGATACTTGAAAGCTGTTATCATATCCCCTCTCAGTCTTCTCTTCCAAACTAAACAAATCCAATTCTTTCAATCTTCCCTCATAGGTCATGTTTTCTAGACCTTTAATAATTTTTGTTGCTCTTTTCTGGACCTTCACCAATTTCTCCACATCTTTCCTGAACTGTGGTGCCCAGAACTGGACACAATATTCCAGTTGAAACCTAATCACCACAAAGTAAAGCAGAAGAATCACTTCTCATGGCCATATACGCAGTCAGTCATTCTTAAATGCCTATAAATGTGCAATCAACCTGTAGAACTCCTTGACAGAGGATGTTGTGAAGGACAAGACTATAACAGGATTCAAAAAAGAGCTAGATGAATTTATGGGCAGTAGATTCATCCATGGCTATTAGCCTCTTTGTCCCTCATCTCTGTCTGCAGAAAGCTGGGAATGAGTGATAGGAGATGGATCACTTGATGATTACCTGTTCTGTTGATTTCCTCTGGGTACCTGGCATTGGTCACTGTTGGAAGACAGGACCCTGGATTAGATGGACTTTTTGTCTGAACCAGTATAATAATTTGTATGTTCCTATGTTAAAGCTTGGAGTGAGTGCCACTTTATGATATTCGATTTTACCTGCTTCTTATAGACAGCTGCTCTACATATTTATGCAGAGGTTAGTGCTTTATAAGAAAGCCTTTTGTTTTCTGTTAGAATGTCCTATTGAGATTGTGCATTGCGTTCCATCCTAAATCAGTGAGTGTGATAGTTTATAAAGGACTATGACATAACCAACCAGAAAAAGAGACTTAGGCATATTATGTATTCCCTCCCCAGCTCTTGGAGATGTTGTGGACGTGACCCAGGTTTGTGAACAGCTCCTGCACCCCAAGGTTGACCCAGTGGAGATGGTCTATTTGGTCTGTAAAGGAAGAAGCAAAAAAAGAGAATTCAAAGGATCCACCAAACCCCTTTATATATATATATATATATATATATCATTAAAGTGGAATATACAACATCTTCCTTGCCTAGGGTTAGAGGGATTTGTTGAATGGTCAAAAGGAAAAATAAAACCCATGACCTGGAGGGGACAAGGAGCTGAGAAAGGATGATAGATGGATGAACTCTTTCTGCCACTGAAAGAATGCTACTAAATCTCCATCTTGTCACCATTAGATCTTCCTTCCTTTCACATCACTGATGCTCCTTTTTCTCATCTATGGACTCATCACATCTCCTCTTCCTCACAGTGACAGTTCCTCTCTGGCTTTGTACCTTGTTATGGCGGTTCTGATTCTGGGTTCTAGTCAGTGGAGGCCATGATAAGAGACGATAGGATATAGTAAATTCAAAGACCGAAAAAGATAATAATTCCATTATTTGAGTGCAACTGCCTGCAATGCAAGTGTCTATTTGAAGGAGATTGTTTTATCTTAGATTGGACATTAGGAAAAATGTCCTAACTATCAGGGTGGTTAAGCACTGGAATAAATAGCCTAGGAAGGTTGTGAGATCTCCATCATTGGAAATGTTTAAAAGCAGGTTAGACAAACACCTGTCAGGGAAGGTCTAGATGGTGCTTGGTCCTGCCATGAGTGCAGGGGACTGGACTCGATGACCTCTTGAGGTCCCTTCCCATCCTATGAATCTATGATTCTGTCATCACAAGAGCATCTGCCCCAACGGTTGCCATTTCTGTGTTTGTCCCTGTTTCTTCTTGGTTTTCAGAAGGTATTTGTATGAGTTTGTTGATGGCAGAGAACAAAGGATTCCCCAAAATCCCATCTTTTCTTTATTCCGTTGCATCTGCTCAACCCTTTTCCATTTTTAAAAAAGATTGGGTTCTACTTTTCTGTATTTTCTGCCTAACATCCCTCGCTTACCTTTTCCCCTCAGTCCCCAAGCCCTGGACAGCTAGTCTCATAGTCCCTGTGCCCTGTGAATCAGTTTCCAGAGTTTCTGTGGCCCCAAGTATTCATTTCCAGGACCCACACTTCCTGATGTAGGACTCAGCTACCATCTGATGCCCTTTCCTGGTGTCTATTCCTTGTAGAGAATCTCCCATACGCATCCTCTCCACAGAAGAGCTAGCATTTCTGTTCAAAAGAAACTACCCCCCTCCCTTATTAAAACAAATTAAAATAGCTAACGTCTCTGAGGTGAAGAGGTTAGGCGCTAACTTCCCTTTTAATGACTTTACCTTTCAATCCTTGACCCCAGTCATAATATAAAAAGTCAAATATTTTGTGCCTTTAATTTTCTTTGATGGCGTTTCTCAATAATCACTAGCAATAACCACTTAAAGAGGTGATAGATTTTTGCTCTTTTCCTACTCCTTTTTAAAAATATTTTCTTTAGCAGTTGTTTTTTTCTGTCTTCCATATGGTAAGTCCTGCCCCACGTTGCTTTTCTGTGATCTCACCGGGTTACTTATTCCATCTGAGAAGACTCAGAATAATGATTGTATCCCACTGAATCTGAACTATGACCTCTCCTTCCCCTCCCTCCCATCTTTGATGCATAAACACTGATTGTGGGGAGCAAAATAAAGGTTTCAAAGATGAAAGCTGCTCCCCAGGACAGCACTGGGGGGCAGGGGGGAAGTGGAGTAATTTGAGGGTATTTCTCAAATGTAGAGTTCTGGAACCTGATAGGGAATTTGAAATACTCAGGAATTTATCTGTCAAATTTTTCAATAGTGCCTATCTCCACTTCTACTGTAGGATCTTTAGCCTACGACCCCTCCATAAACTATTCCTTGGTTGCCTTCTGGTGATTTTACCTTGGAGAATATAACATACAAAAATATCAAGGTTTATTCTTTAATGGGTGTGACCATGTGTGTATTTTTGTTCCATGAATGCTTGGTCAACCGAGAGGTGAGTTGGATGGCACTCTGCTCTGACACATGCAGTTCCCTTTCATTCCCTTCTTGTGTGTTTCAGACCTGGAGGATTGTGATGAGGGCTGGACCAAGTTCCAGGGCCATTGTTACAAGCACTTTGAACAGAGAGAGACGTGGGTGGAAGCTGAGACCCGGTGCCGGGAACATCAATCCCATCTGAGCAGTATCATCACTCCAGAAGAACAAGAGTTTGTGAACAGTGAGTGCTGGGGTTAATGGCTAGGATCTGAGGGTGGATGGGCAAAGATCAAGCTGACTATTTAGGCCTCAAAAAGTCCACTGTCCTTGCTGGGTGAATTCCACTGACTCACAGTTCTTGTCAATCGAGGCCTGTCAACCTAAAGGAGAGGAGAAATCATCAGTATCTGGGGCCATATTGGGAAACACAAACCCGGTTCATTCCATAGATCTGTGGCTCATACAGACTTGCTTTGCTATCCCTTTGCCACATTAGCTGCTTCCCAAGATGTTTGCACCTGTTGGCATGTTCATACCAATGCAGAGGTTTGTGGGGAGCAAGATATTGGAAGATGTGTGTGTTGCTGAGGGGCGGGTGCCTGGTGACTTGTTGAGAGGAGGGGAAGGGATGAGAATGTGGGAGATAGCTGAGAGGAAGGTCTTTGGGCCGTGGGAAGGTGTGACGTAGGTGGGAGAGGAAAGGGAGGTTGTTAAGGAGTGGGAGTCTGAGGTGGGGGAGGGGAGCTGGCAGGAGGGCAAGGCACTGGGAGCAGAGGGCCTCAAGGGAGGGATCTTGGTGGGGGTAAGGTATTTGTGGGTTGAAGGCCTGAGGGAGGGGAGGGGGCTTGATGAGGTGAGGCATGTGGTGCCCAAGGGCCTAAGGCAGGGAAGGGGGCTTGGCAGGGGTGAGGCATTTAGGGGTCAAGGGCCTGAGGGGGAGGGGATCTT
This sequence comes from Apalone spinifera, assembly GCA_030068395.1. Lineage (NCBI taxonomy): Eukaryota > Metazoa > Chordata > Testudines > Trionychidae > Apalone > Apalone spinifera. Next base: position 20,812,678 of record JANRFK010000875.1, on the reverse strand, counting down.
GGCAGGAACAAGGCATGTGTGGAGTGGGAGCCTGAGGCGGGGAAATGGGGCTTGACAGTAGGTGTGAGCATTGAGAGCCTGCGATAAGGAGAGGGGCTTAGTGAGGATGGGGCATGTGGGAGTCTGAGGCAGGATGGGGGGAATGGGAGCAGGGGTGGGGAACTTGGCATGGGCAGGGCATGTGGGGAGTGGGACTCTGAGGTGGGGTGTGTGGGGAGCAGTTCACACCAGCCAGCAGAAGGATCCAAGGGGAGCACTTCTCCCCCCCCCCCTTGGCACTGGTGCCACTGTGCCCTTGGTGACCCAGAGGAAGAAAGGCAGGGAAAAGTCCTGCTGGCTGTGGGAAACTCTGCAGGGCTGGTCCATGGGGCTGCCCAGTCCTGACTGTTCTGCCTCCTACCCCTCCAATCTTGGTAGAAATAGCAAGACCTGGGAGTGGGTTGGGGTGGGAGCAGCATCTTTCTTACACTGGAGCCAGTGAGACTGCACCCCAGGACTCCAAATAGCTCCAGACCAGAGGGGGAGCTGGTCTCCTCTGAGCTGGTGCAGTGAGGAGGTGCTGGAGAAGTCTGATCACTCTGGGAGAGGAAGGAATAACCCTCCCATTTTTCTGGAGGAGAGGGAACTGAGAGCTGAGATGAGAGCACACACCATGGATCGAATTGGAGTGGGATCGTCATGCAGCCAGGATGGGGAGCAGAACTCTGTCCGACCAAGTTTCAGTCTAAGGGGATTAGGACTGGTGAAACTTCTGCTGTGGTGCACAGTCTTGTCTGGGATGCCTGGGGACTTCCCTTCTGCCAAAACCAACCAGAATGCCAGTGTGCCATTCCCTGGCCCCATTAGTGAGCGAGGGAGATGTGAGGGCCTGCAGGCATGTGGGAAAAGTGGCCCAGTTTGGACCCAACTGGTATTTTATTTTGGGGCACCAAGATTCAACATTTCCCTTCTTGCTGTGCCCCTCTGCATCCTTGCTTCTGAAGGGGTGATACACCACAAAGGAAGAACTGCCCTTCGCCCACACTAGGGCTGTGTCTAGACTGGCAAGTTTTTGCGCAAAAGCAGTCACTTTTGCACAAAAACTTGCCAGCTGTCTACACTGGCTGCTTGAATTTGTGCAAGAGCACTGACTTTGTAATGTACAAAATCAGTGCTTCTTGCACAAATAAAATGTATTTGCGCAAGAGGGCCAGTGTAGACAGCTAAAAAGTGTTTTGCGCAAAAAAGCTCCGATGGCGAAAACGGCTATCAGGGCTTTCTTGCGCAAAACCGTGTCTAGATTGGCATGGACGCTTTTCTGCAAAAAGTGCTTTTGCGCAAAAATGTCCATGCCAATCTAGACGCTCTTTTCCGCAAATGCTTTTAACGGAAAAACTTTTCCGTTAAAAGCATTTGCGGAAAATCATGCCAGTCTAGACGTAGCCTAGGATAATAACATCTCTAGTCGGAGTAGCCACTTGGCAGCCCATAGCAAGGGTACTACAGGAGACTTTCATGAGATTAATAAGGCAAACTAGAGCCACCTGTACAGTGACACTCCTGAGCAATGTTTCTCAACCAGTGGTATAAGTACTCTTAGGGAAACTCAAGAGAAGTCTGGGGGGTACGTCAACACAACTGAAATTTGGAGAATCTGAATTTTTGTTTTAAGTTTTACAGCACTTTATTATTTTTGTACTTTTTACACCCAAAAATTTCATCGCCCACCCGGCTACGATGAAGTTGTTTAAACAAATGTGTTGCAACGGTAGAAAAACATTTTGTGTGTCTGAAAACTGTCGGTACTGAGGGTACTTATAATTTTTTTTAAAGGGGCACTTTATAAAAAAAGGTTGAGAAACACTGCTCCAGAGCACCGCCAGCTTAGGCACTCTCAGTTCCTAGCTGAGGGAGATTTATCCGCCGCTCCTTTAACTGATCTGACTTCATCATTCAGAGCTGCCCTTTGTCAAACAACCATGATACAGACCTGTCACTATGATGTTCCAATCCTTGGCAGAGCCCAGGGTGCCTCTGTTGTGTCTCCTGCCACTAGCATGGGTGAGGTGAATGGTGGTGGAACTCCCTTCCCCATTCCTTACTCTTCTCTCCATCTTTCTTTTTCAGACTATGCACAGGATTACCAGTGGATTGGACTCAGTGACAGGGCCATTGAACATGACTTCCGCTGGTCCGATGGAAACTCCCTTGTGAGTTGTGTGTGGGGATGGGGACATTTCTTCACTGAAAGTCATTTCAGGAAAGCACCACCTTTTTCCATGCACACTTTAACTTTTTGTGCTGTGGTGTACGGACATGAAGCTGTTGTCTGGGGACTGGATGTTAGAGTCATTGGAGTGAGGCAGCTGGGACATGCACTGATTGGAGACAGCTATGAGCTATTTTGCAGAGGGAGGGACCAACATTCCTTCTAATTTTTTCCATCCATGTGCAGAATAAATTGTGTTCGATGCACCGAGGCATGTGCAAATATGCACCACCTGTAGAAACACATGCTACCAGTTGTGGGTGTTCTGCTGATCAGCTGGGTAGCGTTTGATTCTCTCCTGGGTGGCTGCTTAAGCACACAGCTTATAGGGAACACTGGGACCATCCTGTTCAGTGTTTGCACAGTATCTAATACAATGGGGTCTGGGCTCCTAGGCAGTACTATGATACAAATACTAAAAATGATTCCCTTTGAGGAGAGAGACAGGTGCAGGAGGAAGAGAGAGAATACTCAGAAGCAGGGAAGAGTGAATAAACAAAAGCAGAAGGAAAATAGCAGAAAGGGAGAGAGACGGAAAGGGAAAGCTGAAGAGAATAAGGAAAATGTCTCTGTAACTTAGAGGAAGGGCTTCTCATCTCTTCACAGCAATATGAGAACTGGAGGCCCAACCAGCCCGACAACTTCTTTGCGGCAGGAGAGGACTGTGTGGTGATGATCTGGCATGAGCAAGGCGAGTGGAACGATGTCCCATGCAACTATCACCTCCCTTTCACGTGCAAGAAAGGCACAGGTGAGATATGGTACTCCTCGTTTTTGGATGCAGGTCCATATCCAGGCTTACGCTGCTGCTCTTAAATCTATAGCACAAGAGCAGCTAAATTTTGCCCTACCTAGGGTTTCATCAGCATCTTGCCAGGATGTAAAGGGCTTCAGTAGAGTACTTAGCAAAGCCCTTCCTCCTTGATACGTAGGGGCAGTCTACGAGATGACTAGGCCCGGAAGGCAGTGTGACTTCTGCTTCGATAAAGATGGAACATTGCAGGCTGGGATACTTACCCTCCGTGGAGTTCACAGAGGCACTGCAGGACTTGGTGGACCATATTTTAGTTATCCCTTCACTCTAACAGGAGTAAACACCTGGCTGTGAACCCAGGAATCTTCACCCATTCTTTGGGCAGAACCCAGGAGAACCTTAATTTTTGCACTGTGACCCTGCTTAAGAGATTAGTACAGGAAATGAAGACAAATCCCACGTGGATTTGAAACAGCAAAAGGGATTTATGGAAGCAGAATTAGGATTTGACCAGGATCCCCAGTACCAACACCTCTCAAATCTTGAAGAAAAGTGCTGTAAAATTTTTAATAAACACTCATGGTCAGGTCCTTGGCTTTATGTGGTAAGATGGTATTTCCAGCAGCACCACATCCCTTAGCATTGTGCAAAACTTGAGGCCACTGAGTCCAGACTGCCTGAGGATGGAGAGTACCGTGTACTAAGACACCCACCCCTCTCTACAGCACACCACTATCTAGAGTTGCCTGTGACTTCGTACTCCCCAGCCCTGCATTGGGGTGTTTGAGTCCGTGCTGATTCTGGGTCACTCTCACTGCTCTTTTGACACACCTTGGAGGTTTCCTGTCCAAGCATTGATCACATCCAGCCCTGGATCAAGCTGCAGAGGTGGTGTGACTGCAGAAAGATGATGGAGCGTGGGAAGTGCCCTTTCCTAGCTCACTTTCTTCTTCAAGCCATCCACTCCCATCCACCCAGACCCCCAATGGCACAGAAACAACAAAAGCCTTCCTGACAGCCACTTCCTTGTGCCTGACCCTCACTATGGCCCTGCCTTTCCAGAGGGGAGGGATGGAACCTTTTGGAAGGTTGTTGCTAAGTTTCCCAGCCTGTCGCAGAATTTCAATATCCCCCCCGATTAAATTTCCAAGACAGAAGTAACCGCAGCGGAATCTGAAAAGGAGTTTGGTTTGTAATTAACTGGTTTTTATTTAGTGCCTCCGTCTCTAGCCCCCTCAAACAAAGGAAATGATCCCTCCTTTGTTTGCTGCTTCCGTGGCCCCCACGTCTGGCTGACAGATGTGGCAATACAGCAAGCCAGGCCTAGGCGAGGGCAGGCACTTAGCAACGCTGGCATCAAGTGCTGGCATGTAATAGATGCCCAACAGAGCTCCAATGTAGAATCCCCTTCCCTGTCTGGATCCAAGGCATCCGCAGGAAGCTGGCCATGCGCTTTGCACTGCAGCCAGGTGTGCTTGTCAGCCGAGCAGCACGGAGGCCTCTGCTGTGGCTGCAGTGAATCAGACAGGCTGATGCTTTATCTGTGTCTCCGAGATAATGCACACTCAGGGTTCCCACCACTCACACTCCGCATGGAGCAGCTCAGACTTCACCCCATGCAGCACAGAAGCACTGATCAGCACACTAGCCAGTCAGCCTATTCCTAGTGGGGTGAGAAATGATCCCTGTATATGCAGCTGCCCCTTTCCCCCCCAGAAAGGACTGCATTTCAGTGGTAGGTGAAGCAGTCCTTTTATGTAAAGCCTGTAACACACTTTGGGATCCTCTGGGAGAAATTGCACCAGGGAGCCGTAGTTTAATGGTTCTTATTCTAGGGAGAGTGTGTGAATTTGAGCAGCATGGTTAGACTCGAGCTGCTTGGTGTGCAGCCCGCTTTGGCCCATTGCCTACCACGGGCACCTTGAGGTTGGAGCCTTCAGTTGCTCATTGTCTTGCTTGCCTATGTCAGTTGCCTGTGGGGACCCACCTGTGGTCGAGAACGCCAGGACCTTTGGAAGGAAGAAGGACCGATATGAAATAAACTCCATGGTGCGGTACCAGTGTAACCAGGGCTACGTACAACGCCACGTGCCCACGATTCGGTGCCAGCCCAATGGCCACTGGGAGGAACCACGGATAGCTTGCATAGATCGTACGTATTGTTCTCCCTGCCTGCTCTGTGCACCATGGCCCTCTGAGTCTCCCACGTGACACTTAGCCCAGGGCCAAGCTCTGGGAGTCCATGGGTGGATTCCTGGAAACAATCCACACTATACAATGCAGGGCAGGGCGGCCGACAGACTTTGCTGGGCTTTGGGAAAGGTGGGAGGGGATAGCTCTAGACCCCTGCAAGGGGTGGGGCCTTGGGCAAAAGGGGCGTGGCTGGGTGCTTGCCTCCCCAAGTCAGCCCTTCAGCACTGCCCAGTGCTCCAACAGCAACTTAAAGGGCTTGTGGCTCTGGCCACTGCCATTGCTTCTTTAGTGGTGGCTGGGAGCCCCGGGCCCTTTTAAATCTCTGAGGCCCCAGGGCAGCTGCCATCTTTGCACACCCACTGCCATTGGCGGGGCCTGAATTCAAAAGAGTTCAGCCCCAGATGGGACTAGAGAGTTGTAGAGGCAGCCCAACTAGGGAGAGGGCAACTTTACCTACCCCCCCGCCCAGATGTAGGACTGATGGCTTCTAGAGGGAGTTGCCTCCATTTCTTTTTGTCTGGAGGGACTTGAAGGGCATGGAGCAAAGAGGTGGGATGGTGGAGACCCAAAGTGCAGGAGGAAGGGAGATATTTATGGCTCCAAGACAGGGGTGTCCTCCACCCACTCTCTCACCCACAGAAGATACAGGTTTGCTGTCACCCAGACTAGTGGAAAGGGCTGTTTTCCCTGTGCCAGAAAGTCAAGATTGTTCTTTGTCTCAGTTAAAACTCCTGCGTTACCAGGATTATTGGTGCTGACATTTCCCGGGTCGGTCTGGACCACGGGGACCAGCTGGAAACACGGCTTTGACTCTTCCAAGTCAGTGCAGCCGCCAATGGCCTGAAAGCTTCTGCCTAGTCAAAATGTGCTGGCTTCTCTGAGCCCAGGGATCCTTATAGCTGTTGAGGAAGATGGGGGACAGCTCATGGGGAGGGGAGGAGAAGCAGCTAAAATGGATCTATCAAGATTCCCACGGAGGGAGAAATCTGCACATAGTGGGGGTCGAGGGAAGAAGATTAAATGGCTTGTTTTGGCAATATCTGCGGGGAGTGAGGAATGAGAGTATGGTGAGGGCTCTCCTTAAAGGGCACCCTAAGAACTCACTGAGACTCAATTTAGGCCTGTCTACCCAGTTTGGTCCTTGTGTGTCCCACTCCCGCAGTGAGGCTCTGAACAGAAGCAGGAAACATCAAATGTCAAGGAAGGGTTAGTCCAAGAGCCAGGCAACCAGGGGTCTTCGTCCCCTCCTCTCCTGGCTTGTCCCCTCCCAAGCATCTAAACAACAGCAACCAACACATCCTAGGAAGCATGCCCAAGCCATTCTGTTCAGTCCCCTCCCCAGGTGCTACAGGACCCCTCATTCACTGGCTAATCTGATATTGGGTTTAATTTGATCTAAAGCCTGCAAAAAACAAATCATTTTAATCAGAACAACTCAGCTGCCTCCCTCAGTTGTGATCTAGTTGGGTGACTCCAAGGTAAATCAAAGTGTGGCTAAATAAAGTTGCTACCGAATTTAGAAGCAAGGGGGAAAAAATAGCCCCGGGGCGAGGGGGATGAACCAGGAGATAGTGAAATACAACTGCAGGTGAACACTGTGTTAGTCAGCCTTCTCTCCTGGCTTTGCTCTGCACTGCACATGTTGCACCATGTTCCTAAGGCCCATAGGCGCTTATCCACCGCTTGTGCCAATCAAGCCAAGAGGAAGGGTCTGAACTTAGGAACAGATAAGAACATAAGAACGGCCGTACCGGGTCAGACCAAAGGT
>JANRFK010000875.1:20772099-20796150 GCA_030068395.1 Apalone spinifera | reverse complement strand
CACGGTAGGTGAAGATGGCATCTTCTGGAGTCTCCACAACCAGCTTCACGCCATTGAAGTGAACTGATAGGGGAGAGGAGACAAAGGGGGAATGAGCACTGCCAGGGGCTGGGGACCCCACCCCTCCAGCTCAGGACTCCTCTGCAGCTCCTGAGAGATTCCCCACATATATGACCAGGGAGGGCAGCCTACCACACACACCTCCCTATTAAGGGGTTCTAAGATAGTTACTGTCCAGCCAAGCACCCTCCAGTGGCTACTGGGCACCTGGGAAGAGCATGTGTAGGGAGCCCTGTGATGGGGAGCAGGGAGGGAGCAATCGGCCCTGCTCTGAGCACACTAACTCCTGCAACTCACCACCCCATTGATTGACACCACTCTGGCCCTGTGAGCCCCACTTCCTGCACTCTTGTTCCCACCCCCTTTGTACTCTGTCCCTTCCCTCAAACCACCTGTCCCCTCTTCTTCCACTGGCTCGCTCCCTCCTTCTCCCCACCCCCTGTTCCTCATCACTTCCTCCCACGCCATCCCATGCACCTGCATGCATGTAGGGGAGGGGTAGAGAGGAAGGGAGTCTGGTGGCACCAGATGCTGCTGGGGCTAGAGCAGGGGTGGGGTATCTCAAGCCTGGGGATCTGGCCCCTGAGGTTTAAGGTCATTGGCGAGCCCACACTGGTGCTCCAGCCCTCCTGCCACTCACCTATAGGTCTGGAGCACACAAAATCTACTAGCCTGGACCCCCGTAGGCTCTAGAGTGCGAGGGGAATGTGAGGAGCGTCTTTCTCCTTCTCAGCCAGGGGCTTCTCACTTGTGTGCAGCCCCCGACTGATATTTCTGAGGGTCAGCAGCCCCCGACCCAAAAAAGGTTCCCCACCCCCAGACTAGAGGGAACCCAGGGCCCAGCAGAGGACAGCTTCCCTGTGGGGCAGCATGGATCTGAGCCCTGTGCCCACCAGCAGGGGGCACAGCTGCTCAACTGCAGGCCAGGCTCCCCTGGGAGGAAAAAGAGTTGAGGGCGGAACAAGGGGGCAGAAGTGAGGATATTTCTACATCCCAGGAAAGCCCTTCCTGGCAACAAACCCATCAGGCTGAGCAGTAATCTCACAAGGGAAGGGGTGCGAGTCACAACGAGGGCTGCCAACTTTCTGATTGCGTAAAACTGAACACCCTTGTCTCACCCCTGCTCCTCCTCTTCCATGAGGCCCTGCCCCCTCGTTACAGCCCCCCCCCCCTCACTTTCCTACCCCATCACTCAATCACTCATTTTCACTGGGTTAGGGCAGGGAGTGGAGTGCCAGAGGGGGTGAGGGCTCCAGCTTGGGGTGCAGGCACTGGAGTGGGCAGGAATGAAGGCTTTGGGGTGCAGGAGAGGACTCCAAGATGGAGCTAAGGGGTTCAGAGTGTGGGAGAGGGCTCTGAGATGGGGCAGGGGTAGGATGTGGCAAGGGCTACGGGTTCTAGGCTGGGGGTGCAAGCGCTGGGGTGGGGCTGTGGAGAGGGGTGCAGGCGCCAGGAGGCACTTACCTCAGGCACTCCTGGGAAGAAGCCAGCATGTCCCTCAGGCTCCTAGGTGCAGGGGCAACCCAGGGGCTCTGTGCGCAGCCCTCACCCACAGGCGCCATCCCCACAGCTCCCATTGGCTGTGGTTCCTGGCCAATGGGAGCTATGGAGCCAGCACTCAGAGTAGGGGCAGCACACAAAGCCCCTGACCACCCCAGCACCTAGGTGTCACAAGGACATGCCAGCCATTTCCAGGAGCCACATGGAGCCTGCCTTAGACCCACTGTGCCACCGACTGGACTTTTAGCAGCCCAGTGAGAGGCACTGACCAGAGCCACCAAGGTTCCTTTTTGACCGGACACTCCAGATGCCTGTCAACCCACTGGGGATGCTTGCAACTGGAGGAGATGAAACTCAAGGGAACAAGGTTGCAGGCCGCAATCCGTCTCCAGCCCTATGGGGGAAGAGGGTGAACTGGATGGGAGCTCCCCAGCTGTTCCACCTCCACTCTCTCCAATTCTATGACTACACAGAGGGGACCTGGGAAAGTGGCAGAGGATCCATCAGCCCCGGGACCAGTCAGTTCCATTCTGCTCCCCCAGGGATCTTCCGACTGGAGCGAGAGCCAAGGCGAGAGCCAAGGGGGCCCTGGCATCCTGGCAGGGCACAACAGAGCTAAAGGAGATTTCCAGGTAAGATGAGGTGGGAAAACGCCCCTAGTTCTAGCCAAGGGCGGGAGCTTTATGGAAGGGGGATGATAGCAGCTGGCTGTGGGCAACAAAAGCCCTGCCATGCCTGGTGTGAGCCTGGCAACTGTCATCCTCTCCCTCCGAATTACCCACCCCAAGTTAGGAGGCAAAGACCCTCCACTTGCACCCACATCCTCAGCCCCTCCCCAACTGCCTCAGTCTCCTCAACAACCCCTGAAGGTCTGGCAGGAGGAGCAAAAGGAGCAACTGCCCCAGGACTGGGTGATTTAAAAGCTCGTGGGATTCCTGGCCACTGCAGCAGTGACCAGGAGCCTGGGTCGTTCAAACCTCCACCTGAGCCTTAGGATTCCCTGTTTCCACCTTTGCAGCCCCAGGGCTCCCAGATGCAAGCTATGAAGGACAGGCTGAGGGGGACCTCTAGCCCCACCCCCACCGCTTCCAGGGGTGTGCTGAGGATGCGCGCGCACACACACATACACACCGATCTGTGCATACTGGCACCATTCTGATTTTTCACACCAGGTGTAAAAGCAGACACCGGTGCACCCTGAGGGGTAGTTGGGGTGTGGCTCTGGGTCCTTGGAAGGGGCGGAGCCTCAGACAAAAGGGACAGGGACAAAGTAGGAGGTAGATCTCACACACACACACACATGCACGCACGCACGCACGCACACACACAGTCAGTTGTTCGCAGCTGGGAGACCCTAGAGTTGTAGTGGTGGAAATCAAGAAACCCCAGGGCTCAGGCAGAAATTTGAAGGCCTCTTTTGCTCCTCCTGTCAGCAGCACTGTGGCAGGGTCACCTACAGGGAAAAGGAAAAAGTCAGCCACGTGTGCGCTGGGCCGGTGGCCAATTCTTACCAGAGCACCACACCAGCCCACTTTCACCTCTGTTTCACACCCATGTCCTGCTGCCTCAGGAACTGGAGACAGGCAGTGGTTGACCGATGCCTGCCTGGTGTGCACCAGAATCCCCTGCCCATAACCGTGACTGGTATCCTCCCTGGAGCCTGCACTCTGACCTGCTTCCCTTTCCTAATTCAGCCCTGCTCTCCCCACCGCACGCACCTTCACCATTGCCGTTGCCGTTGCCCTTGTCATTCATGACGTGGTCGTAGTAGAAACCGTTGTAGAAGGGGAGCCCGCAGCAGCCTCTGCCTAGCTGCAGCAGTATCACAACCAGGGATAGTAGCAGCATTGCTTCCGGGGGATGGAAGAACACGCACCTGTCCAAGAGAAAGGAGGCTGTGCCAATGCCCAGGAGGTGTCTCCCATAAGCCCAGAGGCTGAGAGCACACATGCAGTTTTGCATCAGCAAGTCATTTTGTGCTCAGTTCTCATGTGCTCGCCTGTGCATGCACAGGATGATTGAATTTACATGTAGAAAAGTCCATTTGCTCTCACAGCTACATGTATGTTTTGTCATTTGCACACTCATGTACGGCACGCACACCGTGTGGGCAACTGACAGCACATGCGGTTTGAAAATACTCCTCCACCTTCTAAAGTAAATCCTGCTGGGAGAGGCGAGGCCTAGAGTAGCAGGGAGCTACTGCAACCCCTGCCCTTAGTGCCTGCTGTAGGGGCTCCCCACAACGAGTTCTCTCACCCCATTCCTCACCCAACCACCTGCATCAAAACACAGCCAGTTTGCTAAATGCCAATGTGAGCTTTAAGGGCTCTGGCAGTGCAGTCAGAATCCAGTCGCATCTCTGCACCAGGCTGAGCCCTTCCAAGGACTCTAGTACCTGTCTGGAGAATAGCTACAGAAGCTTCATTGCAAACCTTTATTTCCTCTCCTGTCTCCATGCAATTAGCTGGAAAGGAGACAACAGGGGCTTTAGGGAATCCATGGAGAGTCTGCTTCACAGAGCAGCTTCTCTTACCAGGGATCAAGTTTGCATTTCTTTGTGCCTAACTTAAGAACTTGGGAGTGCTGCACAGGGAGCCCATGGCATGTGGCAGAGTGGGAAATGGGGGGCAAACAAAGCTGTTGCCCTGGTGTGAAAATGAGGAATGGGAGGCAAGGAGCGGGAGAGGAGGGATGAGAGGCATGGGGAAGGCAGACACTGGTATGGAGAGGTTGGAATGGAGAACCCTGGCATGGAGGCGGGGAGGATTGGGAGCACCGGAAATCCCTCGCATATAGAAGGAAAGAGACATGGAGGGAAGGGTCTGGGACCATTTTTTTTCTTGTTCTGTGTTTGTACAGCACCCAGCACAATGGTCCACCATGGGGACTCCTCAGTGCTATAGTAATACACACAATAATAATGAGGAGGCACATGGAAGCCTGGCGTAGTGAGGAGAATGTAGGATTCTGGTATGGTGAAATGGGAAATGTTCCCTCTTCACCATAGCTCAGAGTTCCTGGCAAGAGGGAGGAGGGTTGCACAGAGTCCCTGAAATAGAAGGGGATGGGTGGGTGGCACTTAGGGGACTGATGGGGGGGAATGGAGGAATCAAAAGGGCCCTGGAGTGTGCAACCCCCTACTTCAAAATCTGTGGGAAGAACCTGGAGTTAGTGCTGGGCAAAACTTCTTGACTGCAACTATTTTCCATTGAAAACAGCAAATCCAGTGATACTGAAAAATTTATGTCAGAAACATACGGAAGTTTGAAACAAGCTGAAACGTTTGGATTTTTTTCAGATCAAAACAACTTTTTGTTTTGAAACGTCCTTCCCTGTCATTTAAAACCAGTCCCCACCCCTTTAAAATGGTTAGAACTGGACCTCATGCTTTGGCTGACCCGGAACCATTTTTTTCATTCTCATTTTTGGAGCCCTCAAAATCCATTCCTCACTCAATTTTCCTGGGAGTGCCCTTCACCCTCTGGGTTCTTTAGTGGCCATTGGCAAAATCTGGCAGAGGCTCCCCCCAGGAGAAAACCTACCCTGGGGCTGCGCTTGGCAGGGGATCTCCGCTCCTGCATCTCTTATCACTACAACAAGAACTGACTGATTTTCAGCCGGTGGCTCTTGGTGGCTCTTTAACCTACAATAACATTAGAGCTGAACTCAAACACAGTCTGTAGGGAAGAGAACAACTGTTTTGCAAATCCCAGATCTCTTTTAGGGGAAATACCTCAGACCTTCCAGAATTATGGGCAGACACTTCTTAGGGCTTCCTAGGCCAGAGAGAATCATATCAAGTGGAGCCAGCGCAAGACTGACTAGGTGCAGCTCCCAGAGATTTATAGAGTCTCGGGCCAGCAGGGATCACTGCAATCATGCAGTCTGCCTGCCCGCATGCCATAGGACTTTCCCCAAATCATTCCTGGTCTGAACTGGAGCATGTCTTCCAGAAATGTTTGGCTGGCTGCACACTCCCTTAGAGCCTGCAGAGGGTGCCCTGCGCTCATCATCTTTTCAGTCTGCCCGGACTGAATTTGACATCCGTGCTCCCTGTTTAGACAGTGCTTACAAGCACCTTTGAAACCGCCACCATCCGTCCGGGGGATGTGAGAGCAGGGGCGTGCAGGGATGGGTCAGCTTGCAGCTGGCATGCAGCCCCTTCCCTTCAGAGTGATGTACACTAGAGCCATACAATCAGCTCCCCCTGCCACTGCCCAGGCAACTTCCTTGACCGGTTTGGCTGGGGGTGCTAGTCCTAATGTAGGAGCCGCTCGCCCATCTGGGAGCAAGGTGTCTTGTGACCAAAGTTCAGGACTACAAGTGAGGATTTCTGGGTTCTATTTGCATTTCTGAAAGTGTCTCGCTGAGTCACGTCCCCCCTACCTCAGTTTCCCAGGAGATACTGGCCTGAGATCAACGTTCTCTCTAATCTTTTCCACCCATGTGCAGATTTTTTCCATCCATATGCGGAATAATTTTTATGTGCACCGAGGCATTTGTGAATGGGCACCACCAGTTGAAACAAAGAACTTAGCTGTGGGTGCTCTGCTAATCAACAGGGCGGCATTTGAACCTCTCCTGAGCAGCTGCACAAGCGCTCAGCTTACAGAGAACTGCATGAGATCCTCAAAGGATGGAGCCGGGCAGAGGTAGAACCCCACTATCTCTAGCCCATTAGCTCCTCGTGTCATTTACATGCATCCCCAAATCAGGTCAACTCCAGAGCCACCAGGACAGCCCCATCCTTCCAGTGTAGGCATCTTCACAGGCCATCCCAGCCCCGTGCCCTGGCACTGCCAGCTGCACCCAGGTACGGTAGGGATGCACCCACAGGCCAGCTCCCAGCATGCTGCATTTGAAGCCTGGGCTCCCTTTATCTCACTCTCCTGTTTCATCTCAACCTACAGCAGCCCTCACCCAGCGTCTGCCCCTGCCACTTCCTTCCTCTTGCCCCCAGCTGTCTGTCTTTCCCATCTACACCCATCATTTTGCTCTGTTAGATGCCTGGGACCCAGGTGCCTCACAGGACACCTTTCAGAGTGCCAGGGGGTGTCACTGCCCTGTGATCAGAGCCTCAGTGCAGGGGCAGCAAAGCATTTGCTAGCCTCTCGCCCTATAGCCAGAGATTCATTTTTCCCGAGAGTTGCCTTTCAAGATAGCTAATCCATTGATTTTAAGCCCCAGGCGATCACGCCCGTGCTATTTGTCCTGCCCCAGAACCAGCCTAATTCTCAAGGGGTCTCCCACCTTTGGGCATGGTTAGCAGGCAGATTCCATGCAGTTAAAGGGTCCCTGCAGCCCCCCTTGCTTCCAGGGGACTATTCTTTAGCAGCCCCCTACTCTCTCCTATGCTCCCTGTCCCCACCAGCAGATCCACCCTCAGTTCCCCTGCAAAAGGGCACAGAAAGAAAGTTTTCTGCTCTCCCACTCCAGCCCCTGTGGAGAAAAGCTCTGAGGTCTTCAATCATCCCCTACTTACACGTGGGAGCCAGTCAGTATCCTTAGGAAAGTTGAAGAGGCGCCCAGGTTCCCCGCCTGAGAGGACTGGAGTGAAATGTGTTTAGGGCTCTTGCATGGGCTAAAAGGAAACAGCAGCAGGACAATCCTCACTGCTTCAGAGCCAGCCTCTTAAAGGGAAACACACTCCATTTCCTGTCCCTGCCGCAGAGAGTGGGAGCAGAGGAGGGATGGAGACTGAAGGTCACTTAGTTTCCAGTCCGTGGTCCAGAAGATGAAGAGGAATTAGGAGTGGACAGCGCTTCCTCAAGCTGTCAAAGAATTTCCATTAATAGCTCAGCATTGCCGTGGACCAGTGAATCTCAAACTCTGGCCAGCGCTCCAGAGCCCTCCTGTACACTGTTGTGCTGCCGACTTACTCTGCGGTGTAGGGAGGGAGCTAGCCCAGGAGAGGATCTCATATCCCTAAAGTGTCCCCCAGAAGGCATCAGATGGAAGTCACTGTCCAAAGGAGGAAAGCCAGATCTGTGACAACCTGCCCCATGTCAGAAGAGGGCTCAGAGCCAAGCAGGGGGTCCAAGTCCTGCCTTGATGCCCTATCCCAGCCAGGTAGTTGGCAGGATGTGTCAGCTCCTGTCAGTCTGACTTGTACTGTCTTCTAAACTTTGGCTATAGTGTGCATGGCTTGTCGTCAAATGGGCAGCAGCCCCTCCCCTGCCTACAGGTGAGGCTCTTAGAAAGACCAATAGGGAATGGCCTGGCCCATGCACTGCGAGAAGGCACCATGCCAGGAAACCATTGCAGAGCCTAGCATTGCCAGACATGGGTTAGCAGGGCCTGTTGGCAGCTCCTGAGATCACAGTCTTGATGATCTTGGATGCTTGATCTCAATGAGCTGCAAGATGCCCAGGCAGCATGACCGTGGAAACCACCGGGCCGCTAGCATCAGTAAACAAAGCCCATGCAAGTATTTTCTTGGGTTTCACATGGGGACCGACCTAGTCAGTAGGTTGCTGCCCATACTTGGGGTCTGAGAAAGGGCTGAATGGGCTCCAGGCACCAGAGAAGATCTGGCAGGAAGGAGAGAGTCATTCATGGGGAGGGGAAATCCTGTTGGCACTCTGCTGACAGCAACTATTTGGCCCTTTGGGGTATTAGATTGCTGCCATTCTCCTATTTTACAGGTCAGCATTCCCCACATGCATGCAAATGAATACATACCCATGCATGTGTGCGCACACGCATGCATGTACACGTGTGCAAAATTTAGCTTCCATGGTGAAAGTCCTGCAGCTCCAGCCCTGGGGGGACAGAAAATGGAGGGACTGTTTCCCCGCTCAGACTCCCCTAGGCCAGGGATTCCAGAGGCCCTGTTGATAGCTGGGCAATGCTGACAGATCTTCAGGGTGTGAATGAGAAGAGGAATTAGAGAGCAGTGTGTGCAATGACCCCTCTGCCCCTTGACCCTCCCTGGGCCGGGGCTCTGCAGCCACACAGCTCAGGTTTGTTATTTTATGATGAGGAAATGAGCTGCCCCCGAGCAAGGAGCTGGGGCCCGGATCCAGCTCAGCCCTCCAACCAGGATTCCTTCAAACCGGAAAGAAAACAGTTCTTTCAAAAATAAACCGCCAGGCAGCTCTTCCCAGCCAGGCAGCCTTTCCCATGGCTGGTTGGGTTCGGAGATGGAGGCAATCTTTCTTGGGGGGGAACTGAAACTCGGAGCTGGATGGCGTGGGCCCATATGTGCAAAAGAGTCGAGGCCCTGAGGAACTAGAACTGAATACACAACCCTGGCAATGACTGCACAGACAGGCTGGCTCTGGAGCTTTGAAGTACAGCTGATGCTTCACCACATTACCACCAGGCCCTGTCTGTGTCCTGGCCTGAATAGGCCGGAAGGAATGAGTTACTGTCTACACTACCCACCCTTTGCAGGGGTAACCAGAGTCTTTGGTGTGATGCTGCTTCCCCGAAAGTTGCACCCTTTCCTTTGATCTCTGTGATCCAGACATCAGCTCAGACAGGCACTAAGCCAACTGCTTCTCAGTGCCTGGAAGTGGTTGTATGGGCCAGCCCCTTTTCTATCCCACTGATGAGCCAATCATCCTAGTCTCTGATGGGAAGCAATGAATAGGTGATGTGACCTTTCAGCCCAGCTACTCCCTTGCAATGGCTCAAGAGATATGGGGACTTGAGGCAGCTAGGAAAGGGATGAGCGGAGCAGTCCATGATGGGAAGCAGAGCATTCCAGTTTGGCTTGTCACTGACCTGGGATGGCGCTGGAACACTTTGCAGTGGAGGTGCTGAGAGCCAGTGAGCCAAACTGTAAACCCTGGATATAATGGCATCCACTTTGCACCAAGGGTAGGTGCAGCAGCCTTGATCCAGCACTGCTGGTGTCCCCTGAATACATAAAAAACCAAGTCCCTTTGCTTCCTGTTCTCCCACTGTCTGCTTAGGCCAGCTCAGGGTAGAGCAAACTGCGGGGCAGGGCAGGGCAGGGGGACCTCGCTGTTTCACGGCTAGCTAGCCTTATTCACGCAGTTGCAGAATTTATCTGATGATCTGACAAGACAAAAATAGGGCAAACATTCCTTGGGAAAGCAGGATACCGGATCTCAGTGGGAAACAGAGACTGGAGCTGCTATCTAGTTGCGTTGTTGACTTTGGTGAAGTGGTTTCCAACTGGGGCAGAAGGGAAAAGGCTGCAGGGAAGGGAGAAGAACAGTTTGTTCATATGTGGGGGAGGAGAAGATGGGATGTGTAGAGCTAACAGCAGTGTCTGTGTGATTGGACAGTGCTCCAGCTTTTAGCTTTAGGGGTTCAATTCCAGCAGCCAGAGGCAGGCTCTCCTGTAATAGCCCAGAGCATTAAAGAGGGGGATGATATATCTGAGTCACTTCTACCCATCTGCTCCAAGGCCCTGGTGGAAGTGACACTCTCCAGAAGGATTTGAGAAGACCCATGGTCTCAGAGCAGGTAGGCGCTGAGCTAAAGCTTCAAACATCAGTGCTGTGATCCAGAGCCCTGCCACAGCTTCACAGGAAACTAAGCCTGAGCATGGAGCTTGGCTGGGTCAGGTTGCAGTGTTCCCTGTAAGCTGAGTGCTTGGGTGGCTGCGCAGGAGAGACTGAGATGCCTCCCCGCTGGTTAGCAGAGGACCCACAGTCAGTAGCATGTGTTTCTATTGGTTGTGCACATCCACATATGCCTCTGTGCACATAACAAAATTTATTCCACACATGGATGGAAGAAGAGGGAACATTGGACAAGTGTCTGGCACCCATATTTGATGCAGGTGTCGAGTGCTCATAAGGAGCAGGATGTCTGCTACTTCGTCCTGCCCTCGCAGCTTCTACCTGGCAGGCTTTTAGCGTGGCTGCACAAATTTGGGGAAACCCTCCTTCCTACCTCACTGAATCCATTCCTTGTTAGTGGGCCATGTATGAAGGGCTGGGGGGATCGCAGCTTGTTAATCCTCCAACAATATGCTTGGTTTTATCTACTAATTAGTTTGCTAGAGAATTGACAAGTGAGGGTTTGATTAGATCTCCCTGGCGCCAGACACAAGGTTGCTAGGGTAGATGGCTCCTGAGGACCCACCCTGCAAGGGGTGCTGGCATCTGACACCTTCTACTGAAATGCTGTGAGTGGCCCCCTGCAGCTCAGAGCTCTGAGGCAGCCCAGAGCTGCCCTCCCCTTTCATGCTGTGCTGGTCTCTCTATACTGGGCTCCAGGTTGATTCCGGCAGCCAAGGACGCCACACTACAGAAGGCACTCCTCGACCCTAGTGAGAAAGGATCCACAGCTCTCCGGGCTGGACTAGACATCTGGATGCTCCCTACCCCCACCTGTGGCTGTTTTCTTGGCCACCTTTTGTTTCCACATGTTGTTTTCTTGTCCCTTTGTCTTTCCCCCCCTCGCCCCTCCCCCCCCGTCTCGGTGTCTCTAGGAAGCGCTGTCCCTGGCAACCCTTCAATCAGGGCACCGTGCTCCTTGGCCAGACACTGAGTCCCCCGCTCCATTGTTTCAACGAGGAGGAAAAAGCTGCACAGTGCCCTGCGTGCTGGGACAGGCTCCGCAGAGGCCCTGGAATGTGATGTGGAGAATGAGTCCTCGCTCCTTTCCTGGACAGTTGGCCCAGGGTCAGGAGGCCACGTGCAGTGCCAGCCACGGAGCCTGGCCAGCCTACTCCGAGCAGGAAACCCTCCGGCTGAGGGGAAGAGGTGACTTTTCATGGGTCTGTGCTTGGCAGCAGCTCCTTCCCCTACTGACTGGGCTGCCTTGTGCCCAGGACTCTCTCCCTGAATGGGATAAGCAGCATCAATGAAATGACAGGCAGAGAGTGTGGGAAGCAGGGGCAAGGTATGTGCCATTCCATGATGCGCAGAGAGACGCTGGGGAACTACCCTCTCTACTACCGGCCCTTTTGTACCAGCTGGCTGGGCCACAGGGAGTGCAAGAGACACCGGGCTCATTGGCAGGGCCTATGTCTGCCAGTGCCCTCTGAGGGAGCTCGGACACACCCCACCCAGAGGCACTCCTGGGGTGGCTGAGCCCAACTGCATTGTGAAGCCTTGGGGGTTAAACTTGGGACAAGGTCCCGGTGCTGAGACAGCAAGGTGCTGGTTAGGCTCAGCAAAGGGGCCAGGCTGCTCTCCTTGGGCTTCTCTGTGGGGGAAGCAAAGGGTGGGAGGGGAGCAGTTTAGCTGCACAGGATGGGGGAGGGGGGAATGTGCCCAGATACTTGCTGCTCCTTTAGTTTAACAAAAAGCCTCATAAAGAAGGTGGGAACTGCTGCAAAGGGACGGCCCATCTGCAGCTTTAGAGAAGCCCCGTGCCTGAGCTCCAGGCAGGGTCATGGTGACCAGCACCTGCCTGTTGATGCAGGTTCCTGATCAGATAAGAGAGTTTATGCAGGACGGGGCTTTGCCTCTGCAAGGTTTTGCATGGGTAACATACCACAGAGCTCAGGGTGAGGGGGGCCCTCTGAGAATTCCTGTTTCTCTGGGCCTCTGGGGGTGGGTTATTGGATGAGAGGAGGGGGCTCTTGTGGAGGATCCTGACTGATTTGTGCTTCAGCTGCAGGCTGGGGCAGGCCCTTCTGGGTGAGGCCTGTTGAAACTTTAGGTTTTTGCAGGGAATGTGAATGAGGCTATGTGCAAAGCTGCACTGGGTGCCTTGAGGAGGGGAGAGCCCTGAGGGGGGTGGTATTTTGCATTGGTGGGGACAAGAGGATCTCTCCTTCCCCACCCTATTTCTGGAGCAGCAGCCTCCCAGGCCGTTGGCAGAGCTGACAGACTGATGGGGTTGAAGCAGGGGGCAGTGAGGGCCTGTTTCTGCTCAACTGCGTGACCTGCTGCACGAGGGGCCTGCAGCCGGCTTCCTGCCTCCACAGCCGAGCCCTGCAAGCTGCTCTCCAGCCGCTTCCAGGAACGACTTCCCAGGGATGCTGCCAAAACAAGGGAGGGGGCTTGGGCCGTGCACAGACAACCCAAGCCCTGTTGTTGCCCCCTTCCCTCGGGATCAAAGAGGGCCCACATCAAAGGGCTACCCTGATCCAGCGCGATACACGCTTTCAGCAGGGGCAGAGCCTGAGGCAGGTGGGCTCAGCTGCAGTCCAATGGCCCTACCAGGGGGCGTTGAGGAATCCAGTTTGATGTGTGGACAAGCATGAAGGTGGGAGTAGGCTGGGGCCAACTGAGCCAGGCAGTATGGACACTAGCTGGGCAAATCTCACACCCATGTGCACAGCGCTGCAGATCCAACTCTGCCCGGCCCTGCCTTGCCATGCTCCCTGCCAGTCTACTGCTGGGCTTAGTCCGACTTCCAGGGCCTGGGGTGCACTTGGGGTTAAAAGGGAAAAACGAACCAGCTTCCAAAATGACCGATGTGTAAGGCTTTGTTCCAGTTTCAAGTTAAGAGGTAGAAGACTGCACCTGAGAGTCAAGACGTCACAGCCAGGAGCACTGCAGTGAGAGCCCCCTCAGGCCGGGAAGGTCTTGCTTTTCAGCAGGTGGGAATGCTTCAGACAAAGCCAGGCCACCAGGAACCCTGAGTGATGCTCCCCAAGGCTGCACTCCCCTCTTCTAGAACAGAGATAGAAATGTAGCCGTGTTAGTCTGGTGTAGCTGAAACAAAATACAAGGACTATGTAGCAATTTAAAGACTAACAAGATGGTTTATTAGGTGATGAGCTTTCGTGGGCCAGACCCACTTCTGTTCTGAAATGTGATTTGTCCTTTTCATATGTGTTCATTTTTTTATTTGTATCCTTTGGTATATATGGTTGTGACTATTTTCTTCCACTATTTGATCTGAGGAAGTGGGTCTGGCCCACGAAAGCTCATCATCTAATAAATCATCTTGTTAGTCTTTAAAGTGCTACATAGACCTGTATTTTGTTCCCCTCTTCTAGAAACTCTCCCTGTGCTTATCGCACAACCTTGCTGCTGCCTCATGCCCTAATCCTGCTTCTGTGCTCACCTAGCAATTTCCCTGCTGCTGGAAACCCTCCCCACACGCCCCTGTCTTCAGCGTCCCATGCAGCTTCCTCCCCTACTGCTTCTGGTTCAGATCCGTTTGGCTGGAAACCATCAGGAGGGAGCCGGCTTGCCTAGGAGTGCACCACCCCAGAGATTAGGGGGCTAGGAGATGGGAGTCAATTGCCAATGGAGATGGGGTGCTTTGTAAGGGGCTCATGTGGGAGCCAGGGCTGTGGATCAGGGTCGGTTCTCCAGGCCTCAGCAGCTGGGTAGCGAAGCAGGGATAGTCTCTTCTCCATGTGTGATTCACTGTAGATGGGTTTCCATGAGTGACAAGTCACCCTGGCCTCCTCTTGGATGCTGCAGGAATTGGGGGAAGATGAGCAATGGATCCATCTGCAGGGCCTTCATGCATTCTTTGTTCTGCCCAGAGAGCTGCATCATATTCCTGCAAGCAGCTATTGCTAGGTTCCTGGCCTCATTCCCCTGCTTCTATAGCAGGAGTCCCCAACCCAGTGCCCGCGGGCGCCATGGTGCCCACCGGGGCATTTCTGTGTGTCCGCCTAGTGACCAGGGCCAGCCAGCCTGAGCCATTCTTGCGCCCTGGGCCCCAGGCGTCCGGCACATGCTTGGCCCCCGCCCCGGGCGCGTGGCACATATGCAGCCCCAAAAGGTTGGGACCACTGTTCTACAGGATAGCCACTCGTCTGCATGGCCCAGAAATGTTTTGCGTGTAGTGCCACCAGGGGGCACCAAACAGCATCCACACTGCCTGGCTGGGGCAGGAGAGGGTTTGAACAGTATAAGCTGCAACAAGTGGCCAAGGAAGAGCCACATGGGCCAGCATAGAAACACCCACTAACTCCAGGCACCCACGGGGAATCTGCTGCCTCTCACATCAAAGATGAGTCAAAACCCAGTGAGAATGGTCAGGGCTAAATTACCCCACGGGCAATATGGGCTGCTTGATTACTAATCATAGCTCTCCATGGCTAGACCCTTTTCCACCCCAAGTGCTGCAAAGCCCAGGACAGTAGTGATCACTCAGCTGCCCACCCCTGAAATGCAGCCACTTCTGCAGGGAGACACCAACTATATCACCCATAGGGTTGCCAGCTGTCTGGTTTTCTACTGGACAGTCTGGATTTTGGGGGCTCTGTCTGGTAAAAAAAATCCAGAAAATACCGGACATGTGCAATGTCTGGTATTTTCTGATTTTCCAACTGGGCGCCTGGAAGCCTGGCCGGGGGAGTGGCTGGGAGGTGGGGCGCGATCGGCACTAGAAGCCCTGGTTGCGTGTGAGGAGGAGGGGCAGCCCGGTCCATGCTTCTGCGCGCTGGTCAGGAGCCGCAGCCAGACTGACTCACGCTTCGCCTGCACCGTGCCGGGGGTGAGAGCGCCCTGGGATCTGCACTACCCGGGTCAGTCCCACTCCTGTTGGCCACCTCCCCTTTCCCCCATCTCTCCCAGCCAGCCCCGCTCCGCCTGACCCCCCTCCACCCTCTTTCCCCACCAACCAGCTCTGCTTTCTGTCGGCCACCCCCCGCAACTCCTCTGGCCAGCCCCTGACCCCGCCATCTCTGCTTCCTGCCCCCTCCTCCCCATGAAGTGTGTCCGGTTTTTTTTAAGACTACCTGGTAACCCTAATCACCCACCCACCTATATTTTTAAGAGAGGAAGTGAAGAACTGCAGGGGTTTGGGGAGGGCAGAAGGACCCAGATCCTCAAAGGTATTCCAAGCTTGCATTGATCTCAGTGGATGGTAGGAGCCTAAATACCCATGTGTTTCTCAGTCAAGGTTATCCAACAGGGATGTAGCAGGACACCAGGGTTAAAGAAGCTACAACAGTATCTATTGGCAGGAATAACCACATGGGAGCTTGATCCTTGTTATGAGATTAGGTCCCGGAAAGTTCAGTCTTCAGACAGTGCCCGCATATGTTGTCCCCATGTTATAAATGCCCTGCCTCTTGGGGACAAACTACCTATTATGTGCAATGAAACCTTTAGCGGCTCCAAGCATCTTGGAGTTGCCAGATGGTTTAACCAAAAATACCAAACACCTCTCCCTCCCCCCCCAAAAGAAATACCGGGAAAAAAATTGAGGAAAAAAAAGAGGGAGACCAAATAAAAAATCAGCATGGCCTCTTTAAGAAGAGGCTTTTTTTTTGCCAGTGGCCATTTTGTTTTTCTTTCCAGCCACAAGACAAGCCCCTACAGAACCAGGTAAGCGGGGGGTTGGGTCCGATTGCTGAGTGTGTCGAAGGGTTGCCAAGTGTCCGGTATTTTCGCCTCCTGGCAGGGAAAAAAATCAGAAAATACCGAACATTTTAGGTGCCTGGTATTTTCTGAATTTTTTTTACCGGACAGGTGAAAATACCGGACTGTCCGGGTCAATACCGGACACCTGGCAACCCTAGCCAGGCAAATGGCAAGTCAAGTCTGAACTGGCAAATGACACCTCCCAGAGCACCCACTGGCACTCTGAATTCCAGCATTGGTTCAGAGGGGAGAGCACCCCCAGCTGAGACCCCTGTCATATTCACACTCCATAGCAATGCACTGGAGTGCTGGGGTCAGCACTGACTCAGAATGGTGTGCCAGCCCCTTGGATCTCCCAGCCATGCAGCCCAGTCCCAGTTCTGTGTAGGCCCTAAGCTGAGGTGGGGTGGCTATCAACATCTTTTGGGAATTAAAAAATGCTTTGGGGCTGAAGGCAGCCGTCTTAGGTCAGTGAGTGCCCCTTGTGAGGCTGCCAAAGCTCTGCCAGTGCTGGGATTAGTTATGAAGATGGAAAAACCAATATCCTGTCCCACAGCACCCTAGAAATCTGGTCACATGGAGGGAGGGAGGGATGGACTTGGATAGATGAGACACTAACCTGAACCTTTGCCTGGAGTCAAATCCCCTTTTCTGAACCATTGCTGAGGCAGCCCTGGATGCTAGGTTTTCCCCACAGCCCTGAGTCATGGGAGCCATGCTCTCAGGAGTCAAGTCAGCAGCCTAGAATCTGCTGGGCCAGGGGATAGAAGTTCAGGAGAACAAGAAGCTTGCCTGAGCTGGACTGGTCAGAATTCCCCTCCTCCCCCCCAAGAAACAGCCCCTTTTTATCCCCTTCCACAGGATTTGCAGCACAATGTGACTGGAAAGCTTGGGAGAGGGACAGTGTTCCATGTTCCCCGTCAGCTGTGTGCTTGGGTGGCCACCCAGGAGATTCAAATGCCACCCCGCTGATTAGCAGAGCACCCACAGCCAGCAGCATGTTTCTCTATTGGTGCACATAACATTAATTCTGCCCATGGATGGAAAAAATTAAGAGGGAACATTGCTGGGGGGAGTCCCTCTTAGCCCAGTTTCTACTTGGCCTCCTGTTGTCCCATCAGCTCTTGAGATGTTACTCCCCTCCACTGCCCCTTGCTGCCCAATTCCAATCCTGCCAGGTCCTGTTACTCTCTTCCCTGGCTCCCAGCTCTGCAGACAGAGATAACCAGACCCTCTTGGCCCTCTGAGATTAAGTCTTTTCCTGCCTCCCCAGAGCGGAGGAATTTCTCTTAAGCTGCGGATTTGCCTCAGACCTTTCTTCTAAGAAGCAGCCGTCACCACTACTCATCTCCTGGCAAGGAGGATGCATCTGGAGCGAATAGACTCTAATCCCAGGCCCGAGCATTTATGAAGATAAAAGAGAGCTGGAAAAGAAGGGGAGCTCCTAGGCGGGAGCTGACAGCTGGGACAGTGGATGCTCTAGGAGCACAAGGGCTCTGATCTAGTGAATTGAGTAATATGATGGTAGATTGAAGGGGACATATTAAGGAACTAAGAGAGCCCAATTCCTGGCCTCACTCCAGGTGTGCTGTGGAGGCAAAGGGCTGAGACTATGCTATGCTGGCAGGCTGTGTGTGGTGCTAGTGCATTTGAAGCAGAGATAAGTGGGTAATCCCAGTCCTCAGACACATGGGACATCTCCTATCCTCCATGAATTTCTGCCACATGGAGCTTTTCAAGGACGGGACATGGGCTTGGGAAGCGATGGAATGGAGAGATGGGGTGGGCAGCAAAAGGGGCAGAGGAGCAGGATAGAACCCTGTTTCGTGTTCAGCACTGTGCTAGGTGAAACCCAAGTTACAGACCCAAAGAAGCAGGTGGACACTCATGAGTTTCAGCAGGTTTTAATACTGTCAGACACTCCTACAGGATGTGTGGTCTTCCCAACCAGGACTCACTCATGCCCTCACACAAATAATCCATCTTCCTTCGGAAACACACATGAAGATAGTCCAGTTCTGCATTGCGCTTCACATCAGAACCACACCAGAGACACACATTCCTGCCAGCTGGGACTGATCCCAAATCTAGAGGCTCCTCTCTGCCAGGCGCCAAGCCGTTGCCATGCTGTGGTCAGTGAGGGGCACGCTGTGCCCATCTGCCACCACTCTCACTCTTGTAAGCAGGTAGCGTGCATGGATAGACCCAGTATTGCCATTCCAAAGCACTAAAGTCTCATGGGACAGCCCCTCCCCCCCCCCTTAAAATCACAAAATTGGCTTAAAAATCATGAATTTCAAAAAATAATCCATTTGGTCTTAAAAATCCTGAGATTTAAAGAATAATCCATGTTGGGTTCTTCTGCCTGTCCTGAGTTTGGAGCATTTAATGGTCATGTTTTCAAGCTTTTCTCTGCAACCAGGAAGGCCAGAATCTACTTGTTTTTCTCCTTAAATGAGAGCAGTCTCCTGCAATCAGCTGACTCCGGGAGCTGGGGCTTTGAGAAAACACCAAGTAACATGAGACTCACAATAAAATCAGAACTAGTATCAATGTACAGGGCTGTCCTTAGGATTTATGGGGCCCTATGCGGTACTATATGCCCAATGGGAGCTGGTGTATGTGGGGAGGGGGTGACGATTTTTAGAGATGTGATTTTACAATCTTCAGCAACACACTAATGAAATATTTTTAAAACAAATTTTAAACTAAGCTTCTGTAGAATAGTAAATTCAGAACTCAGCAGGCATTGGCAAATGGCTTCATGACCACTTGAATGGCTCTTTCACAGGTTCCGTGTTCTGCTAATAGGGCTGGCAGGCTTGTTCACTTTTAAGTTAACTAGATCCTCTCCAGAGGAAGCAGCTGGATAGACATTAAGACCCAGTGGTGCCCCAGATCTTCAGGTGCCCTACAGAACTGTGTATTCTGTGTATGGGTAAGCACTGCTCTGACAATGTGAATCAGGTCAGGGCAGGCACCCAGGACTGCGTGATGAGGCTGTGATGGGCACCAAACCTACTGAGGGCAACCTTTGCTCAAGATGGAGGAAGAAACATTGCTGAGCCTGGGACTGTCACATGAGAAAGCAAGGGGAGTTAATATGCAAACTGAGCAGCCTCAATGGGACTTGGCAGATCAGCAGCATAGAGCAAACTAAGTGCCCTTCCCCAACACACACTTTGTACAGACCAAATGCTCCAAGCACCCTGCAGTGATAAAGCAGCAGTTTGGTTCAGAACCAGCACATAACGAGTCCCCACTCCAGGCTGTCACGTGTCATGCAACATGCCAATTGACTGTGCTGAGGATCATATCATGGGGATTGCTGTCAGCTACAGAGTTCCCTGCATGGCAGAAGGGTGTAAAAGCTCCATACCACAAGGCTAGTTTCCTCTATGTGCTGCCCCTGCCTTGCTCTGCCCCGCCCCCTTGCCTTGGCATGGTAGAATTGAGGCAACATCAGGAAATATGGCTGGAGAATCTCTGGGTTCTCCTTTAGCTGGGCACCAGCATGGGATTCGGTGCCACAAAACACCATGGACAAACTGTTTGCTGGGGCCAGCATTTTGCCCTCCAGGAGAGTCTGGGCTGTGAACTTTGCCGTGAGGTACCTCAGTGGCTAGAGCCCAGGAACAACGACTGTCTGGGCAGGCATACGGGCCTCATGTTTGGATGGCAATGGAGGATGAGAGCCTGATGGTGACTGTCAGGTTGGCTGGGCTCTCCTGTATGAACCAGCCACAGCAGGGTGCTCAGAAGTGAGGCTCCTGGGACCACAAGTATATAGGAAGGCAGGTAGCACTTCCCCTGTCCTTGTGCTCGCCGGTCTGTAAGCAGCATGAGTACTGGTGTCCACCCTGGGACATTATGGGCAGGTGCTGGACTTTGGGTCAGTCACCCCGCTCCCTCACAAGATTTTGCAACAGCAGTTACGCATGTCCCCCGCTTTCTGCCCAGCTCCCCCACTGGCACGCACAGATCTTCCCATGCATGTGCCCTGCGGGAACAGGGCAGCTTCCCTGTCTGAATCCAGTGCAGGCTTTTGCCTGCGCTGGTGCCCTGTATCCTCTGACTTGGTCTATGCTCCCTCCCCTTCTCATCACTCCCTTTGCACTGTTCTGAAGTGACAGTACCCGCAGCAATATGGCAGCAGCCTGCAAGCAGGGAGTGATCGGTGCACTTACAGCAACAGATTATTCCCGAAGGCCCTTCTGAATTACTTTAGGAGCCAGAGAACTGGAAGCTCCTCCCCTCGACTCACAGGGCAGGGTGAAGCCCGCTACCTGCCAATGCTTGAGAGACTGAGGCCATGAATGGAGGGGCCTGCCCCAAGCTCCTGGGCATCTCACCCAAAGGCTCCCCTGTATGCTGAGGTTGATGGAGACCAGGAAGCTCTCCAGTGCTATGACCCCTTCAGTGGAAGCAGAGCTAAAAGAGGGAGTAGTTTTCAGGATCTGACGGAGGTCGCTAGGGCCCGTTTGCAGAGAGCCCCATAAGGGCCTGGGTGCGAAATATCTGGACCAACATGCAGGGGCTAAGAGGGCATGAGCCCCTCACCTGGGACAGACCCCTAAAGTGCAGAGCTGTGGGGCCAGAGAGCTCCAGGGGCTTCTGCATGCTAGTGCAAGCGTAGTAGCTCCACCCATACAGGGCCATCACATTCTCTTCTAAAGCAAAGGCAGAGGGGACCCAGAGTCCTCCCTTGACATTTCTACCAGCTACAGTCATGCACTCTCTGCCCCTCTCCAACTCTCCCCTCTGCCAGACCAGGAACCAAAGACAGCCATCATGGGGCAGCATGGTTGAGACAGAGAGGGGGACATTACAGCAGCAGGAGTGCAGGGGAAGGGCCAGGAGTGGGGAGTTGAGGGGGGGGCAGCCCAGTCCTTGCCTTCCACGCCACCTTCCCTGGCCAACTACTCATCACAGCCCAGCAGCTCCATGCGCAGCGTGATGCGGTTGTGCCACGCCACGGGCAGAATGCGCACAAAGCGGGCGTAGAAGGGCACGTCAAACACGTTCTTCTTGTGAGAGGTGTTGTCAGTGTTTCCTTGGAAGATCTGCAGAGAGAGGGAAGGAACCATTAGCATAGGGAGCAGGTGCCAAGGAAAAAGAGGCACTGCTGGATTGCAAGTACTGTAGGAGGGGAGCTCTCCAAGTGCCCTGCTCCCTACATACACAGCAAGGATGGTCAGTATGACGGGCCCCACCATGTCTGCCCCATTAAACACAAGGTGCAGCTGCTGCTGAGCTAGGCACTGAGATATGAGCTAGGAACCAGCAGCTCTTTGGTTGATGATGCCACTCCTGTGCTGCTATAAGCCATCTAGGCGCCTGCCCATTCCAGCCCCTTTGGAATGCTGGAATTTGTAGTTTCCTCCTGTGCTGCCAGAGCCCCTTCCCTGCACACACCTTGCTGCTGTTTGTCCTGTTGTCCTTGTAAACCGTCCAGGACGTCCCATCATCACTGTAAGCCACTTTGTAGGCTGCCACATACTGAATGTGCCCAAAATCTCGAGCCCCTTGGGTGATGACGCCGGTCACCTTCTTCTGAGTGCGTAGGTCAACCTGCCAGAGACACGGGGATTTTTCAAAGGGTGCCACTCGCTTTGCCCCCAAAGTGAGTCAGGTCCCAAGAGAGACAAACTGGGAGAGGCAGGAGCTCTGCAGGCCTCATCCACTCAGCTCTGCTGATGGCCCTCAGGCCTGACAGCAGTCCCTCTGCTATTCCAGTCCTGGGCTTCACATGGACAGCCTCTGGCTCTGTGCACCTTTGCTAAGTGAAGATCCACCACTGCCTAAGACAGCTCACTGCACACACCACATAGCCAACCTATCTGACTGGGAACATGGGCTGATTCTACCCACACCCCAGCACAGTGCATTCCCTGGGGAATTCCCCCTCTGCACAAATGGCACAGAGACAACATAGGCAACCCTACACTGAATCTGGTATGAGGGTGTGCAGGAGTGTGGCCAAAGGCAGGAGTAGCAGCTCTGGGTTAGGCAAGGAAATGGCTAGGGCTCTTTGGGCTCCAACTATTCTGGGTGGCAGAGCGGTAAGTGAGCCATGCAATGTGCCTCAGGCCCCAGAGCAACTCCAACTTAAGCATACAAAGCTTCCTTTGCCTTCCCCCAGACTGGGTGGCCTCACTAGTGCTGAGCTTCCTCACAGGTGGGAAGGAGGGAGACCAGGGAATGTGAAAAAAGAGCAGAAGGCTGGCATGGAGACAAGCAGATGGGTTACCCAGAAGGAGCTGCAGTCAGGGTACACAGACTATGTGCCAAAAGATCTCATAGGGCCAGAGACACCCCCTCAAAGGAAGGAATGGGTAAAGGGACCTGGGCTGAGATGCTGTGACATTGCAGGGACAATCGGATAAAGGCAAATGCTGGGAAAGATCAGTTCTGGAAGGCCTGTGTCCTAAGAGCAGGACTGACTTCTCAGCTCTCTAGAGACACTCTCTGGCCTGGTTCTTCACTTTCTTTGCCTAAGCTGCCACGACAGAGGATTCTGAAATCACCTGAAGGAGGAGCTGGGGCCTGGGATAATGACAGGAAACCTGATAGATTCATGTATCAGAGGGGTAGCTGTGTTAGTTTGAATCTCCAAAAGTAACGAGAAGTCCTGTGGCACCTTATAGACTAACAGATGTTTTGGAGCATAAGCTTTTGTGGGCAAAGATCCACTTCGTCAGATGCACGTACATCTATAAGATACCACAGGACTCCTCGTCGCTTCTGACAGATTCATGTGTCCCAGGAGTTTCTGGTCCCTCCCATTGCTCACTCCGGGCCAACACTAAGCTATAGGCAGGCTTTGGAGTAGTCACAGGGCTGAGTGTTTCCCCTGTGATTCCCTCTGCTGGCTGAAAAAAGAACACAAGGCAGGAACTGAAGCCACACAGTAGAATCCAATTCTTAGCAGGAGAGTCAGGCATGGGGCATGTAGCACAGGACAGGGACAACTAAGCCAAGCTCCCATGGCCTGATCCATGCAGAACCAGGTTGCTGATCTTGAAGGGTACCATGGGGGGGGATAAGTGATGGGGCTGACAAGGGTTTCTGACAGCCACTCCTAACAAGCAGCTTCCAGTTCCTCATACATAGATCCAGGGGTGCAGAGGGGACCCCTAGAAAACAGGGAGGGATAGAAAGAGGTGAGAATCGCAAGGTGGGAAACTGGGGGGAGGGAAGTCCAAAGTGTCAATGAATCCCTGCCTGAGATTCGTTTGCAATCCCAGATGCACAGAGCACAGCAAACACGTGGCTTTCTGAAACAGGCTCCAGCCACTGCCCGTATTCTGCTCAGGATTCAAGCTCCCCTGCCAAGGACCATGTAACTCCCAAAGCATCCTGCACCCAGGCCTTCACAATAGAAATATATGGCCCCTCAAGCAGCTGTAATGGACTATTAGATCCATTTTACACATGGAGAAACTGAGCCAGATGCCTTGTTTAAGGCTACAAAGGGAATCAGAATGAGTTCTGCTATTGGAGCTCATGTACTCCTTGGCCCTAGGCCTATGCTCATATCACCAGACTTCCCTGCTGGGACAGCTACCGTGGGGTGATGGGGACACACCTGCAGCCACTCAGACTGGTCATTGTTGAGTGCGGTCCAAGCATTGGTCTTGCCTGCCTTGTTCAGGCGGGCGTAATGTGGGTACCAGGTGAAACCATCGATGCCCCATGTCTTGTAGACGCTGGAGGCTGTGATCTGCTGGTCAGAGATCAGGTGGGATTTCATGCCCAGTGGCTCCGAACAACCTGCCGTGTTGAAATACACTGTAACACAATGGTTTATAGACACAGTGAAAGGGAAAAGTCCAGCAGCATCGTCATCCCAAACAACATAGAGCAGGACCCAGAAATATGAGATACTAAACCAGTCCCAGGAATCCCAGAGCTATACAGACCATGACCCCAAAGATGCAAAGAGCAGAGACCACAAAGGTAGACAGCAGGGATGCCAAAGACAGAGAAAGCACTGAGCCATGAGCACACAGAGCTGGGACCTCAAAACTCCCAGGCCCTCTCAGGAAAGCAATAGAGTCCTTGGAATGGGTGAGTTTAATTTTTTTTTCAGTTCTGCATTTATCTTCTACCTAATTTCCCCTAAGAGGACCATTCACTGTGTGGCAGCGCCCCCTGCTGCAGGAGGGCTGCAGGGACAACTCTCAGTACTTTCCCTCCAAAAATGTGATTAAAGCTTGAACCACAATGCCCAGCCCTTGTGCAGTGATAGAGATGCAGCCGTGTTAGTCTGGTCTAGCTG
>JANRFK010000875.1:20761284-20771999 GCA_030068395.1 Apalone spinifera | reverse complement strand
ACCATCTTGTTAGTCTTTAAAGTGCTGCATAGTCCTGTCTTTTGTTTCAGACAGCCCTTGTTTGGGGGTTGGGAGGGAGAGCTCTCTTCTCTCAGCACAGCACACAGCTCCCTGGCTTTATGTGCAGAATTCACTCCAGGGGCAAGGTACTGTTTCCTTCTCCCATTCCTCAGCCTAGAAAAGCCTATCTGGATTGTTACATGGGCCAGTTCCTACTGTAATCTTGCAGCCAGGAAGATGGGACCAGCCCCGCACTTCTCATTGTTACTGGTGGGTGTCACTGTGGTCACTGATGCAGACAAAGAGAAGACTGGGGCAGAAGATGGGGATGGAAAACCAAAGCACAAACCCCTTATGTGGAATGAGACCTGAGCTCTCAGTGCCAAAGCAGCTGGGGTCCAGACCTGACAGCTTGCGAGCAGTACTCCCTTTTTCCCTGAAAGGCTCCAGAAGATGAACTCCAGATCTTACCTCTGGGCTAATTCCTGTCGCTTGCTCTTGTTCCCAGGGCTTGGACCCCTGCTGCCATATTCCTGAAGGACTCTCCCCCAGGTTCCTCACCTCTCTCTGTAAGGGACTGGGCCCTGGCAGAGCCCAAGCACTACTGGGGTCCTGGCAGGGTTCCAAGGGTACAAAAGATATGGTGAACTTGGAAGATTCATAGAACTAGAGATAGAGGCCTCTCAGTCCCCCAGAGCTGTTCTAGCATGGACTGTGGCCACAGGCATGGAGGACCTCCAGAGCTGTCCCAGGCTCTGCCCCTTCTCCATTCCTTCCTCCAAGCCCCCCCCTCACTCTATCCCAACCTGCTTATTCCCACCTCCTCCTTCCACTGCACTATACCCCACAGAGCCTCCCACACCCTGCAAACAGCTATGACATGGCCGCACCAACCCTGCTAGCAATACACCGGGGCGAACAGCCAGGTAGTAACGGTTTGCTCCCAGCCTCCCTGACAGCACTGAGGGCATGTCTAAACTACAAAGATTTTTCAAAAGAGGTTTCTTCCGATTGCATTTTTGAAAGAGGATCTTTCAAAAATTAAAGTAGTCTGGATGTGGTTTTTTGAGAAAAAACCCTTTTTCGAAAAAAACGTGTAAACCTTATTTTTTAGGAAGAGTTCAGACTACTTTCATTTTTGAAAGCTCCACTTTCGAAAATGCAATCGGAAGAAGATATGCAAATTCCCGTGGAATCTGGATATCCTCTTTGGAAAAATCTTTGTAGTTTAGACATGCCCTGACTGGACAAACACACAAGGTACATTTCAACGAGAACAGCAAGCCTGGCTCCCCACTGGAACAATCCAGAGCCTCAGAACAGTACCCACTGTGCCAAGTGCTGCCTCGCATGTGTGTCATGTTAGGAATGTGGAGCTAGCAAGAGAGAAATTGGATTGGCTGAGCCTACTACAGCTAAATTACATTTTCTAGGGGACTTTGATCCTGAAGAATTTTGCAGACACTACAGAGAAATTATCTCAGCAACTGTTCAACAGCTGCACAGAAGCACTGCTCGGGGGGTTGGGACAGAGTGAAGAAAGACCCCAATTGAGACTGCCTGGGAAGGATTTAGTGAGTAGAATGTCATTATCTAAGAAGTGATTTGGCTGAGACCCTGGAGTTAACACCCCTATGTTCATGAAAAGACCTAAGGGATCTTTGACAACCAGGGGTCATCAAGCCTTGTCAGAAAGGCAACACCAAATCCCATAGCCCTGCACTGATAGCCCTGCACTGTGGTCAATAATGACTCTGAGGTGACAGCATCCTCTGCCAAGTTGCCCACACCACTCCTTGCACCACAATGCCTCCTAAATGCCACACTAATATACTAAGGTTAGCACAGAGCTAGGAGAGAACACCCTTTACTGAGTCTCAAGAACTGGTTTCTACATCTGGGGTAACTTTAAAAATCATTTTCTAAGCATTGACTCAGCCCAACATGTGTGATCTGGTGAGGTAACAGCCTGTGCTGTGAATAACAGTGGTGGGCAACCTGAGGTTTTATGTGTGGCCCACACGACATTTTGTTTACTGTTGCCTATTCAGAGTTGCCAGATATCACTGGTTTCCATCTGCGTCATTTTTTCCTACCGATATTACTAAAATGACACATGTGAAGTAAGGTGTGTGCCCATTGCACACAAAAATGCCTGGGAGAGCCATGTGCTCCCTCTGCAAAGTGCTGCTATGGTTCAGTGGCACACCTCACAAATTCTAGGCATACAAGCGCAGTTATCAAAACTACTCCATCCCATGAAACCATGCAATGTTGCAGCCCACTGAGATGAAGGAGGGCCATTCATGCAGCCCGCTCACTAGCCTAGGTTGCTCATCCCTAGTGTACATGCACATCTGCCTCAGAGATCTGTAAGACAGGAAAGTGAATGCCCCAGAGCAGCAGGCCATATTCTTGGCCCAGGGTAGACATTTACCATTCATTTCGCAGCCAACCAGCTCAAAGCGCAGTGTGCAGGTCCTGTGACACCCCACAGGGTAGATGCGGATGTATTGAGCTGTGATTGGAGGACTGAACATGTTCGTCTTCATGCCATCATTATTCACGTTCCCCTGGAAAACCTGCAATGGCATA
Source organism: Apalone spinifera (assembly GCA_030068395.1). NCBI lineage: Eukaryota > Metazoa > Chordata > Testudines > Trionychidae > Apalone > Apalone spinifera. Next base: position 20,769,404 of record JANRFK010000875.1, on the reverse strand, counting down.
GGCCAAGATGAGTGTTTAATGGCCAGGAATAGGGCCAATATCAAGTCCTCATCCCTTCTCTCTCCCATATCCTTGTCCACCATAGGCCCTAACCCAGCACTCGTAGACTCAACAGCAAACACCATTTGACAGAACAACTCATCACCAACAAAGAAATTATCTGGAGAGTCACAGTATTGCCAAACCAAAATTCTCATATAGTCACAGGATCATAGCCACTTGGGTTTTAAGAAATACACCAATTATTGCAAGATCTATGAGAGAAAAATCAAGAAAGCTGGTAACACTGCTGTCAATTAGTAGGTCAGTTTATAGGCCAGCTGACTTATAGGGAAGGAGTGCTCTTGGTTCTGTAAATAAACTCCTATACAGTAATGTATATTGTACCATACAGTAGAAGTGCCTAAATTATTTGTTACCAGTTAAGCCCCTCTAGCAAATTGTTTGAAGACCAATCCCATTCTCTACAAATGTATCTGTGGACTAGATTTGATGGAGCTGAACAAATCATCAACCCCTTTAGAGAGTTTGCATACTTTTCACTTGGGTCACTGTTTACTCTTTTTGCTGTGTGGCTGGTCACACATGGTATTGTGTCTGCTCCCTGATAGACTGACAAACATTTTGAACAGGAGACATCGTACATGGAGGCTGCCCACAAACTTGTGACTCAGAACCCACAGCTCAGAGCAAAGCAAACTTGGGATGTTAGATTCTGTGCCTGTTGCATCTGTGTATAACTGTTGATATTATTATGAAACTACTGGTATTTATTGTTCCCAATACTTCTCTGAGAACCCCACGGTCCTGTGTACAGCTCCTGCAAAGACACAACATCTCTTCTGAGCAAATGCCACCCCCAAGAAGAGACACAAAGCTCCCACCATTTCACAGTGGTAACATGCAGATGTGCCAATACTCCCAGGATATCATCCTCCTCGCTCCAGGCTGATACAGCCCCCACGTGTTTCCCTCCCACATGCGGAGGCAGCTGGCACATTACTGCAACTACCCACCTTGTCTCGATCCTGAATCTCATCCTTGAAGAACACAAACACACGCCCATCCAGGCTGTGTGCTACTTTGAAGGAATGGACGTACTCTGCCCAGCCTGCCCGACTGGCACCCTGTGTGATGATCCCTGTCAGCCGCATCTTCCTCAGCAGGTTTGCCTATGGCACGACATAAGGTTTCTGAGATGGGCAGGGAGCATGCGACAGAGCCTAACACAGAGTAGGGGCTGCACTACACCCTACTCTTCCATGGAGTATTAGTTTGAGTGACCTGCAGCCCAGCTGGACTCCTGAGAACCAACTCAGCTTTAGCACTGTTGAAAGTGACTGCCCTGTGGAGGGTGGTCTGTCCATCTGCGGGCTGTCCTATTGTTTCGGTGCAGAACTCCCCCTCCCCACAACCTAACACCATGATCTAGGCCCCTGGTAAAGGAGGGAAGGATGCTCAGCTGTACCACCAGAGTACGTTGGAGGGTATTTCCTGAGTACCTCTTCCCAGGAGATGGAGCATCCTGCATCATCAAGAAATGCCAGCTGACCCACAAGGGATGCTGCCCTGAGACACCTCCTTCTATGAGTCTTGTTAACATTAGGAGAATGTCCATGTGACATGGCTACTCCAAGGTGGAGATTTTAGCAGGGAATAGGACAGCAGGTTCACATTCCCATTAGGGATGTTAAAAAGTGGGTAATTGTGTAACCGTTAAAAATCTCAGCTGTTACACGGTTACAAGTACCCGCAGCATGAGCGGCAGTCAGCTCCCCAGGAGCCAGTGTGCACCCTCCACTCCACTCCCAGGGAGTTGGCTGCCAGCTTGCGGAGGCAGCAGCGTGAGGTGTCAGCTGGCTCTCCAGGAGCTGATGTGTGCTGGGAGCTGGCTTCAAGCCGGCTCCCACCTGCAGCTCCACTTCTAGGGAGCTGGTTACTGCCCCCGCACCGCTGGCTCTGCTGCACAGCCAACAGAGTGGGGGTGGCAGCCAGCTCTTCAGGAGCAGGGCGGGAGCCTGCGTATAGCCTTTAAGAGTAATTGATAAACCCAGGTTTATTGGTTAACCATTTAAATGGTTATACTGTTACATCCCTAATTCCGACAGAATTCATAGCAGACTCTTGGTCCCAGTCCTGGAGAATGGGGAAGTGCTGTTAGGAAAAGCTACATGATAACAAACCAGTATCAGTCCAACATCCTGTCGTCAGCACTGTCTAGCACAGGGGTGGGCAATAATTTTTGGCCGGGGGCCACTTTAAAAATTTTTGAAGTAGCCCTGGACTGCCCTGGAAAGGGCGGGGCCTAAACTGGAAGGAGTGGGGCCAGGATGCTTCTGGTCTTCCCCACCCACAGACCATGATTGGTCTGGGAGTTGAGAAACCCCCTTTGTTCCCCCCCCCCTTTCCCACTTGGCACCCATGCCCCTGGCAGGGCAGGAAGAGGCTTCACACATTCCCCCACCCACAGGCCAATCAGGGTCTGGGGGCAGGGGAGAGTGCGAAGCCTCCTCCCACCCTGCGAGGAATGTGTGGCACTTTGAAGTGCTGCGTGCTCCTCGCAGGTGCACGGCTCCCCTGTCCCCAGGTCCTGATTGGCTTGGCTGCGGGGGCAGCGTGCAAAGCCTCCCTACCCCCTACCCGCAAGGAGCATACAGTGCTTCAAAGTGCATTGCACTCCTCGCAGGGTGGAAGGAGGCTTCGCGTGCTCGCCTGCTCCAAGGCAAATCAGGGCCTGGGGACGGGGGAACCGTGCAAAACTTCCTTCGCCCTGACCCCGCCCTATGCGAGCATACGGCACTTTAAAGTGATGTGCACTTCTCGCAGGGCGGGGGGAAGGGGTGGGGAGGGTGGAGGAAACTTTGCGTGCTCCTCCCGCCCCCAGGCCAATCAGGGCTCAGGGGTGGGGGAGCATGTGGCATCTCCTCCCACTCTGCGAGCAGCGCACGGTGCTTCAAAGCGCGGTGTGCTCCTGGCAGGGCGGGAGGAAGCTTTGTGTACTCTCTCCCCCTCAAGCCCTAATTGGCCTGGGGGCAGAGGAGTGGCAGGGCCTCCGCGGGCTGGATCAACCTGTTTGCCCTTTTGCCCACCCCTGGTCTAGTGCTTGGGGCTTCAGAAGAAGCCTGTTCTGCAATGACCCAACCAAGAGAAAGTCTGTGTGTTCCAGCCAGCTGGTACCTGAATCCAGGGGCTCTTGTCATAGTTGCTGGAGGTCCAGGCATTTACAATTCCATTGTTGTTGAGTCGGGCCAGCTCGGGACCCCAGCGCTGCAGGCCTAGGAACCCATAGTGCACAGATGAGGCTGACAGCTGGGCATCTGCGATGGCCCTTCCCTCCATGCCCAGCAAAACGGCACAACCTGGAGCACAGAAAGGGAAAGGGGGCAAGAGAAGGGAGGGAGATTGGGGATGAAAAGAAGGTGGGTAGGTCATCAGTAAAGGAAGAACAAGAACAGAGAGGAAGAGAACAAGAGAGAAAAAGAATTTAACACTCTCACCATCATATTCCTAAAGTTTCTGGAGACACCTCTTGTCTCATTGGGAATGAAAAGGAAACTAGATCAGAGCAGGGACCTTCACTGGCCACTTGGGGCTTTGGTTTGGAGCCTCATTAAAATGAGGAAGATGGCTAATTCTCCCTGATCCCCAGCCAATCTGGCTTCACCCCAACCCCTTCCCGTAGCTCTGCCCTCAACACTTCTCAAACCAAGATTATTCAGACACAGTTGGTCTACAGTGGTCTTGAACGCTCTCAGAGAAGATGTCCTTTTCACCACCATCATAAGCCTGGACAGCCTGAAGAGGGAATGCTCCTTGTATGAAGCTCTCTTTTCTACTATCCAGCCACCACGACTGTCCCATCACAGCAACAAGATATAAGGAGATTCAAAGAGGGAAAGTCCCTTCTGGGATGGGTTTGTGACCCAGCATCTGGGACTATCCCAGAGTCATGAGACGAGCAGGAGGTCCTCCATAAGGGACTCAGTGCTCTCTCCGGGATGCCTCCTCAGCACTAATTTCATTCACACTGGGCTCTCAAGAGTCAAGGGGCTCATGGAAGACTATTGAGCAGCTTCAAAAGTCATCGACCTCAGTTTTTCCTAACCACAACCCATGAGGCCTCCCTTTGTGCTCGCTGGTACTGCTGAGAGCAGAGAGGGGCATCAGGAAGTGTGTATGTGTGTGCACACGTGTGTGTATAGAGGCTGGGGTGTCTATAACCACCTGTCACAATGAGGGACTTACGGACATGGCAGGTCTTCCCCAGGAATGGAGAGGGACATTTGCAAGCATAGTCACCGCTCAGGTCTAGGCAGGTGCCTCCATTTTTGCATGGCTGTGAGGAGCACTCGTTCATATCTAGGGGAGACAGGAGTGAAGATGAGAGAGAGCCACAGTCCTCCCAGCCTCAAACCCAGCATCACAGGATGGGCAGGGAATCCCATCATGCACCCACAGATTTATCAGCAGGCAGCCGCGCTGGCAAGCCAGGTGAGTGCTTTGATCCAAGAGGCTGTTCAAACTGCAGGGTTGCTTGCAGCAGTAGGGGCTCTAGCTGAGATGCCCAGCTACACCACTCCTACCAGAGTGGACTGGACTTAGGGGCACTGGTTCTTCTATGCATCTGTGTGAAGCTCTGAGGAGGGTCCCCCTCTATACTGCAGATGATGCACAAAGTCTCCTTTTGAATAGGCAGAGCCCTGGGTGTCATAAAAGCAGAACTGCCGTTGGCCAAGCTATGGTTAAGATTCAGAGGCCAGACACACCCCATTGCACTGCCTCAGTATCTTTATAATTTTTTCTAGGTCCCTTAGGGCACTCACTGCTGAACTCTGCATCCCACCTGGAGTCAGCCTCTGCATCCCACTTGGCTCTGCTCCGACGCTGAGCCCACCAGGCCCTGCATCCTACCAAGAGTAAGTAATCACATCCAACCCAGTACAACCATCTCTTCCAGCATCTCCCCATATCCCACCCAGCACTAGCCCCTGCATCTCACCTGGTGCTGGCCTACTTACCCCAAGTAGCACCAGCTTCCACACCCCACCTCATATCTCCCCTCCAACTCTAGCAGCCCTGGCACCCATGATTCAGAGCAGGTCTGACAGCTGGGCTGCTACAGAACAGCTGGCATCACAGAGCCCCTGCCAGCGGGCACGAGAGCCAGCAAGTAAGTTCAGAGGCAGGTGAGGGGAGAGAGTTACCATGCAAGACTTGCCAGTGCATTCCCTGACCTTCAGGGAGAGAAACATCCAATGCTTTGGTGGAAACAAACAGGGGATATTTTGCTGGATTAGAAACTTACAGCTCCTCCTCCAGAGACCCCATTGGAAACATACACAAACACAATCCACCCCATTGACACCAGATCTCCATGCTCCCCTCCCACTTCAGCAGCTCCTCCTGCATTGAGATCTTTCTGCCCCTTCCCCATCTCCCCCAGAGCCAGTACTCGCTGCCCCCGCCCTTGCAGAAGCAGCCCACACTCACTCTTTTGGCAGTGGGTGCCTTCATACCCCGCAGGGCACTTGCAGACATATTCGGTAAAGACATCGCCCCGGTTGGGCACCATCTGGCACTTGCCATTGTTGTGGCAGGGATTAGGCTGGCAGGGGCCTGGGGAAGGAAACAGAAAAAGCAAACAGTTGTCAAAAGGGAACAGGGAAAGGAAAAATCAACCTGGTTCCAGGGTTGAAGGGCTCGGGTACAAGCATGCCCTTTACTGTGACTTGGTGACCCCAAGACATGCTTGGCTCTGATATAACTGCATTTGGTTGTTAGTGCCCCTGAGGTGTGTGTGTGACTCTGGTACAAGCTTGCACTGGTTGTCATCAGTGTTTGAAACTGGGACCTTCAGCTCCATAACAGAGAGCTCTACCACTCCATTGCCTGGTAGCAGTAGGAAGATGTTATCCTGCAAAAGACCAGTCACTAGAAAAGGGCATGGCATGCACTTAGACCGTCTGTCATTTATTTCTCCATGAAAAGAAGCTCATCCTAAGACTCTAAGATCTACCTATGTTCATGTCCTTGGGCACCAGTTTTAAAAAAAACAGCCTGCACAGGTCATTGGCGTGGTGGGAACTTGAAATCAGCTGTGGGAGGGGGTCATGACATGGGAACTTTGCTATGTACTCGTGCCCTCAAGGCACATGTTGATCTAACAGATGCACACACTTGGCTGGTTTATTGCTGATTCATCACCACAACATGCAGATCACATTCTAGTCTCCAGAGAACAGAACCTCTGGATCTCCCTCCCGCACGGGCTGTACCTGTCTCTGTGTCATTGCAGTCAATCCCAGTGAAGCCTTCGGGGCAGATACAGAAGAAGGGAGTCTCACTGCTACCAGTCAGGCAGGTGCCCCCGTTCTGACAGTGATTCACATCACAGAAGTCACCTGTAACCAAAGCCACAAGTCATTACAAACACTAACTGCCAGGGAAACCACACACAAGCCAGCTATAGAACCAGGTCTTTGACTTAAATCTGATTCTACAGGAAAATTCAAATGCAGATATCCTGCCTTTGCAAAGCTCATCCATGTTCCGTGGGGGGGGCAGCCCACTCTGAAATGCAGAGGCACAGCGGCGGGGGGTGGGGAGGACAAGGCTGAGTTCACACAGGGTGCTGGTGCTCCAGGACTAGATGGAGACACACTGGCGGATCTATGCTCCAGAACTGGAACAGCAGTCAGGACAGACAGGCCATTTGCAGAGCTGGGAGGAGGGAACTTGCCCAGCTCCCAACATCCTTGTGTCCATAGCCCCAACCTGCTGTTCCCTAGTATTTGCCCAGAGATCAAAGTGACTCATAAGTGAACTCCCCCTGGCATTTCCCGGTCTCCTCATGTGCCTTGAATGTCTCTGCCTCCTCTAGCACTGCAGGACAATGCCCTAGGTAAGGTGTGCTAGGAGCAGGAGGGTGGGGGAGGCTTAGGAAAAGGGGAACCAGCAGTTCTCCCTGCTCCAGGAATGGGCCTTTGCTTTGATTTCAGCTACCCTAGCAAACCAACAAGGAGCTCCTGACACCAATTTTCCCAGCATGTCGTCTCACATCTTACCATTTGACAGAGACAGTCTCCCACCTCCCATGCCCCCTTCCCACCACTGACTCCTCCCCATCTTGACCAGCCCACATTGGTTCTTCAGTCTGTACCCCACAGCTATGTCGCCAGGCCATCTACTTTCTATCATGCAGATCTCATTCTTTGGGGACTTTTCCATTATTCAGCCTAAATGGGCTTTTCTCCAACTTATTCCTCCTGGGCTGGGGGGAGGCAATGAAATGACCAAGGCTCCCTCCCTGGGAGGAAGGGGTGAAGAGTATTGATACTCAGAACTAGGGATGTGAATAGTTAGTCGACTATCCAGTAAGCAAATGCTCATCAGATAGTCGACACACTAGTCAACTAGTCGCTTCCCCCTCCCCTTGCTGCCTCTATCAGAAAGAGGCAGCAAGAGAGGGGAAAGAGGAGGGGGTGCTTCAAAGTGGCAGTGCCACTTGGAGCCCAGGGTCAGCTGGGGGACTTCCCCGGTGACCGTGGGCTCCATGCAGCATTGATGCTTTGAAAAGCCACAGGGAGCACAGGGTCAGTGGGGGACTGCTTGAGTCCCCAGCAGGCCCCGTGCGCCCCGCAGCGCTTTTGCCTTTGAAGTGTAGCAACAGCCCTGGGACTGTTGCTACACTTCAAAGGCAGAGGTGCCCTTATCGACTAATCAAATAGTCGATGCAGATTAGCCCATTAGATTAGCCCATTAATCCAAATTTAACATCCCTACTCAGAAGCAGCAATGGCCTCCTTGGGGAGTAAGTGCAGGAGTGAACATTCCTCCTCCCACCCTCTAGACTTGCATCCCAGCAGTGCAGAGAGCAGAACAGAATGGAGTGAGCTGAAAGGGTGACAGATGCACTCATCCCAGTAATCAGATGGGCCAAGCACCTGACCTTCCAGTTAAAATAGTTTATATTTGCCAAAGATTGAAAAAACAGCATCTCCTATGAAACGAATGCTCCGCAAGCCCAGAAGCAAAGTTAAGAGCTAAGGGTATGTCTACACTAGCCTCCTAGTTTAAACTAGGGAGGCTAATGTAGGCATTCGAAGTTGCAAATCAAGCCT
>JANRFK010000875.1:20740544-20761184 GCA_030068395.1 Apalone spinifera | reverse complement strand
CGAATGCCTACATTAGCCTCCCTAGTTCGAACTAGGGGGATAGTGTAGACATACGCTAAGGGGGTACAATCCAAAGGCCTATCACTGCATGGAGACAGGGCCAGCTGCTACTCCAAACAAGAAGTTAGCACAAGAGGGGTCAGCCTCCCATGTCTCTCACACATGCCTCAAGAAAATTCATCTACCCAGAGGGCACTTCCTGACTGTGCCCATTTCCTGGATGCATGGGAAGGCTCCCAGAACCCATCAGGGCATCTGCCCCAAGGAGTACCCAGAAGTCTTCCCACCTGCTTCCACATGCTCCCCACCTGTTTCCCACCATCTGGGGTTCTGTGCAGCATACCAGCCTTTGCTTAGGGCCAGCCCTCTGAGGCTACATCTGTACTGCAGGCTTCTTTCGGAAGAAGCTCTTTCGGAACAGATCTTCCAAAAAAACTTCTTCCGAAAGAGAGCGTCCTCACTGCCAAAGCACATCAAAAAAGCTATCTGCTTTTTTCAAAGATAGCGTCCACACTGAATGAATGCTATCCCGCATTTAAGCTGCGATTACTGTGGATGGAATGGCCACTAGGGCACTGTGGTTTTTCCTCTTTCCTCTTCTTTTGAAAGAACTCCCTCTTCCCCGTCCACACACACCTTTTTGTGAAAGAGCTCTTTTGGAAAAAGGCTTCTTCCTCATAGAAAGAGGTTTACCAACGTCGGAAAAACCCCTCTGTTCTTTCAATTTTTTTTCAAAAGAACACGATTTCAGTGAGGAAGTAAATGACGTTTTTTCGGGAAAACGGCCATTTTTCAAAAAAAAACCCTATAGTGTAGACATAGCCTGAGAGATACTCCTCTGGAGAAAGAAAATCTCCATTCCGAGGGCAGGTGCAGTTCACAGAGTACCAGGCAAGTTCCTCCTACCCCATCCTGTCAGCCAGGGTCTCAGCGCTCACATGCTGGGGCTCCTACTCCCTCCATACAGGCAAGAGGGGAACCACTCCACAGCCTCTCTGCTGGCCAAGGAGCTAGCTGTGAAAGTGGGTTTGGCTGTGCTGAACTGATACCCACCGGCTCATTTCACACAGGGACTGCCAAACATCTGGCAGCAATCTCTAGGTCCCTCCACGCTGACTTGGGCAGGATTCAAACAGGTGAACTCTGGGTAAAAGGTTGTGCCTCCCATTACCAAGCACTGGGGCCACTTGCCTCCTGACACAAGGCTTCTCTCTGCCACACCAGCTCATGCTGCAGGTGTCAGAGCTGGGAATTAGTGCAGGTGGAGACCGCCGGGATAGGCTCCCACCCCACTACTTGTGTGGAAGTTAATGAGCTGTGAGCTCACTGCTCCGAGCTGCACTGAACAGCACGAGCTGCACTGAACAGCACTGAACAGCACGTCTCTCATTAGCCTAAGCCACTGCTCAGGGAGTTATAACTAATTAGTCTTTTAATAGCAAGGCTCCTCAGAACTAATCCCACATCCCAAGCCTCCATGTCTGCAGGGTGCGCGCGAGGCAGAGGGACCTGGCTGGTGTGTCAACTAGAGGCTTCAAAAAAGCTGCTGCTGCTCCTTTAGCCCAGCCTGAGAAAGCGGAAGAGCTTGGGCACCAGGTCAAATCGCTGTCTGTGCTGCCCAGCCTGGTTCTGCATGACCTCATCTTCCATCAATGCACTGCCATGAGCAACGGCAGAAGAGGAGGAGAGGAGGGAAAAGAAGGGCCAAGGAGGTGTGGGGAACCTGGGATGTCTCTTCCCATTTCATTAATCAAGGAGGGGGGGATATTTACCTCCCCCTCTCACAAGTCTCCTGAACACTACAAAAATTCAGACTCAGGGATCCTTCACACCAGCTGGCCGAGGTTCTATGCACAGTGCTGGGTCTGTTCAAGAAGAGGTGCGGGCTGCTTACAGAGATACATGGGTGATAAGTGTGTGTCCACCAAAGTATCCACTGTGCTAGCTGCCTCCACTCTGGGAGCATCTGATTCTCACTGGAGGCCAGGACACAGCAAAGCAGGAGTCTGGGCTGGAAAAGCCCCTCAACCACATTCCTCCCCAGGGTGAGGGCAAGATGTTCCCAATAATCTTATGCATATTTTAAATCTTGCAAGTAATTAAGCTTCCTCTTCCCTGTGGGGATGATTCCTCACCCTCTTTCCTGCAGGGCTCACTGGCTACACCCCATTCATCAGGCACATGATGGGCCAAATTTTCAAAAGCAGCCATTGAGCTGGGGTGCCTCAGTGTCTGGGACAGCTGGGGCCAAATTTTTACAGCTGAGCAGCACCTCCCACTCCTGCTGCCTTTGGCTGGAGCTGTGAGCACCCAGCTTGGAAATGTTTGCTAATATGGCCCCAAGAATGGGTAGAGAGGCAAAAGTAAAGTCCTGAGAGACTCTGGGCTCCATATCCCAGTTCCTCTGGGCTGGAAGGGCAGGGCAGTCCAAGACTCTGCCTTGGGAGAGGAAGATGGATGCCTCTCCCAAGGAAAACTAACAACATAACCTGCATGACTCCCACTGCCCTGGGCCCATGCTCCAGCGAGTTCACCCTGTTTTTTCCCTACTACTCCCACAGTTTCATCCCACATCCTGTTCCTCCGCTCTCCCTGTTCCCACATATTCCACCCTCTCAGCCCTTACCTCCTCATTCCTATCTGCTATCCTCCAAGTACAGCCTCCTCACCACCGCCCGGCCTCCCCTGGCCAGCCTGGCTCTCAGAACATGCCCATTCCTCCCTTCCCAGTTAAGGGCCATACAAACAAGGAAAGGTGACTTGTTCTATAAGAGGGGAGTGTTACCTAATAGTTAGAGAAGGGATCTGTCAAAACGCCTGGGCTCTCTTCCCAGCTCTGGCAGAGAAGAAGACTGGGGCATGGGATGTCAGTTAGGACTAATGGGTGGAGTAGCCAATGGCCATAACAGGGAGCCAAATTTCCTAGGGCCTAATCAGAGCCACTCCCACAGCCTCTGCCTTCCGACCTAGTTTCTGTGCGGTCCTGTCTCTCTCTCACACACACACCTGGCACAGAGGAAGGGAGGGACTGAGAGAATCGGGTCTCGGCGGCTTTATTGCGGAAGCGCTACTCGTTCTCTGTATAGTGCCGTACCCGTCCCGCCGGGGCGGCCGATTCTCCCCGGTTTCAGCATCAGCCAGAAGTGGAAGGGACTTGAGTAGCTGCGGCTTGGTCCGCTCCACCCCCCATGTGGGGCCAAGGCGAGTCCCTGAGCCAGGAGATCCCAGAATATGAGCTGCGGGAGCAGGCAGAGAGTGACAAGTGAGCCAGGCGGGGGACGCCCACCCCCCGGCACCCCTGAAAAGTGCGACACCTGGGACTCCCTGGAGCAGGGCAAACAGTGCAAGGGGAGAACGGCCAATGATCCATCGCTGGGGGGCAGGATCCATGCTGCAAGACTTCAGCAGGTGCAGAATTTGCCCCTCCACACACACACACACACACACGGCCCCATTGGCCTTACTGCAACGTCTCCCCCCTCCCCCATATAAAGTCACTCCGCCTATGAGCCAAACTCACCCCTCACAGCTAAAACCACCGCGACAGCGAGGATGGCCCCGAAGAGCGTCTGCAAAGCGCTCGATTCCTTCATCCCCCTCCTTTCGAGCTCAGGCTCTCTGCGGCGCCGGTCCGGCTGGAGTCGCTCCCCGAGTCTGTTTGTGTCCCGACTTCTTCTCCAGAGGGATTAAGAGTCAGCGAGTGAGTCAGACGGGCGCCCGCCCCTCCGAGGCTGAGCCCGCATGACACCCGGCCCCACGTGCTCCCGCTGCCTGGCCAATGACATGCGGCACCCAACACAAGCCGCAGCAGCAGGATGGATGGGTTTGCAGGGGATGGGCACACGTCCCACGCCTGGGGCAATGCACGGGGCTTGGAAACTCCCTTCTGAAGGAAGTGGAGTGAAAGTCCATGGCTGTGACCTTCAGTTGCAGTAAGGAGCAAAATGCAAACCCAGTGCTAAGGAGCCGTGTAACTGAGCTTGTGCACCTCTAGGCTCGGCAGCTCAAAGCCACTGCACCTCGGGGCTTGCTGCATCAGTGATGAATGTAACAAAATTGGTTGAGCACCGCCACCTTTTTCATTATAAATTAAGCATTGGCCCTTACTCCGCACTCCTGGCTCTTGCCCCCACAATATGCCAATGCCCCTCAGGCCTGACCTGCGGCACCCTGCTGTTCACATCCATGCCCTCTGTTCAGCTCTGTCCATCCAGCTATCTCCTGACAGGTACACCTCCCCTTTCCCCCCAAGTATTTGTAGAAATTGTGCTAAACTTGAAGCATTGTCAGCTAACTCCTGTGGGGGCAGGGGCATCTCTTTGTTCTCTGTGCAGTGTCTAGCACAGCAGGCTGGGCTGACTAGGCACCGCAGCATAAGATATTAAGCAAACAGCATTGGATTAAGTTACCAATTAAATTAAACACTTGCAAATGTTTTTTATTCCTAACTGCTGCTTGTTATAGTGCAAGGAAAGTACATTGGCTTGCACACATGAAGTTTAATTAGCCAACATTTATCATCATCATACACATACAGACTAAAGACCCTTGTGCCAGTCAGAGTAACCAAGGCTGAAGGTGTTGCACCAGGCATTATGTAAATTCTCAGTTCTGCGAATCTACACATCTCTGGGCAATCACACAGGTAGCCCCAGGGAGGGTCAGAGCATGTACCCTTTTGCATGTCAATGGAGAATTTGAGAGCAGAGTGCATTAAAGTGTTTTTGATCATCATGGTGACTTGGCCGAAGAACATGAAGCGCAGCTTTCAAATGCAATGAGTGAGTGAAGGAAGGCCAGATCTTTGGTAAATTGTGACATTCCCATAAAGACCAATCATTTTATGTTTAGGATTTGGTGCTGACAGTGCATATGCCACTAGCCACTCCAAATCTGCTTGTAAAAACATCCAGATTTTTGACTCATATAGCAATACAGGTAGTCACCAGTCAGTCACCAAGGTTGTTTCCAATGCTGCCTTAATTTTTGTAATACCTACAAACAAGGCCATCCCTACCAGTGCTGGTGCCATTCACAGTCCAGCACTAATACCCCCTGTGAAGGAGGGGGGAAATGTCTGCTCCGTCCAAGGAGGGCTGAAGCTGTGGGGAAAAGGAGTTGCCAATTCTTCCGGGCCACATGGACTAGACACTATTTACTGCAGTGACATCTGGCCCGTCCAGTCCGGAAGAGTTGGCAATCTAGTTCACAGACAGGAGGGAGGTATGAGCTGGAGGACTCCAGAGTAGCAGCAGGAGGCCACCTAGCTGGCCGAAGAGAAAAAGCATTTTTAAGGGGAAAATGCGACTTCTCTTCAGCTGCTGCTGCATTGCTGCCCCCTGCTCTGACTCCTCCAGCCTGTGAGGGCCGTTCGCCACCACCTGGTATGGTTGCTAGATGGTTTAACCAAAAATACTGAACACCACCACCCCCCAAAAAAAAACCACTGGGAGAAAAAACCCACCAGGGAAAAAATTCTGTTGAGAAAAAAGAAGTTGTTGAGCAAAAAAAAAAAAAAAAACAACCTAGCATGTGTAATCACTACCAGGCAGATTTGAACCTGGGACCGTTAGAGCCAGCTTGCTCCCAGCCCATGCTGTAGAGGTTTCTTGGTTTTAACTGTTGCCATTGTCTAGGTGCCACTGCATGGTAACCACACTAAGTGTGTGGGTTACACATTTCCCCTAGGTGAGGAAGGGGGTCCAGCACTTCAGAGACCCAGTTGAGATTGTGGACGAGCCCCCACTTGTAACCACCATCAGATGAATTTAAACTTGGGACCTTGGTATAGGAGCCTCTACCCTCTGAGCTAAAAGCCAGCTGGCTCTCAGCCCATGCTGTAGAGGTCTCTTGGTCTTAACTGTTGCTGTGATCTAGGTGCCACTGCATAATAACCACACTAGGGCTATGTCTACACTCGCAGCTTCTTGCGCGAGTAATATGCAAACGAGGCTAAGCGTGGAATATCGCCGAGCCTCATTTGCATACCTAATGAGCCACCATTTTTTTCACTGCCCCTTCTTGCGCAAGAAAAACCCTCTTGCGCAATGCCGTTACACCTATTACTTTTCAGGTTCAATACCGGACCCCTGGCAACCCTACCCCCTGGTGAGTGGGAGATGGATGCTGAGGGAGGAGGTAGATGGGGGATGGAGCAGAGGACAGCCAGGGTGGAGGTGCAGCCAGCCCTGCGCTGAGCTGAGGGGGTGGCCAAGGAGCTGGAGCGGCCAGAGCCTATACACAGCACCTGGCTGTCTAAACACCATGAAATATGGGGCAATTTTGTGCCCCAAATTATGCAGTGCCCTCCATGGCTGTGTGTTTTGTGTATGACAAGCGGGCTGTGCTCAGGGCTGCAGGGGCAGGAGCGGGACAGGGAGGCAGCAGGGGTTGAATCCGCCCCCGCACCCTTCAGCAACAGTGGGAAGCAGATTCCACATCCGGATCCCACAGCCGGATTCCACCCCTCCCTTTGCAACGTAGCCGCTGAGGAAGTGGCACGACCCAGATCCAGCCCGTTCATTTCTTGGAGGTGAAGGGGAGTTGGGTGAAGGGGTGTGATTGCAATCCGCACTCATTGGCAGCAGGAAGCCAAGCAACACAGCTGGGAGCCAGGGGAGTGGAACGGGCTGGGTCGTGCCACTTCCTCAGGGGCTACGTTGCTCAGAGAAGGGGTGGAATCCGGGTGTGGGAGTGGAGTGGGGGGGTGTCCCAAGTCCCCACACTCCCCAGGGGTGGCCCTGCTGAGTGCAGCCTGCAGGGAGAGAGGCGATTGGGGCTAGCTGCCAGAACCAGCATTGCCCCATACTCAGCATGCAGCTACTTAGGGCACCACAGAATTTGGGGCAAATTGGTGCCCCAAAATTTTCCTACTGAATACTTTGCCTATTGGTAGGGACAGGTCCATTGGCGAGGAAGGTTAAGAAGGTGTGAAGTTTGGTAGCAACCTGAGTAGACTGGACAGTCAGAGGCTGTCTGCCCAGCTTGTTTGCTGCACTGAGAAGTTGTTTCCTCCATAGGGCAGAAGCCAGGATGTCCTCTCCCTTTGCTCTCCCCTGCCTGATCTGTGAAGAGAAAGGGATTGTGCTGCACAAAATCACTCTTCTTGCTGAGCCTTGGCAGCAGCAAAGATAGACCCATCCAGATGGCACTGCCCTAGCCATCCCCCTGTCCTCATATTCCTGCCAGGAGCGGGACATGTGCTGCAAACAGCTGCCATGCTCAGGAAGTGCCCTGCTGCCTCTCACATCTGCATGAGCTTCCACGATCATGCAAGTGACAGAGGCTCTTGGTGGGGAAATTGAGCCCCGCCTCCAACAGGGGCTGAAAGGGGCTGTGCTGAGAGCACATGTATGGGAGTTCATTAGTACAGAAAAGCAGCTGGCTCTTCAAGGCTGCTAAGTAAGCAGCTTTGTCTGCAGTGCCAGATTCTTAACCCTTAACTGTGGTCATCTGAAGAAGTGGGCTGGGCCCATGAAAGCTCATGATACCATCTGCATGTTTTGTTAGTCTATAAAGTGCTACCAGACCATTTGTTGTTTTTTAAGTTTATCCTTTATTTCTCAACTTCTTTACTAACAGCTCTGACTGTGGAGCAGGGCTGGTGGCTGGTGCTGGGCACTGTTCCATGGGAAACCCATGTGCTTGCTGGCCTTCTCGCTCATTTCCCAAACCAGCAGCAGTGCCTGCCTGACTAGGCCCTGGCATTGCCCTGTAGAGCATCCAGTTAAGTCTTGCTCTGTTGCTTCCTGGGGCTGGTATCCTAGTCCCTGTTCTGCCTGGCCCTCAGTACTGTGCTGAAAGAGGCCTGAGCTGTTGAAGCTGCTGCAGCCTAAACATAGGAAACTGCAAATATGGCCAGTAGTTGTGGGCCACCAAGGCTGGGCGTGAATCCCATGTGCACAGCCCATTCCCAAATTTTATATAATCAATCAGCCCTCCCCCCCTTTTATAGCTCACCAAATACTCCATATGCTTCCATTGTTTGCAAAAGCTAATGAAAGCATATGTTGGAAAGGGTAAAGATATGTCCCGTCCTGTTGTTACCTGCTTTGGATTGATTGTTAGCATCTCACTTGGCAGCCCTACACCTGTTTCTCCCTCCTTGTCCAGGCCCATCCTGGGATCTAAGAGCTTTGTGAACTGGGGAGCCACCAAGAGACAGTGTTTGAAGCATATCTTAGGAAGGGCTGAAGGAGAGGATTCTGCTGTAGCAGGGGCAATGACTCCTGCATGTGTGCAGCAACTAGCTGGTGGCATGTTTCTGAGCACACAGTAAGTTGCCAAAGAATCAATCAGGTGAAGTGAGAAGCTGTCCCCATGCACTGGGAAATATTGACTCCTACCCATTTGGCCCATATATATAATGTATTTGTCAGACATAGATTTATAAACATAGACTTTCTGTCTAGCACCCTCTTATGGCAAAGTCACCCTCTTCATTGCCTAGATGATGCCAGCATAGCTCCAGGAAGAGGGTTAGTTAGTTTGCTGCTGCACAGGAGGTGGAGAAAGCATTGTTTTGTAGTCTGCATAGGGCACCAAAATTTCTAGCAACTATGTGGTGGGGCAACTGCCCCACTCTGGCCAGAAGTGGTTAATGCAGGTAGAAGGAGTCTGCGCAGAGCCCTGGCCAATCAGGGGGAAGTTTTTAAAGAACCAATCAGGGTGTAGCTTCTGGGGCAGCCCTGTATATAGGGAGCTGCCCAGCAGAAAGAGTCAGTTAGGTCCTGATCATGGAAGTTGTTGGATCATTTCCTAGAGAGGCACCATTGCTACAGCAATGCTGGGCAGGCTTGGGGGGGGGGCTAGTGAAGGAGGCTCTTGCCTGAGACCTGCCAGGCTGCTGGCCTTGCCACTAGGGCCAGGGGGGTGCAAAGGGTCACCAGGGAAGTGGCCTGGGGAGTAGAAGGCAGTGGAGAGGAGTAGAGATGGGCAGAACAAGGCTGCCACCAGAGGATCCCTAGGTTGAGACCCAGAGTAGTGGGTGGACTTGGCTTCCCCGCCCCCCCTCCCCTTGCTTCTTGCCTAAAATCTAGCCACCATTGTTTTGTGGCCTGGAAGAACTGCGGCTTGCCCCTGAAGTGAGGGGCTTGACTTGGAGGCCAAAGTAAGCCACTGTGGCAGCAGAGACACTGGACTGCTGATAAATCCCTGGAAGGGGGATGAGAGACAACGGTAGTGGGCACTGCTGGAGGACAGTGTCCTGAAGAGGACACGTGGTCTGGGAGTGATGTGGGTCCAGAGTTCGACTGTGGACAGAGCAGAGTGATGGGGGAGATACCAGCCAGAGGGAGGCATTCTGCTGACAAGAGCTAATTCCCAGTGCTACCAATAGGAAGTTGAGTTGCTCCCCATGACAGACAACCCTGCTCACCAAGGACTAAGCACCGAGCACCCCAATCTATCCTTCACAGTGACAAAGGAAGGCAACCCCCAGCTAACCCCCATCAGTGCAGCTCTTATCAGCTCTGCTGTAAACATCTCCCATCTTAGATCTGTTCAGGTCCCCTTCTACCAACTAGCCAGGCAGGCCTCCTTGTGTGGCCCCTACCACTCCCCTGGGAACCAGGAAAGTGAGTCTCACTAGTATTGGTAATTCCAGGTTCCAGAATCCTAAGTAAAACGCTCCAGAATCATCAGATTGGGACAAAATCCATGAGATTTTTCTAAAAGAAGGTTATGTTGTTGTTTTTTGGTCTGTGCTTTGATTTTTGAATTTCCACTGGTGCATCCATAGTGTGTGGGAAATGCCAATTAATGTCACTTCTCCCAAGTAGTTTATTGGCCAATGTGTTTTTGGCCTCTGCTACAGGAGGTCTGACCCCCAAATGTGTCCATCTGTGTGCCCAGCGATTATTTTTGCCCCCCAACTTATCCTGTGTCCCTGCATCAGTTCTGACTCTACATTTGTCCTGCCCCCTTCACACTTCTTAGTTCTGTTCCTCTGCCTTGCTTCTGCTCTTCCTACAGTTCCAGGGATCTTCACCCCCCCCCCCTTTCCCAAGGCTGGAGGGCTGCAGTAGGGTCCCTGCTTCCCCTTCCATACTGGAGGTACAGCTCCAAGATTCTCTCCTCCATGCCTGGTGAGAGAAGGGAAAAGCTTGGCCTCTTTCTGCTCTCTTCTCAACCTCCTATGAGAATGGTATCTGAGGGGAGGAGACAGAACTGTGCCCACCTCGTGCAGCGGTCCTGATTGGTTGCTCTTCCCCAGGAAGCAGGCAAATGGGTCAGGCAGCCAATCAGAGGGGCTTTCCCCATGAGCATGGTCTGGAGCTTTGGGAGACAGGCTGCAGCCAGCATGCATTCTGGGAGAGTTGGCAGTGCTGCACAGGAGACTGGCTTAGCATTGCTACTTCTAGAAATTCCCCAAAGCTCAGCCACCATCCATTGCAAGAGCATCTTGGCATGATGAGCAGGGGTTTACCCAGTTAGGGACCCATCTCCAAAATGAGACCTGCATAGCTCCTATCAGCTCTGCCTAGGTTGGGCTCCCTTTGAAAGCTTCTGGAAGATCAACCTACAGAAGGTGCTGGGTTTGAGTGCCAGCTTCTGAAAGGCCTCAGCCTCACTATCAGTGAGTTCAGTTACCAGATGGGAGACTCCCCTGATGGGTTACTTGAAATACGTGAATTGGCAGACTGGATCAGATTCAAGATCCCTCTTGTTCATTCTCTGACAGTGGCCACCATCAGACACTTCAGTGGAAGATGCAAGAAACCCTGCTAATGTGAGATAATCTGTCCCCTATGGAACTTTCATCCTAAACCCTACTGTTTAGAGTTTAGCTTAAATTGTGAAGCACAAGATTTATCTCCTTTTTAAATACACTTTACTTTAGCATTAGCAAATCTAACTCCAGATGTTCTTGTTGTCCATATAAATACTCAATACCTCTTTGAAACATCACCTAGCAGTGAGTTCCACAGTGTAATCATGTATTTAAGAAAAATATTTGCTTTGTTCAGTTATGAATTTGCTGCCATTCAAATTAATTTTTTGTATTCTCACTGAAGGGTTTGATTCCCAGTCTTTCAAACATAGGAGGAGCTCTGTCAATCCTTGTCAGAAATACCTGGGGGTAAGGGATCCTTGACAATAACAAGGAAACATGTACTGGCAGAGCCTACCTGGCTGGTGCCTCAGTTTTACCTTTCATTTTACTGCAGTTTATAGTACTGCTGTTGTCATTAACAAGGAGAAGTCCTGTTGTCATTGTGGTTTCTCAGTAATCACCTGATAATCAGCCATGAAAAGTTTATTTGGTATTATAAGCAACACTCCTTCCTGAGTGGCCCTCCTGTTTCTTTTATTTGCCTGCCTTCTCCCCCAACATACATACAGACTGAGCAGTCCAGAGTAACAGAAATTGTCCAAGGCACTAAGACAGGATGTACCAGGCATTTGCTGATCCTTGCTGGAAGCCCCATCACCTTGGCTGAGCCCTGTGAAGTACTTTTGGAAGAGAAGTGCAAAAGCTATGAGTTTGGACTTTTGGGGTTGCCTAGATATATCTCCATGGATCATGTGCTGGAAGAACCTGTGAGATTTGGTCCACGAGTAGTTAGAATGGCTGGGAGCAGACAGGGGCCAATCAAAAAAAGAGCTGGCTATTTATCAAAGGTCAGTTCAGAGTGAATCTGTGGCAGGGACCTAAGAAACCCACCCTGGTCAGGCCTACTGCTAACAGTACATTCAATGAGATCAGCAACGGACTGCTGGTTTATGTTATGGCCTTTCATGGCCAGGTGGCCATTTGGAATTAAGTGACAGGCCCACACCAGTTAAATAAACCCCAGAAATACAGCCCTATGCCACCCATGCCCAGGAAACATAGGGCCCTGGCTATTAGCCACTTATTCCCCAACAAGCATCTCCATCTTAGATTGGCAGCTTCAAAGTCAGTGGCTGCTGACATGAAGCTGTCTTTGCATTTGCCTGGGGATGATAGGGTGGTGGGTTCTACTCCTGCCCACATAGGGAGAGGTGGGATAAAGGGCACCCTGAAAGTCAGGTGGTGGGGCAGGGTCCAGTGTAGTCCAGGAGCTAGGGTACTTGGTTGGGGGGTGGCAGGTTCTAGTCCTGCCCACCTAGGGAGAGGATTCACTGCTGCGGTGTCCTCACAGATATCTGGCTCTGTTGATGATGATAACCAGAAGGCTGCTTGCATTTGTGCACTCAATGATGTGTGCCATGTCAACTGGTGCACTTTGTCTCCCCCAGAGACCATAAACCAGATAAGGATCAAAGGTACCAGGCCAGGTTTATTGTTAAGCAAAGTACAGTAATAGTTGTCAGTAGACTCTACTGAACCACTACACTTATGTACCCCATAGAAATGGAATGACTTAATCAGGGGGAAATTTTTGCTGCCCCCTGGGTCATACAAAGACTGTCCCCCCAAGACACCACTTTATATACAGATACTAACAACTTACACATCGCTGCTGACATAACAGGATGCCACCCTCTGATGTTGTCAGGTTACCACCCTCTGACGCTTCTTAGATACCACCCATCATCCTGTACCTCATGGTTTGATTAGATCATCTCTATCTATCGTGCTGTCATTTCCTGAACCTGGGTCTGTATCTGTGAGCAGTGGGTACCAAGGACTTTTTTAATGAGCTAGTGGTACCATGTGCTTTCTACTTATGACCAGTACCAATTTTTGTTCTGCAGATGGTACCTAGCACCAATTAGTGTTTTGCACTCTCAGCCTTGTTCATGCCAAGTTCTGTGAGTAGGGGCCTCCCTCTTGCCTGTGCTACATGGGCTTATATTTTAGGCCTTCATCTTACTACATTTTCCCACTTTTTGTTTTATCTGGGGAGGATGTTTACCCATCATCCTGGAAGAGCATAATGCATGGACTAAAGGTGACCCAGTGGGCTAAACACCTTACTTTACTGTTCACATATTCATGCCCCATCTGTCCCTTAGTCTACACATTCCCTTGTATGATTAATGAACAGTTTTTATTTGCTAGTTGTGTTTTTAGTCCCTCATGGTCAGTCTGGGAATGTTAGGCTTGGGACCATGACTGAAGAATGTATTTTTATGATTGAGCCTTAGGAGCTCTTCCAAATACTATCTATAGTGGATATGGTGTATATATTTGTAATGGATATGGGCATATAGTATGTATGTGTACATTTGACACGACCTTATAACAATTTATTTTCCAATTTGGTATTGTGATTTGGCCCTTGCGGTATTGCAGATAGCACACATTCCTATTAGGGCAATGATAGTTATTATCTGTATCATTATTGGTAGTGGGCTGAGTGTTTTGGAATACTAGGATAGACATTATTACAGTGTGTCCCACAAGATTCTGTATAGAGGAATTAAAACAAATTTGGAGTAGTTACATTACAAGTGAGGCCTTGCTATTTAATTGTCTTGTAATTAATTACTACCCAGTACTGTCCATTCATGTTATGGGTTACCCTCATTTCTGGTTTTACCTCTGCGATAAGCTTTGCTGGGCAGGAAACAGGAACAATTAATTTCTTTGTTTGATTGGTTACAGGGCTCTGTGATATACTGGTAGTTGGCATAGATCTAGTTGTTTCTTATGGACATTGTCTTTCAGATAAAATAATTACTGTCCATTCAGTAGGTTATCAAATATTACTGTGTCAGGCTTTAGCATTGTTATCCAGATACTGAACGAGATGATTTTGAATGACATGTGCCTCAGTTAGGATGCAGTGTCACTGACCCAAATAATGACAGGTACTAACAGAGAATTAGTTTACCCTATTTGTACTACTATGTAACTGTTTTTCACGTTGCTTTCTGCCATCCGCGTGTTGATTTTTTTTTAACCTGTGTCTTGGTTAAACAGTTTAGCAAAGTTATTCACATTGTAAATGGTATACAACAATAATATAATACAGCAGTAATACAGTGATACAGCAATAATACAGTTGGTTTTACACAGAATCCAAGTTTAAGTTAACTAACAGTAATTTCTAGTGGATTGCCAACTTAATTGTCTATATATGGTAGACTGAGGTGTATTTGACCAGTCTCTTTTATGTAAAACATTTCTTTTCTTTTCAGATATTTGAGCATTTCTTTGGTGTACTCTGTTATCTTCTGGTGTCCTTGTGGTATATCTTCTTGTGTCTTTGGTCTGCGGGATATAAACTTAAACCACTAAAGTTAATTAACATAATAAAAGGGGTTTTTGTTTGGATGTTTTACATTTGTCTTGTTTTTAGTAACTTAATGCACAGACACATTTAGTTTGTTTATAATGTAATAGGGACCAAGTCTTTTACAACAAAAGTTATACTTTCGCAATTGTTGTATAGACATGGATTTTCACTTGAGGTACATTACTAATATTATAAGAAACAATAATGCTAAACTGCTAAAATAGATACTGACAATCTTGTTTGTTGCTTTCCCTTGCTGAACACTGTCTGAGCAAAAGAGTTAGTAACATAATTTTTACCAAGCTTTTTAGAGTTAATTTACTTGTGATACCAATTCCACTTGTATTAACTGTTTAGAAGCACAAATACTAACAACTACTACTTCCCTTTGACATAATGTCACAAAAAGTGTATAACATTAAACCAAAGTATACAATTAGGCCAAAATAAATGTTTAAATACAGGTTTATGCAAATCCTTTGAGGATATTAAACTTTCTTCATGCTTTGTTGTGCTTAGGAGTCCAAGGTGGAAACCTGTTGAAATTGTTTAGTTAACTTTATGCATAAATGGTTATTTTTGAACATTATTGCTATGCCATTCCTAAAACTATATTTAAAAGTAAAAAGAAGTTTATAAAAACCCAAAGAAGAAATTGACATTTTGTTAATATTACCTTAATCTTAATCATGAGGTTTCCCTTACATTTTCTTATTGAAAATTCAAAAACAAATTGTTTGCAATTGCATTATTTGTTGAGGCAAAATATATGTACATATATTTGTAATTGAGACCTTTTTGAACTTTGCAAAAAAATGTTGGTGTTAATACAGTAATATAATTATACCTCAAACATGATAGTAAAATAGTGTGGTACCATCTTTTTCCAAAAAAGGTTATAAAATTGACTTTTGTTGCAACCAAAATAAAAAGAATAAAAAAGTAGTCATGTGACACAGAACTTACAACTAAACCCCAATGGCACCAGAATTCTATTCATAACTATACAAAATAAAAAATGGAAGAACAAAAGGGTTAAGCATTTCAATGAGCAAGTTATTACCTTATTTAAAGTTTTTAACAAAAACGATAAAAATGTATACTAATATTTGCCCAATTTGTTGTATTAATTTAGTATCTTAAGGCATTTTTCATTACTTTATAGCAAACTTTATTTTAAAACTCTGCTATATTGAAATAAGAAAAGACAATGTTTCATATATTAGTGATTAGGATTAGAAGCAGAGTATGCCTGTCTGTTGCTTAGCAACCATATCTTCAAGACAGGAGAAATTCCAGCTGTTGCATTCCTAAAGAGTTAAAATAATTAATTTACTGAATGTATGTAAAGTTTTTACCTTGTTTTCTCTTTCTTGATCTGTTTTGTTTTCAATTGCTTTAACTTTTGGAGGTTTTTGTAAAATCATAACTTTTAACTCTTAACTCAGAAAGAGAATCAAAGTGAGAAGAGGTGGGGGAAGAAGGGTGAAGAGCAATTAAGGAAGGTAGTGACACCCAAGATAAGAGAGAGAAACTTTCAAAGTTCTTTTAAGACACCGGTGGCAGCAGTAAATTTAGCAAATGGAGAAAAGTATTTGAGAGAGGATACGTTTTAGCTAAGCTTGGAGTTTGGTTCAAAACAGTTGGGAATCTGCACCCCGAGTTTTTATCCTGTCTCTGAGAGGCGAGTGGGGGTAGTTACCTGCTCTTGTAAAAACTGAATTTGTTCCCCCACTGTCTGCTACTTTTGTCTGCATGCCAAATGGATTGCAAGAGTGTTCTTACATGCTGCGGTTAACTGTTTTGGGGCAATTCCATGTGTTAATACATCAATTCTAAGTGTTAACCTGCTCAATCTTGGCTTTTCACTTTCAAATGCTGTTTCATTCTCTCCCCTGCGATTTAAGTCGCAGCTCCTGTCTCTTAATATACTCTGTGAAACATTCCATTTTTTTCTTTATTTGTTTTACCAATCCTAGGACAGTACGGTTTGCCACTTCCTCCCGGACACTTACTTGTCCCATTCTGACAGGCACCAGTCTAGGTTTTAGTTTGACTGGAACCTGGCTTTTAGCATATGGTTGCAATAAAGTGGACCTTGTCTCATCTTTTAATTTTGCCAAGGCCGCCTTTTTTTATTTCTGTCCCCATTCTTCAAGCACAGGGTGGCTACCTGAAGCCCACTGTTGACCACCAATATTTATAACAGGGGACGGCACATGTCTATTTTGTAGGTTTCTTCTGGGTGTTTCTCCAGTTTTATCCTGTTCCTATAATAGCTGCCTCTGGATTGCTTGCTGTCCTGCAAGGGGAGTGGAAGCATTCCAGGGCTCTGTTACATCTTTTGCTGCTTTTAACTCTTTCTTTATTTCTGTTACTTGCCCCACCAGTTTTCTGGAGTGTTGTCTTAACCATTCAATAGCCATAATTACACTTTGCAGTATTTTGCATTTCAAGGCTAAGGTCTCTGCCTTGGCTTTACAAAATACATTACTTGTTTCTGCTCCTCTATAGATTTTAAATTCATATGGACCTTTTTTGCTAGCAATGCTGCGTATCCATACCTTATTACACTTTGTGAGGATTTTTAGGGACAGGGGAAGGCGGTTCCCTAGCTCATGGCTTTCTGTCATGTTAGATCGCAATTCCTACAGAGGACAGCTGGCTTGTTTACCAGATCAGAGGTTGGGGTCATCAATGCAGTTGTTTAGGAGGCAGTTAGGATTTACTGCCAAGGTGTCCTCACAGGTCTCTGGCTCTGTTGATGATGATAACCAGAAGGCTGCTTGCGGGTGCGCTCAATGATGTGTGCCGTGTCAACTTGTGCACTCCACAGCAGACCCCAAGAGAGCCCCCAGAGACCACAAACCAGATAAGGATCGAAGGTGCCAAGCCAGGTTTATTGTTAAGCAAAGTACAGAAATAGTTATCAGTAGACTCTACTGAACCACTATGCTTATGTACCCCGTAACAATGGAATGGCTCAATCAGGGGGAAATTTTCGCTGCCACCTAAGTCATACAAAGACTATTCCCTCAAGACACCACTTTATATGCAGGTACTAACAACTTATACATCACTGCTGATATATCAGGATGCCACCCTCTGACATTGTCAGGTTACCATCCTCTGACGCTTCTTAGACACCACCCATCATCCTGTACCTCGTGGTTTGATCATCTCTATCTATCATGCTGTCATTTTAGACCAGTGTTTCTTAAATTTTTTAAGATAGAGGAACACCAAATAATAATTTTTTTTATGAGGAACACCAAAAAAAAAAAAATGTTCAGGGGGGGGAGGGGGTGTCAGGGGAAAGTTATTTAGTAAAAGAAAAAAAAGAAAAAAAAAAAAAGGTCACCTGGCCCATCAAGAGCAGCCACTTTGAACTCTGTTGTTCTCCACGGCACACCTCTGACTGTCTCACAGCAATACCGGTGTGCCGCGGAACACAGTTTAAGAAACACTGTTTTAGACCCTTTCCTGAACCTGGGTCTGTATCTGTGAGGAGTGGGTACCAAGGTCTTTTTTAATGAGCTAGTGATACCATGTGCTTTCCACTTATGACCGGTACTAATTATTGTTCTGCAGATGGTACCTAGCACAAATTAGTGTTTTGCACTCTCAACCCTGTTCGTGCCAAGTTCTGTGAGCAGGGACCTGCCTCTTGCTCACAGCTTAGCTTTGCTTTATGTTAGCCATGATTTGTCTGTTTTAACAAGGCCTCAGGCCTCAAACCAGGCCTGTGCTACATGGGCTTATGTTTTAGGCCTTCACCTTACTACAGTCTTCACATAGAGAAGAGATCACTTCAGCTGGAGGAGAAGTTGAGGGAAGTGGGGGAGCAAAGAATATGGTTTTTGTAGAAGCATCCAATACTGGAGGAATTATTATTGTGTTCAGAGCACACTAGGCAACTAATACCCTGAAAGAGACCATAAAGGAGAACCCAGAAGTGGGTGGGGTGAGGCTCTGGGATTTGTGAGTCACTTATGCAGGGCTGTTTACCCTGAAAGGGGAAGTGGTGGGGGGATCTAAGAAAATGGATAGTCACTTAAAAGAATAAAAAACAGCATATTTTCCTTCAGTCCCTAAGGCCATAAATGCTACTGTATCCTTGGCAATAAACAGTGGAATGAGTATTTTTAAAATGCCAAGGGGAAGCCAGATTATTTCTCAGTAGGACAGAGTTCAAAGTGTTCCAGGAAGCATCAATGGCTTGTTAAAAGAAGACTTTTGAGACAGACTACAAGGAATCATAGAAGTTAGGTGTACCCATCATCTTCCAGCTCTGTCTCCCTAAATCCAGTTTAGGATTGTCCCCTGCAGCATACATTGTCCCTGCTGAACAAATATACATGCTATGCTCCGGGAAATAAAATAGGAGAAAAACTGACTGTAAACAAGTAAATCACCTGTAAATGGAGGCATCTTCCATGTAGTCTAAATTCAAACCAGGTTTCACAGACCAGCCAAGTCACCTGCATGGGATGGCTAATTTAAAAGATTTGAGGGAAAAGATTTTTCATTCCTTCCTACTAGGACTATCCAAGTTCCATTATGGGCTTTATTCTTGGGTTTGGTTTCTTCTACATCTGCTTCCTCCAGGCCTGAGTATACTGAGTATACTTTCGACTCAAACAATTAGCTAAAAATTTGGAACTTGACGATTTTTTCAGTTCAGAGGAGAATTTGATGATCGAGCCATATATTTCTTTGATGCAATTCTCCTGATTTATCAAAAATATACAAATTCAAGTTTCTGTTTTCCTGAATTCAGGAGGACTGGAGTAACAGTTTGCTGTCCCAAGACCCTTTCAACCAACACAGCCCAAAAGGCTCTCTAAGCTTTTCCTCAGGCCGTAGCCCTCATGCTTGTTTTGCTCTCTTTTTGGTTTTCTACTCCTTTTCCTTCTGTTTCTTTGCTGTTTCTTGCTGCTTCCTTTTTGTACACTCGGATACACTGTTCCAGTCCAATCAATCCCCTTCCCTTTTGTTTATTAGATCATAGTGGGCCCCTCTTTGGGCAACATGGCTAACTCACACCTTGGTATTGTGTGTGGCTTTCAGTTTTCTTTTGCGTAGTTATTCCATCGGCCATTTATTCCATCAAGGAACTCCATTGCTTGTATTCTTATCCTGAGTGAAAGGCACCTACCAGTTTCAATGAGATTTCATCAAGCACACCACAATCTGATAAACTTCCTTTATGTTTCAGTTAAGGTTCTGAAACACCAGCCCCTGAACCCTGATGCTTGCTTTTGCTGGGAAGGGCTTTTCTCTCCCACTCCCAGAATTGAGTGGGGTGTCTTCTAGGTAAAAACAAAGCTCCTCTAGAAAAGAATGGAGCCAAGGCATTGGGACATGATCTAGTATTTCAAAGCTTCTTTCAGTATGTAGTAAAGGACAGTGATAGAAATGTAGCCGTGTTAGTCTGGTGTAGCTGAAACAAAATACAGGACTATGTAGCACTTTAAAGACTAACAAGATGGTTTAATAGGTGATGAGCTTTCGTGGGCCAGACCCACTTTCGGTCTGGCCCACGAAAGCTCATCACCTATTAAACCATCTTGTTAGTCTTTAAAGTGCTACATAGTCCTGTATTTAGTAAAGGACAGTGCATTGTGGATTCTTCTTTCTCAGGGGTGGCCCAGTACCAGAATTCTACACATAATTCTAAGCTTTGCTTTACTTAATGCTGGTTACTCCTCAGCTGAAGTACTGTGTCCAGTGTTGGTCACTGGGCCTGATGTGGAGAAACTGGCAAGGACACTGTGGCAAGCAACAAAAATAATCAAAGGAACAGAGTGCAAGCCATATAAGAAAAGGCTGAAAGAATTGGGGGGAGGGGTATGTTTAGTTTGAAAAAGAGCAGATTCAGGGGGAAATGACAATAGCCTTCAAATGTTTAAAAGGCTACCATAAAAAATTGAGATAAATGTTTCTCTTCTGCCACAGAAGGCAAGACAAGAGGAAGTCGGTTTGGGTATGAACTACAGAATAGCAAATTTAAAATAAATCTCAGGGAAAACTTCCTAACCCTAGAGCAGTGGTTCCCAACCTTTTTTATACCATGGACTGACAAACCCCTTCACAAACTTTTAGTGGACCACTAACACTTTATTTGCATATTCATTATTCAAAGAATGAATATGTAAATAAATGTTACCAGTCAGCTAAAATTTTGTGACTGGGTTTGCCAGTCCACGGTATTAAAAGCCCCAGTCCCCAGAGCCCCCTAGGGCCAGCCCTAACCCCTAGAGTTCCCCACCCCTCCATTACCCCCCCAGAACTAGACATTGACCCCAGAGTCCCGTGCACTCAATCCCTCCAGTGCCAGCTACCCACGCTCAGAGCTCCCAGTACCAGCCCCTCATCCCAAACGCTTCAGTGCCTCTTACAGCCCCCCACCACCAGACCTCCAGTGCCAGCCTCCTGTTTCCAGAACCCCACTGCACCCAACCCTCCCCCC
>JANRFK010000875.1:20721367-20740444 GCA_030068395.1 Apalone spinifera | reverse complement strand
CTCCCTAGTACTAGCCCCACCCCAGAGCCCCCTAGTATTAGCTTTGCCCCAAGAGTCCCCCAGTGCCAGATCTCTGCCTCTTAGAGGCTCCTACCCCCAGAGCCTCACAGCACTAGTCCTGCCCTGCCCCTTCACCTAGCCCTGGGCTGCCTCTCAGCTGCCAGCTGAGCACTGCTACCTGTGTTGTGCTGCTCTAAGGCTGCCTTGCTGGGCTCGGCATGGCGCTCCCACCACGCAATGAACCACTCTTCTGCGGCCAGGAGGAGACCCCACCTCTGCCCAGCACTGGTAGGCTGAGAGGCGGGGCAGGACATGCCTCTCCCAACAGCTGCAGCGGGAGGGGAGGCACTGGGCGCTGTATCCCAGCCCCGGCCTCCAGAGCCACTAGGGCCTGGCAGCCAGTGGTTCGCAGCTAGGCGCTGGTCTGCGGACCTGCAGTTGGGAACCACTGCGCTAGAGTAGAGGGACAATGGAATAGACTGTCTTGGGAGGTTGTGGAAGCTTCTTCACTGGAGGTTTTCAAAAAGAGGCTGGATAATCATCTGTTTTGGATTGTTTAGACACACCAAATCCTGCATCTTAACAGGGGGTCAGACTAAATGACCCTTGCGGTCCCTTCTAAAGGCAATGGTTCTATGTTTCTTGGCATTTAGGCCAGCACTAAGTAGTGAAATCCCTCATGACACTACATTATTGTTGTCTGAATTCACACCATGGCACCTGGCTTTAGGGACAGCTTGCTTGGCATTTGCATCCACTTTTTCCCCTTAAAGCTGCTTCAGTGTTAAACTTGCCTGAGGGGTTCTAGCCTAGAGGTCAACCTCCCTCCCATATCATCTACCTCTTCCTGTGAAACATTTTTACATATCGTCTCCAGTCACCCTAAGGCTGCCTCTCTACTCACTATGTGTCCCCTCCCTCTCTGCTGGATTGAACCCACACATGGAAGAGTAGATCATGGCTCCGCAATAAAGGTTGTATTTTGTACATCAATATCTGGGTCCCAGAGAGATTTCCAAGGGCTAAAAAATTAAGCCTTCTATAGCAAAACACGTGCCTGTTATTTGAGTGGGCAGGAGGTGCAAATCTGTTATGCAGTCTCAAGAGTATTAATCCCTCTGTTCCTAATCCTTCAGACAGGGCAATCAGGCACTGGCTGCTGGGATCTGTATCCAAAATCACCTGCTTTAACTGCTTCATCTGCTCTGACCTAACTAACTTGCATCCAAATCCTGGCGTTTGGTGGTCAAAAAAGACATCTGGGATTTTTGACAATCTCTGCATGAGATTTATCCTTTCCTTATTTTCCCCACATACAAGAGCGCTTCCTAAATGTTTACCTCCTTTACCAATAAAGAGTCATTATTTGTAGGAACCCAGAGTGTTTGGCTGTGCTAAAATCTGGGTAACTCAGAACTCAGGATCATCTAAGTAAATACAAATACTGAAGGATAATGATCTAAGCATATATTACACACTTTACAGCCATTTCTTGTCCAAGTCCTCTAGGAGGGAGGGAGAGGATTATTATATTGAGGAAAGTGCAGTGCAGTGAAGAAGTGGATTGTGCCCATGAAAGCTCATGATACTATCTATATATTTTGATAGTCTTTAAAGTGCTATAGGACCTTTCCTTGTTTTTTAAATGATTTTGCCCAGTTTACAGTGCAAATCTGTTTCAGAGTTGAGACAAGAACCCAGGTGGCTTGACTTCATGTCCTCTGCTCTAGCCTCCCTCAGTAAAACAAGATTATATTCAGATTGGTGTTATGTATTGAAGGTACCTCTTTAGACCCCCACCTTCATCTGAGTGCCTCCCATTCTATAGATTTATCTTCACAATTTTCTGGGGATTGTGAGGATTTCCTCACTTAGAGCTGGGGAAATGAGGCTCAGGCTGGTGGAGCAGAGATTTGAGCCTGGGGGTCTCAGAGTTCCTATCCCTGGGATCATCTTTTCCTTGATAGCACCTATCAACATTCCTTTCACAACAGCCAGGCCTAGATAAGCTGTGGAACAATGAAACCAATGTAATGATTAGCAAGGATCAGTGGACTGAATGTGCTCCAATACAAAGCAGGTATCTGCAGGCAGATAAACAGTCCTTCTTTCTGGAATCTATTGCCATACTTCTACATCCTAAATTGTGCTCTCTCCTAACTTTACTCTTGCTATTGCTTTTGATAACTGAGTGATTTGAGCCAAGGGATAAATTCTGGTCCCTATTTGACAATACCCTATTCATATGAATAATGTTTACTCAGGCAGTTTGACCCATGGTTGGGATTAGTGTGTGAGTAAAACCTTGCAGTATTGGGCAATGAGTTTTATGCTGTTGTGCTCCCATTCATTTCATTGGGATATATGCATATCGCTGGCAGATATGCATGCTTTCTTGCAGAGCATCCCAACATCAGCTGCACTCAATGCTCTAATCTCCCTTCTAGGTGACTTCACTCACTCAACATGCAGTATTGCCACATCTCTGCCACAAGATAAAAAAACAATACAGTTGCACCAGGAAGCAGCCCTCTTTCAGCCTTTATCCTATGCGGAGAGTACCCACCATCAGGTAGCTAGGTCAACATGTTCTGCTGCCACATCTTGGGTCCATGTTGTAAAATAGAATAATAGAATATAGAACTAGAAGGGATAGGGTTGCCAGGTGTCCGGTTTTGAACTAGACAGTCCAGTATTTGAGTTTTCTGTTTGGGAAACAAATTGAGAAAATATAAATGAGATGTAATGTATTTTCTAAATGAGATGTAATGTAGATTGTGATGTAATGTCAGTGTGTCCGGTATTTTTGTTGAAACCATCTGGCAACCCTAAAAGGGACCTTGAGAGGTCATCAAGTCAAATATTAGGGTTCTTATCATATCGTGCAGGAAATGAGACCAGCTTCCCACATGAGGTCTTTCTCGTGAGAGTTATGCTGGGGAAGACCCTTCCCGGAGGGGAGACATTACCCTAAACAGACCCTTCCAAGTTATATTTAGTTGGGAGTTTCAGCCTGCTCCTAGGAATGATAGATCTCAAACCCTGAGGATCCCAGCCTGTCTCTTGCTCTGTGTTTGTCCAAAGGGGCCATTTTCTCCATTAGAACCTTTTATTGCTACCACAGAGAAATCAATAATAACAGTAATGAACAGGGCCAGTCTTCCAAGGAACTTATAGAAACCTGTACCGCTGGCTAGCTAAGTGAAGGCTGTTTCTTAAGGCATGTTCTCCTTTTGCTTTCCCCTCTCCACCCTCCTCCTTTTCCTCCCCCTTCCTGAGCTTCCTATCTACATAAACAACGGGGAGAGAGTGGAGATTCCTGCTCATGCTTGGGCCTGATCATTTCACTGCTTTCCTTTGATCTCTTGATTTCTGAGTTTAATTATAATGTCTACATTTATGCCTCAGTCCTTCTGCCTGCAAACACACACCTTTCCCCGGGGACTCAGGTAGGATTTGCCTTAGCTCAGGCACTTGTTTAGTCAAACAGTAGTACTTAAAAGTTACATTGGATTCCCTTTTAAGAAGCCCTTCAGTTGCCATTTCTCTGAGACTGACTGAGGCCAGTTAGCTTTCTATCTGAATCCATTATCTCTATCACCTACCCACCCACAACTTGGTGCAGGGCTTTCAAGGCTGATTGTGCTTTGCCTGATTTGGCTGCAAGCCTTGGCTCTACCCCTTCTGGGTGTGCTGAGCCGGGACCCCCTACACCTTGCCCAGGGGCCCGACAATTCTGTCGGCCCCACTGGAGACTCCTAGAGACCATAGGACTGACTTACATGGTGCTTCAGCTGACATGCTCAACGGGAACCAAACACAGGACTCTGGTGGCCGCTGGGTACATCTACACAGCAAAATAGACCCATGGCACCGAGTTCCAGAGCCAGCTCAACTGACCTGGGTTGTGCCGCTTGCTCTACAGAGTTAAAAATAGAAGGGTAGATGTTTGGACTTGGGCTGGAACCCGGTCTCTGAAATGCAGTGAGGGGGAATAGTCTTGGATCCTGGGCTCCCTCCTGAGCCCAAGCGACTATGTTGCTATTTTTAGCCCTGTGGAACTAGCCTGAATCAATTAACCTGGGTTTTGAGAGCTGCATAGATGTACCCTCTGATGCCTATGTAGTGGGGAGGGGGGGTAAATATGTGAGCATGCATGTGAACCTCAGTTCTATAGATTACAGATGGTTTCTTCTCTTTGGCTTGTGATTTCAGGCTCCTTCTCTGCAGATTCCTGTCTCCCTGACTGCAGCTTACCAAAACCACGTTTGCAGAGAATGGAAACAAGAGCAGGAGATGGTCTGGCACATCCCCACCACAATGTCAAGGTCCCACATCCAGAAGAACAGCTCTAGTCATTCATTTTCTTTTCCCACATGACTACTCTTTTCCTCAAAAGGGAGGGGGAAAAAAAACAACAACCCAAACCCCAAGCTGGGCATGTGTCCCGACAGCAATCCCATGTGTGAGCGTCAGTGGCAGGCATCCTCCACCGGGGCTCAAATCAAGGTCACCAACTGCTTAGTATGCAGGGACAGAGATTATGGCATTATGGGGAGGGTGTATGTACATGGTGGGTCCCATATGTTTGTAAAGTATATCAGAATGTATAACATGCTGTATAACATAGCATATTAGCACTGAGGATTTTTATTACATCCAAAGTGCTCAGGTTATAGATCATAAAAGAATTTTTCCTTGCTGCTTTCACTGCAGATCCCACCCAAGTTTCCACTACTTCTTCTAGCATCTTCAAAGATAGAGACTCCCCAATGGGAATTCAGCTGGCAGCTCAGTTGTGATGTATGAAACCAACACACAATCCTAGAGCTGTCTGATTTACAGAGCTAGTTTTGTAGGAGTGAAAAAGGCATTAGTCCCAACCTGCCCGTCTCTAGGAGGCAGCTGCAGGATTATTCCCTATGGGACATTTCCTAGACTTGGCTTTTGCCCAACCTTGTTTTAAGTATCCCAAGCTGATGAAGCTTCCACCTGTTCTCTGGAGAGACTGTGCCACCAGCAAATCTGTGTGGCTGCTCAGAAGTTTATCTTGCCATTTAGACGAAATTTTTGTTTTCTTAATGTTATTCCATTTCTTAGTCATACCCCAAAGGCCACCTGAAATCATTCCTCTTTCTTCAAAAGGTTAATACTCCTCAAGACAGTTCATTTACCCACCTTAGGCCTATTTAATGCGAGGAAATCTAGGAACTCAAATTGGTGCAACTTCTCTAGCAACGATGACAGTGAAAATGCCCAAGTCATATCTACACTACAGCTTCCCTCTCAAATCAGGGAGAAAGAACATGTGGGGAAGGTGGATCATTCTGAAGAGCAGACTGTTCTGGGCAGCTTCCAATTACTTTAGACAGATAATGCAGGCCTGTACACAGGGTATGTGTGCAAAGACTGTGAAAGCACCTTCCCCCCGTCATCCCCCAAGTAAGCACACTGCCTGATCCTCCCTCACCCATGCTCTGGTTGGCCGGGGGAAGGCCAGGGCTGATTTCCCCACTTGGGGCACCATGGGGGTGCATTCACACCCTTGCGGTCCACATTTACAAAAAAAGCACCCCCCCTTACAGAAATTCCTGCATAGGGGTCTGTAATGCTATTCTCCATATTATAGTTACAGGTTATGTTGTTATATCCAGATTGAAACATTTCCCCATTTCTAAAGGGAGCTGCTGACCAAGACATTAATAGATTCCCCCCTTTTCCCTTCCCACCCAGTCTAGAAGCCTTTGTATTATTGCTCTGCCCTCATTTGTGTCTCCATCTCCCTCCCTCCCTCCAGTGCAATATCTTCTTCAAATTCCATGCATTCCTTGTCTTCCTGATTGCTGATTGAAGTGCAATGGACCTAGCTGCAGCAGGACTCCCTCGGGAACCAGCTAGACAACAAAGGCTTTTGTCTACCTACACAGCTTTTAATGACATGACCCTGTCCACATGATCTATGTGGCTAAAAGTCTGGTCCTGTTTGTTTACACTTTTGCTGACAAAATGCTTCCGCCATTCACCCTGCCACTTGCCACAGCTAAACTTTTGTCTTTCCTGGGGGTGGGGATGAGGCTTTATTAAGCACCTGTGAATGACAAAAGTTTTGTCCTTCAATTGGCAGTAATCAGTAAT
The DNA here is from genome assembly GCA_030068395.1 of Apalone spinifera. Lineage (NCBI taxonomy): Eukaryota > Metazoa > Chordata > Testudines > Trionychidae > Apalone > Apalone spinifera. Next base: position 20,734,309 of record JANRFK010000875.1, on the reverse strand, counting down.
GGCTATTTATCCAGGCAGCATGTCTGACCTGGAGCCATACAGGAAACAAATATTGTGAATGAGAATAGTGCTCATTTCACAGTTACTTTTCAGGCCCTCACACCAATTGATATGAATAGCTTTGTTGATTATCCCCCATTTTGTCAATTTCCTTCACAATATTTGTTTCTTCTTTTGCTCTTTAATTACTTTGAGCCAACTTGAAAACACTGGAAGCAGCATCCCCTAGAGGTGTCTTCTGGGAATGTTGTGAGAGCAGCAAAGAAGAGTTTTACGCACAGGTAGAATTCCCCCATGACATTTAGGGTGCATCTAGACCAGGGTTTCTGAAAGTGTTCTGTAGAATCACTTTCAGAAACACATTAACTGGCCACTCTGGTTTGTTTATTTACTGGTGCTGTGGCCACGGAGCCTCGCGGCTCCCATTGGCTCCGTTTCGTTCTTTTTAGCCAAGGAGAGCCGCGGAAAGCGGCATGGGTCAGGCTACTGCTTCCCGCGGCTCCCCTTGGCTGCAAAGGACGAAATGGAGTCAATGGGAGCCGCAAGGCTCCGTGGCCGCAGCACCAGTAAATAAACAAACCAGGGCGGCCAGTTAATGTGTTTCTCAAAGTGATTTTTGCGGAACACTCAGAAACACAAATCTAGACTACGTAGCTTATTCTGAATCTAAGTCAAAAGAGCTTATTTTGAAATTTGGCACTGTCTACACAGCATCAAATTTCAAAATAAGGCACTATTCTAACAAATCCCTTAACCCTCGTGGAATGAGAGTTACAGGAATGCCAGAATAGCATGCCCACTATTTTGGGAAATAGCGGGCGCTTTTAAAGATGCGGCGTTATTATTTTGGGATACTTCCAGTATCCTTAAAGAGCAGTGCTGTCTAGACATACCCTTTAGGATACGCCTACACTGCACTGCTATTTCGGGATACCAGAGGTATCCCAAAATAGCTACCCCACTTCTACACAAGCCGCCTCTTATTTTGAAATATTTTTCTAAATAACAGGCACGCTATTTCGCCATCCTGGTAAACCTTGTTGCACGAAAGATAAGAAATGGCTCGAAATAGCGTGTTATTTCAAAATTTGGCGCTGTGTAGATGCACCAAATTTCAAAATAGCGTATTTTGAAATAGATTCGAAATAAGATACACAATATGTGAAGCACAAATTGCATATCTTATTTTGAGTTTAGGGTGCTGTGTTGACACTCCCATATGCTATGTCTACACAGCAACATTATTTCAAAATAACATAGTCCGCATCTACACAGCTGGAAGTTATTTCGACATAATGTCCAAATATTGTCAAGCGGGAGGAGTTCTTACTCTGACCCCTGTAAACTTTATTTTATGAGGAGCAAGGGAAGTCGGAGGAAGAGTGCTCAATTTCAAAATAAGTGCTGTGTAGACAGCACCAAAAAGTTGAAATAAGCTATTTCGAAATAAGCTATGTAATTTACTTCTGTGGAAAAGCAATGCCACATCCAAAGAACGCGTCCGCTTTTTCAGAAAAAATTTCAAAAAAGCGGACGCGCTCTTTCGCCATCCCTGTTAACCTCGTTTTATGAAGAAGAAAGGATGTGTTGAAAGAGTTTTTTCCAAAATTTGGCACCATGTAGACACACCAAATTTTGGAAAAGCCTCTTTGCAATTTGCGTATCTTTTTCTGATTTACCTTTGTAGTCTAGAGATAGCCTTAGTCTCTCATCCTATGACCCCTGGGTTGGCTGACTCTCAAACTAGCCACATCTGACATTGGGAAAACAGGAATCGATTCTATTAAGTGCATTGTGGAAATTGACTATTCAGCCTCACCCAGGTTAGGTAGGAAAGATTCAGAAAGAAAAGGCAGACCAACAAGAGGTCCTTGATGTTTGCATCTGGAGTTGTAGAGAAATGACCCTGTGCATCAGTTTAACATTGCTGCAGCCCTTAATTGCTGTACAATAGCCAATGAAACCTGCATTTCTGTGTTTTTTCTTTCTTTTCTGTTTTCTCTTTTCATCTTCTTTGTTTTCCTTTTTTAGTCTCCTCCCCTTGGTTTACTTCCCATCTCCCCCTTTTATGTCTTTTTCTAGTTTTTCCTTTTGCTTCTCCCTCTGCTGTTTCCTGTCTTCCCTGATAATCCCTCTGGCTAGGTCTACACTGTTTGTTTTTTTCCCAGAAGGGGAAATGCAAATGAAGGGCTCATTTGCAAATCTTGCACTCTCATTTGCATATTCTCTTCTGATCCTTTTTTCAGAAGAGGTTTTTATTAAAAAAACGTGCTGTGTAGACGGGGCCATTTGTCGGGAAAAAAAACCTTTTGCGCAAGATCCCTTATTCCTCAAAAAATGAGGTTTATAGGATCTTGTGCAAAAGGGTTTTTTTCCGACAAATGGCCCTGTCTACACTGCAGGTTTTTTTTGCAAAAACCTCTTCCACAAAAAGGATTGGAAGAGAATATGCAAATGAGAGTGCCAGATTTGCAAATGAGCACTTCATTTACATTTCCTCTTCCGGGGGGGGGGGGACAAACATTGTAAACATAGCCTCTCAGAGGGATAGCTGTGTTCGTTTTTAACTACCACAAGTAAAAATGAGTACTCTTGTGGTACCTTCGGGCACGTCTACACTAGAAAATTATTTTGAAATAACTAAATTTGAAATAATACCTCCTGAAATAACAAAATAAAAACATCGTGTCCCCACTACCGAGGAGCCTCAAAATTAGTCCGAGGCAGACTCCATTATTATGGACACGCTGACTTGACTTAAAGTCCCAGGAGGTATCGGGGAGTAATTACTTTGAATGACTCTGGGGAGTAGTTATTTTGAAATAGTGGCAGAGCATTCACACTACTGCTATTTCAAAATAACTATTTTGAAATAAGCATTATTCCCAAGGAAAGCAGTATAGATTTCAAAATAACCAGCCCATTATTTCAAAATAATTCTCTAGTGTAGATCAGGGCTTAGAGACTAACCAAAATATACATAGTATCATAAGCTTTCAGGGTTAAAACCTGAAGAAGTGGGTTTTACCCATGAAAGCTCATGATACTACAAATTTTTGTTAGACTCTAAGGTGCCACAAGACTACTGGTTGCTGATAATCCCTGGTTGCTTCCTCTCACAGGAACCAGCATTTCCTTCCGTTCCTCCCCACTCCATGTGCAACACAGAGCAGCAGAGTGACAGTGGCATGCTCCTGTCCTGAAATGTGAACATCGCTTTGGACATCTTACCAAATTTGCTCTGCTGTTCTATACACAACTAGCTCAGGGCAGAGAAAATGTCTCTAGCATTCTGTGCTATCATCTGTATCACTGTCAGGGTTGAAGAGAGACTTTACTGGGTCCTGAGGGAAGCTGATTCTGGGGAGCCCGGAAGGGATGGGACCTCAGGTGGAAGGAAGGAATTTAAAGGGCCCAGTGTAGAAGTGGCTGGAAGCCCCAGGTTCTTTTAAATCACCAGGCCCTGGGATACTGTCCCCCTAGCTCCTCCTCCTGTTGGCAGCCCTGATCACTTTACTTTTCATGCACTGCCTCAGTGGTGTTTACTGCTTGCCTAGTAGAAGGTGCCCTGTGAGCATTCCAGCATTCTGGGTGGCAACAAAAGAGGCAGGATAAGATTGGTTTGGGCTCACAATGTGTAAGGATTACCAAATTTGGCCTCGACACTGGGATCAACATCCCAATGCTTGTAAAAGGTGTCAGGAGATTTTAATGACTACAATTGGCTAGGACCTGGGTTTTCTATCTCATCTCAAGGACAGAATCTCCAGCAGCCCTTTATTACTGCCTTGGAGGCTTAGTTCAATATTGTCTCAAGAGGAGAGTGCAACTAATTGAGTCATCATCACCATTTCCTACAGCATAGCACCCCCTAGCCCTTGCTCTTGGCTAATTCAGAAGAGCACCACCTGTTTAATCACAAATTTTAATATTTCCTTCAGCACTTTGTTTCTCCCAGGAGGGCTCTTCCAAGTACCAACCTGGTCAACCCTGCTGGCTTTTGAGCTCTCTGATAATCACAGTGAAACCTGCGGTATGAATTCCACATATATCCAAAAGGAGGAAAATGTTTCCAAAATCCTCATGAAGTGGTAATTTCACATGGACTTCTGTGCTTGAATTGCCAAGTTTCTCAGACTCCTCAGTTGCATACAGACCTTTGCTGAGAATTGCCAAATTTCACAAAAAAACCCCATATATGAACCACTAAGTTTCACAGATGCCTGCATGTGGACCATTGAGTTTTGTAAAACTGCAATGCTTATTATATCAATATTATTCCAATAGGAATGGCTAACGTACTTATACTCATTATGTCTGGGCATGTTGTGCATATTAAGATGTACATCAGTTCTATCCTGGAACAAGAACCAAATCATTTATCCTCATAGAATACTAGAACTGGAAGGGACCTTGAGAGGTCATTTAGTCCTGTCCCCTGCCCTCATGGCAGGACCAAGCACCATCTAGACCATCCCTGATAGATGTCTGTCTCACCTGCTCTTAAATATCTCCAGAGATGGAGATTCCACTACCTCCCTAGGCAATTTATTCCAGTGTTAGAAGACTGAAGTTGCTTAATGAGAGAAATCATATGTAGGTGATTAATCTTCTTGTGAATCTCGGCTTTTAGGAGAATGATCCCTAAGGCTGGCATCATATTCTAAAAATAATGAAACCTGGGCTTTATGTCTGTTAGGAATAAATTCCAAATCTGATGTTCCTCCACTGAAAAGATCTTGTTTGTAGGGTCAAGATCTTGAAAAGGGCTTAGTATTGTTTGGGGCAGCTGTATGTTAAATCAGGTGTAACTTCCAAATGGTTTTCAGGGTTAGCTTTGCAAAGTGGAGTATAACTCTGTCAGGATCAGGTTCACACTGAAATCAGTTTGCTATGGAGTCAGCTCTGTTGCTTATTTCTCCTGATTGTTGTATTAATTTGGCAACATAGGCATCTGATAGAATTTGCAAAAGGGTCACTATTCATGCAAATAAAGGTAGGGTTAGCACCAGTCGAGCTGCATTTTACTATTACTACTGCATAGCTATAGTATAGCTATAGAGTGTGGTATGATTTCCTGGGATTACTTTCTGCCCCCTGCTGGAATTTTGTGGAATTGCTTCAGAGAAAGAGAAGGTATGTTCTCTGATATGTTTAAAATGGAAATGTTGGCAACACTTCCATAGTTCAGACTGCACTGAGCTTTTCAGTTAAGCAAGATTGAAATCTCTGTTTCACTCTCCACATTTACCATTATTAATATAGCTCCTTTTATTGAAAAATCAATCAATTCAAAAATTTGGTAGCAAAATAATCCTGGGCATCTCACACAATGTCAGCTGCTTCAGAGGGGTGGCTGAGTTAGTCTGTAACAGGAAAAACTTAAAAAACAACAAATAGTCTAGTAGCACTTTAAAGACTAACAAAACATATAGATGGCATCATGAGCTTTCATGGGCACTACCCACTTCTTCAGATGACTGGAGTGTTGGAAGTCCAGATCCAAGAATAAATAAGGGAAGGAGGGAGGGGGCAGAGAAGGAAAAAAATTGAAGGAGGGTGTCACCATTAGTTAGCACTTGGAAGGGAAGTCTGGTGTTAGTCATCTTTTCAGCCTCTTTTAACTATTTAGTCTTTGAAATGCTACTAGACTAATTGTTTTTTAAGTTTTTCCTGTTACAGACTCACTCGGCTATCTCTATGAAGCTTATCTATTCACTGTCTTCCCCCTCCTCTCAATTTTTTTCCTTCTCCCCCCATTCCCTCCTTCTTGGATCTGGACTTCCAATACTCCGGTCATCTGAAGAAGTGGGTTGTGCCCACGAAAGCTCATGATGCCATCTACATGTTTTGTTAATGTCAGCTAGGCCACTCAGAACTAAGCATTAAAAATTGCATAAACAGTATGGTTCCATTTTGGCTTAGTTGGTGCCCATCCCTCCTATATAGGTTCCCTGGTTCCTAATAAACCTAAATCCCTGCTTGCTACACCTATTGATTCATCTATACATCAAGACTTGCAGTTCTGCCTGTCCTACCAGCTCTGTACTTGGAACCAGAAGTATTGTAGAAAATGCTATCCTGGCTCCATCAGATAGCTCTTTTTTCTTCTGACAATCCTATCTATACACACAGACATTTTCATGTACAAATAGCACAGCATACCCTTTCACTTATGCCTACGTCTACAAGGCGCACATTTTTCTCTGTCTAAGGGTCAAGTGTGCAGTGCATGTGTGTTGTGGATGTTTCTGTGTTGGAATGGAAAATGAAACTAGTGTGGAGCTGAGGCATCAGCTGTGTGTATCTGGATGGTAGAGCCCACAAGTTGAGGTCAACATAGAGGGGAAATGTTGGTTGAACAGATGTTTCCGTGGCTTTTGCAGTGATTGCGTTGCTAGGAAATACACCTGAGCAGAATGCTTGCTAAGTCCATGATGGTTTTGGTGTGGCTTATCTCAGGGCAGGCTGGAAACAAACACCTCTCTTACTGGAAATTAAAGAGACTCCTGGAACATTAAATAAATCACTGACAGCCCAATGCATTTGATTTAATAGCATCATAAAGGTACTAGAGACATTAGTAATTATTATGATGGATAATAGCACCAGAAGCTGGAGCCAAATGTGCCACGAAGACAGGAATGTGGGGGCTGTCCTGGTCTCATTGGTGCCCATTCTCTTCCAGAAACACTTCTGAAGCCCACAGCACATCCAGGGTGGGATTAGCCCTTTAAGAAGCTTTTGCACACACCCACATTCCCTCCCACCTCCTCTACTCAGCAGCAGTGGCTTCCAGGAGGAGCAGGGAGCTGAATTCATACTATCCTGGGAGTCAGGAATCTATATGGGCAATGGGGCGAGGGAGAAGACAGACTTGCTGGTTCAGTGAAGTAAGAACGAGTACTCAATTTAATGGCATTTCTGCTCAACTTTCACACAAAAGACAACGCCTATAACCAATCCTGTAATAAACTAACTCAAGATGTATTAACTAGGAAAGAGAAATGAGTGCGTTATTACAAGGCGAAAGAAGGCAGACATATGATATATACACAAATAAGTTACAGCCTATAGTTTTAAAAGATGGACATCACGGAGCCCTTTGAGAACAGGACTCTGGCCTTCTCCAATTCCAGATCTCCAAAGCTGGAGAAATACACCCCTCTGGGGACCATATTGAGAGCTAAGAGCTAGGATGTTCAAATTCACACACTGTTCATTGGATTCCTGGGTGCATGGGACCCCAGTAACGAGCAAGTGTAGAGAGAATATGGAATCAGTCAATGCTACGCTCAGTTGCTGCAGCAACTAATGGTGTCGGACCCCATCAGGTAGTCAAGGGACACATCACCGGACATTGTCAATACCAGGAGAGATGAGCAGGAGTGCCAATGAGAAGCACAGCAGGGAAAGTAACTCAATACTTTCCTGATGTACTGTATTTTGAAATGGACAACATGCCCTCAATTCTCAATCACTGAGAGACAATCTTCACTCATTGATATATTTGTTTCCAACAACCAATTCTCTATGCCCTCGTCTACAATAGAGAATTATTTTGAAATAACTCCCCTTATTTTGAAGTAACAAGTGGAGCATCCACACTACCAAGCCTGTTATTTCGAAATAACAGGCTGCTTATTTCAAAATAATAACTCCTGCTTTCCATAAGGAATAATGCTTATTTGGAAATAGTTATTTCAAAATAGCGGTAGCGTGGACGCTCCACTGCTGCTATTTCAAAATAACTACTCCCTAGAGTCATTCAAAGTAATTACTCCCCAGTGCTGCCTAGGGCTCTAAGTTGAGGTCTCATGTCCCCAATAATGAAGTCTGCATTGGACTAATTTTGAGGGTCTCCCATAGTTGGACCATGCTATTTCAATTTTATTATTTCAGGAGTTATTTCAAATTTTTTATTTCAAAATAATTTCCTAGTGTAGACATGTCCTATGTAACTTTTCATGAGTGGTGTACCCAAATACTTGGATCCTAATAGCTAAACTGTATTAAATGTATTCCCCTTAAATTCGGGTTATTGCTGATTATTTAATATAATCTAAGCACTATTCCCAGATATACAGATACTCTTTTGTTAACTTGTGTATTATGTACATTTTTATAATTAGCTTTAGTACAATTTTTAAAACTGTCAGCTCTGAATGTCTTTTGACCCTGGGATCTCTGCTTCTGTTTTGTATCTCCAGCCATTTGAGAATCAGAAGAGATTAATTTTTTTCCTGTCAGCCGTTTTTACATTATTTCCTTCTTCCAGAATTCAAGCTAGGCTCTTCACAGGTGTGAAGGGACCATTAACAGTCTTTAGGTGTGTCTGCACAGCACCCTAAATTCCAAATAAGATATGCAATTTGCGCTAAGCAAATTATGTATCTTATTTCAAATCAATTTCAAAATAAGTTATTTTGAACATCTACACAGCACCAAATTTCAAAATACTGCACTATTTTGAGCCATCCCTTAATCCTCGTGCAATGAGGTTTACCGGGAATGGCAAAATAGCACACTCATTATTTTAAAAAATATTTTGAAATACTGGGCAGCTTGTGTAGATGTGGGGTAACTATTTTGGGATATCGTTTGTATCCCGAAATAGCTGTGCAGTGTCGACGTACCCTTTGTATTGTGATGGCCTGGGTTTTTTTTTGACAATAGCTTATTTATTTTTGATAGGCCTCCTTGATGGTTAGAAGACAGCCATCCCGACTGGGTTCATAGTTTTAGAGCAAACATTTCTACAGCCATAAAGCAAAAATTTAAATGTTACTTTATGGCATGTGATAAAGATATTATAAGTGAAATTAATGCATGCTGCAACTTAACACACTTTCATACAAATAAACGTTGCATTTCTTTCAATACTAATTTTAAACCATCAAGTGAAACAAAAGGGCTTCCAGCAATTAAATTTGTCAGTGCTCATCTGAGGCTTAAAGCCTGGGCGAGAGCTAGCACCTGGTCTGCCAGCATCCCAAGGAGATTGGGTGACAAAAAGAACCCAGGCACAAGGGACTGAGATCGCAGCAGTGCAAGGAATTCCTGAAATAGAGGGAAATAGGAAGGTGCCACACAAGTTTCTTGTGCTGGGAATGGAGGAATGGAAGGAACCCCAGTTGTACAAGGAGCTCAGCATACAGAACCTACTAGTGTGTGACGCCCTAGTGAGGGAGATGTGGGAAAGAGGACAATAAAGGTGCCTCTACACAGCAGGGCATAACTTGAAATAAGCTATGTAAATTGAGCTACGTCAATTGCATAGCTTATTTCGAAATAGCTTATTTTGAAATTGGGAGCATCTGCACAGCACTTATTTAGAAATACAGCACCCTTCCTTCAACTTCCCTTACTCCTTGTACAATGAGGGTTACAGGAGTCGGAGTAAGAAGTCCTCCAGCTCGACAGTATGTTGACATTATTTTGAAATAACTTCCTGTTGTGTAGACAAGGACTAAGTTATTTTGAAATAACTAGTGTTATTTCAAAATAATGTTGCAGTGTAGACATCCCCTAACTGAGTAGAGAGTTCGCTAATGGAAAATATAGCTAAGAGCGTTTCTGTGTTAAATCAGTTAGGGGGGAGGAGCAGAAGTGGGGAGACAGAATTGGAATTTGGTAATGAGGAACTGGTTGGGGGTGGAGGAAAACCATGGAATGGAATCAACAGTGGAAGTGGAAATGGAAGAAAAAGCACCAGAAAATGAGCCAAGAGCCACCACTTTGGGTACTTTGCGTGTTGGATCCCTTCTCCTATCCCTGGTGTATGTATGTCTGCAGATTGCAGACTCTTTGGAAGAAGGGCCTGTCTATGTATAGATCTGTGAAGTGCCCAACAGTCCTATGCATCAGCTCACCAACCTCAGAGCTTTTTCACACTCAGCGCCCTAAATGGAGGGCAGATAAATAAGCCATTTCATAGCAAAGCAGGCAGAGTGTTGCAAGAAGGACGAATCATTTCCCTTGAATATTTATTTTGACCATTTTCACTGCCTTCCTTTTTCACACATCATTAATGTTTCCTTTTCTGTTCTACTCTTGTCACACTTGCCCAGTTTGACATCACAACACTCCCTCGGAGAACAAGATGGGCTCTGAGAGCCAGGTACTCAATCAGTGAAGAATCCTGAAGGCATGGGCAGGACTGAAGATTAAGAAAGAGATTGAAAAAACCCTGGGACCTTTGTGCAAAACAAGATCACAACTGAGAAGAAATAAAAATTCTCCATGGAGACAGCAGCCTAAGAAAAGAAGGTAAAAATAAAAGATAAAAGATCCTCAAGGCTTTACTTAGCTCTGGCCCCCCTGGCTATACAGCTTTGTCCCATGTGTCCTTGTGTACAACACCAATGCATTGTGGGTCTAAAATGCAGAATTCTGAACTGCAATTCTGAACACTCAGCCATTTTGCACAACGGTGAATGGCCACACAAGATGCAAGATAAGGAGAATTAGGCCATACGGTTTTTTTTTTCTGTTTCTGTGTACAGCTCCTCACCTATTTGGGTCTTCTGCAGTATAAATAATTAACCAGTACTGCTCCCTCCATTCAAAGCATTTAAGCAAGGGGTTTCTAGTAAGAGCCAAACATCTATACTGCCCCTCTCAGGGAAATCAGAACTTGAAGCATGGAGCTGCTGGCCTGGCACAGGGCAGCCAAACCCTTTCCAAGTAGGAAAGCTGCCTGGAAATTGGACACCTCGCGCTCACTCTTCATTTAGGAGATTTATTTAGGCTGCTGCTCAGATGGCATTTCCTGAGAGCTGCACAGACTCAGCCTAGGCTCCTGGCCAGACAGCTCCACCCGCCTGCACCACACTGCTTGTCAAAACCCAGACAGGAGCACTGCTTTGCTAATCAACACAAGGGTTTGACCTTAGCAACACTGGCTCTTGCCACACATGGGGGGAGGGAAGAGGGCAATTTCCCCAACACACATGAGCTGAGGAGCCATTTTAACATCCTACAGGCTCATTTGTGTTCATACACGTTGCCTCTCTCCCAGCACATCCTTGTTCTTGCACCACCGTGTAACACGGAGCCTGACATGCACCTTCTTTGGGAACATCACATCTCTTGCAGCAGAAGCACAGCTACTAACTCTGCTCTTCCTCATTCTGTAGACTGGACCCAGCCAACCTGCCATCTGTTAATATCAAGGTTTGTAGTGCTGCTGTTCCCTTCTCTTCTGTATAGGTTCTTCTAGTGTGCTCATCACCAGAGTATCAGAGCCCCTTCCAGCAGCAGTAGCTTCCAATCTACATGGGCCATAGTTTGAGAACCCTTTGGAGTTCTGCATTCTATATTAAGCAGTATGACTAACAGGTCTCACATATTTGTTCTCTTATCCTCTTTCCCGGGGGGAGAAATGGGTGCAATATGAGATTTTGCTATATTTTTATATTAGAGAAGATATTGCTGTCGTGTCTGGACATCTCTCTTATTAAATAGGTCAGCAATAGCATAGATTTATAGTTAACATTGAGAAGTCCTTTCTGTTTAAAGGATGACTCTTCTTAGTACTGTAAAATCTGTGCATTTGAAGCCAAGTCTACAATGGCACTTTACAGTGCTGTAACTTTCTGGTTCAGGGGTGTGAAAACACACACACACACCTCGAGCATAGAAAGTTACAGTGCCAGTGAGAACCAGGCTACAGTGCTCGAAGCCGCACTCCCAGCACTGTTAGCTACTCACCCTGCAGAGGTTGTAGCTCTCTCCCAGCACTTGTGCCATAGACACACTTTCAGTTTAGAACGCTGCCATAGCTGTGTTTTAAATGGTTAAGTGTAGACAAAGCCTCAGGGTACCGTGAAATTTGGTGTACCTGATAGGGGCACAGAGGACGGGAAGTGAGCCAAATTAGGGGTAATATGACCTGCTGGCTCCTGAGACACAGCCAGCTGAAATAAACAATTTTTCTAAAGATACATTCTAACAAATATCAGAGGAGTAGCCCTGTTAGTCTGAATCTGCAAAGGCGGTGAGGAGTCCTGTGGCACCTTATAGACTAACCGAAGTGTTGGAGCATAAGCTTTCGTGGGCAAAGACCCACTTAGTCAGATGCATTCTAACAAAGATTTTTTTGGCCCAGATCTAGAGCTCAAACCATAGCTTTGATCCTGGGACAATGGTCTCCCGCACTTGTGGGGTACCCTCAGAGAGTGCATAGCACTCACAAGCCCTTTGCGAGAATAAAATTCAGAACCTTACTAGCAGAAAAGTTTGGCTTTCCGGTTAGGATTTTGGGTAAGGGTCAAACACCAGATAGATTACACTTAGCATGTGCAGGGAGTAAAGCCAAGAGGATTTGTAGGGAAAAGCTGTCACTGCAACTGGTTTGCTCAGGGGGATCAGCAATAAGACTTTGATCCTGATGTCACCTAGTCAAGGTAGTTTCAGTCCCACCATAAGCAGACATCTGGAAAGCCTTGTAGGCATATTGCTAAAACCTGTCCTTCTCTACTTGTATTCCCCCTGCTTTGGAGAATGTAATAATAAAAAACCACAGTGTTTTAGGAGGGGATAATGGAGGGTAATAGGAGTTTGTGGCTGCATTGAGGGGAAGGATAGGGAGGGAAATAAAGGGGGTTGAATAGTACAAGAAGTTAGAAGTTCAGAGGTGGGACTGGAGGAGAATAGGGGCAGCTCCAGATTCTCTGTGCATGCCAGGATTTGGAAGCCCACAACCCCTTTAGAGGAGTCTAACCCCTTATTCCTGCCCCCCTTATGTGATACAGGATATGGGGATTTTTGCCTCTTGGGGATGTGTGACGTCCCTGATGTGTCACTCCGCATGCGCACGCGGTTGGCACGGCGTAACCGCGTGTCTCGCAGTTCCTCGCGACAGTTTTTCGCCCCCTCACAGGGAGAGAGGGAAGGGGGACCCGGGCCCGCCCACTCTCACGGGTCCCAGCCCAGGGCCCT
>JANRFK010000875.1:20684656-20713164 GCA_030068395.1 Apalone spinifera | reverse complement strand
TCAAGTGTTGCACCACTCTACATTCATATGTGGGGGAGGAGTATGGGGGGGGGGAAGCTAGGAAGGAACTGAATATCCTCCCCACCCTGCATTCATATGGGGGAGGGAAGGACAGGAATCAAATGTCCCTCCCCATTCTGTATTCATATGGGAGGGAGAAAGTAGGGCTGTGAAAGGTTAACTGGTTATCCAGTTAACTGGTGGGCATCACCCTAAACCGTAATGCTTACTGGTTCTAGTAAACCGGTGGGTGCGGGAGCAGCTCCCTGCCTGGCATGGATAGGGGGTACTCTTGTCCAGAGTAGGAATGTTAAAGTGCAGTTAACTGACTAGTTGAGTAGTCAATGGAATTTCCATCGACTTCTCAACTAGTTGATAGGCACTTCCGCATTTCTCCTTTGAAAGGTACAAGAGCCCCAGCCAGCGGGAAGTCCTGCTGGCTGCATGTGGCCTGTCTGCTTTGAAATGTACAAGAGTCCCCAGCATGGAGCCCGGATCTGCTGGGGACTCCCTAGCTGATCCCAGGCTTCCCATAGCTTCAGCAGAGCCCGAGCTGAGCTGGGGACTTCCCAGCTGACTCCGGGTTGTGTGTGGCTTTTCAGCCCCCGAGTTCTGGGGGAATGCTGCGTGGAGTCCAGGGTTCCCAGCTGACCCCAGGCTCCACGGCTGCCCTTTGAAACATGGAGGCAGCGTTTCAAAGGGGCAGCCGCCACACAGCTGATCTCTGGTTCAGCTGTGCTGCGCTGTTGCTTTGAAGTACCCCTTCCCCCTTTTGCTTCCTCCATCTCACAGAGGCAGCAAGTCTATGTGAGGGGGGAATCAACTAGTCCACAGATGCTTATAGGATAGTTGACTAGTAGACTAGTCCTTAACATCCTTAGTCCACAGTAGCCCCTGTCTGTGGCAGGCCGAGGTGTCCTGCAGACAGGGGCTGTGTCAACGGGGAGCTTGGGTGCCCCGCTAGCAAGGGCTGGGGTCAGGAGCCCAATGGATTGGGGGATGCTCCAGCCTGGGTCCCGCTTAGTTGGTTAACTGTTTAAATATTAGGTCAAACTTAATTTTAAATCGTTAACCAGGGTTTTACTTCCCTAGGAAGACATGCCAGGCAACAATCGAGTGTTTCTCCCACCTCCCCACCCCACGTCCATGTGGGAGAGCTGGACAGGGATTGAGATCCCATCCCTGCTCCAAACCTGTCTAATTGGGGAGAGCCAAGCAGGGATTAAGGGCCCCTACCTGCCTCACATTCATCTAGTTGAAGGGATCAAATGCTCCTTCTCTCCATCCATCTAGTTGGGGGCAGCTGGGCAGAGATCAGGTGGTTTTGTTTCCCTCCCCCCCCCCCAATCTCTCCATTTTAGGGGACCCTTGGATGGGAATCAAGGACCATTCTCTTTCTCTCTCATGTGTTTGGCCCTCTCCTTCTCCAGTGGATGGTGGTGTCTTCCTTCCTCAGCAGAGCAAAGAGCCCTCATTGCACCCTTCTTAGTGTTCTGTCACCCAGTTCAGAATTACCCCAGAATCACAGGCTTTCATCTGCACTTTACAGAGCCTGTGCCTCAACTGGATTATCATCCCCCGAATGTTCTCTGGCATTCTTTATCTGCTTTCTCCCTTTAATATGCTGCTTCACCTCCACCCCATGACAAAAAATTCTCACCCTTTCTGAGGCTTTATACCCTCTTGATATTTGCAACCTGTACTCATGTCTTGTCCTTTTCCCATCCCCTGTCTCCATTTAGCTGTGCTGTATGTGTTTAATTCTTTGTAATTCAATCCCTACAGCCACTGTCTACCAGGTGCAGTTATTTCAGTGCTATATAAAGGAACAGTTGCTTCCCAGTTTGGTAATATGATGCTTTTGTATGTGCTGTTCAAAATTGCATTAGCCTCTATTACTCCCATATCATAGTGCAAAATCATTTCTTGTTTGCTATCCGCTATCACCCTAAAGTCTCCTTCAGTTGTTACTGCTTTCCAGGTGTCACTGTCCCATTAGGAGAGAACTTCTGGGTTATTTTCCTTACTCTGTAGGTTGTAGCTATTTAATCCCTTGTTTTTCTTGTATTATTACGTTTTGCTTCCTGGTGTCTGAAATACCCTCAAGTGTATATAACCCCTGCTGCACTTTTTCAGCCTCCCCCTCCAAAAAAATTCCTGTAATTGTTTTAAAACCTCATACAAGGATCTAGAAGTGTGCTACAAAAATGGGCTTGTATCGCTATCTCCATTTTGTAGCTAGATTACTGAGTCACAAAGATGAAATGATCACAAGTTGATGGTGATAGATCTAGAGCCAAAAGTCAAGTCTCACTTCAGTCTGGCATTCTATCTACTGGATGTTTTCCTCTCTGGTGCCTCCTTTCCCTGCCAACTCCTAGCACCTGAAGTATTTGAGGCAAGATGGATGAAGTAATATTTTTGATTGTTCATTGCATGAGGTACATCACAAGTCATGATAAGCATGTGTAGGATCCTTGGATCTTGAAAGATGCATTGTGGGGTTACAGATCATTGTAGCAGTGAGGATATGTCTGCAGGGTTTGCATCTGCTGTTTTGGCAGGGGGTTGGTGCGGCTTCGAGTTCTGCTTTGATCTGTAGGAAGCTGGTATCTGATGATGATTTTGGAGAAGATGCGGGGTTGTTTGACAACAAGAAGAGAGGATTCAGGAAAGATTTCCTTCCATTTATTTCAGGATGGGGTCTCCAAAGAGTATGGATTACAGTTGTTTGATTCCATGTATGTGATAAGTGACAGTGAGGGTTGTGCTGTCAGAGCAGGGTTTATTTTTATATTGAAGCAGGTTTGCTTGGAGGATTTGGGTGGCTTATTTCATGCTGCGATGTACTTCTCTGGTGGAGTGCCCTTATTTCTGAAGGCAGTTTTGAATGTGTTGTGAGATATATCCCAGACTTTCTTGCTAAAGAATATTCCCTGGTATCTGAGTGCCTGGCTGAAGATAACATATTTCTTGTTTTGTTTGGGGGTGGTTACTGGACCTGTGAAAGTAGGAGTGGTTATCCATGGGTTTCCTATATATATGGTTGTCTGTAGGGTTCCATTGTTGAAGCTGGTTGTTGTGTCCAGGAAGTTAATGTTAGTGTAGGAGCATTCCAGAGAGAATTTAATGGACCAGCAGTAGTTGTTAAAGTTGTGATGGATTTTAATTCATCTGCCCAGAGGATGAAAATATCATTATCTCAGATAATTAGTTTTGTGGTGCTTTTGTCCAGAAATTCTCTCAAGGTGAAGTTTGTATCATATTGGGGAGCCATCCTAGGATCCATGGCAGTTCCCATGGTATTTGTGGTAAAATGTAAAATTGTTATGGGTGAGGATTAAATGAAGGAGTTATCAGAGTGTTTGGGGTGGATGTCTGAGGGTTGTCCATTGTCTTATCTGTGCCAGCCAGCTATGCCATCATTGTGAAGAATGTTGGTGAATAGGTAGGTGACATCCATGGCTGTGAGGATGATGTTCTGAGGAAGGTTGTTAATATTGCAGAGTTTGTGGAGGAAGTAGGTTGGGTTCTGAAGGAAGCTGGCCCTTTGTATGGTGAGGGGTTTGAGGATGGTTTTTATGAAACCTGGTAGAGTGCCATAGCCAGATGTGCCACATCTGCCAGGATTGCCTTTCTTTGGATCTTGGGAAGTATGCCAAAGGTCCTTGGGGTGAGTTTGCGGGGGTGGGGGCAGAAGAGTTTGCAGAATTGATCTTGGAGTTTGATATTCTTATTTTCCTGGGTAAATTGTAGTGTGTGGGGTCATCAAGTTCTTTATTGTAGGTGCTGTCAGAGTTGGTGGTAGGCCTCATTCACATAGTCCTGGCTGAGGACTATGATGGCATGCACCCCTTTTGTCTGCAGGTTTCATTACTAGCTTATGGTTCATGGACTGTCTAGCTGTCTTCTCAGCAGTGGAGAGGTTGTGATGAATGTGATGTTTTTAAGGATTTCACAGTCAAAATTTTTTGGCAGGTATAATACAAGGTATTACCTCACCCATCTTGTCTCTGTAATAAACATGGACCAACACAGCTAGAACAACGCCATATTTCTTATATTCTGTAACAAACTCTAGATGTCCCTTGACTATCACTTGCAGTCTGTTCAGTTGTCCGTCTGAGTGACAGTGCTCTATCCAATTCAGTTAGAGTTTTCAGGTAAGATTTCATGTTATACTCGATCAAATATTGTACTGTAATTCATGAATTACAGCTGTTACATTTCTTTCGTCAACTGATGTAACTTGACAAAAACAACCTTCCGCCTTGTCTGCAATGACTAGTTCTTTATAAGCCACAGATATGTACCCCAGTTTCATTAGCCCCTCAATAACTACTTGTATTGGTTCTGATTGATGATATAGTTTTCCTATTGTCATGGTAAGTACCAGCACTGCTGTTTCCCTTTTTTTTTCCTAAGATGGCTACCATGCTTGTGTGCACGTGCACATGTGAGCTTGCTCTCGACTGTTAAGCTAGAAATGCCTGTGGCTTATTAATTGAATCAACTGGTACAAAGTGTTCAGCTTTTCACTTTATTACTTTTTATCAATAGCTGTTTTACTGAGCCATATTACTATTACTGCCTATTTCTCATAACTCTCAATTTCAGTGAGATGGGCTTTAAAAATAGCTCAGCCATTTTAGAATTCTCACTGTGTCCTGCTTCATATTATTAAATTTACTTTCTTTCATGTTTGGTTCCCCCTTTTGTATTTCTAGCAGCTGGACTTTGGCTATATCCTCATTCTACCTTTTTTGGTCCTCGTTCCTCAACTCAGTTCTTGTATGCTGATTTGGTACTTGCACTTCAAAGGGAGCTTGTGCAGAATCTGATGTTTTTTCCCGTTCCAGTGGAGGTGTATAGAGCCCTGCAAATCTGTACACATCCGCTTTGTCTGTGGACCATGTTTGAGGATAGCGGATTGGATGCAGATACACATTTTGTATCTGTGCAGGGCTCTAGCGAAGCATTCATTTTGCTTCATCCTCTTGAAGGCTTTGGTTAGTGAGGGGACAGGAGAGAAAGCTGCATCTCTAGAGGTCTGGATACAATAGGTTTTAATCTGTGTTTTATTTAATAATCTTCTGTCATGTATATCTTACAGGACATATTTGCAGCCTTTTTTGACTATGCACAGCTGAAGGCTAACTTGAGGGCTTATCTGTATTTACAGCGTGGCAGCTGCACCCTTTTAGTGAAGATGCTGCCTATGCCAATGGGAAAGCTTCTCCTGTCAGTGTAGGTACTCCACCTCTCTGAATGATGGCCAGCTATATCAGCAGGAGAAGCCCTCCTGTCAACATAGACTTGGACTTTCCACACCCCTGAGTGATGTCATACCGACATAAATTGGTATTATAGACTGAGTCTCAGTGGCAGCTGCCCCAGGCTTTACTGGTTCTGGAGAGGGATAAGCTCTTCCTGTTTCTCCTGGAGATGAAGTAGCTTCTTACAGGAAAGACTGTGGCTATATATCCCCTTTATCACCATCCATGGCTATGAAAAACAGCTTCTTCAGCAGAGAGCTTTCGAGTAAACTTTTTATAACCTTTTCTCTTCAGGTGAGATTTGTTTCCTAGTTGGTGAGCTAATCCAACTCTTTGCTGTCAGATTAGCACTGCTATAAAGCATCATAAATGGGAGTAGCACTTGTGGGAAATATAAAGACACACCTTCAGAAATGCTTCCCTATCCTGAAGAGCATGCCATCTAAATTAATACCAATGCTGCTGTGGGTGGAGGTAATAGTCGAGGGGAATGAAGTGATGACAGAATAACCAGAATAACACTCTGGATTTGCTTGACAGGTACAAGTCAAGGTCGTCCCAAGTTTTAGAATATTGATTTGGGTATCTGGCACCAGAGCCGACTTACCCATTAGGCACAGTGGCTAGGGCCCACGATACTTTTAGGGGCCCACGAAAATGTTTAATTTCTTTTAAAATCAGAAGGAAAAAAAAAGAACTTTTAGGATCGAAGAAAATGTTTTAATTTTTTTCTCACGTCAGAAAGAAATGAAACTTTTAGGGCCCCTGAAAATCTATTAAATTTTGCCTAAAACAGGGGAAAAAATGTTGAAGTATTTAAAGTTATATCAAAAATAATTTTTAATATTGATATTTCAGGGCTCGCCAGCCGCACTGTCCAGCGATCTGCACATGCGCAGATTGTTCTGCACACGTGCAGATTGCCCGAACTTGGCTCTTTTGGGTTGCAATCTACTCGCCCTGGATGATGATGTGGTGGGAGGGGCCCATGAAGGCAAAAGTGCCTAGGGCCCACGAAAGTCATAATGCGGCCCTGTCTGGCACTCAGGTGCTATAGAGAGAGCTATGAACAAAGCAGTTAGAAATTAGTAAGTACAAAATCGGTTGCTCACTGGACTGGGATTTGTAGCATCCGTTGGCTATCTGAGCTGCATTGTGTTTAACAATTGTAAGTAAACAGTTTGCTAATTTAAGTAATGACTCATTTGGCCTTTCTGTTCCTCTTTTGTGTTTACAAAAGATTTCAGATTAATTTTAGTGGTGACATTAAGATTTTATAACAAACATGTTCAGTGACCAGTAATATTTACCCAGAATAAATCTTGACAGACAAGATTTCAGACTGGACACAAATTAGCTTTTAGCCAAATTTTGCTTTACGTAGCTGGTCCAGTGGTTTCACCTGCTTTAGTAGCAATATTTTGTATGGAATATTAAGATTTCCTGAAGTTCTGTTAGTATTTCAGAATTCTTTTCAATTGTGGTTTTGGGTTTGTTCTAAAGACCATTCAACGTATAATGTGTATTTGTGTTGTAAAACATTACATAAATGTTAAAATAAGCCTCACCAGCTGCTGTAAATCTAAAATGTAGGGATGTGACTGTGTATCCGTGTACATCGGTTAATCCTCATGGTTACATGCAGGGCCCCCCCCCCACTGCCTCTGTATCAGAGGCAGCAGCACAGAGAGGTGGAAGGGGAGCAGGTGCGGAACGGGAGCTGACTTTTAAGACAGCTTCTCCCACGTGCCAGCTCCTATGGAGCATCCTTTTCCCACCACCCTTTGCGGTTGCTGTCCCCCACAGAAGCACCAGTGTGGGGAGAGGGCAGGCAGGAGCCTGTATTCATGGAGAGCTAGCTAAAAGCTGGCTTCCCACGTGTCCCAGCTACTGCAGAGCTGCCTGCCCCTCTGTGCTGTTGCCTCTGTATCGGAGGCAGAGGGAGGAAAGGGAGAGAGGCGGGAACCAGTTCCGATGGAGCCAGCCCCCCATGCTGCTGCCTCCCACACACCAATCCTGACTCTGCACCCCAACATCTCCACCCTCTGCCCTGAGCTGCCCCCAACTTGACATTCCCCAACTCCCTGCCTTGAGCCTCCCACGTTCCGTCCTTCACTTATGTTTCTTATAGGTACTGTCCTATCACAGTTTCCCCCAACCTCCTGTCCTGAAGGCCCCTTCGCCCCCGGGGGTTGCAATACAGCAGTACTTGTAAGAAATTTGTTACTTTTACTCTGCTGTATTTTATAATATTTGAGGCTGACCTATTCATTGAACTTTGTCTCTTCTTTACTTTACAGAGATAACTGTGGTGAGTGCTCAGCCCTGAGTAGGACAATGTATATTTCTTGCTCAGTAGCAACTCCTGCAGCTGACTTGTGATGTGCCCTGTTCCCAGTCTTCTTGGCTGAAAACAGTTCTGATGTGGGAACTTTGACAGTGTAGAGAGAGGAATCCTTGGACTCTCTACCAGGAGGGCTCAGTAATTTATACATAAAGCTTGGACAGTATGGCTGTGATTTTTTTAATACGTGAGGAAACCTGACAGGTCTCATAGATAGGTAGTTAAATAGGTCCTGTTTTAATAGGCCTAAAATATCAGATTACAACTTTCGTGTTGTTTCATTTAGTTGTGACTTGGCGCCAGCAACATCCTACCCAGGGCTTTCCTGAAGCATTGAAAAGACTGCAGTAAGGAAGCGCTATTGTAGATGTTCTGAGATTTGTGTATTTCCGTTGTGCATCATGTAACTTCATTGCAGTGTTAGTATGTTAGATAAATAACTTGCTACACAGTATTGCACTCTTGCTGAAGGAGGGGGTTGGTCATTTTTCTTCCACAGAAATTGTTGAGACTTATAAGTTTGCTTGGGTTTTTTAGGTTTGTTTGCTGTTTAAACAAGTTCTCTACCATAACTCATGAAATATTCATGTTGCAGTTACCCTACAGAATAAGGACAAATATGTGGAGGTTGGTTCTTGGGGTTCCAGCACACAAAGGATTCTCTATTTACAGTGTTGCCAATTAAATGGGGGCAGGGCCTTGGTTCTGCTTTAATCTGATGAATCAACCTACTATTATCTCGAAGCAGAGTGACAGACTCATCTTTTCAGATACATGCATAAAGGACTTCAGCTATGTCTGCACTATGACACATCATTTGCACCCCAGAGATTTTGTTTCCCAGCCTAATCATTGTTTTAGACAAGATATTCTCCATATTCTGAGATCTGGCCAGGCTGATGTATCTTACTGCGGCAAAACGCATTACAATGGTTCTATACCTAGCCTTGATCAGTGTTACTTGTGAGTAATACTGATATATATTTCTGAATGCAGTTTCCATTAGGGGTGTTAAATATCAGTTAATTGAATAGTCAATTAATCTCATCAATTCTTATCGGTTAGTTGACTAGTCTATAATCCCCGGGGATAGGGCTGGCAGCCAGTGCGTTCCAGCCCCACTCCCAAGGAGCACTCTGCGCTGCTGCCTCTGTTACAGAGGCAGCAGTGAGGGGTGCCAGTTGGGAGGTGGTCTGCAAGGGGAGACAGTTTAAAAACCATCTCCCCTCACAGACCAACTGACTGTCATCTCATGTGGCTGCCTCTGATACAGAAGCAGCAGCATGGGGTGGCAGCAGCCCCTGTCTGGAGAGGTGGGGGCTGAGCTCCTAGACCCGGCATGAGCAGAGCCATGCTAGTTGGTCACCTGGGTCCTAATACACTTTAAATGCAGAGCTACAGTGGGAATAGGTCCAAGATCCAGTCTGAGCCAGGCTGCTGGCCAGATCGCTTAAAAATGTATTGGCAGGGGAAGGGGGGATAATGTATGTAGTCTAGCATTAATCTGTAAGCCTTTGCTTATTGGTTAATCGACTACACTATTACATCCCTAGTTTCCATATGACTTAGCTTGGTCTGCCTCATTCCCTGTTATTTCATAAACATGTTTGCATTTTAAGCAATGGGAGCAAACAGGGATGGCTTGGAATGTTCTTGGGTTTCTTTGCTTTGAGATGAGATGAATCCAGCTGACACTCTTTATCGAGGCAATAACAGAGCCCCTAATGGTTTTGTATGAGTGTACATCTGACTTGTACACCCTGTGGTTATACGTACTGAAATTGGCATATTTCTTTTTGACAAGCAGGCCTTTGCTAGGCTGCTTTGTGAAAAGTTAATTGGAGCAGCAGCGAATATTATAGAGATTCTCTCAAATGGGTTGTGAAAACTCCAGATTTGGAATAAGGATGTTAAGTGGTGGGTACTAATCGTGTGGTCGATAGGGGAAGGCTTGTTCAGTCCCAGCTCGTGCCGGGTCCAGAAGCTACCCCAAGTGCGGCTCTGCAGTTTAAATATAGTAAGAGCTGGGAGTGCAGGCAACCTGGCTCCTACTACATTTAAACTGTGGAAGCAGGTCCCAGACCTGGTGCAAGCCGAGACTGAGCAAGCCCGGCTCATGCCAGGTCCAGGAGCTACCACTGCTGTGGCTCTGAATTTTAAATGTAGTAAGAGCCTGATAGAGGTAGCAGTGCGGGGGTGGGGTGGCGATGGGACAGGCAGCACCATGGAGATGGTGCTGGGGGGGAGGGACTATCTTTTAATATGCTCTTCCTTTGAGCCTTAATTTTGGCACAAAACTGTGAGTGGTCTTTCAGCACTGAATTGTATGTTGCACCTTTCATTTGTTCAGTTTGCCCTCATAGGGCTTGTCTGCACAACCTTTTCACTACAAGCTGGGATTTGAATCTAGCCTGACACTATCTGTCTGGGGGGGCTCTGCTATTGCACATTAACAGCAGCTAATGTGCTTGGAGTAATGTTGTCTCAAAGGGGATTAGATTACCTTCACAGATGCTAAATAAGGAGACCTGAAATCCATGGTTTCCAACCAGGTCTGAAGCAGTAGCCACTGGCTACTGCTATAGTTAACTAGTCACACTCCGTTATCCAAATAGCCACGTTGTTCAAGCCAACTGGCCCAATAACCACATGTGACTAGTGGCTAGCATGTTGGACACTATAGGCCTAAGTTCATGGTCTCTGTCAAATCATGCTTCTTAGGACTTCCTTCCAAATGATCAGAAATCCTTTGTGTGGCCTTTCAGCTTTTGGCATGTACCCACTTTGCTGAATATTTTCTGAGGAAAAGGCAGAACAAAAATTCTTATTTGTGTTGATTGTGGATATGAACGTGATGGTTAGTTACGACATATGGCTTCTAATATGCTAACTTGTTAATAATTGGTCAAAAGCATGCTGAATTTCCTTTGAGAAGATAGGAAGCGTACAACCTTAGGAACTTTCCTGTACAGACAAATATTATTGATTGAAGCAGTGGAGAGCCTGGCTAATAGAATGTTCTCTAAAATACATGCAGAGATGCTGAGTGGAGTCATGAAGGGGAGAAGACAGAGCTGCAATTATCTTCAGAAGTTGGATTCCAAATTAGTGTTAGTATGTCTATAGGGGATTGGAAGAGCTTATAGTGAGGTGTAAGTGACTGGTCTCTGAAGCTATATCCATTTCACTTGCCTTAATGCAGTATTATGACATGAGTTTTTGCCATGAGTGTTGGCACACATGTACAATATACTAGTGTTAATTAAGTGGGCAATATCTGAATCTCCTGATTACCGTCACAGTCTTGCTAAAGAGTGATATGTTGTAACGTGATGCCAGAAGTGTGGAAGTCAAACAGTTTGTAAATGAGCTTCTGTCCATCAGAATTCTCTTGGCTAAGCCTGTGTTAAAGCAATGGAAATTATTTTTTCAGTGTGACGGCTTAGCACTTCCATAGTGCTGGTGCTGCATGGTCTACAGAAAGCTGAGAAGGGACCTGGTAGACCCATGCAAAGGCAGGAAATCCTGGGAGATGTATATGATGGTTGCACAGTACCACTTCTTTCATGTCCTGTGTTCTCAATTGCTAGGCTTACTTTTATTTACAGCATGTGGGAATTTCACAGTGCTGCAATGAAAGGGGGACTCTGTCTTTTGCAGTGAAAATACTTAAGTTATGCAGTCAAGAATTGCTATGCAGAGTAGACCCGCTAAAGTAATCTGTATTTGACAAAAGGCTTCCATGAAGCAGATGTATCAAAGAGTACACTGTGTTACCACGGTTTTCATACACAAGTTAATTACCATTATCTTTTTGGCTTGCAGACATTCCTGTCTGCAGTAAGACTGCTACACAGTGATTTCTATTAAGCTGCACATCTCTCTACTGGAAGTGGCAATAATGTGATCTTTATGATTTTGTTTTAGGGTAATTCTACTAGACCATCGATCCGAACAGTAAAACTCAGATCCTTTGAGGACAGAATACTTCTTACTCTGAAGAACAAGCAGCACTGGTAAATCTTTCTCTCATTTACTTGGATGAATTCTTATTTGGCATGGGGAGAGACGGGCTAAAGAAAAATTGATCACTTAGCTCTGCCAATGGATTGCTTTAACAGAACAGTAGTTACCTGGAGACCTTGTATCAAGATCCATTCCAATTCTGCATTTCTATGACTTCTAGATAGAGGCAGACTTGCATTTCTGTGTCTGGAGCAGAGGTCAGGCCAAATTGGAGACTATCATAACTTTTGTCAAACAGAGGGAAGGACTTTAGGATTCTTTTGTTTCTTTACATAATCTTGTCTAAGAAGTTCATGTAGAGCTCTGGGTTTTTAACCCTAATCTTGTCTCTTTGTTGCAGAAATACAATAAGCTTAAGTGGAAAATTAACAAAGTCAGTTATTTTATATAGCTGGGCTATTTGATGCTATGAGAGGCAGATTATCCCATAACTGTCCACTGCATGGTTTCTTTGCACTGCCTCCAAAATCTGTGGTGTTGGCACTGTTAAATTACTGGATTTGACAGACCTCTGGTCTGATGCAGTCTGGTATTCCTTGTGTTCCTGGGCCACGATAAGGAGTGTTCAGATAACATGATAGGTTAAAGTAAATAATCATGTAGCTCTGTATGCAAAGGACTTTACTTGGAATCTATTTCATGACAATGTCATCATGTCAAACTTATCTCTAAATCCACTTATCCAGACTGCTCCTCTGGGGTGTTTGATATTTGGAAAGAATAGTTACCCAGTACCAAACACAGATTCCAGTATTTTTATCCTCAAGCAAGCAGAAGGATTTAGACTGACCTTGAGTCCACTCACAGCTAGGGTGTTTCTTGCCCCTCCCACCCCTCGGGGGTGTCAGCCCAAACTCTGTCCTCCCAGGGTGCTCGAACAAGGAGGTAGCCATGGCCCCATCACTTTTAAATTTGGAAGGCTATGCCCTTTATGCTTTTTATGGTCATAAGGGGGGAAAGAGGAGCAGGCAGAGTGGAGCGAGCAGGGGCGGGGCCTCTAGGGAAGGGGTGGGTGGGGCCACAGTTTGGCCACCAGTGGCTGCACTTTTAGAGAGCTTCTAGTGCTCCAACTATAGATTAGAAAACTTTGTCCAAACACATTTCCCTTCCCTCAGGGAGTGTCTGCAGACTACTTCCTTGCAGTTCCTTTCTGTTTCCAGCTTGCTGGTTTTTATCCTGGCCCTTCATGTTCCAATGGGCTCTGTCCTCATGAAGGGCATTATTTTAGTCTGTGAAATTCCCCTCAGCTACGGCCTACCAGGTTAACTTTTCTCATCTCGTTAGCCATTTCCAGACAAGTGTGGAGTGATACAGTGGTATTAGTTATAGGGACTTTGTGAGGAACTATGGCTTGCCCTACTATGAGGAGAAATTGCCTTTTCCTGAGCCTTTCCTACATCTTCTGGTTCCCCTCTGGGTTTGTCAGCCCAAACTCTGTTAACTCATTTCTCATTTCTTTCCATAGTGTGCTACCTCGCCCATCTTCAGTTGTGTTGGGCATTCTTTGGAGACATTGCAGTCAACTCTGATTTCAGGATCTTGGCAGTATTTGATGCTGAAGAGACCCACATTACTAAAATCATAATGCAACACTCAGTAGGAATAAATCTTCCTCCCTGACTGATCCCCTTGTCTATACCAGAGCTACATGAGTGACCCTTTATGCAAGACAAGCCCATATGTGGCTTATTTTCAGATGATCCTGTCGTGGGAGTATTTATTTGTGCAGTGAAGCATTCCTTATGGTGTTATCTGTGTGATTCTGTGTAGCTTGACTTGCTGTGTAAAATGTGTCAATATGTTGCAGAAGGCTTAAACTTTCTTCTTTGTTTCTAGATTTAAAATGAGTGCAATGCTGGAAACCCCCGAGCTGCCAGCAGTGTTTGATGGCGTGAAGCTGGCTGCAGTTGCCGCTGTTCTCTATGTCATCGTTCGCTGTCTGAATCTAAAGAGTCCAACTGCTCCTCCTGATCTCATTTACCAGGACTCTGCCCTGTCACGCTTCCTGCTCAAATCCTGCCCACTTCTGACCAAAGAGTGAGTGATAAATACAGCCTTCTAACTACTAAATTGATGCATGCACTGAAGAGAAGTTGACATTAGCTAGTCTTGACCCACTGCATGCAGTTGTACAAGAACACCACCATAAACTTGTATATAAATAAATGACAGCATATTCTTTTGAGATGCAGAACAAGGGGCAGGGACCTATTTTTTGTTGGCATAAAACAGCGCTTCCAAATCATTGTTACAATATTGCCCAGGTTCTAGGCCTTCTTGGGGATGTCTGGGAGCGAACCCCTCAGCTCAGATACACACACTTGTTCTAGCAGAGCTTCAGCTAGCACACTAAAAATAGCTGGGCCAGCATAGTGACACTGGTGAAGGCTCAAGGTTAGTCATTCAAGATCAAGCCCACCCGGTTGCCTGGTACAAACTGAGATTGCAGTATTGGTGACAGCTCAGGTTAGCAATGTCCACACAGTTCTTTTTAGCATGATAGTGTGAGTTCCACTACACAAGGCTTTCTACCTGGCTGGAGGTGCATACCCATTGTGTTGTGTGCTGTACAAATGCATGGGAAAGCAGTTTCTGACCCAGTCAATGTCAGGGTCTTGGCTTATGGTATTGTGGCATGTTCCCCACTTTGGAAGAGTATGGCCCAGCACAACATGCTTTCTCCTGTGTGAGGTGTAGGGAATATCTGTTGTAACTTCCTACACTTCAGTGAGTCATTGAGCATTTTGACAGGCTACCCAGACACTTCTAGAACTTGCAGTATAATAGTTCTTCAATCCATTTGTCATAGTGCCTGCAGTTGTCATTTCAAGATGGGTGAAACAATCTAAATGTTGAGCGAAGCAGATCTCTTATAGCAGTCAGATAAATAAGAAAGCAATGGCATACTGGCTCTTGCCAGTTCTTCTTTGAGAAGGAGGCTTGCAAAACTAGCATCTGTTAATTTCAGGAGTGAGCTTTTATTAAGGTATAAGGCCAAAACTTTACTTACTGTGCTATCTGCAAGGTGGCATAACTTTTAAACAAGAGAAGTAAAATCAGATGCTTAAGACTGGCCTATTACATTAAGGAAGAAAACTATAAACTTGTGTGAGATGCTGGAAGGAAACTAACTTTAGTTTAAAACTTCTTAAGTGGCTATACTCAAGGAACTTTGCGATCCTTATTTTGAAACACTCTTGATTTACTGATGCAGTCTGTGAGCTTTCATGGATTACCAAATTAATCTGAAATCTTGAATTCTTATTTGAGTATGAAAAATGTAACTGCTTGTGTGATAGCAGGAAGAGTGTTTTCATTTTAGTAGAATCTAAAAGCCTCAGCCAAGATTGGGGTCTCATTGTACTAGATGCTGTGCAGACAAACTTTCAAAATCTTTAGTTACACCCATCAGCAAAGTGTCTGTACAGTTCATATATAGGAAACTGAGTCTGATTTTAGAAATTAGGTTGTGGCTAGTTCAACTGTGATCGAAAACACTCTGGACTCAGGTTTCTATCAAATGTGCCACTAATGTGTTCATCACCTTACCGAGTGTAACTCTGCAGAGTGTTTCTCTTTGATTCTATTTTTTTTTCTTGACCGGCTTATTCTATGAACCACAAACTGGGATGTAAACCCCAGTACTTTCCTTCAGTAGTCCAGCTGGTGTTAAGGGAATTAAGGCGCTTCAGATAGCATATAACTGCCTGAGCCTGCTGCCAGCTTAGATACCTGAGACTTATAGATTCCAGTAGTGCTTGTAACAGGATCCCCATATAAGTTAGCTAGAAGCTCTCCACTAATTTCTTTTGAACTACTTCAGACCCTGACAATTGAAAGGAATTCAGTGTGGTGCATCCCTAAAATCCCCACACATCCCACTGTTTTCATTGTCATCATGTTTATCAAATGGAAATGCATTATAACCTATATTGTAGTATAACAGGCTTTTAACAATCATAATTAAAGAGACACTGTCTTGCTTTGAGGCTCACATATCCTGATCAGTGAGTGTTAGTCCCTCCATTACTCTGGGATGACCAGTATTTGCGCCTGTCTTTTGTTACCAGCTTCCAAACTAGTTCAATTTAGATAAGTTAGCAACCTGCTGTCCCTCTTGTTCTTTTATAGCTATGGAATTGTTCTGTCGACTGACTCTCACCTAAACAAGCACATCTTGTGTTCATTGTGTCTTTTCTGAGCTATGCTTTTTGATAGTCTGCACTTTCTTGCTGTGCCAGTGTGTCCATTCTCTTTGGTTTCTTGATGAGATTGATTCCTTTCCCAGATCTGCCTCCCCCACCCAAGACATCTCATCAAAGGTTTAAAATTGCAAACGTTTCATTTTGCCAGGTTTCTGCAAATTACTCTATAAAAAGCCTTTTAATTCATGCTGAAAGCACACCGAGGAATACAGCCTAAACTTTTTTTATTCTTTGCCTCTGTAGTAATTTTATATCATAGTCATGCGGCCTGGCACCACAATACCATTTTATATTGTCATGCTTTATTTTTGGCTTTTTCCTCCTGATGAAAGGAGCAAATATAAAATTCTTATGCTCCTCTCCTTCCGCCATTCTCCAACAGTAGTCAAGGAAATGACAGCAAATTCTAAGTGTTATACCTAACACAAACAAATGACAACTGAAAGAAGTTACAACTTTGCAGCCTCAGGAACACACAAATTAATTTGGTGATAAAGTGGACTGCTAATAAAATAATCCACTTTGGATTTGTGATAGATTGGTGCACAGGTCTTGTTTCTCCACTCCCCTTTACGTATGGACATCTAGTATTGACTTTCTGGTCTTCCATTCTGGTCTCATGTTTTCAGAAGTCTACTGTGATACTCTACTTCCATTGGTTTGGCTAGGAACACTTCTCCCTTGCTTCTAATGCTAAAGATCTTTGGGATATAGCTTATAAAATACACTGTTATATAAAACGGTACTTAGAAAAACAAAAAACTGAGGGTGCAGCATAGCTAAGGTAATTTGCAATGCAAGTGCTTCCTGATTATAGACAGCTTTCTGAATCATTCCAGGGAGGTTGAATCATCTGTAAGCAACTCCTCTACCTAAATAGTGAATAGGAAGCAAGCTCATAGAATTTAAGTCAGAAGGAACCGTAATGACCATTTTAGTCCAGAGGTGGGCAATAATTTTTAATAGGGGCCACTCCAATATTTTGGGAAGTGTTCAAGGGCCACACTTTCCTATGCAGAGTCTGGGAAGGAGGTTGGGTGGGTGGGTACTCAAGGAAGCTTGGGATAGGTTGACTGAGATGCAAGAGAGGATCAGAGGGATTTTGGATGAAAGTGGGGCTTATGACCTGGGGTAGGGGATTGGAGTGCAGGGTCAAGGAGGGGGTATGGGTGTTGGAGTGAATTCTGGCCTGGGGGAAAGCATAGGAGGGGATGAAGGGTCTGGGAGGCAGTTGTGATCTGAGGGAGGGGGGTGCAGAGGGTTTGGATGGTGACCTGGGTCAAGGAGTTGGGGTGTGGGAGGGGAAGGGGTGTCAGATGCAGGTTCCGGCCAGGAGGCACTTACCTAGGCAACTCCTTCCCTACCTCAGCACCATGCCATTTAAAGCAGCTGGCTACTGGAGCCATGTACCTCTCTGCACCACAGTGCAGAAGGCAGGAGACTTCATGCACTGCCCCTGCCCGCAGCACAATCCTCACAGCTCCTATTGGTTTCTGGCCAATGGGAGCTGTGATGATTGTGCTGGGAGTGGGGATAATGCACAAAGTCTCCTCACTGCTCTTCTTGCCCTCCACCCCTCACAAGGGGCACGCGGCACCTAGAAGCACATGGCCCCAAGCAGCGGGCTGCTTTGAGCTGTGGCAGGCAGGGAGCCTGCCTGAGAGTCCCTCCCAGTGGACCAGATCCAAAGGCTGTATTTTGCGATGCCCCTGATTTAGTCTGACCTGAATATTGCAGGCTAGCGAACCTCACATACCCATCCTGTAATACACCCCTGACCTCCGGCAGCGTTACTGAAATCCTCAGGTGATGATTTGAAGACTTCAAGTTACAGAGAATCTACCACTTGCACTAGTTTAAACCTGCAGGTGACCTGTCCCCCATGCTAATGTAGAGGAGGGAGAAATCTTCCCTGCCCTCTCTGCCAATGTGACCCAAGGAAAAATTCCTTCCTGATGCTAAATATGGTAATCAGACCCTGAGCATGAAGGTAAGGCCCACTAGCCAGTCATCTGGAAAGAATTCTCAAAGTGGTAATGACTATAAAGTTTCCAAGATCAGTCTTCCTGGGGAAAAGTCCAAAAATCCTAAACTTTGACCACTTTCCCTCTAGTCCCACCCTGAAAGAATGGTGAATGTAGGCTTTAAGTTACAACATGGGAATTGGCAGACAGGACTCCTGCGTTATAGTTTTGACTCTGTAGCAGACTTGCTGTGACCTTGAGCATAGCACTTAACTCTGTTGTGTCCTTGCCCGTCTATCAAGGCATATAGTATCTCCTCCAAGCAATGTTTGTAAAGCACTATGCTCCTCAGCTGAAATGTACAGCACATGAAGTACAAAGTATCTCTGTAGATATAAGTCCTCCTGTTGCTGAATGTTCATTTTTAGATGTGCAAGAATCTGAACACTGACACTTCCCAAGAAAAATAGAATAATTGTGTATGCTTTGAGCTGCCTTTTAGAAAAGTACACTGCAGAGCACCCCAAAAGTAGCATATTCTGAAAATTGTAATCTTCTGTCCACAGGTCACCAATACTTAATTTGAAAACCAATTTGTTGGTATTGGTTCTATGAATACCAAATCATAGCCCATTTTTAACAGAGATTTTCCTCTTGCTCTCCCAGAGGGACTGTTGACTGCCTCAGTCACTGATAGGTGGGGTTGCGTTTCCATTATACAAACACAAAGCATATGGTGCTGAAAATAGGCTCTTAAATCCTAATGGTGTTTATATAACAGGATGTGCATGCACTCGGCCAGTTCAGGCTAGTTATCTGTGTAACAGTATGTGCCTATTAGTGACAGGGCATGTAAGTCAGTTACTATAGTAAATAACCATTAATCCCAGACTTGCTTTCTTGTCAGCTTAGAATTGTAGTGTTCAGTTATTGAAATACTTTGGTGTCTGTGGGTAGTGTAAAGTTTCATAAAGGATATTTGTCGGGCATCTACTGGAGTAATGTCTGTTCCTGGACAAGAGTACTAGTTATCTGTAGCAGACTTGATCATAGCAGGGAGACCATTTCAGATGAGCCAGAATAAGTGCCTCTGATAAACCATCCTGAGCTCCTTACTTCGGCACTTAGTACTTGTTGGATTTGGTCTGAAATTTTGCTACTCTGGTAGCCATAAGTGAGAGCTTGAGTATTGGCTAGGAGGAGGTTTCATAGATTGTGGAGGTGCCAGCACAGACTCTTGTTCTAGTGCAGAGGTGGATAATAGTTTTTGATGGGGGGAGGGGGGCTGTCATTCCAAGAACTTGGTAAGTGGTCAGGGGCCTCTTTCGTATGATATTAATGGAAGAGGAGGGCGGGAGGGCGTTTGGATTCAGGAGAGGATTCTGACCTGGAACAGGGGTGCAGAGCAGGAGGGGATTGACGTGGGGTACAGAGTTAGGCTGTGGGAGGCGGTGGGGTGCCAGGTGCAAACTCTGGCTGGGAGGCATTTGTTGTAGGTGGCCCTGGCCAGTGGCCTAGTTGGACCCACAGGCAGGCTTCTTGGTGGCCAAAAAACAGCTAATGGGAGACTGCAAGGATGGTGCTAGAGCAGGAGTGGGCAATAATTTTTTGCCGGGGACAACTTCAAAAATTTCTGAAGTGGTCCGAGGCCGTTCCGGAAGGGGCGGGCCTGGGATACTTCTGGGTTCCCCACCCCCAGACCATGATTGATCTGGGAGTGGAGGAGCACCTTCCCCCCCCCCCCCCCCCCCCCCCCCCCCGCCCAGGTTCCTCCTAGGTGCCCATGCCTCTGGCTGGGAGGAAACTTACCACACTCCCCCGCCCTCAGGCCAATCGGCCTGGGAGAGGGGGAGTGCACAAAGTGTCCTCCCAGTGTGCCAGGAGTATGTGGCGCTTCTAAGCGCTGCGGGGCTGCTCCCAGGACAGGGACAGAGCAGAGGAAACTTCATACACTCCCCCCCGCTCCCAGGCCCTAATTGGCCTGGGGGCAGGGGAGGGTGCAAAGTGCCTCTCACTGTGCCAGGAGCACCTGGTGCTTCCAAGTGCTGTGTGCTCTTGGCAGGGTGGAGGAAGCTTTGCACACTTCCCCCCTCCCCAGGCCCTAATTGGCCTGGGAGCGGGGGAGCTGCAGGGCCTCCACGGGCTGGATCTGGCCTGTGGAGGCCCTTTTGTCCACCCCTGTGCTAGAGTTAATTCCTCTGACTTGGACAAATAAATGGTTAGTCTCCTGCCACATGTTGTAACCTTACTGCACACTAGTTGGAGGCTTTGGATTTATTTTCCAGTTATTGCAGCCTCTGAGGCAACATAGCTTACAGTAATTCTTAAATCTTTGTAAAACTTTTGGAGATCTAGGGATGAAAATTGTAAAATATAACTGTCCCTGTTCTTACAAATACATTTATTTATAATCTTTTGAAATTAAATCCAGTTTAACTTGCCATTGTTTCACTGTAAAGGGAGTTTTATTCTTTTTCACTGAAGTATCCAACTTCCCATTAATGTTAGGTTTTTGTTTCTATACCCACATTGTAGAATTCTTCTTCCTCTTTATACAGAAGAAACTAAATCTTTAGAGTCTCTTCATTTTGTCCAAGATGATATGAATCTCCTTAGATTTTTCCTCTTTTCTTGACCACCAGCTTCTGTGACTTGGATTTTGTGTACGGGACATTGCATACATAGTTCCCTGCCAGTGGAGTAAAAATGCAGCAATAACTACAAATTCAGTACTAATGTCCCTCAGGATGTTTGAAAACCAATCGTTGTTCAGCATGGTGGGCTCTCAATACCTGAGAAGATCTTTCTATTCCGGCTTGTGCAAGAGTGCTAGCTTGTTTTTGAGCACAGAACTTCACATCATGTAGTAGCTTAACTTGTTGCAGACTCTGATGGCTGGCCACTTCTCTGACCTCTTTGGAGTGACCAAGCTGCAAGAGCAGTTTTTGTTGGAGATTAGAAGGGAATGAGAAGAAGATTGTGACAGAAGTTTGCAGCCACCCTTGACCTGGGAACCCTGATTCTGAGATACCTCATAGAAGTACCTCTTAGAAGACTGACTGTCACGGACTGAACCCCTGTCCTCCTCCTCAGGGTGCCTCCCCTCCTGTGTCGGGGCCCGTGGTCCCCTCCTAGCCGGAGTCCGGTAGTCGCTCCTCACTATGTCGCTGGGCGTGAGTGACGTCTGGCTTGTGGCGTGGGGGAAGAGGGTCCGGGCCCGCCCTCGCTCCAAACTCCAACCCAGGGCCCTAAGGTGAGGTCGTCGGACCTCACTCAGCGGAGGGAGTAGTCACCCCAAGCTCCCCCGCTCTCGGGTTCCGCGGCCCCGCCCTGGGCTACTTCTTCCCCCGGCTCCCTCTCCCGGGCCTCCCCGGGATCCTCTTACTCTCCGCCTTCTGCGGTCACGTCGGTCTTACCTGGCTCCTGCCTCCTGGCCAGGCTCAGACCCTGTCTTACCTCCTCCCTCGGGGAGCCTTCCCACTCTCCTTTTAAAGTTCCCGCCAGCTGCGGGCCCACGCCCCGCCCTTCCGCCACCATTCCCTGGCGCGGCGGCCCCGTCCTTCGCGGGGGCACGCCGGTGACGTCATCTGCTGGCGTGCGCCGGCCGCGGGCCCCACCAGCTCTTTCAGCCACCTTCCCGCTGGGAGGCCTGCCCGTGCCGCGAACGTCCTCCTCCGGCCCCGCGGCGGACTCCCCAGTTCGGGCCCCAGGGTTGGCTTGAGTGTGGGGCGCGACCGCGGGGGACGCCGCCCCGTCACACAGACTTTTTTCAGTTTTATAAATCTATTTCCTTGCTGGCTTCTAATGTGTCAGAATGTTTTTAGTTGCTTTAATTTATTTATTTAGTCAAGTTGCAGCTGAGACAGTAAATCTTGTTTAAATCTACACGCGTCTTTCTATAAACTTCTACTGAATTGCTCATTTTGTGCAGAATTTCCTTGGTCCTATTGGGGGCTTGGGTACTTAACGAATCTTAAGGCCTCTCCCCCTCATCTTGTCCCCTCCCCCCTCATCTCATTGTGACAGAGTTATCTGAACAAGTGGAAAAATCCATTGAATAAAGTGCTGAAGGTTTGGTAGGAAATGATTAAAATGAAAGTTGGGTGAGACTATGTTTTCTCTCTTACGGTAATGTTTCCTTGCTAATAATGGTGTTTGGCATGGGATGAAGTCCGGAGCAGGTTCTGTAAACTGCAGTGTAAATTGCACATAGTGCCTCATTTGGTCTTAGGCTAGCACTCCATTCCCAGCAGAAGGTAACATGCCTACAAAGGTGGAGTTGAATGAAATAGAAATAATAAATCATTGTGCAGAGAGGAATCATAGAGTTGTATAATGGGAAGGAACCTCGAGATGTAATCAAGTGTAGTCTCCTGCACTCCTGGCAGGACAAGCACTATCTAGGTCATTTCTGATGGATGTTTATCTAACCTACTCTTAAAAATCCTCAATGATGGAGATTATACAACCTCTCTAGGCAGTTTATTCCTGTGCTTAGCCACCCTTGACAGTTAGGAAGTTTTTCCTAATGTCCAACCTAAACCTCCCATGCTTCAGTGGCAGATTGACAGAAGTGATGTTAGTGACAGGATCAGAGGCTGGAAGCGTAGCATAGGTGGGGAGAAAGAATGGAGCGTGAACCTGAAATAAAATTGAAATCTTAAGCATTGCAGACACTGATGGGAACTTAGAATGATGGTCTGGCTCATCCCTTCTGGACAGGATACTGTGTCTTGGCACTACAGGATCGCCAAAGCTGTTATATCCAAATGATTGGATATGTGACAGTAACTGTAAACTGGGTTGCATGTAAATAGGGGGAAAAGTGAAAATGGAGCTTGCTGGTGTCTTAGATTTCTCATTAAGAAGGCAGCTCTGAACAGTCTTGTCAGCAACTGGATACCACATAGTTGTTGAGAGAAATTTTTTTTCTTCCATACAACAAAAAATTACTTCAACACTCCCATTTCTTACCACCCCACATTATACAGTAATTTGCTGCTTAAAGCTGACCTTACTCTTTTCATGAGTAGGGTGGTGGGGAGGTAAGTATAAGCAAAATGATTTCCTCTTACAAATAATGCAGGATGACTTGGAATCACTCTATCAGGGAATTTTAGTGCCACAGAAAAAAGTGGGATCAGATATTCATGGAGTAGGATATCCATTAGTCTTTTCTAGGGATGTAAGTGCGTAGCTGTGTAAATGGGTAACTGATAAGCTTGCTTATCAGTTAAATGTGACTCCTGGTACAGCTCCCAGGGAGCTGGCTGCCGCCCCACACTACTGCCTCTGTACCAGGGCAGCAGCTGGCTCCTGAGG
The DNA here is from genome assembly GCA_030068395.1 of Apalone spinifera. Taxonomy (NCBI): domain Eukaryota; kingdom Metazoa; phylum Chordata; order Testudines; family Trionychidae; genus Apalone; species Apalone spinifera. The sequence goes on along the minus strand of JANRFK010000875.1, from coordinate 20,690,027 downwards.
AGCTGGGTGGCAGGTGGAAGCCAGGATTCACTGGGAACTAGCTTCAAAGCCAACTCCTAGCACATATCGGCTCCCAGGAGCTGGCTGTTGCCCTGCGTTAGGTTAATTTGACCTAAACTGTATCAGGCAGCAGCATGGGGCACCAGCCGGCTCTGCAGGAGGAAAGGGGCAAGCAAGAGCCGGTGCATGCTGGGGTGGACTTTTAAGCTGGCTCCCACCCTGTGCTGCAGGTGTGTATAACCATGTAACCACTGAACATTTTTAGTGGTTACATGGATAGCCAGTTTACCTACATTTTAATATGCCTAGTCTCTTCAGGATCTCAATATCTTTGTTTACCACAAGCAGAGTAGTGTTGGTTGGCCTCATAGGTAACATATGGGCCATATCAAAGTTAGCCAAACTAGTTACTACTTAACTGTAAGGCTATGTTGGTGGCACCTAACATCAAAGATTATTTTCCAGAATTTAGTACTGTTGGCCAGTATAATATTAGGGATGTAAAATCAGTCTATTGCATCACACTGCAGGCAGAGGGCTGTTCTGGCCCAGCTGGGCTGGAGCACCCTTCCCTGCCTGTGGTGTAGTGGGGTAGGCTCGTCCAGCCTGGAGTGCCTCACAACGTAGTGGGCCTGATTGTGCTGTTCTGGCCAGGCCGAGTGCTTATTACTCTGGTAAGCATGCTGGTGAGGCAATGCTTACCGCATAACTGGGTAACCAGCTAACCCTTTACATCCCTATACAGTATAGCTCTGTAATATATAGCTCTATTTTTGCTCTTTCAGTTTTAAAACTTATTTGAATAAAATTTTGTCCAAGAAAATCTTGTGCCTCTGTAGTCAGCTCTTAAAACCAAGTAAATGTTAGGGTGGAGTTGTAGGAAAATGAGAGTATGTAGTTCTCTTAATACATGTGTCTGCTAGACTGATGAGCCTGATGGTCTAACTGTGTTACTGGGTGTGGGGAAATAAAAAATGTATAAGGGAGCAAAATGCTGATGAAGATGTGGAAAGTGTTCCATTGAGAACCCACTTCCTTTTCCTGGCAGCAGCAAATTTCAGTCTCTTCTTAGAATGGAAATGTAGCCTTAATAAAACTTCTCCCCTAAAAGTATCTGTCCTTTTGATGACATTATCTCACGTCACTCTGTGTCCCACAGCCCCTCCCTTGGCTGCCCCTGCCTCTTCCTTCCCTCTCTGGTACTCCAGCAGGTTTGAGCTGCGTGCTGTCCCGTCTTGCTGGGTGCGGGCCAGGATCCATAAGGTTTTTAAACAGTCTCCCCTTGTGGACCGGTTCCCGGCCTGTCACTCTGCACTGCTGCCTCTGATACGGAGGCAGCAGCGCAGGTTGGCAAGGGGGTCCCTGGGAGTGGGGCCAGAAGCGCATTGGCTGCTGGCCCTTCCTCTGGGGACTATTGAATAGTTGTGTAACTGCTAAAATTTGATATTGTTAATGTGGAATTGCATACAGCTTGTGTACTACCATCTGACCCATCCTTACTTTAGCAAGTAACGTGTGGCAGTATAAAATGGGATTGTACAGTAAAACTCAAACACATTTTCATTTACTTCCATATTTCTTGGCCAGCTGTTGTGATTACTCAGATTCCGTCCTCACCCATGGTCCTCACTCCAGTGTGCCTCTCCTACAGTAGAGATGGATGTCTGATTTTAAAAAAAAATGCAATTACTTGTTTTGTAGCTTCTTTTAGAAGTTTCTAATTGTATGATAAATCTCTTAAAATATACCAAGGGATAATTTGCATGGTTACAAGGTTAACTGTTATTTTTGTAAACAAAGCAATTGAGTCTTCTGTCCTCTGTTTTGTCTCTTGTAGAAGCACTTGTTTTTTTCAGTTGGGATCTATTTTTATGCCTTCTTGGAATGTACAGTTGCAGGAATGATGTGTCTCAGTACAATGCTTTCCTTTTTTGTTTTTGGGTTCAACTGTCTCTTCCAACACTGTGCTGAGGGGCTAGTGTGAGGGCAGTGAGCATAGGAGAATGGCAAAACATGTCAAACTGAGAGAGAGAGAGAGAGAGAGAGATATTGAGATTGAGATTGTACGTACTGTCACTAAGCAACTGTGAAAGGTCCTTGTTCATATCTAGGAATGGTATGGAGGACAGTTCAATGTCCTTTGTTTTAGGTTATAGTTGTTTTAGGTTAGAGTTCATGTTTGACTTTAATATCAGTCATAAACAGAGTTCAAGTCTCTTGTCATAAAGCCAGCAGCATAAATTACCACGCCCTGATGTTAAAGCAGAATGAAGAAAAGTGGCCATGTATTGGGTATGTCCTCCTGGATAACTAAAATGAGTTAACTTTTGGACTTTCGGTTGTGTTTTTGAAAACAAACTCCAGTTTCTCCTGAATCTGTCCTCCTACCTCCAAAGTCTCTGCTATTGCCTGTGCAGCTCTTGAAAGTGTTTGGGGGTAGATGTATATGTGCAGTGCTAAAATAGCTATGTTTATTTTCCAGTGCTGCTTTTATACATAATTTGGAAAAGTGTGTAGCTCAGTAAGGAATAGCAGGAAAATAGTGTGGCTTCAGATCATCTCAGTAGGCTAGTTTCAGAGAGTTAAAGGTTGAGAGAGTTGGAGGAATAGCTCTTTCTTAGGTATTTCTGAGGTGCTGCTCAAGTTGGACCACCTTGGCATATTTGTAAAGAAGGTGGCATTTCCCGAGGAAGATGAGGCTTTTCATTGTGTTGGTTGGGTCTCTCTACAATATCTTAAATTGGAAGTGAGATTCCCATAAATTATAGGGCTTCAGAATTATTGTGGCCTGTGGAAACTTTCAGAGTAGTTGTAATCTCATTATTTGATAAATTCAGTTCTAGTGGTCAACTCAGAGAGGGATATAGGCTCCACCTGATCAACTCTTCTAATACTTTATTCTTCCTCTTCATACTCATGTCCTCTGGAGCTATGTTGAGTGGGTGTGATAGCAGTAGATACATACTAGGGATGTAATAGTGTAGTTGATTAACCGATAAGCAAATCTTATAGGTTAATGCTATAGACTACACGCATTTCCCCTCCTCCCCCCCAACAGTACATTTTTTAGCAGGCTGTCCAGCAGCCAGCTCAGTCCTGGCTCACGCCTGGTCCGGGACCTACTCCCGCTGCAGCTCTGCGTTTAAAGTGTATTAGGAGCCAGGTGAGCAGGCAGCCCAGCTCAGTTCTGGCTTGTGCTGGGTCTGGGAACTCAGCCCCGCCTCTGGATAGGCAGCTGGTCTGCGAGAAAAGCTTGTTTTTTAAATTGGCTCCCCCCGCAGACCAGCTCCTCCTTGGCACCCTGCACTGCTGCTTCTGATACAGAGGCAGCAGTGTGGAGTGGCAAGGGGCTCTTTCAGAGTGGGACCAGAGCGCACTGGCTGTCAGCCCCACCCCCAGGAACTATAGAATAGTCGGCTAACCGATAAGAATTAATAAGGTTAATTGACTACTCAATTAACCGTTATTTAACATCCCTAATACATACTGCATGCAGCTAAACTGGGAACTAACTATATTATCAGTCATTCCTAACAAATGGGAGGGATATCTTTTTTGGAAGGTTAAGGTGTCGTGTGTTTCTGGCACTGTATCATGGACGAACTATAGCATGTGCGAGGCAGGGATATAAAAAGCTTCTAAAAATTAACTGTCACCAGTTAAAATTTAATTCAGTTATGGGGTTAAATGAGCTCTGCCGGACTGCAGCCCTGTGGGCTGCCAGCTTCCTGGCTCCCGGCTTCGTGGGCTGCCAGCAGCTCCTGGCCCCTGTGGGCTGCCTGCTCCCAGCCCCACCAGTTTCCTGCCCCTCAGGATTCCCAGCTGCATCAGCCTTTAGCCCCATGGGCTGCCAGCTCCCAATCTCACCAGCCTCCATCCCCTCTTACATCTGTTGTGTTGCACTTGGCAATCTTAACTGAATGTAACTCATTCGTTTTTGTTTAACATTGAAGCATTAGTAGTAATTCTCTAATTAAAGTTGTATTAAGATTATTGTATGTGTATGTAAAATCCCCACGTCTAAAATAATTTAAGACTTGGTACCAAAAGGTTCTGGTTTGTGCAGAATCTAATATGTTTAATGAGTCCACAAAATATTTTTATAACAACAACTTTATTGTAGTAGCACCCGGTGAGCTGTGGGCTGTACAGACATAGGAAAACGAGATAAAGCAGCTCTGATGATCTAAAGATGCATACAAGCAAGACAGTCAGTTATAGGAATGTCTTACTTTATGTATCCCGTTTATATTTTATCAATTAAAAATACTTTATTGGGGGGCACTCAGAACTGAAGTGCAGAAATAGAATGGTAGCAAGAGATTGTGGTGTGAAAGGGAGGGGAAAGGATGGGAGCAGAGCTGTAAAGGAGAGTGGTGGCATAAAAGACTTTAATTCAGGTCTCATTTTACTGGGTTATTGCCTGCTGCATAAGCAGTGAAATTGAATGGAGGAATCCAAGCTCTCCTCATGTTTTTGGCAAAGCCTTCACCCCCTGCTCAAGGAAACAAGAACTTTGCTTCATATTGTCTGGGGCAATAAGAGAGGAAGTAAATGTCAAAAGTCCCTGAAACATCACAGAGCTGTTACTCCACAATCTGTTTTGGATTCCATGGAGACTGTCAGCTGTTTTTTAAACTTGCTATGTGTAACATGACCTGCATAATAAGGAACGTGGCTCCTAACTGGGATATCTGCTGACCCATGTCCCCTGGAACTAATTTTCTCCTGCTAGTTGATGAATCATATTTGTGCATTTCATGTTAAGGGATAATTTGTATTCATTTCCCTTTGGGGCATGCGCTGAGCCTCTGTCCCGCTAGCGTGGTGGTAAGATGTCTGACCTTTCACGCTTGTACAGCTTTATGCCTCTCATTAACTGAATTCTTGCCAGCTGTGTTGGCATGTTTGCAAACGGGATAAAACCATCCCTTTCTTCCCCCCCCCCCAATATCCACATTTTCCTCTTGGGTTCACGAAGAACAGTATATCAGAGATAAAAAGCCATCTGCCCTGGCATCTAGCCCTAGCACGCTCCTGATAAGCTTAGTACGGATGTGCTTTCCGCCTTTGACAGGAAATGCTTTTTTTAGCTCCCTGCAATGGAATTGGGTGGTTCTGAGTTTTTATTTAGTTCTATCTAGTGACAGTAGAGGCAGAGTGGCCCAATAACATTCCTGCCACTTATCTAACACTGTGCTTCTCAGAGCTATGTACAAGCACTGAGCCCTTGCGTCCTATCGGGGAAGCATGTAGTATACAGTAGACTTGGTATGGGACTGAGAGCCATCCCCCAGAGTCCAAAAACTGGATTGGCACTGACTTGCTATGTGGCCTTGTGCTCATGCTTAGTGAGTATGGGGGGGGGGGG
>JANRFK010000875.1:20664410-20678205 GCA_030068395.1 Apalone spinifera | reverse complement strand
CCCCCCCTTTACCCCCCCTTCAACAGAATTTTTCCCCGTTTTTTTGGGGGGGGGTTGGTATTTTTTTTGTTTCAACCATCTGGCAACCCTATGTGCAGGCAATTCAGTAAAAGCAATCACTGCCTTGGCCTAGCCTATCTGCTTAGACATGATAAATCGATCTCTAAGCCAGTGGTGGGGAACCTCAGCCCCGGGGGCCAGATGTGGCCCCTGGCTCACCTGGATATGGTCCCTGGGCCCTCCCCCCAGCATTGGGGAGCCTGCACTGGTGTTCCAGCCCCCTTGCTGCCCCACTGCAGAGCTGGAGGACACAAAATCTACTAGGCTGAGCCCCCCTACACTCTGGTGGGCAAAGGGAATGTGGGGAGTGTCTTTCTCCTCAGTTGGGGGCCATGTCAGTGAGGGTTTTGGGGTTTTTTTGCTTCTCATTTGTGTGTGGCCCTTGACTGATTTTTTCTGTGGGTCAGTAGCCTCCAACCCAAAAAAGATTCCCCACCCTTCCTCTATGGCATGGGCTCTTTGTCTTGCCTCAGTTTTCTTTTGTACCCTTTTAATTGCAACACCTTTGGCAGGGTGGGAGTGGATGGAGATGCTTCATACATAGCGCTAGAGTGGAATGTTATTGGTTTATCTGAAACTCCTATGGCTGATTTCTTTTCAGGTTGGTATTTAGCATGTAGATTTCTAGCCCAGAGTAGGTTTTGTTTTGTTTAAATTAGAAATAAATTGCAATGTTCTTGAGCTTTCTGGCTGCTGTTTGCCTGCTGAGCTAGCAGTGCAGCTTTAACAGTATTAAACTTTATGGCCTTACAGATCTCTAAAGTGTGGAAAGTGCTATATAGAAACTAGATTAATTTTGGGGAGTAACAAGTACTTGTGAGCTGCTGTTTGAGAATTCAGTTCCCTCACTTTTCACCAGGGCAACCAAGTCAGATCAGTACTGTAAGGTTTGAGGTTGATGTTTTCCAAGAGAACTGCGGTGTCTAATCACCCCATGAGAAGTCTGCATGTAGGCCAGGGCTTTCAAAACTGACTAGTGGCTTTGAGCATCTGGAATTTTGGCAGCCCAACATGAGCCCTTCGAAGGCCTAACTCTTTGACTGTATCTAGATGACATCCCTTTTCTCGAAAAAGGGATGTAAATTAGACACTTTGAAATTGCAAATGAAGCCGGGATTTAAATGGCGGCTGTAGTTTTTTTTCCAAAATGGGGCTTTTCGAAAGAAAAACAGCTGTTTAGACAGGGATCGATGGAAAATAAAACCCTTTTTCGAAAGATTCTGTACTCCTCAAAAAATGAAGTTTACGGGATCTTTCGAAAAAGGGTTTTTTTCAAAAGATCCCCGTCTAAACTGCTGTATTTCTTTAAAAAAGCACTGTTTTGAAAAAAGCCGCGGCTGCCATTATGCAAATAAAGCGCAAGGAAATTTAAATCCCAGCTTAATTTGCAATTTCGAAGTGTCTAATTTACATCCCTTTTTTGAGAAAAGGGATGTAGTCTAGATAAAGCCTTTCTTTCCATAAGTGCTGAGCATTCTCTGCAAATAAAACCCCAGTAAGGTGGCAAGTCCTGTTGTCTTTAGCCCTTCTCTTTGTCTCCCCAGCCATTAGTTACATTCAAAATCTTGGCTGTGGCCAGGCTGATTCTAATTTCAGGCCTAAGAAGAATTCCTGAGCCCGAATTGGTAGGAATGTGGCTAATAACAGGAACATGTAATGAAATGAAAATAGTACTCCTGTAGCATTTAAATAGGTAGTATATTGTGTATATACATGGATCCATACCAGCTTTGCTTAGGACTTACAAATCAAGGCCATATACTTTAAACATTTAGTTCTATCTTCCGCTAGTGTCAAATCTAAGAAGCCTTAAAGAGAGCCTAGTCTAGGAGTTTTATCTAAAGCTTACTGAAGTTTATGGCACTCTGTCTTGACTCCATTGGGCTTTAAGCTCAGACCCCTAGGTAGTATTCTCTAGGACAGCACTAGACATGTCTCTTTCAGTGTTTCCTGTAAACTGCATGGCAACACAGCTTCATAGGTGATTAATCAGCCCCTCCCAGTCAGAGGACCAGGGCTCTGTGTACTTAGAGGGAACACTGGTCTTTTTATTTCTTCTTAGTTTTGCAAAGGGCAAGGAATGCCCAGCATTTCTTCATGATAATTCAGAAACACAACTTCACTTAAAGAGCATCATGCCAAACAGTGAGCCAAGCAAGTCTAGTAAACTCAAAAATGTAGACTTTCCTCTGACTCCAAGCCAAACAGGCCAGTGTCCTTGTAGGACATCAGCGACAACTGAAATATCCCTTGGGAAGAGGATGACCTTTGTCAGGGACTTTGTTCGGTAGACCAGGCCTGACCTGATGCTAATTCAATTTCAGGTTTCTGAAGCTATTGCTCATAGCCCTCAAGTCTAATGGTCAGAAATCATTTTGACTGCTGGCTGCTTCCTAAGGAAACCAATCCAGCTCTGCATTTGTCACCCTGAGGAGAAACTGCTCATTAAGAATGTTAACACTGCAAAGTATTCTAAATCTGCCAAACCAGATGCAGCCCCAAAGCTTGCCAAGTTGAAACAATAGGGTCTTTAACATTTTTAGCGAATTCTGAACACTGCAGTACACTTAGCTAATCAAAACACCAACCTGATAATGTCAGAAATGATCTTGCTGATAGAAATGGAGCAGTATTGGGGTTTGTCTACAACGTGGAATCATGAATTCTGTGGAACTGTGATTTCTGAAGCACACTACTGTGTTGTGCTTTAATTGGTCCGTGTAAATCCTCCTGGAGATTTCCCCAATGTACTGCAATGTATTACTGTTTCAAATAGTGCCATGCACTAGTTTTAAGAGGTACAGGGAAGAGCTCCTGAGATTTGTGAAGTATTATGGGCTGTTTGATTAAAAAACAAAACAAATTTAAAAAAAAAAACCCTTTGTGAAAAGATGTTTTAAAAGGGGGCACAGAGATGCTGCCAGAAAACCTCCCTAGAGGCAGGTAAAATTCTCTTCTATCCCGAGTAGGCTACGATGATCTGTTTCTAATGTACTTTGAGGCAGACCTTTTGGTTCTTGCCAGCTTCTGTGTATCATTTGTAATAAGGATACTGGGCCTTTGCATGCCCACCCTTTAGCTAGAAGAATGACTGTTGCCTCCCTGAGGCAGTGATTCAAGAGAGGAACCAGCTTACCACTGAACTTTGCTGTAGGTCCTGGACTGTTACTTCTTCCTGTTAGAGCTGCTTCTCTTTTCTAGATTAGTTGAACAACCATAAGGGAGGGAGTGGGAGCTCATGATAAATACTAGCCCGAGAGCTGAGCCTTTTAAACATAGAGATCCATGCAGCTAGGTCCCTTCTCTCAAATTGCAGTGTTAAAGGATCTAACACAGACAGTGGCTTTGCTTCCAGAGTGAATCCATTCAAATGGATCATGTAGGCCTGGCCTAAAGAGTATATGTCACAGAGGGAAAACCGAGGAAAGGGTGAAGGAGAATGAGACAGAAAATGGGGTGAGGAGGAGTTTTGCTGGTTGGTCTCCATCAGTTCAGTCTCAGTCACTGGCTACATCCAAGTAAGCAGTAATGGGACTATTCATAGAGCAGGGGTGAAGAATCTTAGGCCTGGGAGCTAGCTGCGGCCCTTCGCTTGCCTGGATCTGGCCCCCCTGAGGTTTGGGATGTGTTCCCAGCATTGTGGAGCCTGTGCTGGCACTCCAGCCCCCCTGCTACTGTCTTGCAGGGCTGGAGCGCACAAAATCTACTAACCGGGCCCCTCTAGGCTCTGGTGTGCAAGGAGAGTGTCTTTCTCCTACTTGGGATGGGGGATGAGAGGGTGGAACAATTCAGTGAGGGTTTTTTTTTTCTTTTGCTTCTCACTTGTGTGCAGCCCCCAGATGATTTTTCTGTGGATGATCAGGCCCCAACCCAAAAAAGGTTCCCCATCCCTGCCATAGAGCAGCACAAGTTGATCAAAATATCTCATTCTTGGTTGTCTCTAAGAATTCTAGTTTCAAAGGAAAGTGCCTTAGTGATGGCTTCACCCACTCCCACTCTAGCTACAGATCTAAGCATCTGTTTGCTCTGCCAGAGTTAGAGAGCACAACACACTGTATGTATCCCAGATCAGTCCTATCTGAATGCACCCAGAAATTACCTGAAGACCACCTGCATTGAAAGTTCTTACACCACCAGCAGTTGGTCTAATGAAAGCTATTTCTTCTGCCTTTTCTCTTTCATACCTGGGGACTAGTACAAATACAACACCATTGTGGGTACCCAAAAGTGACTATTGTAACTGCATTAGGCTAGCAGACTGTAAAAGATTCTGCATTCCATAAGTCAGTGGTCTTCAACTTTTTTAAGCACAAGATCACTTTTTGAATTTAAGTGCAATCCAAGATCAACCTCAAACCCAAATACCCTTGTAGGACCTCCTTGACCAAACCAGTTAGGATCACCTTTCAGAGGCTGCAAGATCTACCAGTAGATCCCGATCTACTAGTTGGTGACCATTGCCATAAGTACTTGTTGCGAGAACACCCATACACAGAGCATCCATAACAATACTTAGCCTCTTCAGCCACACCTTTCAAAATGCTTGCGAAAGGAAAGGCTGTATTTTACAAATAGGGCAACTGAGGTAGAGATTAAGTGACTTGTTTATTGTTAATAAATAGTATAGTCAGTTGTTTGACTACGCTTTGGTTTGTTGAGGAAAGAGACTAAATAACCAATGTCAGTCAAGGTTATTGGATAATAAAAATATAGTACAGGAAAAGGTTTATGGGAAGCTGCCTCATGCAGTATTCACCTTGTGCAGAAGGGGTGGTCCCATAGTTATGCATCAGTTCGTAGCATTTATAGGATGATTTTACAAGTTATGTATTTCCTTAAAAGTCACTAAAATTCAGCCCAGTTTGTCCCAGTTCCTTAGCTTCTTTTATTCCTTTTTGTATTTTTGTTTTAGATACTAGAATATCAGGTGCTTGTCTTTGAAGGTATCTCTTAGGTTTGTACTAGGTTAGAACAATCATACATAATATAGCCTCAGAGTTACAAATTGATGAACCACGTGCCTCATTTGGAATTGGAAGTACACAATCAGACAGCATCATAGACAAAAACTAGAGGTGCTAAATATGTTTATTTAGATAGTGTGTAATTGCTGAAAATTTCAACAGTTACACAAGCTTTCTCCCCCGCTCCATGTTGCTGTCTGAGATACAGTGGATACTGTGTTCAAACCTGAACTGCTTTAAAAGGGTAAAGCAGCATTTTTCTTCTTCATAATAAAGTTTCAAAACTATATTAAGTCAGTGTTCAGTTGTAAACTTTTGAAAGAACAGCCATAAGATTGTGTTCAGAGTTACAAATAATGTCCATTCTGTCTTCTTCCTTTGGGGTATTCCAGTACTGTCCTGTGAGAATAGTTCCCTACCTGTTACTATGGTAAAATACTCCTATGCTTTGACCCTGACAGCTTTCCTATCTACTTAAGCAAAATCTTACTTTGGCTAATGCAAGTTATGTGAACAGTTTTATAATCAAGGCATAGGGCAGTTCAGGCTATATAATTGCTATTACTTAATGCATACCAATATATATGGTGCAGATAACACATTATTAAATATTTTTATGCATTTATATATTAGCCAGCAAATATTGGTCAACACTTGAGATGACAAACGGTGAGTAGGTGAGTAGCAGAGCCCAGAATAAAAACATAGGTCTCCTTATTCCCAATCCTGTGCCCTATAGCAAGATCAGTCTTTGCCTTCTCCCTTTAGACTGTCTCAGATGCAGAGTATATACACAAGGACTAGAAAACATGTTGTCTGAGATTTGTTGAAGTCAGCCTCTCCTTCCCCTTCAGGAATAATTAAATGAAGTTTGAATTTGGGCATGACCTTGGGGAATGGGGAGGAAAGGGGGGAGGGCAGATGGTTAGTGATCAAAATGTGGCATTTGAAAGACTTTTTAATCTGGTACTGAAGATTCCTCGAGCTGCCGAGGATGATGTCACAGTTAGTCCAGATTTCAGCAAATAGGTCATTCTTCTTGGAGTACAGCATATGCAAACTTGAGCATGGATGTTACTCTCTGTGGGCTTGTCTCCACTACGCTGGAGATTGATGCTGCAGCGATCAATCCACTGGCCTTGATTTATTATGTCTGCTTAGACACGATAAATCGATCTCTAAGCCAGTGGTGGGAAACCTCAGCCCCAGGGGCCAGATGCAGCCCCCAGGTCGTCTGGATATGGCCCCTGAGGCTCAGGCCCCCCTGCATTGTGGACCCTGTGCCTAGTGCTCCAGCCCCCCTGCTGCCCCACTGTGGAGCACCCAAAATCTACTAGGCTGCCCCCTCCACCCCCCCAAGCTCTGGTGTGTGAGGGGAATGTGGGGAGTGTCTTTCTCCATCTCACTTGGGGACATGTCAGTGAGGATTGTTGGGGTTTTTGTTTGTTTATTGGTGTTTTTGTTTGTTTCTCACTTGTGCGGCTCCCTGATGACCTTACTGCACACCAGATGTCATGGTGAATACATTGACTTAAGCTATGCTATTTGCGTAGCTGAAGTCACATAAATTAGGTCGACACCGGGGGTTAGTGTAGACCAGTGGTGCACAACCTTTTTCCCAGTGTAACCCCTTGGAAAATTTTGGTGGAGTCAAAAAAAAAAAAGAAAAAAAAAAGCATGGTCCCTTTTAATGCTGTTCCGCGCCCCCACCGCATGTACACTGTGCTGGGGAAAAAAATGGGGGCCAGTCCGACGCTGCGACCCGCCCAGAAGACAGCTGCATCACGACCCATGGGTTGCACACCGCTAGTGTAGATAAGGCCTGCATGCCCTCGCCTTTCTGAATCTAAAGGGGAATGCATGCACTGATGATCTAGTGCTTAAGCATCCATTCTTCACAAATCAGTAAAGGGGGAAAAAAGTACAGTACTGTGTTAAATGTTAAACTACTAACAAGGGGAAAGCAGCATTTTTCTTATGCATAATAAAGTTTTAAAGCTATATTAAGTCAATGTTTAGTTGTAAACTTTTGAAAGAACAACCATAATGGTTTTCTTCAAGTTACAAATATTTCAGAGTTATATGCAACCTCCATTGTTCATATGTTTGTAACTCTGAAGCTCTACTATAAATGGTGGATCTTTATAACTTAAATCTCTAAATCAAGATTTGAAGACTTCAGTAACTCAGCCAGATGTTATGGGCAATTACAGGAGTGGATGGGTGCGATTCTATGGCCTGCAATGTACAGGAGGTCAGCATAGATTAGCATGATGGCCCTTTCTGACCTTAAAGCCTATGAGTCTAAGAACTTTTTGTAGCCAGTTCTCATGTGTATGTTCTGCTTGAGTCAAAAGAACTCTCCATCTTCTCGGGAAATATATTTATCTTTCTGTTCAGACATCAGGTGAAAACAAAATCTCTGTAGAGAATATTTAGGTTTAGGAAAACTAATATATTTGTTGGGGTATAGATTCAGGACACCTCTTACTAAAATACCATTTTCTTTGTCTCATCTTATTAAGCAATTGAATAAGCAAGTCAGTCTATCTACTCACTAAGGTACAACTATAGTTGGTCATAGTCCCATAAGTCTTTTTATGATGTGACCCAGCTTGACACATCCATCTTCTAAGTGATGTCTCTATTTTCAATGGCAGGAAAGGAGTTGACCCTATTATTTTCTTGCCTTCATTCAGATCTCAACAAATACAAAATGAATTCAGTCTTGCTAGTTCTGAAATGCTGGGTTTAGCAAGATGCCCTACTCCAAAGAGAGTACTAGCTGAGAATGACCTTGGGATCTTCTGTGCTTCAAGGTTTGTTAGTGGGGTTAGTTGATTCCCCTGCATTATGGGTGGTGCGTAGGCCTGTTTCTGTCTGTGGGAAAACTCCTACAGTGACATGTTGGCCTCCATGCTCTGCATTTTGTGCATGAAGGAGGTGGACACTTGCATCCTCACACAGCAGTGTTCCTGACATGTTGAAGTGTTTTGTTCCCCAGCATGTGGATTGCAAGCATGCTATATCCAGCTGCTGTCTGGTGTACACATGCACATTTCTTCTTTAGAAGTAGTGAAGTCTCTGACTAGCAGCATAACTGACCTTGAGGTAACTAGGGTTTCTTTACCCTCTGGAGAGCTGTTCTTCTGAAGCCAATGCTGGAAGGCACAGAGACTTCTAGTATAGTTGCTTTAGCTGTTAGAAAGCTGGATAGGGGTCTAGAATTCTGTTAACATTACTCTGAACTTTGCCTTTCTCACAGGTTGCACCTGGGAATTTGGAGCTATGGTTAACTACATCAAGAAGACCTACCTTCAGACCCAACTGGCTGTGGTGGGCTTTAGCCTGGGTGGAAACATTGTGTGCAAGTACTTGGGAGAGACCCAGGCCAACCAGGAGAGAGTGCTATGCTGCGTCAGTGTTTGCCAAGGGTACAGTGCATTAAGGTAAGTCTCTCAGGTTCCTGTGGAAGTACAGTGCTGGCAGCAGGGACACAAGTTGCTCCCTGCACTGCTAGCATGCATCACCCTGACTTCTAAGGGTGATACACTCTGAACTCCTCTTAAATGCTGCCGTTGCCTTCTGTAAAGAGACTTTACCTCCCTTTCTCTGTCTCTCCTGTTGTGACCCCCTGACCAGATGGATTGGGCTTTTTGGTTGTTTGTTGAGAAGACTCCATGTTCACAAGCAAGAACATTTCTGACTAGCCTGACCAGTAGGAGCAGCAAGTGTCTTGGGATTCATAATGCTTCCTTCTGGCTTTAATCTGGGATTTAGACTGACAAAACAAGATATGGTATTGCAAATGGAAGCATTAAGAGCTCCCCCTAGTGTTAATAGTAATGTACTACAGTCCCAAGTTTAGAAAATGAGTGATGGTGCATAGTAACCCAAAGTTATGGGTTAGAATAGAATCTTTGTGACTATTAATATAAGAACAGCTATACGGGGTCATACCAAAGGTCCATCTAGCCCAGTATCCTGTCCGCCGACAGTGACCAATGCCAGGTGCCCCAGAGGGAATGAACAGAATAGGATCAAGAGATCCCTCCCCTGTTACCCATTCCCAGCCTCTGACAAACAGAAGCTAGGGATACCATTCCTACCCATCCTGGCTAGTAGCCATTAATGGACCGATCCTCCATGAATTTATCTAGTTCTTTTTTTGAGCCCTGTTAAAATCCTGGTCTTCACACTGTCATCTGGCAAGGAGTTCCACGGGTTGACTATGAGTTGTGTGAAGAAATACTTCCTTTTGTTTGTTTTAAATCTGCTACCTATTTCATTTGGTGACTCCTAGTTCATTCAGTTTTGTCTCATAATTTGGGGGGGAGCATTGGGGAAGAGTCAGTTCTGAAAGTCAGAGCCACTCCACTGGAGAGCGAGACTGTTCCCTGCACTAAAGGATCAATGTAGCAAAGATAACTTCATCCTGGCCAAGGAAGCTAAATACTTTGGATTAAGAGATTTGATGACAGATTTCTAAACATTATAGAGCACATTTAGATGCTCTGACTGCATGCATAGTAATGCTGGTCTTGGTTAAAGAATAGCCATCTCAATATTCAGCCAAGTCTAGGGAAGAGTGCACATGTGGTTAAACCTCTGTTTCTACCCTTTGGCTGCAGAAGCTTTTTGGAAGTATTAAAATATTTTCCAAAGTTGAAATACAGCAATTTAAACAAATGACCGATACGTCACCTCTGAGACATCAGGTCATAGCTGGCTTGAATCCTAAGAAAGTGTGGAGCCTCCTATGAATGTTTACCCACTTCCTAATCAGAATTTGTGTGCTAGAGAGAGACCCCACACAGCATTTCAGACATGGATTGGAAGATCAATGCTTTTAGTCTGCTGTGGCTGCAGTAGCATAGCTGTGGAGACCGGCTGTATACAGGGCTTGCAAGTGCTATATCCGGCTCTAGTCCTTCCTTTTTTTGTCTATTAAAATGTGTGCTAAATTTCCATACTAGTAGCCAAAATTTCTGCTCAGAATAATGGTTCCCTGTATGCTGGTTTTAGTAATATCCCCTGAAGCTCTCCAGATTGGCAGTCTAGGACAGGACCTGTTGGCACGATATTGGACTTAGACTTGTCTCAGTGGGAGTGAACATTTTTCCTTTAGTGTTTCTTGCAGTTCAAAAACTAGCAGCTTGTTGAGCTTGTGACTCCCTCTGCTGGCCAAGCTTGTTATAGCAAATCTCCATTTACAGAACATCTGCTGTGCATTACTGTTCTTTTGGCAGGAGGGCTTTTCAAATAATTCTCCCTACCTAATCTCCATTGCTGATGGTTAAAAGAGGGCTATTAATATAACTCCCTTAGAAGGAAGGTAGAGTGTGTTTTTGTATTAGGATACATGTCTATTTGGACCTTTTCAGTCATTCGTATACAGTGACTGAAAAGGTGGGAGGGTGCAAAACTTCTCCAGGCTTAACTGCTAAACATCACTGACCCTCAGACCTGATCTAATAAATGAAATTAGCCTCTTTCATCAAGTCTGTTTGAAAGTCCTGAATACACATGATATGATGTAGTTTGTCAGTCTAGATGGGGAGATCACTTTTCTTGGTTGTATTGTCCCTAAGACAAATTCTAAGGCAGTTGGAGATTGATAGTAGAGAGAGACTGAGGTCAAGACAAGGTAAAGGAAATTTGGGGGTCCATTGGAAAGAAATTTGGATGTTTGGTGCTGCAGGGCAGGCTTTCCAGGTTACCAAAAGTGAGAAGTGGCTGCAGAGAGAAAAGCAGATTAAGGCCTTATTTTCCTCATTTAACTTACCTGCGGGGGGTGGGAGGGACGGGTTGGCAAACCCTCAGACTAGAGAAACATGTTCCTTTTTATTATGAAGTCTCTGGTATCTGTGCAGGCTTGGTTCTGCTATTGAGTTTGCTCTTGACAATGTGGCTTTGCTCTCTACCATGTGGAATGTAACATTCAGTATGAACAAGAGGGTGTGTAGCATAAGTTCCTTTATTTAATGGTCTGTGCAGGTTTCATAGGCATGGGAAATCATTTCATTTTGCACTAGGGATGTCAACGAGTTGTTAACTAGACAATTAACCGATAAGCCTAGACTTATCGTTTAATCTTGTCGACTACTCGTACAACCCCCTCGTATCAGAGGCAGCAAGGGGTGGGAGCAGGAGCCAGTGCTGCCTGCTCACCACCCCCACGATGCTGCCTCTGTCAGAGGCAGCAGTGGGAGGAAAGGCTACTGTGAAGCGTTCTCTGTTCGTGGCGGGCCCAGGCTCTCCGTGGACAGAAGCTGCTCCGGGAGATGCAGAGTATCCTCTGTCCTGGGGGGGACCCACCTCGGACAGAAGCTGCTCCACATCTCCTAAGTAACCTCTGTCCACGACAAGCCTGGGCCCCCTTCACAGTAGCAGTCCCTGTCTGCAGGGGGTCTAAGCTACCTGCAGACAGAGGCTGCTCTGCCTCAGAGGCAGCAGCACAGAGTGACAGGGGGCTCCCTGGGAGTGGGGCCAGGAATGCACTGGATGCTGGCCCCGCCCCTGGGGGCTATTGAATAGTCATGTAACCTCAATGATTTCATGTTATGACTATTTAATTACCTGATATCTAACATCTCTATTTTGCATCTTCTCAAACACTTTATAGTATAAGGCCTGCTATCTGAAGCAGCAACTATGGAAAAGTGTGGTAGTTCTAAGAATTAACCTGGATTTAAATGATGCCTGTAGAGAGCTAGCCAATTAAATAGTCTTTTTGTTCACAAGTATATGGCAGATATATCTTGGCTAGACATGGAGATAAGGAAGTCTTTAGGCTAAATTCCAGCCTTGCATTTAGCCATGGTGTTTGTATAATTCCATGAACAAATGCCATTTATTCATTCTCTCACTATCTGCTAGCCTTTGGTTTGAACCTGGGAAGTCCTGATAAACCCCTCTGTTC
Organism: Apalone spinifera; assembly: GCA_030068395.1. Classification (NCBI taxonomy): domain Eukaryota; kingdom Metazoa; phylum Chordata; order Testudines; family Trionychidae; genus Apalone; species Apalone spinifera. The sequence goes on along the minus strand of JANRFK010000875.1, from coordinate 20,666,259 downwards.
AATTACTTCCCCTCATGTTAATATTTAAACTCTAGAAGTAGTCAGTATTGAACTTCATTCCCTCCATTCTTAGGTTGCTCAGTAAATAAGAGGAAGTATATATTTCTTCATTACTGTGTAACAGGGTTCACAGTTGCAGAAATAACCTGCTCATGACCTTTTCCTAACAAAGGAGTTCTGGAAGAGCACACATAATTTGACTAATGTTAATCATTCTGTGTGACTGACAATATGTTAATTTAGTAACACATTCTGTTAAATAGAGTTCTGACCAGTCAGTACAATTATAGAAACACCATTTCCAAATGTTGCCATTCCCTGTGTCCTCCAACCAATTTTTGTGGGTTTTGAAAGTTGACTTCCTATTTTAAACACTTTACAACCTTGTTGCAGCATAGAAGATCTGCACACACAAGCAAAATTGACCAATAGAGGAAACAGCCAAACTTGACGATGCATGAAGTATCGTGAAATGCACAAAAGAACCTAATAAAATAGTAAAACATTAAATCTCTTCCCTTAGCATTCTTCAAGTGTCATAGTTGTTACAAGGTAAATAGATAGATAGGCTAAATGCCAAGTGTGACTTAAGATGAGTGTCTCTTTAAACCTCTTCCCATCAATGTCTGAAGCTGCCTGGAGACTTTAGTGACGGTACAGTGCAGTGATGAGTAACCAAAGCTAGTGAGTGGGCTTCATACTTGGTCCTCCATCTCAGTGGGCCGCAAGATTGAAATCCAGTGGTGGGCGGTCTGCAGGCCCCATTCGGCCCATTGGGGTTCCATCTGTGGGCCAGCCCCCATATTTCCTTTCTGTCCCCTTCCCTCATGGTTCTTGTGCACTGAGATACTGAAGTCCTGCACTTACATTCTACTCCCCCTCTCTCCCAGCACTTGCGGAGCACTATAAATCAGCAATTTACTCTCCGTCCCTGTTCCTCCCCTCCCTTCCAGAGCTTGAAGGGCTGGGAATCGGCAGATTCATGGCACTCTGAAAGCTTTGGGAGGGAGAAGGAGGAGTGGGTAAGTGTGGGGCTCCAGTATGCAAGAGGCATGGGGCAAGGGGGCAGGGAGAGAGTGCGCAGGCCGCAGGTGGAACCCTAAAGGGACGAATGAAGCCCACGAGCTGCAGATTGGCCACCACTGGTATAATGTGTTACTAGCTGTTGCCTGAGGGAGGACTGTATAGACATCTCTTCTGACGTTTGCCAAACTCTTCCATCAGGGAGTAAGAAATTCCTACAGTTGTCTTAATCATTGGTGAGAGAGCCTGCAGCCTGTTTACATAACACCTTGCCATAGTGCCCTGGAGACTGTGGTTTATTACTCTGTTCCAACTAGATATACACAGTTGCTACCTGCTTTGATTTGTTGATCTATGCTTGTGTTTAGGGCACAGGAAACCTTCATGCAGTGGGATCAATGTCGGCGGTTTTATAACTTCCTCATGGCAGACAACATGAAGAAAATAATCCTCTCTCACAGGTATGTTAGTACATCATCTGCTATAAGAACACGAAGGCCATACTGGGTCAGACCAACGGTCCATCTAGCCCAGTATCCTGTCTGCTGACAGTGGCCAATACCAGATGCCCGAGAGGGAGGGTACACAACAGGTAATCCTCATGTGATCCCTCTCCTGTCACCCATATCCAGATAGAGAGGCTAGGGACACCATTCCTACCCATCCTGACTAATAGCCATTGATGGACCTATTTCATGAATCTATCTAGCTCTTTTTTTGAACCCTGTTGAAGTCCTAGCCTTCACCATATCCTCTGGCAAGGAGTTGCAGAGGTTGACTGTACACTGAGTGAAGAAAAACTTCCTTTTGTTTGTTTTAACCTGCT
>JANRFK010000875.1:20638796-20664310 GCA_030068395.1 Apalone spinifera | reverse complement strand
TAGTTCTTATATTGTGGGAATAAGTAAATAACTTTTCCTAATTCACTTTTTCCATACCAGTTGTGATTTTATAGACCTCTGTCATATCATCCCTTAGTCTCCTCTCTTCTAAGATGAAAAGTCAAAGCCTTTTAATCTCCCTTCATATGGGATCTGTTCCAAAACCCTAATCATTTTGGTTGCTCTTTTCTGAACCTTTTCCAATGCCAGTATATCTTTTTTGAGATGAGGCGACCACATCTGTTTGCAATATTCAAGATGTGGGTGTACCATGGTTTTATATAGAGGCATTAAATATTTTCTGTTTTATTATCTATTTCTTTTTTAATGATTCCTAACATTCTATTTTCTTTTTTGACTGCCGCTGCACACTGAGTGAATGTTTTCAAAGAACTATCCACAATGACTCCAATATCTCTCTTGAGTAGTTTTGGCTAAATTATGATTATTGTATTGTATGTATAGTTGGAATTATTTTTTCCAATGTGCATTATTTTACATTTTGCATTACTCTGAATATTTAGGTGGGCTAGCCAGCTTCACCTGCAAAACCAGTGCTGAATTGTGTAGTTCCATATGGGATTATCCAAAGGGTAAACTTAAATTGGAGAGAATCCATCCCTAGAAATCTGAATAAGCTTTAGCTTTCTTGAATGGTATGATTTTAGCAAACAAAAGGGAATCGTGCCCAGTATCTCATTTATTCTTTGTCCTGCCCAGCGTCTTATTTCTGCCTTCCAAGGAAGCTCATTGACTGAGTAAATGCAAGATGAGAAGTGCAATGTTGTTGTGTGTTTGCCAACAGCCTTCCTTCCCTACTATAGACTTGGCAGACATCAGCAGTGTATTTCGCATGTGTTTTTCCTTCTAGCTAGAGACCTTCTTATCCTCCAGGAGGTGAGGAAGCACTTCTCTGTTATGCTCTGCCACACACTTAAGCAGAGTGTAAGGATTGCTCTTGTTGTGGAGCTAAGGATTTACGGCTTTGGGGTGGTGTTCTGTCAAACGCAATAGTCTAGAGTTAACAGTTTGCTTTAAATGGCTCAAAACCTAAAAATGCACAGCTAGAGGGAATGTTCCCAATACTGCTGATACCTATGTGCTTGCTTTACTCCCATGGCTTTACTATGGGTGAGCAATAGGTCAGATTGAATGAGTAACTCTTATTGGCTGTCCACTCAAATTCATGTTGCTTCCCCCTCCCCCACACCTTGCCCACTACCACAGCCAAAACTGCTTTTAGATATTGATTGCTGCATGTTGCCTTCAAATGTAGGCATCTCCTTTGCTTAAGATGCCTAGAGACACTTGGGAGATGGGAGAAAATGAAAATAGATAGCTTATTCATGCCCATTCCAAATGGCAGAGTTGAAATCTTGTAAGTGAAGCTATCATATCGCATGCAGTGTGGAAAATCTTTCTGGAAGGAAGGAAACTCTTATCTGTGGGTACAGTGTGTGGGGATCCACATAATTCACTCCAGGTAGCCAAATATTTGACAACTTGATGAAACTCAAAATGTATGAAGGACTGTAATTTCCCCATGAAAATGCGTACACAGTATCGTAACCAAGAGAAACTTGTTGCAGGCTTAAAGGAGGTTTTGTTGAGTTATCAAAATATTTTGCTTCCATAATGGATCTCTTATGCTCTAGGGCAAGTCCCCAAAACAAACTCCATCTCCACCCCACAGCTGCCTCTTAAAGGGGATGGAAATCCTGCAAGACTCCTGCTATTCACAGCTTGCGGTCTTTGTTCTGGGGCCTGTATGTTTCCTAGGTAGAGTTTTGCTCTGTGAAGCAACATATCCTCTATTGGGTGTAATATCTGACTAGGACAATGTCCACAATGAATAGCTTTCTGTTAAGGTAATGTCCCAAATCACTTTCTCTGTATGAAGTAACATTGTCTCCACATTGATGAGGCAATAGTACCAGATGGAGAAGGAGATACTACGCCCATGATCTTTAACACTGTTACCAGAGCCACCCATGTCTTTGGTCAGAAGCCAAAGGACATTGCCTTTAACTGAAAAAGCCTTTGCTCCAAACACTTCTAATCCCTGGATATGCTTTGAAAAGTCCTCTATACATGTCTTTTAAATGCAGTTTTTCAGTGCAACAGAAAAGCATCTTTGTTCCAGAGCAGCCTGTTAAGTTCTCAGCTTACCTCCCTGTGCAGCTGGCCAAAGTTAACAAGCCATGCTCATTCTTAAGTAAATCTTCATGGATGGGGGATATAGTTCTTGTTTTCCTATCAGCAGTAGCAGATGCAAGTTTTTCTGAGCAGGATAGGGCCTTGCTGCTTGTGTGATAACTATTTTCTGCTGCTGTGTTTCAGGCAAGTCTTGTTTGGAGATAGTGTTAAGCAGTCCCACAACCTAGCAGACTCAGACCTGAGCAGACTCTACACAGCAACGTCCCTCATGCAGATTGATGACACCATCATGAGGTATGACTAGGAGCATGCTCTTTAGCACATCTTTTCAAATTCTCACTGATGTTGCCCTATTACTTGCTGCTAGGTGGGTAGAAAACTCCTGAAATTTGCTAAGTCAGTAGCTTTGTCAAAATGTTGACTAATCCCCCCCCATCTTTGCCAACTTCTGATCCAGCTTTTGACAAGGCCTCTACTACTTTGGATGCTTGATTCTTGCAAAAGAAAGCAACAGTCAGGGTTGCAGACCCATTTTTTGGGTATTGTATAAACAATCTGGGAAGACAGTCCCCACCTAAAAGATTCTAGAAAGTTGAAACCAGTGGTATCTAGGCCTTGGACATGAAGTGTTTGGGGAAGTGATAGGACCATGCTGGCTCCTACCAAATTATATTATAACCCTTGCCTGACCTTCAACTGTGTATTTAAAACACGAATGGCCCTTACCTTTAATACCTCTCTATTCTAATTTTAGCAAATCTTAGGGTTTGCTTATTTTAATTTTTGCTGTATTAATAAAGTCAAGCACTAAAGGCGCCTCTTATTGTTCAGTATTAAACGTCAGCCTTTTCTTAAGTCTTGCCTCTCCAGTTTAACCCTTGCTTTTTAAATACTCTAGTACTAATTCAGTGCATTCCCAATGGCCTTATGTTCTCCCTTTCCAGAGCCTCCCCTAAGACCAGGCACTGGCATCCCCCCAAACCAAAAACCACCATGGCCACAAAATAACCACCCAAGCCAACAGATGGTAAAGCCAGCCAAGCTGCTGAGGGACTGAAAGTGTTTCCCTCTTCTGCTCCTTGGGAGAGCTAGGCTTTGTAAGCTGCTTCCAGGGAAGGGGATTCCTACTGTGTGCCCAGCAGGAAATGAGATCACTGAAGTCCTGCTTTCCTGTTTTCTTTCATAAATGTGGTAGGGAAGGACCAGGTCTCTCCAGCTGTGGCCACAGCTTAGGTGCTTGGTTTCATGAAGTGGGAAGGAGATAGGGGGATTGGATTGGACACCATTATGGGGAAAATCTAGCAAGGAAACTGAGAAGTTTACTTTCTTGAGAAGGCTTTTAACTGCAGTGAGTTTCAGATCCTAAAATGGGCGCTCCAGCAACTGCATCTTCAGACTTCATAACTAACTGAAGATGAGATCCCAGCAAGGTGTTTTGAGAGTGCCTACCAAATGGGGGCTATTAATGCAACCAGCCTTAATTATTCTCCAGTCCCCTCTCTGTCAAGATTGCTGATAATCAGAAAGAATGCCTTTAAAGATCTCAGGTGTGGCTAGGCTTCCTCATCCATATCCTGCTCCACAGAAGTTATTAGTGTTTAATTTGCCATCTGTCATACCTCTGGCTTGCTACTGTGCTGAACTTGCACAATGCTTTGGGGAACTGCACACTTAGCTAGCAGTTTCTGTGCTGCTTGCCCCTGCTAGTCATGCTCTTATGAAGAGCTCTGTGATTGTCCCCTTTGGCAAATAAGAGTGGAACATTTCTCCTCCTGTGCTTTGTTGACATTGGAGTTTTACACTGCGATGGGCCTGAACAGATGGTCTCAGTTAAAGCACTGGAAAGAGGTCACATTGAGCGGCTTCTGCTGTTGTAGTGGACTAGATCAAACATGTCTGTTGGTCAGTACTGTGAGTAACTGTTCTTGCCTTATAGTTATTTGTTTTCTTTCTCAGGAAGTTTCATGGCTACAGTTCCCTGAAAGAATATTATGAAAAGGAGAGTTGTCTGCATTACTTACCCAGGGTGAGCTGCCACTGTGGAGGTGGTTGTTATGGTTTTATTTTGCTCTTGGGAATGTTCATTGGTTTCTGTACCACTGGTACCTAGCTGTTATGTCTCTTTTTTTCCTCCATGTGTACCAAGTGTCAGGGCTGGAAGTTCTAAGGAACCGAATGGGAGTTAAGCACCAAAAACCCATTGACATTCGCTGACTTCAGTGCCCAATTACGTTAGGCTTATTTGAAACTCCTAGTCCAGATCTTCATCTGGAACATCAATGACACTCCCCTCAAACCAAAAGGAATGTTTTATCTCAAATTCAGGCCTTCAACTTATATGAAATGAAACCAAATTGTGAGACCCTCACTACAGAACTATGTATTGGTGGTACAGTTATGCTCTTTTAAAGATATCAAACAAGTATCATTCTGATCTGTACAATTCCAGAAACATTCTAAATAAATCGTTACACTTTGGAAAGAGGCGTAGACACCGCCTCTTAGGTCAGGTGATCAGACATTGCAGAGATTCAGGACTGCAGAGGCAATGCTTGGAAATGTACTAGTTATCGCCCATAGGTATCACTGGGCCAAAAGATATAGAGGTGAATAGGCTACCAAAACTCAGTAAAGCATTAGGGTTTTAAATATCCAAAAGTAAGTCTCTCCTGTTGCGCTGAATGTGTGGAGTAAGACTAAATCCTATCAACTAGCTCTTGATGATTACTTAATTACTTCAGCTTCAAGACTTGGGTGAGGTTGTTTCAGTAACCTGATACAAAGAGCATGTTGCAGTTCAACTTCTGTCACATAGGCAGAACAATAATTACCCAGAGTGTCAGAGGAAGGCACTCAGTTTGGCAATTTTTTTATGGTGGCAGAATCCTGTCATGGTCATGGCTGACATCTGATCCTTTGCCGTCAGCCCCTAGTCAAAGACTGTGTTTGGGCTGCATGGCTCTCTGGCCTGCTTAAGCAGTTCTCATCAGCGATTGGAGGGAGCCTAACAAAATGATGTTCTTCACATTTCTTGCCCAGACAAGCATAACTGAAGTTTTACTATTATTCCACCTCTGCCAGTTTATGATTATCCCGTGTCTGGTTTCGGCAGTGCATTCTGCTTAGGTGCTGCATGCCCCCTTCAGAAGCCAGAGACAAACATATGTTTGACTCTCTGCCTAGCAGTGATAGCTTAGATTCTTCCTTTCAAAAGCTGAATGCAAATGCTCTCAAGTATTGATCACATTGGATGTGTGGGGGATCCACATGCCTCGTGGGTACCAGTTATAAAGAAACTATCTATTGTCACTGTCTGGATCTGTCTGTTACTGGTGATTACCTGTCATACCCAGTTTGCCCTTCTGGCAGTTCAGCTGAACCATACCATATGCTGCAGAGCATCCCAGCAGTGACAGTCCACTAGGCATGGTTTTGTTTGTGTGTGTTGTTACTTTCTTGATGATGTTGCTGCAGGTGTAGGGCCATCACAAGACGTGGCACTCAGTTGTGGCGTCTTAGGCAGGTTGTGAGTAGATTCCTTTCGCTGTTACAAGAATTGAGTTGAAACCATGAATCTATAACTCACTGGTTCTCTGTTTCTATCCATCTCCTTTCATGGTGCAGATCTATGTTCCCCTCATGCTGGTTAATGCTGCTGATGACCCTCTGGTACATGACAGTCTGTTATCAATCCCAAGAGTTCTGTCAGGTGAGTTGAATGCATTATCAAAATAGACTATTGTTTTTCCCTCTTTATCACATTATGAATTACAAAGCATTGCAAGGTTTGCTTGACTTAACTGCAGACGACCATAACCTGGTGAACGTGTACTGTGTAATCTCTAAGAACCACCATTCATTGAGAAGGTTCCAAATTGTATTTTGGTAGGATCTAATGAATACAGTCCAGGTTAGTCCCTGGTGGGCTGCCAGACATTTTAACTATGTATCTGCAGGTATGGCTGCTTGCAGCTCCTGTTGGCTGCAGTTTGTTGTTCCCAACCAATGGGAGCTGTGGGAAGCATTGCAGGCTGGCCCACCACTTCTCACAGCTCCCATTGTCTGGGAATGGCAAATGGTTTTCCCAGGAATGGTGAGCCATGGCCAGTGGCAGTTGTGAGCAGCCATACCTGCGGCGGCTCAGGTAAACAGAGAACTGCATCCAACCTGCTGGCCACTTACTGCCCACTCCTGTCCTTAAACATCACAGTTGGTACCATTATCTAGGATGATGCAGAACTCTGCTGTTTAACTTCTGCAGTTGACTTCTGAAATCTTATGTTCTTTTCCTCTTTTAACCTTGCAGAGAAACGGGAGAACGTCATGTTTGTGCTACCACTTCATGGAGGCCATCTGGGCTTTTTTGAGGGGGCTGTACTATTTCCTGAACCTCTCACTTGGATGGATAAGCTTGTGGTACAGTACACCAATGCCATCTGCCAGTGGGAGAGGAATAAGTCTCAGTGCTCAGATACAGAGCAAGCGGCATCTGGCCAGGAGTAACTGCCCCAAAGACCCACTTGGATTTGTTTCACTATATTTCCCTCTTCTGGAACTCTTGAGTTCCCTCACCTGCTTTTTCAGGTTTCCATCCTCTTTGTGACATCCTGGGGCTGGGGTTTGGCCACAATGTTTCCTTCTGAAATGGAGATACAGCAGAGGGTAATAACTGGCATTGTGGATCTTTGTGTCTCCCTATGGGTTTGCAGTACACTGCTGCATTTGAAGAACTAGCTTGCTGCTTTTGTTTGCTGGTTAGGGCTTGGTGCAGGATTCTCATACTATGAGGAAGTAGAAAGTCCCAGTACTGCTGACCATCAGGTTATTCTTCCACTGGTCAGGACTCTTCACTGAGTTGCAGAATTTGTTTAGCTGTGGATGAGTTGTGCTGGGAGCTTCATTTCCCCCTCTCTGGTCATGTCTCTCCTGACACTAGGAGAACCCTGTATCAATCCATAGACACCAGCAGTTCAGTCTGGAGTCCACTGATATGTGGCTTACAAAAAGAGTGAAACTTTTGAGTGACAAGTAGACCTTCAGCCTTGCACCATCTCACAAAGCCCCCTTGCCTTTTCCGGCAGTGCCCATACCAGGATGCAGATGGGTTAGAAAACACAGAGCAACTTGTCAGAGCTTTAGCTGTTGCAAGGGTGGCAGCATATTCTGCTACCCCTGCATTTTTCTGGTGGCCCTTTGCATATAGATGAGTTTCATGTTGGTCATTCATTGGCTTTCCTGCTATATAAACACTCTCACACCAAGACAAAACAGATAGCCTTCTTGTGACACTTGCCTTTTTTAATGTAAAGAGTTTTATCACTGTATTTTTGTGTTTTAATCCAGGCCTTTTTGAAACGGGTTCTGGTTAATGCATTGAAACAGCTGATTGTCAATTGGTGGGGTATATCCATTTTGTTTGAAAATATTTCAGAGAATGAATACACCCTTTCTTAAGGAGTGTCTGTGGGGGGAGATCATCAATATCAGTTCTTGCTTCTTCTCTCCTTTTGTATGTGCCAGGGTAGAATGTTCCAAAATCTTTTCCCTACACTTCCAGAGCAATGAATGGTTTTGTTTTTCAGCCACATGACTTGCCTTGTAGTTGACGGGAACTGAATGTCTCTAGCCCTGCATAGCTAAAATGTTTCTCTGTATGACTAACTGCCCTCACAGTTATTAGGATCCGGTAAGCCTGTCTATGTCCAGCTAGGCATTTGTACCCTTCTGGCTTTAACACCCTTTCCCTACCCAGAATGTCCAGCATCAACTTCAGTTAATGCACAAGGTGAAGTGTGGTAATTTGAAAGTCACTTGTATACCTTCTTCAAGTAGGAACTGATACTGTACTGTGGCCCAAAGGGCTCTTTTAAGATAAACACCCTAGAAGAAGAACTCCCCTGATGACAATCAAAGATCTTAATTTCAAAATAGAAACAATCTGTCTAGACAGTGGAACTTTGTGGTCAAACTTTGCTTTACTTTCAATCCTTCAGTATCCTCATCTCATTATTCCATCTTTGTGATTCCTTTCATCATCCATTTACTTCATCATCTGCGTTCCTGTCATGCTGCTCTCACCAATTAGCACTTTATTGCTTTAGCCTTGGTTTTGTGTCCTAGGCACTTTAGTTGAAGCTTAAGGGTAAAACACCCTGCTGAATTTCAGTCCTGTAATACTAGTGGAATAAGCTTCTTGGGCCACATGGTCTCTGAACTTCAGTAGATTGGAGAGATTTTTGTTTAACAAAGCAATAATTAAGTACTGTAGCAAAGGTGTATTATCATATCAGGAAATTAACTCCTTCAGTTTGCCTTAGGCCAGCTACCTTGGCCTGTTTTTAACAAACTGTGGTTACCCTGTGCATTGTTGTGGTTAGAGTTCAGGTTCTGCTCTTGTTCTAGAAGTAGAAGAAATGATCAAGCAAAGCCACAGCAAGATTTGGCCACTCTTGTGGCTGGTTTCAAGGATGTTTCAGGGCATCAGTTAGTAAGGGCATCTTTGGATGGTGTTTGTGTCTTTGTGCTCATCCTCTTGTCCACAATTCATCCACAAATCAGCAGAATAATCGTACTGGGCATTCAGATTTTGAATGTGTCCTAGCTTCAGTAATGGGACATAATTTAGAATATCAGTCACTTTTTAAGAAGTTGAATATAAGCTCCTGTTATTTATACCCATTGACATAGATACATGATATCAATGTGTGGGAATGTGGTTCTAATATACAATGGATTTGAACTTAGTCAGCTCTGCAGTTGTTGTTCATAGAACACCAGCTATGCAAGAGACCAGGCTGCCCTTCCCACAGTAAAGAATTCCCTCTGCAGATCACCATGTGCATTCATTCCTCCAAACCCTGCATATCTGCAAGTAGGAGTAGTCACTACAGATGATTCTAAGAGAAGAGAAGTCCTCCTTAGCACTCCTCATCAAACTGTTGAAGCTTCAAAAAGCAGGCAGAACACAGACATTTGGTTATTTCTTGATGTATTTGAAGCACAAAATGTTTTTACCGTTTCCCAAATAATTGCTTGAGAACTTGAGTTGTTTTCTCTAATAAAATAATTATGAACTTCCCTCTACAGTATAGCTGGGTTTACAGCAATACTAAACTAAGTCCAGTTTTGCAACTCTTCAAAACTTTCCTGTAAACTCATTGCATGGCCCTTGCTTACAGAACATCAGTTCTCAAAAAGTAAATGAAGAAGGCTTCCTTCCGTGGTGGTAACTTGTAACCATTTTCCAATGGAAATAAAAGGGATTGTTGTTTTGGAGGAGCTTGCTTTGGGTGTTCACTGTTTTTGGCAGCTCTTTAGCTGCTGAGCTCAGGGTTTGCAGTACTATACATTTAGTGTTTAGAATCTGCCCCAAGAGGAGCTCTATCTCCATGGATGCAGCAAGGGAGGCTTTGGCTTGAAAAGGCTTTGCTCCATGCTGTTTGTGATGGCATTTGGTCTCCTGTTTCCTAGGGCATGGAGAAAAATGGTGATGTCTTTGTCTCTTCAAACACAGAGATACAGTTTAGTGTATCTACTATGGCAGGTGACCAGGCAGTCAATGACTTCCATTCTTGCTGAATACTAAATGTAACTCCTCCTTCAATGAAAAGAACTGCTGGGGGAATTCCTAAAGCAATAAGAGTTCCTCTTGTCCAGTCAAATTGGGCAGGCAAGCAGAGATTCTGCTATTGGAGAATCCCTTCGTGAGGAAAATTCCAGTTTTCTTTCACCATTGTTTGCAGGTGAACTCTGTCACTACCTCTTTCTTAGTGAGCTGATCCTTCCTGCAGTCATTCCAAGAGAGAGAGCATGTCTCTGTAGAAAGTAAAGCCTCTTTCACGGCTAGACGAGGTGCTAAAGATCTTGGAGACTTAAGGAAATTACCAGCATCTGTTCCTCCTCAGAGGTAGCAACAGACAAGAACTCTTCTCTGTCCTGCTGCTTGTAGAGATTTCCATAGCACTTACTTACCCTCACTGTCCAAATACAGATGCACTCACCTTAGTCTGAGACTTCAGGAGCACTTAGCATCCCAGACATCTGGAGTGGTTGCTGCAGCAGGAAGGTGTGGGGGATGAGAAATGGAAGTAGACTTGAGTCTTGGTATTCTTGCTACAATAGTTCTTGCATCTTCAGGTGAGCTGTCTATGTTCTCTAATGCACTTGAAGCAATTGTGCTTGTGGTTGGATTAATGCTAGCAGTTGTGAAAGTTGGCTAATCTAGTTTTGGGAGAAAAGGGAAGGAGTTATTTAAAGCTTTTGCTATGGATTTTATGGTTCTCATTTGAGTTTCGAGACTTAAGTTCACCCAACAAGATTTTTGTAGCTAGAAAGGTTTAAATAAAAACTCCTCCTCAGTGTGACTTAGCGTGTCTTTGAATGCATAGTAGTGTAAAATTTTAAGAGCTTCCTTGACTCACTGGAAACCATATCTGGTAGCTCATTTCTTCTGCCTCCCCTCTGGCTAAAAAACTGCTTCACTACATATTACTATATTAAGGCTTCTGGAAAGGGGACTTCTTTCTTGTATTAAACCCTATAGCTGGAGAGGACAGTGCATACGTATAAAAGAGGGTCTGCCACGGAATATCAGTCCTAACTTGTAGTCTCCCACGCACTATGCTAGCAGTTGTAATGTGATGCGGGCATATGCATACCATGGACCAAGCTGAGACCATCATGCTAATAGCATATGACCTAGGTCAGTTTTGTGCTCTTTCCTTTAGAGGTAAAAATCATGTATGTGCATTCCAGGCCTGCAGAGAGCATTTTTTCCATAAGAGCCTCCTAAAATGTTCAAAAAAACCCTCCCACGTTAGTTATAGCAAGTATTAAAAGTGTAAACCTCTGAATACTTCCTTAAATACCCTGATCACGCACATGGAACAATGCAGCTCTTCTCTTTAGATCAGCTGTGTGCGATGGAAGCTAACAAGTGGATTTTCTGAATTGATAGTTTCAGATTGAGGAATTAGAGGTAAAATGAAATAAATGTCACTAGGGCTCTATTAAGTAGCACTTAGCATCGTAAATTTGTGTATCTCATCATTGGATATCATTGGCATTTAGAAACAAACACCAGAAAGGGACTCTCCTACTTAGGTTGCATCCAGTTCTCCCTGAACAGTTAGACTGCTCCAGCCTTCATTCCACTGTTACCAGGTATCTGCAGACATTTGAACTTTGCAGGTGACAGTGGGCCCTGCTGAGACCTAGAGCATGAGAAACTTGTATTCTTTACCTCAGATCTCCCAGAATCTTTAATAGCCAAGCTCTAATATTCTCCTTTTGAAGAGTTTGACAGGGTTTCCTGTTGCAGATGCACTGTGAAGGCACCTGAAACTCTCTGTTGTCTTCTCCTCAGCTCTTCTTGGCATTGATTCTTGTTTATCAAGAAGTATTTCTCTCAAATTGTGAGCACTAAGTTATAATATAGAGTACTGATATCCATGGCACTTGACTTCAGCCAGGATACTTTTTCTTCGTCTGTCCCAGTTCTGTTGAAGAGTGTAGTCTACAACCCTTTAGACACCTAGTGCCTTGTCCTTCATTTCTCTCGCTTCCTTCTCCACATCAAGATAGTGGCAGCTTTCAGTAATGTATGTCCGCGGTTCTGCTTGTTGCTGTGTGCTGCAGAAAGCAAACACCTGACTTTTCGGCCTCTGGCATCAAAGCTAAAAGCAGCCTGGCTATGGGTGAAATATCACTGAATGATGGGTGTATGCTGAGCTAGGAAAGGACTTTGGGTTTGGGCAGCTTAAAATGAGCTATAGTGTATGTCCTTATGGCTTAAAATTATAATTATATAAGCAGGAGATAATTATACATCTAACTTTTCCTGCCTATAGAAGTGTAAGGACTGACTCATAGTTATTGACCAAAACATGAACATGTTTCCTTTCTAAAATCCAAAAGATCCCATGTTCTAATGAGCTAACTTCCTCAGTTCACTAGCTTGTTGGCCAAATAGTGTACAGCAGGAGGTGTGGTCTGTCTCCTTATCCAATACATCGAGTGCATGTGGGGGGTTTATTGCCAAAGGTAGTGACACTGCTCACTGGGGAGCAATGCAAGGAGCTTCCTGGAAATGTTGTGCCTCTCTAGGGTTTATTGATGGTTGTAAAACTTCTTTACAAGGAGCCTAGAAAGGGACACAGGCTTGTGTTAGTGGGTGGTGTATGGACAGCTGTGATGCAAGCCAGTCAGAAGGCTGTGTGTGTCCATTGCTTGTTTTGAGTCAGACACCATGTGCCCTTCCATTGGCAGTTGTGTATGTTTGGGTAGCGTGCAGTAGCCATAGTGATCAGAACAGCAATGTTTACTGCAAGAGTCCAAATCTAGGCAGAAAGCAAATTGCTCTTGGTGTGAGTACACTGTTTTTAAAAGGCTGTTCAGAACAGAAATTAGGGTGCACCAAGCAGCTTACAGAGAAATGACTTGCAGTACTCCAGGCCCCCTTTTTTTTGCAAGACATGAACCTGCTGCTGTGTCCTCTCTGTCTCAATCTGGACTTATTTTCTCCTAACTCTGATGTTTTGGCTGAGGTGCCGTGACAGGATCAAATTATTTGTTAATCATCTGGATTGGGTTGGAAGTGTTGGGTTATCAAGAACTGTACTGTACTTCATTTAAACATTTGTATCCTTAAAAATTTGTTTGCTGGTTAAATCCAAGGGCACAATCACTGTATTAAAGGGCAGCATTGTCCGCATGGGGGCTGCAAGAGGAGACAACCTTTACCAAACAGATCCAATGGCTGCAAGAAGACTCCAACCCTGCTTCCTCTGTGTGTAGGCTTGTTTTCTCACCAACTTCTAGGAGCCTGTTTAGTTCTAACCCTTTTGGGGAGCATTCAGGTCTGAGTCCCATCATTGGCTGTATAAGTAGGGGCGTATGCAGCCTGTTATTTTTGTGTGACTGGCAAGCAGATTGCAATGCATCTGTCTTGTCATGCAGAGAACATGGCTATGATCAGAGGAGGTAGGACATCATATCAGAGTGATCAGTAAAAGCATGTTCTACCAGAGTACTAAACCTTCTGGTGGCAGCTGCCAACTGGGAGTCCTAAGAAATATGGCTGATAGGCTAGATTTAGTTAAAAAATTACTATTTGGTTCAGGTGATGTTCTCCAAAACAGTTACGATTTTTCACAACTGTTCAGAAATTGTCTCTAGTCCCAGATGTTAGTTTGCTACAAACCTGCATTTCTCTTAATTAAGTAAGCACAATTTTTCAAGAAAAGCTCTTTCCCAGGTGTCCCCAAGCAGAGGGGAGGGTAAGGGAGGGTATCCTGACACCTCAGGAAGCCAGATCTGTAACTGTGCCCTCTTTGATTTCTGCCAATACAGCTGCCTTAGTGGAGTGGGTTGAGTGTAACTTTTTTTGGTGTCTTTGAACTCTTGCTATTCAACTGAAATTTAAAAAATTATGAGAGATTTTGCTTCCAAATAGAATATCTGGAATCATCACTTCCACATTCGTGATCCTTTTAACTTTAAATGCTGCCCAGAAAAGGTTGTGTTGGTATACTGAGAGCTGCCCCCAGCTGCCAGGTTCGGAGTCAGATTTTCGGGAGCTGCCAGCTCCTGGGAAGAAGATTTGCAACTAGCAATGCAATTTTTCTATATCTGGTGACGTTTACCTTTTAAAAAGTTATAAAATGTGTCCTTGATTTATTTTTCTTGTGTTTAATTTGTTTTGTTCTTTATTCTGAGTAATGTTAACGAAGGTCATTGCAAAACAATGTAATTTTGTTATCTTTAATTCAATTGAATTTCTTTACTTAAAAAAAATAAAGGACTCACTGAGTTTAGGTCTTTGTGTGGTAGCTGTGTATGTAAAAGCTGGTCTTTATTAATGGTTTCATTTTTCCTGAATTAATTTTCCTTTTCTCTGGGAAACCCCAAGCACCAATAACATTCAACCATGAAACAGCTCAAAGCTAAGGGCTTTTCTGACTGGGGAGTATATTGCATCTTGTTTAAAGATGGTAGCTATAGCTCAATAAGGGCTATGAGATGTGAAGAGTGGGAGCCAAGTGCCTTAGAATAGGGCAGAATCCTGTGACCCCTTAGAGCAGGGGTAGGAAGCCTTTTTTGGGTTGAGAGCCGCTGACCCACAGAAAAATCAGTTGGGGCCGCACACAAGTGAGAGACAAACAAAAACAAACCCTCACTGATTTGGCCCCCTGACCAAGAAGGAGAAAGCCACTCCCCACATTCCCTTGCGCACCAGAGCCTAGGGGAGCCCAGGCTAGTAGATTTTGTGTGCTCTACACCCATGGAGGGACAGCGGGGGGGATGAAATGCCAGCACTGGCTCCTTAATGCTGGGGAGGGAGCCCCAAGACTTGGGGGCCAGATCCAGGCAAAAGGCCTTAGGTTCCCCGCACCTGTCTTAGAATGAATTTGAATTGCTATGAGCTAGAACACTTCAGACAGTCTTCGAAGTACCAGATATACAGATGCTTGAAGTATGTTCTAAAATATTGCTTTCCTCCCTCTCCCCACACCTCTCAAGGTGTCAGAGTTGATGGAAATTCTAAATTTCCTTACAAATCTCTGAATTCCAGCCTGATCCATGCTCTGGGGTAGAACCGTTCTTTCTTTTGCCAGAAATTACTATTTTGGGGCAAGCAGATCGGCAATCTGCCAAATCAGATACCTGGTTTGTAACAGCAGCCAGTGGTAGAATTTCAACATTGGCCAGTTTTATTATATAGCTGGGGGGAAGGGCAGTTTGTTCCTACACACTCCTGTTGGTTTGTTGCCTTATGCTTGAATCATTTTTGCTGCCTATCTCTGTGCCTTTTGAGATGAGTTGACCAGAACAAAATACAGAATTGCAGAGGAAGGGAGATAATGATTTCATGCACTGCCACTCCTTTGGAGGAAGTACATTGTCCTGGGATGATATGTGGAGTTTCATTAGCAATTGATGTATGAACAAGAGGTGCATTTTGGAACTGAGACAATGGGGAGGGTGGGCTCTTTCAAACTATGTTCATCTGAAACTGCAAAGCTACTGGGTCAGAGCAAAGGATCATAGAACCATAGAGCTGGAAGAGACCTCAGAAGGTCATCAAGTCCAGCCCCCGACTCTAGGCAGGACCAATCCCAACTAAATCAACCCAGCCAGGGCTTGGTCAAGCTGAGACTTAAACACCTCCAGGGATGGAAACTCCACTACCTCCCTAGGCAACCCATTCCAGTGCTTCACTACCCTCCTAATGAAATAGTTTTTCCTATTATCCACCCTAGACCTCTCCCACCACAACTTGAGACCATTGCTCCTTGTTTTGCCATCTGTCGCTACTGAGAACAGCCTCTCTCCATCCTCTTTGGATCTCCCCTGCAGGAAGTTGAAGGCTGCTATCAAATTCCCCCCTCACTCTTCGCTTCTGTAGACTAAACAGACCCAACTCCCTCAGCCTCTCCACGTAAGTCATATGCTCCAGCCCCTAATCATTTTGGATGCCCTCTGCTGGACCCTCTCCAATGCGTCTGAAGAAGCTGCAGCACCACAAAGGCTCCTGCAGCAAGGTGGCAGTGCTCTGACTGAATCTGCCACCAGGGCCGTCCCTCTGGGACTGTGGAACCTGGGACAACCCATCACACCCCACCCTGACTGTTCCCTCCCCTGTCTCCTTGGGCTGTCCGCCTGAGCGACGTGGACTAGCTGGGTGCCAGCAGCAGGGGTCAGTCCCACCGCATATTCACCGCTGGCGGCAGAAAGTGGAGCAACGCAACCCTAGCCAGCTCTGCTCTACTGCATTCCCAGCCACAGCATTCCACTTCCCTCTTCCCACCACCACTGAGTGCGGGGGGAGGCGGAGGGAACGGGTCCCCTCCCCTGAGCAATGCGGCAGGGATTTGGAGGAACAGAGCAGGCTTGGAGTGAGTTGCTCCACTTCCTGCAGCTGCTGCTGAGTATGGGGACAGTCCCAAACCCTGCTGCTGGCACCAGATTCCCAAAATAGTTGCCCCGAACCATCTAATGAGCAGGCTGGCTCTGCCTGCCACATCAAAGGGATTCAAGGCAGAAGAAATCATGTAGGTCAATAGTCCTGCCTACTGAAAGGCTCCTTTCCCGAGTACGGCTAGGAGCTTTGTGGAGAGAGGATGGTTTTGGTGTAGGTTTGGAAAGAGCAGGCAGGAGTGGTGAATGAGTCTCTATATGGCTGCTGCTTTCTATACCATTAAAAAATGTGAACGCTGGCATATCAATCCCTTTTCTTCAGCATGGAACCATGCTAGCTCCTCTCAGGGCTGGGCAAAAATGGAGCAACAGAAAGTGGAGCAACTGGAAGTGGCAAATTCCCTACCCTCCAACCCCCCATCCTGCTGGCTAGAAAGAGAAGGCAGAGGTATCTGAACCGGTTAGGAGCTGGAAATAAATCCAGTCTCCTAATCACTACTGTAGTCTGTATGTTTGGGAAATACTTAAATAACAAATGGTCCTGCAGCACCTCAGAGGCTAACAAAAATGTACATGGTATCATTGGGAAATTACACCTCCGAAAAGTTGATCATCTGCATAGCAAAGCACTTCCAAAGCCAGCCAGAGCCCCCTTTGTTGGTACAAAATGCTGCCTTGTGTATTTCCTTTGCTCAAACCAATGTGGTTGGTCCTGTTTCATTTCAATCCTAGCTGTTCGGCAGGTCTCCCCAGTGTCTTGTTTAATCAGGAAGTGAGGGGTAGGGGTGGGCGAGTACCATCATTGCCTGACCCGCAACTAGGATTTAGATGCCCCCTTATAAAATGAATTGTATTAAGCCAGAAAAGGGGGGTTGTGCTATCAAGTGAGAAGCCCTCAGCTCTCCAGCAATTGTTCTTGCTCAGTGTCTGCAGTTTCCCGCTTTGGGCAGAGCCCTCAGAGCGATGCTCTGACCAGTCAGTTTGCAGTGCCAGTTCTTTCTCTGCTGGGGCACTGGGTTGATCCCAGCCCATGTCACTGTTGCCCTTTGCTGAGCTGAGGCTTACAAGGTAATCTAGTCATTCAACTGAAAGTTAGGTGAACAGCTTTGTTGACTTTTCAGGCGTGCCTGGAAGTGGGGTTGGCACCCTAGCTAAATGCCAAAGGACCTATCTTCAGGCCATTGACTCCTCTGCCAACGGGCATATTCTGAACTTTGAATCTGTCTGCAGGGGCGCACCTCCCCGTCCCTACAAGGGGCCCAGGTTGCTGTTTCAATGCCCCAAACTAGCTTGTGCTCTGCCCCAACTTGCTGACTGCATGACCACATAGCACATCATTGGGATTGCTGCACATACCAACCCCCCCCAAATGAACTGGTTGATGGAAATTGAAAGGGGAGTAGTGGATTCTCACCTGCCTGCTCCTGGCAGATCTAGCAGAGCTTTGGGCTGTATCTTGCAGTGTAAACTGGGCATTAGTAAAGTACAGATCCAAGATAGTTGACTGCTGTCCCATCACCCCCTCAGGGATCCTGCCTGAGGCTGATTCTGGGACTTGCATGTACTGTTGTGTAGGGCTAGTGGGTGCTGTTGCTGGGGAAAGCTGACCTAGCCCCAGCCCTCTCGGCTCAGACAGGCCCCATCCTCCCTGCAGCTTCAGAGCAGACATCCTGTTTGGTTTGAATCTGAGCCAGTGCCCTGATGAATGTGCCTCTTGTCAGCATCCTCCATCTCCAACCAGTTCAGATGAACCCCTGCTATTTTGCTTTGCAAATTAAGGGTACCCTGTGTAGTCTGAGAGCTGAGAATGGGAGGGGGGAGGGAGGGGACAACAGCCATAGCTTAACACTGGTAGAAGGTGACTACGAAGGCTTGGGACAGAGGAAAACCGGCGTCTTCCCAAACCATGCTTCTCTTTGGGCACCCACCACTTGTGCCTATTGCCTGGAGGCCAATGAAGTCAAAGGGTCCATGATTAAGACTCTTACGATTCTGCTGTCCTCCTGCAATGAGCTCATTTAATGTGACCCAGTCTGAGCTGTTCTGCTTTATAAAACAAACCTGTCCAGCCTCCCTTCCCTTGGCTTGAACTACCCTGGGCTGAAGGCAGAAAAGACAGCACGCACACACCCTTTGCAACTGCCCCTTCTCCAAATACTCCCTGATAGGAGGGAAGGAACTAAGCTAGCATCTTGGGGGTAGGAGGTCACCCTAGCCTTGGTTGCTCTTTACCCAGCCCCTTCCTAATTTGCAGGTTGTTGCTTTGCTGCAATGCTGGGAGGCAAAAGGCATCCTCAGAGTGTGAAGCTCATTGGTCTCTTCTCTCCCTCCCCCGCTCCCGCAGGCCTATATTTAACCCTTTCCCCCATTCTGCTGATGTTACTGCTCTATGGAGTGGGGACCTCCTCAGGGCCACTGAGTGCAGCCTCTCTAACCTGAACCATGCAGCCACCCCCTGCCTCTCCCAACATGCCCTAGGGCAGAGGGAAAAAGATCCTTTCCCCAGGTCCTGCTAGGCCTTGGGTATTTGCACATACCCCAATCCTAGCTTTTTGTGCTAGTGCAAGGGTTTGGGAATCCACAGCATGGGCAGCAGCCAGGAGGAAACCTGACTGGGAGACTGGGGAGCTCAGGCTCCATACACATTTCCCTCCTTGCCCTCTACAGTGAGAAGGGCTGGGGGTGGTAATTCCTGACGAGCCTGTGTCCCTTCTGCTGTGCCAGTTCCCCTGGTGTGTCTGGAGGAAGGAGTGTTCGCTGCATCCTCCTGGGCACAACCTCCACCGACCCTTACAAATGCCTCTGCATCTAGCCTCCTCCTGACTGGAGATGACAACCCATTGGCCCATTTATGGGTGGTGGAGGGGCCGGGACCACAAAGGGATCCAAAGCATCCCTGCTGTTGTGCACTTTATTTTGCTGTGTACGTATTTCAAACAGTGCTTCTTGGGGGCCTCCTGTGGTGATGGACTCTGCCTGTGTCATCCACAGTTACATGTAATGCTTGGAATTCTTTTAGCTACCTGGAGACTGTCCTACAACTTTCCTGCCACACTGTTCTCCTTCAGCTGTAGCCACCTGTCACCAGCCTGGCCTCTGAGTACCCTGCTGTGGGTGGGCAAATGCTGGTCTTGGAGCCCTGCTTTCCCACTGCCTTGCACTCTTACAAGCTGAGCCAACAAGCACAGGGAAAGGCACTTTGCAGCCACTACACTCCCTAGGCTGGAGGCGAGCCATGGTCCAGTGTTCAGGTGAAGGGTGGGGCTGAGACCAGCCTGACAGTTCTTCTCCATTCAGTTGCTGCCCTGTCCTTTTCTTAACAGCTTCAGGAGGTGCCATGACAGAACCGATTGTTTATGGTTTGCTCCCCTGCTGGACAGCTGGAGAGAGAAGATCCTTGATGGATTTTTGAAGGGGTTAGGAGCATGTTTGGAGATACGCACCCAGAGTTTATCATCGCAAGCGATTGTGCAATCAGTGCTACAGTAAGGCAGGGGGTAAGGGCACTGGGTTAGACAGATGTCTCTAGTCTTATCATATGGGGAAGCAGGGAGGGGGTTTGCTTTATAGAGCTGTGTCTTCCGCCTCAATCCGAGGTCCAAAAAGCTTCTCAGCGGTGGCTTTGCCATCATATTTGGGCAGGTTGCCACCAAAATCTGCTGGCAGGATGTCAGCATCGATCTCCTGATAGAAGGACTCTAGCTCCTCCCCATGCACAAAGACCTGGAGTGAGGCAAGAAGGAGTGACACAGAGCTGAGCATAGCTACATGCATGGGAGCTTCCAGATTCACAAATGGGAACACATCTGCCTAGGCAGCATGCCATAGCCTTGAGGAAACCAGATGATGCCTGCCCCAGTGACTGACTGGTGTTGGCCCTCATCAGACTAACCAAGGGCTGCCTGCCTGCGGGGCTAGTTCGTTTTCCCAGCTGGAGCTCAAAGAAAATAGCTGCAGGGTGATCTTAGCATGGTGATGATGCACATGGGCATGGTGGGCCTGATGCAGTGAGCAGGTATCCCCACCACTTCACACACCCCTCCATGTTCGACCCATTTTCCTGCAGGGGCCAGTCTCTGTACATAGCTGCCAGCTCCTGTGCCCAGCCGTTGCTGGGAAGAGCTCAGTAGAACTCTGGCTACAGGCAACACTGCAGCTCCCTGGGAGGCTGATAAACCATGTTTGAGGTTTCTCCATTTAGCGAGTCACTGCTTATTTTCTAGTCTGGCACCGGCAGAGTCCACCCAAGAGCAGAGAAACTCCTGGCCAGAGATGCAAAAAGACTACTTTTGGGTTTTCTTTGCTTCATCCTGATTTGGGTCAGAGCCTGTGTGTTCCCAGACCCCACCACTCTCTGCTTCTGCAAGCACAGTTCATGCGGGCCCTTCTCCCCACACTCACCCTCTCCAGGAGTTTGCTCTTCAGGAAAGGTTTGACCACGTTGTAGGTGGTGGTGAAGTACCAAGGCTGGTGGATGAAGTGAACGGCCTTGAATCGAGCTGGGAAGGAGTCCTACAGATCCCAAACCCATACACAAAGTGTTACAGGGGCAGCGTGGGCATACCAAGAAAGCAGCAAATGGGAGGGGCAAGACAACTGTGGCATAGGTGGAAACAGTAACCACAGATGGGCAATTTCTTTCTTCCTCATCTTCTCCCATCCCCCTATTTCCTGTTAAAACCCCACTTCTTGCATTCATCTTGAGGGCCCTTTTGTATTACCCTACTACTGCAGACGTGCATCCTCTTCTGCCAATGCACAGAGCCAGTTGTGTTCTAAGGAGTTGCTAGGGCAGCAGTGGCAACTCCAGGACAACTCACGGTCCCCCAACCACAGGAGAAATACCTCTCTATAATCTGGTTCTCCTGGCAGGAGCTGCTGGACCCCTCTGACTTTGGTCTGATTCCAAAAGCACAGAATCAGTCACATTCTGAGTATGAATCTTTGTCCAGCCCAATAGTGTCTGAATTGGGATAATAGTGGGGATGGTGACTTTCAGAAGGAACTTTTTGCTGGGGCTGAGGGCATGAGAAGATGGTCTAGCACAGTGATGGCAACCAAATTTGCACTGCCATGCAGGGCAAAGAGCAGCCCAGGGAATGCCACACCTGCTAGGTGGCGCTGCATCTTTGCAGGAATTATGAACTTCTATTGAACCTGTCATACCATTCTAGTTTCAGCCTCTGTGTAAGATGCTGCTTCCAGCAACAATGTTTGCATCAGCCAGTGAGTCTTGGCTGCCCAGTATAATCCCTGGAAGGAGCCAGAACTGAATGAGGAGCACTCCAATATGGAGAGTAATGCCTGTCTATGTGGAGGCATATTCTCTAACTAAAATACTTTAGTGCTGCTATCCTGGTCTTATCCCTTCCCTGGCCAGTCTGATTCCTCATGGCCCTGCAGATGCCTCAGGGTTTGTTTGCCACTGTTTGAGTCCCCTCTCTTATGGGTAACTTAAGCCTGCATTCCTGTCTTGTTGCTACTTGGGGGAAGCAGTCAGATGACTTCACCTGCAGCATATCCACCATCTTCTTGAGTTCAGAGGGTTTGATGCCCGATGCCTGCTGCATGGTGAAGCCCTTGAAATTCTCAATGATGCAGAGTCCATTGATCTGGGTCTCTTCATTCTCCAGCAGCTTCTCTAAGATAACGCAATATGCACGAAGAATCTGAGCCGGAAGAAGAGACACAGAAATCATTATGCAAGTGCAAGGGCCTAGCTGAGTCCAGCCTCTATGGATCCCCTGGCATGGTTCTGCAGAGTCAGAGTATTAGCCCCTGTGTCCCGTTCAAATTCCAGCTCTGCCAATTATGATATGCCTGCCTGTATTATGCTTTCTTCCTCTCTTCTTATCCACATTATGCAGCGTTGCTGTGTGCTGTTAAACTGCTGCCCTATTCCACACCAGTGGCCCATGCATTTCAATGCTGCATGAGCAATTCCCATGTATACAGAGCCAAATTCAGAGGGGAGTCTAAGATGGGGCACCATATGAATCCAGACCAGTCAAGAGAACATGTAAGTTGCACTTGTGCAGACTCGCCTGACCTGCTGTGTGTGCTTGGGCAAGTCCTTTCCCCTGTCTGTGTAATGGGGACAGCAATAGTGACCTTGCTTTGTAAAGTACTCTGAGCTCTGCAGATGACCCAAGCTAAGTGCTGTTAGCATTGTGACACCTGCTTCTCCTGGCCTGCAGAGTGAGTTCAGGGTTCCCTTAGGCTGGAGCATGCTCTGTACAGACAAGCAGAACTGCCTGGGATATTACTTACTAACATCAAGCTTGGGGGAAAGAGCTTTGCTTAGACCTTGATGCCCAGAGTGGGAGGGGGTGGGACCCCATCCTCATATCCTGCAGGAAAGAGGAGCCCGGGATCTGACACCCTTTGGAGTGCATGGGAAGTGGAGCTCTGACATGTCGGAGCAGCACGGCTGAACTGACCTCATCAAAGGTGATCTCCTCGTAGTCCCAGTTCTCAATGTTGAAGAGCATCACCACTCGGCCGTATTTGTCCCTGCTGGCCAGGATGCCGGGGTAGCCAGCCTCAATGGTGCTGCGCACAGCTTCAGGCGTCAGGTTATCAAAGAGTTCTGGGTACTGCTGACGGAAGTTTACATAGCCTGGAGTCAGAGAGAGAGAGAATGCCGGGGTGAATGCCAGAGAGAATAAGAACAAATTCCCTTTCCTGATGTCAGCACCAGGACCTGGCTCTGACTCCAAGGAGAGGAGATGAATAGAGAGCCAGGGAGTTTGGTTCTAGATGCTGCTGGATTTTATGTATGCCTGATGCAGGATAGGGTGCAGTTGCCTAAAGACCCACACCCAAAGCTCCAATCAGGCCTGGTCCATGTCAGCCACAAGAGGGCAGAGAACTCTAAACTTGCTGTACAAGTGTATGGTCCTCCACAGGGCAAAGCCCTATCCCAAGAGGAATCTACCAGCTGCAGTCAGGCCAATGCCACATAAGAATATAAGAATGGCCATACAGGGTCAGACCAACGGTCCATCTAGCTCAGTATCCTGTCTGCCAACAGTGACCAATACCAGATGCCCCAGAGGGAGGGAACACAATAGGTAATCCTCACATGATCCCTCCCCTGTCACCCATTCCAGACAAACAGAGGCTAGGACACCATTCCTACCCATCCTGACTAATAGCCATTGATGGACTTAACCTCCATGAATCTATCTAGCTCTTTTTTGAACCCTGTTAAAGTCCTAGCTTTCACCACATCCTCTGGCAAGGAGTTCCACAGGTTGACTGTGCACTGAGTTCTACTCAGCTGAGATTCAGAAATACCACCCAGCACAGAACATTTCCCTTCTTTCCTACTTGGTACCCAAGAGTTTGAAGATGCCTAGTTTGAAAGCAGTGCAGCTAAAATCCTGCTCCTGTCTGATGCATCACAACTCTCCCCATTTGGCAGCCACAGTTGTCCTTCCCCAGCACTTTCTTATTTCAAGAGCCCCAGCTGCCTTCCCCCCCAGGGTCCCTCTCAATCTCAGGAGCTGGCTCAGTGGTTTTGATGATGTAACGTTGTTTTGTTCCTTCTCTGCTGGGTGACTTGCTGCACTCTCCTATAGCCAGACCCTATCCCCAAGTCCCGCTGTCCCTGGCATCCTGTAGCCATTAAAAGCTGTCAGGCACAAAATGAGGACACTCACCCTGGGATAATGCCAATTGACAAAATGCCTCCTCTGCCAGCAGCTTCTGCTTCTCTTCCCATCCAGCACCACTAATTACTGCCTCGTTATCCCAGACACAGAAACAAAGGATCCTGGAGGCAGAGCCAACCAGCGCCCAGAGGTTTGTGGACCTGGCCACCACAGTCTGGGGCCCCCTTTGCATCACCCCAACCTGCCTCCACCAGGTCAGAACACAGAGACACTTCAGTGGCCACTGTCTGTTGGAATCCTAGGGCAAGAGCTTCCAGAGGAACTGAGCGCCTCACTGCTCCGGCCTGCTCCTCTGGCATCATCTGCTTGTCCCACAACCTTCAGTCCTTCATCCCACCTCTTACCCTTTCCCCTTACACATGCATCCTGGCAGCAGCTGAATTCACTGGGGAAAATGGCTACAGGATCCTCGCCACCATCTAGACAGTTGTAGGACATCAGCACTCCACAGGGTGTCAGACAGAGGGGATGGAGCCTACATGGTGCCCCATAATAACAGGCCAGGGGTGGCCTTGCCCCCAACTTGGGGCCTAGGGGAACTTAGGAAGAGGAAAGGAGTGCTGCACCTTTCAGTAGCTCATAAGCTCTGTTGACGTCGAACTTGCGGGCACGGATGAAGCGAAGGAAGAAGCTGTCATCCTTTCCTTTCACCTTCTCTGCCACTGCCTTGCACACATCCTCACCCCCGCTGGCTCTCTCATGCACCAGCTCCCGGAGCTCCTTCACGGCTGACTCCCGCTTCTCCTCCGTCTCGTTCAGCTCGTCCTTTGCCTAAGGGTTGGGGTGGCAGGAGACAGGGGCCTGATGCAGCAGTAGCAGTACTTAGACTCAAAGTGAGGCGCCTGGACCCACAACTACATGGCCAAAACAAAGCACCCCCAAAGCGCAGGCCCCTGCTGGTGACTTCATGTGCCATTTACTCCTGCTTTACTGGCCCCCAGACACTCCCACTTCCACTGTAGGAGAGAGGCCGGCCAGCCTGTCCAGTCACCTTGGGCCCAGGACTCTGTGTCCTGGCCTCCAAGCCTCCCATGAGGGACTGGCTGCCTCTTCCCCTGCATTAGCAGCAGCTGCAAGAAGAGGTGGCTTAGGATACCCGAGCTCCAAGGGGCACTTCTAGATTTGACATTAGTGATGGGCTGTTACTGCTCATGAAATGGGTATCTGGCCACAGATAGGCAGAACAGAGTCAGGTATCACTAATTACTCCCTTGTGCCAAACACAGACACCCACTTCCCTGCTCTTTGAAGGCCCTTCTGATTAACCTATTCTCATAGACTCATAGACTGATAGACTTTAAGGTCAGAAGGGACCATTATGATCATCTAGTCTGACCCCCTGCACAATGCAGGCCACAGAATCTCACCCACCCACTCCTAGAATAATCCTCTCGCCTATATCTCAGATATTGAAGCCTTCAAATAGTTTGAAGACCCAAGATGCAGAAAATCGTCCAGCTGTGATCTGTACCCCATGCTACAGAGGAAGGCGAAAAACCTCCAGGGCCTCTGCCAATCTACCCTGGAGGAAAATTCCTTCCCGACCCCAAATATGGCGATCAGCTAAACCCTGAGCATGTGGGCAAGACTCACCAGCCAGACACCCAGAAAGTTCTCTATAGTAACTCCTATCATCCCTCCATTGACCTATTTACCACTGACAATGAATGGTCAATTAGTTACCAATATCATGTTATCTCATCAAACCATCCCCCTTCATAAACCCATCTAGTTTAATCTTGAAGCCAGATAGATCTTTTGCCC
>JANRFK010000875.1:20585466-20610906 GCA_030068395.1 Apalone spinifera | reverse complement strand
TCGATGACCTCTCGAGGTCCCTTCCAATCCTAGTATTCTATGATTCTATGACTCGCACTACTTAGTCACAGAGGTTTTTTTGCATACCTTAGAGCAGGGTTGGGGAACCTCAGGCCTGGTTCCCCTGGCTTGCCTGGATCCAACCCCACCCAGCACTGGAGAGCCTGTGCTGGTGCTCCAATCCCGCCCTACTGTGGAGCTGGAGCACATAAAATCTTCTAGGCTGGGCCCTCCTAGGCTCTGGTATGCCAGGGGAATGTGGGGAATGTCTTTCTCCTTCTCACTCAGGGGCCATGTCAGTGAGGGTTTCTTGGGGTTTTTTTGCTTCTCGCTTGTGTGCAGGCCCCCGACTGATTTTTCTGTGCGTCAGTGGCCCCGACCCAAAAAAGGTTCCCCACCCTTGCCTTAGGGGATACCATGATCAAGACCAAGGAAAATAACCACAAATTATTAATCCATCTTTATTTAATTATTGGAAAAAGAAAAAATATTAAACAGAATACAAGTTATAAACTCTCCCCAGATGCATTCTGTTTTGTATGCATCTGGGGAGAGCTTTTAACAGAGATTACACCTTTGACAGTGAATTCAACCTTTGGTGGCTCACTCTTCTCTTGTTAAGGTGACACCCAAGTGTATTGTTTTCCCAAACTATTGTGAATTCAGTTTTAGTATCTTATTAGATACTTACCATTGATTATATAGAGCAAAATAATGTAAAGTCGGTAAAAAAGTTATTGTGAACTAGACAGGCTTAACAGTTTTTAATTAGACAAAGAAAGCAATCTTAACTAAAGCTTATGAAATAAAATATTTAAACTAGTTAGGTAGAAGAAGCCTTTTAAGGATTGGTCTTAAACAGGCCAATTATGAATATTAAGAATCTTAAATCCAACTGAATTCCACTATTTCTCTATTTACCAGTCTTTAGGCCCCATCTCCTTTCCGTGAATACATGGTCTAATCATCTGGTGATTACCAGAGGAACAATTATTTAAGTGACAGCAGTATTTTCCTATCTCAAAAATATCAGTACATATTCTGTTTTCAGAAAGTGCAAACACGCCTGTCCTTTATATAAAAAGTTTTTGTTCTCAAAACAGTCTTTTAATGTTAAATAACTTTTAGAAATTCTTTGTTAATTCTACACAACAGCTTTTGGAAGATGATTTTTCTTGCCTTCCTGTGTTGGGTGAGGGTTTGCTGGTCCACTGCCAGCAATTAATTATTTTCATAATAACATAAATATTGTAACAAGCAATTTAATTTAAGTGTACACTTGTCTAGCAAGGTAATTAGATTCCACATCTATCTTTTAGAAATGTGCATCGTTGTCTGTCTGTCTGTGAGTCTGTTTGTTCTAAATGATAAGAGCTAGGACCACCAAATTTGGTATGCAGCTTCCTCTTATCCTAACTTAACAGGCTGGATGGGGGCGAATACAGACGGGGGGCCCATCCACACATCCCTGAAAGTACAGGTGTGCGGGCGCCAATCCTGCCCTCCCCCCGCAAGTACAGGCAAAGAGGGGGAGCGACCAGGCATTCTGACCACCCCAGCACACTGGCCGGCCCCTTCCCTCTCCCTCTGCTGCTAGGAGCCACCAGCTGGGGGATCTGGGCAGCGCAGCCCATACTCCTCAGGAGGAGCCCCCCATGAGAAACTACCATGGCATGCTGGTCAGCTGGGGGAGCCAGATAGCCCCTGTCCAGGAACTACAGTTCAGGGGGATTGGGCAGTGCAGCCCTGGCCTCCTGGGATGAGCTGTGTCCCTCCCCCCTCAGGAGGAACCACCAGGGCAGCACAAACCCCCCTGGAGCAGCATCACCCTCGCCTCCCTGGCCATCCCCAGTAAGCCCCCTGCACTAAGCCCCCGTCCTGATTCCTGCACACATCACTTTCCTGAGCCTCCCACTTCTTGCTATGAGAACTCTCAGGATCTGACTGGTCTGGAATGAGGGGATTTGCTGGACCAGGTGAGGTTGCTCCCTTAATGGCCTGTGCTGACCCCAGGTTAGGGCTCCATCCCAATCCTGCTGCTACCTCAGCTCTCTGGGGCTTTCTAACAGCTGCCAGCTCAGCTGCTGCCGAGGGGCTGGAGGGGGTTGAAGCTCCCTGGCTCTGCAGCTGGGACTGAGGCTCTGTGGCTGTGGAGCTCCAACCCTGTTCTGGCCCCAGTGACTGGAGAGCTCCAGCCCCAGTGGTAGCTAGGGAGCCCTGGCCCTGGTGCTAGCTGCGGAGCTTCGGCCCCAACTGTGGAGCCAGGCAGCTGTGGAGCTCCGAAGCAACCTGGCGCCAGGGCCAGAACTCTCTGGCTGCCACTGGGGCTGGAGTGTCCTTGCCACTGGGGCCAGAATTCCCTGCCATGCCACCCACCCCCCTGAGATGGGACTCCCGGCTGAGTCACCGACCCTTCCTATCACACTCCTGCCCTGCCACCAGACCTTATTCCTGGACTTTGTGGTCAAAAAAGAGCGAGAGAGATTCATGGAGGTTAGGTCCACAGCCAGGATGGGTAGGAATGGTGTCCCTAGCCTCTGTTTGTCTGGAAATGGATGACAGGAGAGGGATCATGATTACCTGCTGTGTTCCCTCCATCTGGGTCATCTGTTATTGGCCACTGTCGGAAGATAGGATATTGGGCTAGATGGACCTTTGGTCTGACCCGTATGGCCGTTCTTATGCTCTTGCCAAACCAGAGAGTCCCAGTTTGAGGTACAAACTATCTTTGCAAATGTATGTCTTTCACAAAGGTGTTTTGTCATGTCAACTTTTAGGATATAAACAAAAGTTTAAAACGTTTTCAACTACACATGTTTTTCCTGGAGTTTCGAAATGCAAGCAGAGATTTTTCTTTTAAAATAAAAGGATTTGTATGGATACTTAATAGTTTGGAGTTACGGTTCTACATTCTTTTTTACAATTAAGCCTCTGCCTAAAACATAGATGTTGCATATAGTTTTTCTTGATGTTTGCCGTACTTCATCCTTGGGGGATAGAGGTAGAAACTGTATGGAATGTCTTTGATTAGCATTAATGTTTTTAACTTAACTAGCTAAATACATGTATTATTGTATTTCTAAGCATTTTGGATATAACATGCTTGTAGCTATACCTTAATATTCTGTGCAGGAGCAAACAAGCTTGTAACAGCCTACTAAAATAGTTATAATTGTATTAATATAATTTTTGCGTCAATATTGAGGTGTCTGTACCACACCTTCCTTTCACTGGAATCTGTTCCTAAATGCTTTTTGTTTCTCTAGGTGAGCTGAGTGGAGAAGAGTTTAAGAAGCAGTTGATCAATACCCTCTGCTCCAGCAGGTGTGTACATCTTCTCTTCATTTCTAGTTGTTTGTTAATTTAAGAATCCTTAAGCACCTATCAGCATCTGGGTTTTTCATAAAAAGTCTGTATAATACCTACCTGCTATAAATGAAACACTAACCTCAGCATAAAACCCTAACTGTAGCAAAAAAGTCTGCAGCTAAACTGGCCTTCCAACAATTGGCCAAATAATGTTCTTTACATTGTGCTTTGCAGTGTGCCCAACCTGGACTGGAGAATCCCCTCCACTTTGCGTGGTGATTTCTCCAGCTGGGAGGGCAGGTGAGCTACCTGCAACACTGTTGCATGAATTGTTGGCAGGAAGTGCTTAGGTCTTTCCCTTTAGTTTTTCAGTTTATTGTCCCTAGAAGAAGAGTAGCTGGGAGCCATACCAGCTACTCATCAATACCTGGAAATGGTGGAGAATTTCAGTACAAATCAGGCTTCTTTTCTTTCTTTGGGAGATTAACAGAAAAACTGTAGAAATGAACTAAAATTGGGGGGTTGAGGGGAAGAACAAACAGCAACTCTACCTCCTCTTAGCCTCTCTGTGCTTTGTTTGACCAGGTGGGATCATCAGTGTGTCATTCATCTCGCCAACATGTTCAGGTAAATTCACTCCCACCTCCTCCAGTTTTCTTATTTTCCATCTATTTCTGCTTCCTGTTGCACAAGCAACTTGGGGATTATGCATCAATATCCTCCCAGTTACAGCTTCGGTATAATGTGGGTACTGAGCATGTCCATTGGTTGTGTTTGGGTACTATACACAGCCTGCTAAACATGCCCCCTGTGATATTTCTCCCTGAGTCTCACTTAGCTTGATATCTGCTGCTTGCTGAGGAATATATACACTTGACATGTCTCCCCTTGTTCACATATGTGCGAAATCAGGTTCTGTGTTCCTTTAGTGTTTGCAGATACCTTTCCTTAGCCTTAGTGGGAGTTAGGCATGTGCTTCAAAGGAAGGCTAGAGACTCTAATGCTCAGTATGGAGGAGCCATTTGGAAAATAGGTAGGTGCTGGAGTTCAGAATGTGGACCTGAGTCTCTGAGACAGTTGCAGGAATCTAAGGAGTGTATGGCAGTAAATTCTATCTAGGACTTCAGGTAGCTTTTTACAGTAAAACCTGTGCTATCCAGCACTTAACTAGCCGGAAAACTTTAGAAACCGGCAAATTTCCGAGCCTGGGGGAGGTGGGAAAAAGGAAACTGGCGCTTTAAGCTGGGCGTGCAGCATGTACCTGGGGGAGGGGCAAATGGCTGTTCCGACTGCCTGATGCCAGGCCGCATTCCGGCCCCCCCACAGCTCCTGGCCCCCTGGCACTCCCACGGCTTGTGGCCGCTCAGCTCGTTCCTCCTGGTCTCCTCCCTGGCAGGTCAGCTCCCGTGTCTCCTGGCAACCTGGCCCCCTCGTGGCCACTCAACCCCCACCCCCCTCAGACTCCTCCCCAGCAGACCCGGCCCTTCACCGCAGGTCAGTCCCCTCATAGCTCTCCTCCTCCCCCCTGCCCGCAGGCTGCCCCTGCCATCTCCGCTTCCCCCTCTTCCCCCCCCCCCCAGGCCTCATCCTGCCCCATGGCTCATGCTCCTCTCCCCCCCCCCAGCAGGCCACATCCCAGCCCCCGCACCATGCCCCCCTGCCCTGTAGGTCCTGCACGGCTCCCGCCCTCGCCCCCTCCCCGATATCCAGAATTTTCAGAAAACCAGCACGACCTAATCCCTGAGCGTGCTGGATAACACAGGTTTTACTGTAAGTCCCTGTGGTAGGCCTTTGGGAATGCTAGCCATCTCTTTGTATATTAACACTAAGCTAGATCAAGGATTGAACCTGCTATGGTATTCTAAAGAAATTAAGTTTGGCAATGACTGATCTGCACCTTTGATTCTTCAGAGACATCCCACTAAATGCAGAAGAGTTCCAGTTTGTGGTAGAAAAGGTCCTGAGGACATTCTCCAAATTAGACCTCCAAGAAATTCCTCCTTTGGTTTATCAGCTCCTGCTGCTCTCTGCAAAGGTAAAACCCTAAAGGGAGTTGGTGAAGCTCTCCTAGCCTGCTTTGGCACCTAACTACTATAGCAGACATGGGCTACATGCACATATGAGAAAATACACAAAGTTGAGCTATGGGTTGGATCATGCAGGGGGATCAGAATTTATATCTCAGCTGGACAGTTCACTTCCATAGCTGATGGAAGCTGGGAGTGGGCTCTGTCTTTGGGACAGAGAGATGGTGAAAAGGTTACATTTATCTCATTAACTGAAAGGAGGATGGTGGTGACATAGTCTTTGGAGAAGGAAGTGGATGGATACAGTTCCAAACGATAATCGGTGAGGCCCCTACTAGTGTTCCTTGGCACGGACTTCATCTCTGCTCAGGGGGTTGCCTGTTGTAGTGTATTCATGTCTCACGTAGTGTGACTTGCTTCTGGGTTGTGGTCAAGATCAATCTTAAAGCAGGTCTCATATCTGTGCCCCTGTCCCAACCAGGTGCTGCCAGTCAGTTGGGATGGGATGACTCTTCTATTCAGATGTTTGTGGCTATTATTCTATGAATGACTCAATAAAAGAGTGATCTATCCAGAGTCTCTGTGGCTATGTCTACACTGCTCATTGTTGCGCAAGAAGATATGCAAATGAGATGTGGCGATGAATATCGCTGAGCCTCATTTTCATACCTAATGAGCTGCCATTTTTGCGGAAGGGGCTTTCGCGCAAGAAGGGGCTGTCTACACTGCTCCTTCTTGCACAAAAAACCCCTCTTGTGCAGGAGCCGTTCTGTTGCTTATTTTTGGGAAGAACGGCTCCTGTGCAAGAGGGATTTTTTGCGCAAGAAGGAGCAGTGTAGACAGCCCCTTCTTGCGCAAAAGCCCCTTCCGCGAAATGGCAGCTTATTAGGTATGCAAATGAGGCACGGCGATATTCATCGCTGTGGCTCATTTGCATATCTTCTTGCGCAACAATGTGCCATGTAGACATAGCCTATCTATATTATAGGAAGCTGTTTGGATTCACATGCTCAAGTCTAGAGTCTCAGTGACTGTTTTAGAGCTTTTCAGCCCCTTTGAATGGACTTGTCACCTAAAGGAACCATTCTAATGAAAAACCCTTTCTTTATAAGTGCTGTACAAAGGAATATACAAACTATACAAGGATCAGTTACTCCATTCCAGAAATGCACTGCACAGGAGCCCCACACAGTGACAGCATGGGAAATTAAAAAATATTATGAAATTAGCATTACAAAGGAGAATTCAGGGGAGCAGAGAGCAATTTGCTGTGGGGTTTCATGGCCAGGGCTTCACAAATCACTGAATCCACTCGCCTGTGGCAAGTAGATTTCAGCCAGTCGCCCTGTTCACTGGCGGCGTGCGCATGCACAATGCGGGTCTTGCACATGTGCAGTGCGGGGCTGGCGAGTAGGTTTCGCCGCTGTTTGTCAAGCCCTGTTCATGGCATTACAGAATGTGCAATAGATTAATATAGTTCATGCTGCTTTGCTATGTTCTGCCTTTCAGGGCAGTAAGAAGACTGTTTTGGAAGGAATCATAACTTTTTTTAACCAGTTGGATAAACGGCAAAAAGAAGAGCAGAAGATTCCAGAGTAAGTTATTTCCTATAATTGTCTTCCTTTCACATCTGCGTATTTGTAACCCTTACCTGACACCCTTTTTGCATGAACTATGCTAAATCCTGCTCGAATGTGTCCTGTTCAGTGCCTTTGAGATGGTGTGTATCAGTTACAACAAGAAATGTAACTTAAGGTTTTCTACTGTGTCTTCCAGGTCAGTGGACCTTGAAGCTGCTACTGTGCCCCTAGACCAGCTTCGTCATGTGGAAGGCACTATAATTCTTCATATTATCTCTGTTATCAACCTAGACCAGGATCTCGGCAGGGAACTAATCAAACTTGTAAAGGTGCAGCAAATGCAGAGTGCACTGTTTAGTTTGTTGGGGGCATGAGAGATTTTTAAACTAGAAGCTAGGTTTAGTGGGTTATCTTTATTCAGGGTTTGACAATGTTAAAACTACTATGGCTATCACAATATGCAGATTGATTTGGTTTCTTTGGGGGTAAGAGATGCCACTATCACCTAGGTCAACTTTGTGGTAGTATAACATCAGTCTGGCCTAAACTAGCAATGATAGCTTTTTTGACATTGTTATTTATGATTTAATGAAGCTTTTTGCAATCTGATTGTCATGTCTCTTGATGTTTCTTAGGCTGAACAGCAAAGGGACCCTGGCAAGACCCTGTGTCCTTTCAGTGTGGCTCTTCTGCTTTCAGTAGCAATAAAACACAGATTTGAAGAGCAGGTATGTTTTAATTATATGCAACCTGGGGATTCTTTCTGCATAAAGCTTTCTTGTCTGTATGATTGTGGGGAATGGTCAGATTGTGCCCCCTTTTCAGTGTAGGTTCAAAAATGAGCTCTTGGTAATAGTAAAATAAACACATACTGTTGGATGGTTTGGGAGTCATGCTCCCTGACTCTTGAACACTGGAGCATCCTTGTCATCAAGGAGAGGGGGTTATTGCCCCATTGTTGTGCCTCGCCTACTAACCATTGAGATCCATTATGTTACAGCTTCCAGAGAGACTTCTCATCTAATAATATAGTTATTACAAGACCTGGAAAGGCGAGCAACTTATTCATTTTGGTTTTGGGATATCTATGTCCAAATGTAGGTACTGGGTGACCATATACCTACCCGCCTGGCTCACACATCCTGACTGCATCCTGGAGAAGGAATGTATGGAGAAATATTGGCAGAGCTGTGTAAGCAACTGGCACTGATACTTCCTACGTTGTGCCTGCTCTAGCTAATTCTCTCACTTGAAGGTTAGTTGTGGAAATGGCTCTGGACGGACTCCTCCTCACTCACACCATTTTTATGTTTCAGGTGTTTGACTTTCTGAAAACATCAATTGTGAGAAGCTACAAGGATTTG
This sequence comes from Apalone spinifera, assembly GCA_030068395.1. Classification (NCBI taxonomy): domain Eukaryota; kingdom Metazoa; phylum Chordata; order Testudines; family Trionychidae; genus Apalone; species Apalone spinifera. The sequence goes on along the minus strand of JANRFK010000875.1, from coordinate 20,602,626 downwards.
CAGTTTCTCCAGGGCTCAAAATTCCTGCAGGATTTGTTTCCTCAGCAGTATGATGTAGCATCCATAATCCTGGAAGTGGTGGAAAACAGGTTTGGTTTTGGAGCACACTGCCCAGAACTCAAGAGCTTTTGGGGGGAGAAGGGGAGCAGGGTCTTGGCTTAGATGGAAATGTGATAGGATTCTAAATATTACTACTGAAGTTCATATAGCATTAAACCCCAAACTTTATTTCACAGCTTTATGTAAGAGACTGGGGGGGAGGGGAAATATACATTTGCACAGATGTCTCTCAAATTTCAGCCATTTGGTGCAGAGTGACTGAATTATAAATCACTTGGCCACGAACTTCCTACTGGGAATGGAGAGCTGCCCATTTATAGTAATGCTACCTTCTGTAATGTGAATGCTTTCTGGGCAGTGAATGAGGATAAATCCTCTGTTAATTTTCCACCCCACTACCATTTCCCCTCTTTAAAAACTACTTATATGGCTCCAGGACCTGCCATCAGTCAGCACCATTTCCAAATCTGTTGTGGAAGCACATTGATCCCCTAGAAATTGTAGCTTTACTGTTTCTCCTTTGCTGGTTGGGGGACCTGGGACTGAAGAGTTCTGTGAAGGTTTTCCCTATCCTGAGAGCTGAGCAAGCTTGTTTCGCTCAACTCCCAAACTGCATTGGACTCTTGAGTCACCATGGAAGATGTTGTTAATTTGAATGTTGTGGCCTGAGCCTTTCCCTTTAACTTGCTTTTTTCCTATTCTGTTTAACATTTTCCTCCAGTGCTTTTGGTTGGGACCATGTTACTCAAGGGCTGGTGGATCTTGGTTTCACCTTAATGGACTCATATGAGCCCAAAAGGGTTTTGGGAAAAGTTGCTGAAACCAGTTATGGCCTTTCCAAGATGCCAGCCCAGCAGGCATGCAGGCTTGGAGCTAATATCCTGCTGGAAACCTTTAAGGTAGGATGATGTTTGGGATAACATCAGCTGTTCCTCTGGGGAAACTGATCATGCCTCTGTTATCTTGTTTGTCTCTCTCATCAGGGGAACTGAAGGGAAGATGGAGAAAATCAGTGTTGGAACCTATGCCTTTAACTCTTAGGTCTTCATTTTATCCTCTAAACTATCATCTGCCAAATGGTAGTACTCACTCCACTCTTATGTTTTTTTTCTTTTAATCGAATTCCATCCTGGTTCAGTTTCTGTTAAGCTAGCCAAAGGTGACTAATAGGGACTGGACAAACATTACTCTTCAAACTTGGACATTAATGGATAATGACCAAGCACCCGAAATCACATGAAATTCTCAATTTTGTGTTTTCTTTTGTTCTTTATCCTGTTAGGTCCATGAGCCAATCAGAAGTGCAATTCTGGAGCAGGTCTTGAATAGAGTCATCACAAAGGCAGCTTCTCCCATCAATCACTTCATAGGTAATAAAAATGAGAGGGAAATATATATGGCTTTCAGAAGTCAGATTAATTTTTTTTGTAGAGGAATTTCCTTATTAGGTGACCTGAAGGTCAAGAATAAGGGATGCCTTAAGTCCATGCAATTCAAAACACACCTCGCAACAGAGGACGAACACTGTAATACGTTAGCTCGTCCCAAAGCTGTGATTATCCCTCCTTACAGAAATGCAAGCACCCTGTACAACATGCACGTTAATCCCCTATCATTATAGTATGTATCCACTATGTAGAGACTATTAGTTCTCTACCTTCCTGTTCAGTTTCATTACTGGTGCATGTCTTTGAACACGCTTTCAAGTTTTCTTATGCTGTGATTCTTTGGGGGAATGCTTTAGTAAATAGAGTTTTACAGTGTGACATGACATTGTCAAGAATTGGAATCCATCTGATCTCCATTGGGAAGATGCTTCTGAGCCTTGCACCTACTTCTGAGAGAACTCTCTGGCCAGCTCCTGGGTACATCCTGATAAAGTGTCCCCTGTACCTGGGCTGTGTGGATATGGCACCCTGTATCATGGTAGGAGACTGGATTAACAATATATTCATCCCAAATGGAATCTTTCCAGTTAATGGGGAGGCTATGGATTTTCTTTTTTTACCTATTGTCCCCATAGACAGAAACCAAATCTCTCCCAAACCCTGCTCTTTAATTTGGACTGTGTTTTGCCCTTGACAGAAGCTTCTCTTCTTGTAATCTTGTCTTTCAGAATTGTTGTCTAATATCGTCATATCTGCTCCCCTCGTCCTTCAGAATTCATCCTCCAAAGTCACTGAGGCTTTTGACAATTTGTCATTTCTGCCTCTTGACATGGTACAAGGTCTGCTCAAGGCCGTACAGGTAAAGCTTTGCATTTCCTATGAATGAATGTTAGAGCTTAGCTCCAGCTGTAGCTGCATGCCACAGCAGTAAGTGGGGCCTAATAACCTTCCTGCACTGCACATATAAATGTTAAAGTGCCCCAAGTCCTCTGCAATTGCTGTCAGGCTGTTCAGTGTTGCATGGAGCCTTTCTTGAACTAATAATTTGTTAGTTCCTCTTAGCTGAAAATATGGTTAAGGACTGTCCTTGCCTAGGAGCTTTAATCCAATGCATTTCTTTTCTTTCACAACATTTTAAAACTCTTAGGTTTTTCTTTAGTACTGATGAAAGTGTAGAAACCTAGCATAAGATATGAACACACACCCCCACACATGCGTTAGCCTTATTTCCAGTCTGTTTAACAGTTCCCTTCCCTTCCAGCCACTGCTGAAAGTCAGCATGTCAGTGAGGGACTCCCTCATACTTGTTCTTCGAAAAGGCATCTTTTCCAGGTAAGCTGGGAGTCTTTGAAAACATTTCTAAGTTATTGTTCCTCTCTGGATTGGAAATGGGTACTTTTTATTATGGAGACCCCTCATCCCCAATCCACCTGGTCCTCACTTCTTTTGGAGGCAGGAAAAAGGAAATAAGGCATTTGTATGCAGCCATTTTTGAGTTTGGTTAGCCTAACTCATGCTAACGCCGAGACCTAACAACGCGAGAGCTGTGAGAGATGCTGTTTTTGCCTCTCGCCTCTCTTTTGTGCTTGAGATAAGGATAGAATGCTGACTCTAGTGAAGACCTTGAGATAAGGTGGCGTCTGAAGGGAATTATTAGGGGAAGGGGAATAATTGATTGTTTGTTTGTTATATATAATGGATAGTATATATATTGGCTTCTAATTGTTTTATATTTGATAATCTGCCTAGCAGCAGCTACTTCCCTTGCAATATTGCTCGAATAAACTCTGTCTGACTACTTGTTGCTCACAAACAGAGTGAAGGCCTGTTTTCTTCCACACTATTATAATACAGTCATAGTTTCACTTTCTGGATTGAGAACTCCAGATTTCTAACAAGGAGAGCCTTGACCTTGAGACTGTAAATTCAAAAATCAGCTGGAAGCTCAAGATAAGGAGAGCAAATGAAAATAAAATCCACAATGGTGTTTACCGTCACTGCACATCAAAGCACACCAATGCCAGGGGGAACTCAAAGTGAACAAATGACTAAAAACTTCCAGATGCTATAGTACGCTGGTCTTATTTTGAGACTGTAGAAAGATCTGTTCTTTGCAAAGTCCTGGATGATTTGCCTTTCTGTCTCTAGTACATTAGGAACCACTGTGGAGTTTCTTGGGTAGTGTCTGTTTAGTTATAGATGCAAAAGTCTGCTTGTTAAAGCAAGCAGCCTGATCCTGATGAAGAATGTGGGGTATTGCCTAGATATGTGCAGAGGAAAGATCCTGCTTTCCAGGGGCACAGAAAGCTGCAGCTCTGCTAGTGGGAAAGAGGAAAGGTGAGAGATGGGCGGAACCTCCCTTCCAGCTCTACTGCAGATATGCAACTTTCTTTGCTGCCTGGCTCTCATTCCAACTTCCACAGCCATTTAAGCAGCAAGTCTGTGCCCAGCATTCTCCCTTGCTATATGCTTGAGTGAGACAGAAAGGAGAAATCAGTGCTGTGAGACTTAAAGAGCTCAGAGGAAACAAACTGAATTGTCAAGATGCTAATTCCTTGGGCATTACGTGCTCCCTTACAGAATGCAGTATCACTTTAATTTTTCTTTTTTCACTTTTCTGCTCTCCATGTGTCTCAGAAAACTGCATGAACTGCTCAGAAAAGTCTTGTTAGGTGAGCTGGTCTCTTTTAAAACTCTTTCTGCCCCTCCTCATGCTTCTCTATTCTTTCCCAACTCATAGGCAGCTAGATGCTCGGAAAGCTGCAGTTGCTGGTTTTTTACTGCTGTTGAAGAATTTTAAGGTTCTGGGCAGCTTGGCTTTTTCCCAGTGCAGCCAGGCCATCAGTGCAAGTCAGGTGAGTGTGCTTCTGTAAATGGATGCTGATTTATAATAGGTATTCAGAGTGGAGTGTTTGTTCCCGTCGTAGAAGCCACTCCAGCTAATGTTAACAGCTAGAAGGAAATGTTGGTAATCCAGTGAGAAAAGAGAGGCTGGACCAGGTGAGCATGCCCTTTAGATGCTATCCTCACCCAGTGTCCTGGCCACAGTAACCATCAATTCAAGTGGAACATTCATGCTGCAAGGGTTATCCCTGTCAGAATGGTAGAAAACCAGTAATATGTTGGTGATTTTCTCTGTTTTGGAGTGAGGCTGGATATTTGGTTGGCTGAAATGATACGTTTGTCTCCCTTTCTGATCTAGTTCTTACATCGTAATAAATTAGAAGCAGAACCAATGTGCCTTTACTAATGTGTCCTCTTTCAGGTCCAGGCAGATATTCATGCCTGCTACAACTCTGCAGCTAATGAGGCTTTTTGCCTTGAAATCCTGGGCAGCCTGAGGCGATGCTTGAGTCAGCAGGCTGACGTCCGACTCATGCTATATGAGGTAAACTGGGTTTCCTCAATAGCCTCAAAAATCACCAGTTTAATCCTAAATAGTTGGTTCTAATCCAGCCCAGGTCAGTAATGATTGAATGTTGTCACCATCTTTTTTATGTCTCGGAGCCTGTGGGAAATGGATTACAGGTCTCAGCTGACTTTCTCCAGGGATGTTGACATTCTAGGGACTCTGATTTGTTTTAACCCTTTTGTTTCTCTTTATTATGAGCCTACATAAGCCTCCTAAATGCTTTTGATTATCACCTGTTCTTGATGTATTTCTCGGCAGTACAAATATAATGGGACTAGTCTGTCTAGCTACTGGCCAGTGCTCTGCTTGTCATGTCAGGGACCTGGGATTGATTCCCAGTCTGAGGATGGTTTGGTGAACTGAAGGGATAGCTTGCTTGGCCTCTTTTGGGGCCTCGTAATGATGCCTTGGTCTGATTATGTAGTAACTTTGACAGGCTCCAATGAGATCCTTGGTAGGAGGGTGTATGAAGAATCTCCTCAGGCCTCCTGCATGGGTCCTGAGGATTCTACCATTCTTTACCACTACTTCTGAGAAGCAACCATTTATTTGTCTCTGCCTTGTGGTTCTTTTGGTGCTGACCAAGTTCTGTGCGTGATAGGTCTAGTACGAGGAGGTGTTTTCAGTTGCAAGTCTGATTCCAAAGATACATCTGTGATCAGGGCTCGACAAATCAGTGTATCTACTCACCTGTGGCGAGTAGATTTCAGCCTGTCGCCCCGTTCACCGGCAGCGCACGCATGCGCAATGCGGGTCTGGCGCATGCGCGGTGCGGGGCTGGCGAGTGGATTTTGCCGTGGTTTGTCATCCCCTGTCTATGATGTATCAGGTTTAGGGAGATAGGCTCCTGGGAAACAGTTAGTAAATCAGAATGAGCATTCTTGCTTCTCTTTGTTTGGGGCGATTTGATTTTTGGTAATTAGTGTATGTTTTGTCTGTGTTGCTACAGGATGTGCATCTACCATTCACAGTTTAAAGAATTACTGCCTCCTATGGACTGCCATCTAGAATATGTTTTCTCTGGAGCATATTTCACAAATGCAGATTAAAATTTAGGATAGTGCCACTTAATGCTCCAGCACCAAAAGTCAGACTCTAGGCTTGCTGCCAACAGCAGTAAAGGGATTCAGCTTGGGTGTGGACCTCCTATAAGACATTTGTGTCTTCCTTTGTCAATATGCTTTATACTGAATACAACTGAATACAACGGGAATAATTTGCTCCCGATTACTTCCAGTGCTGAAGGATTAAGTTCACTGTTATCTTGCAGCTCAAAATTAAGTATGCGGATTGTTTCCATCTCTTGGTAATCTTGACTGTTTTGTGTCTCTCTTCCTTCCAGGGTTTTTATGATGTCCTCCGTAGGAACTCTCAGCTGAGTAACTCCATAATGGACATGCTGCTGTCTCAGGTATGGAGTAATCTTGCATCTTGCCTGGTCCTGGAATTTTGCACTGCACAGTGGTTGCTCTCCAACAGATTTCCACAGACGACACCTCCTTACAGAGTCATTGCTCACCAGGAGGGCTCTCTTTGCCCTTGTAGGGTGGATTGACTTTTCTCAATTCTTTCGCACATGTCACAGTCACAGCTTTTCAGCCAGTTTGGCAGGTGGTGCTCTCTGAAACATGTCCACATGAACCAAGAACTGAAGTTGTGCACGGCAGGCAGTTCCTGTCAATGGAAGGCTGTTGCTACAGGCTTTTTAAAATACACTCTTATCCTGGTATATGGTCTCCCAGGAGCATACCTATGTCCCTTTCCCTTTGTGACTTCAGCGCTGCTCCAAGCTCGCCTGTTCCCTTGTGGTGTGTGAAGCAATCTAAAATCTTTAACCTGGATTCTCAGCTGTGGTGTCTCATTTTTCGGGCTCAATATCTTACTTGTAAAGAATTGTAGACACTTACTGCTTGCATTTAAACAACTACCTATCTCTCTGCACCACCAAATTTAGGTAATTAGATCTGTGCCTGTGCCTGTGTAGATCATTATAAGTGCAAAATTACAAGAGCAGTTTATTTACATTCACTGATGCAGGAGTGGGTGATATTGCAAACCTTTCTAATGATGAACTGATAGTTTTGAAGAGGTAAAATGCTAGTGTTGCTGGATGTAGGTAACCAAGGGAACAGTGAGTGCCCTTAAATGTAGCTTCAACAAGATTACATAAATCAACCCTATTTGTGGTCCTTGCCGTCAGGGGATTGAAGTTTGCTCCTGGTTCAGGGATGTATGACCTGCTGAAGAGGTGCCTGTAATGTCTCAGTTCTTTTTATGGTCCCCATTCCCACATAACTCAATCCCTCAGTCTTTAATATGAGGTATGGAAATTTTACAGATAGGGAACTGAAAGATACAGAAATCAAGTATGATAGGTTTGCTCATGGAGGCCCTGTAGGGATTTTCATTTGATTTGCTGAAATACCACTGAGCCTTTCTGCCCTCCTGTGTGCCCCTTACTTCTGTCCTGCTGATCCAGGCCTCCCAGTGACACAGAAATAGAGTTTCAGCCCTTAGAGATACTGAGATCAGCTCAGTTCTGGTAAGGTTCAGCCAAAGGGACTTGCCTCAGCATCGAAATGCACAGCCTCAGTGGGACCTGAACCCCAGATAAATCCATCTTATTCTGTATAAAGCCTTATACATGATAAGTTCATGGTCACCCTTTTTCTCAGGGTAAAGAGAGAGATGCACAGACTTGTTGCTCCCCCAGGAAACAATTACTTACACTGGGTTTATTAATAAAGACGTGATTTTAGTAAGGATAAAAAGTAGGATTTAAATAATCATAAGAGATAGCAGACAGAACACTGGGTTATTAAAATAAAAGAGAACACGCAAGCTAAGCTTAATGCACTAAGAAACTGGTTATGTGGAATATTTCACCCTCAGTTACTCTGATAAGCTTCTTTCACAGCCTGGAAAACTAGGCGCCCCTTGTGACTATCACTTGATGTGCTGAAATACCATTGGGCCCATCTTCCTGCTGAGCAGGGCTAGAGTTGAGGGGTGCCCAGGAGGGCAGGAAGGTAGACTCAAGTGGTATTTCAGCACATCAAGTGACAATCACAATCGGGTCCCAGTGACCAAACTCATCATAGTAAGTGACTAGCTATTTTTTTATTCCTTGCTTTTTGTGGCAGATAAAGCGATACTATGAGCCTGAACCAGACCTGCTCCCCCCACTGAAACTTGAGGGATGTATCATGGCTCAAGGAGACCAAATCTTTCTGCAGGAACCACTGGTAAGAAATATACAGTGTATTCTGCCCTTTAAAACTCACTCATTCCACTGGCTCTTAGCTTTGCAGTTGACTGACTCAAGTCACGCCTTCTGGTGATTTCACTACTTCTGGCTCTGTTTTCCCATCAGTAAAATGGGGGACAATATCCATGATGTTTTAGCACTTTCTTCATTAATGTTTCTAAAGTGCTTTGATATAGCCATGGATAGAAAGTGGTTCTGCTGCTGTTATCCTCTGAGCCAATTCCAGTCTTATGTCCTGCAGCGTAGCACCAGATAATATAGAAATACAGAAAAGAAGTGTCTCGTCAGTTCTGATCTCATTTCTTCAGCATGAATTTCCCTCCATTGTTCCCTCACCCAATCTGCCCTCAGATTGGGTATCTCCAAAAATTCACAGGGTTCGAAAGGAGCCAAATTAAAATCTAGCCATTAGGTTTTTTTCTGAAGAATCTTCTGTTCCATGCTGCAGAAGACGTGATTGGGAAGAGACCAGAAGCCACAGAAATAGTGAAGGAACCCCTTTGAAATTTGTCTATCTTCTCATCTAATATCCCTTAAATAATTCAGATATACAGCAAGCCATGTGTCCGTGGTGGCAGCTGTTATGTAGGACTGAAGCTCAGAGATCCTCTGTTGGAATTCAGAGTATATTGCATTGTTACAAGTTCAGATGTGTGGTTATGAGACCACAGCACTTCTATTTTTTTTTAAAGCTTCAGCTGTGAATGGGAGACACTCAGAGTCCCATAGGCTATGAATTTCTGAAGCATGTTGTTGAGGCTTTTATGCCCCTAGCTATAGTGGTCCAGCCTGTTGCCATAGAGAATTCTGTTCCATTACACCAATCTCCCTCTCCAGCTAGAAGGTTTGGAATGATCCCACTGACTAATCCCTTGCTAGGATATTACAAGTCACTTTGCTGGGTCACTGCTTTCTCCAGGCCCATCTGCTCAGTTGTATCCAGCACTGCCTAGCTTGGTATAAGAGCAACGTGCATCTGCATCATGAAGCTGAGGAAGACGATGATGAAGATGATTACACGGGATTCCAACAAGACCTTGAAGAGATGCTGGAATCTATCACACGGCGAATGATCAAGAGTGAACTGGAGGACTTTGAACTGGTAATTCAGATTTTTTTCAACAGGGCCAGGTGAGATAGGAATCAAAACTCTCCTTAGGAATTTTAGAAGGATTTTTCATTTTTTCATTTTGGCTTTTAGGATAAATCAGCAGACTTTTCTCTGGCTTCTGGCGTTGGCGTGAAGAACAATATCTATGCCATCTTGGTAATGGGAGTTTGTGAGGTCCTGATTGAATACAACTTTAACATAGGGAATTTCAGGTAATGGGTCAAGTCCTATCCTTTAACAACACTGGTGAAGTTAAGAAGGAACTTAACTCCTTAGCTCTTCTGTGTGTCTTGGACCATGTCTTCAGTGTACCTTGAAAATACAGCATAGTGCACCAACTATAATGGGAACAGAGAATGATTTCTCATAACTCATTCCTTGCATATCATGGCGTAAATCTACACTTAACCTTAGGAGAGTCTTTGTTTTGAACATCACTATACTTTTCATTATCTCAGTTTGCTAGGATTATGAAACGAGGGACGTAGTCAAGCCAGTGTTGGCTGGGTGGAACCTGAGCTGTGTATTGGAAGGATAGGGAGCTTGATATGTCACCTGGAAAGTATCTTCTCTAATTGGATTAATAAAAGTTCACATGAAGAAATTGTAGTAGTTTGGTCCTTATCATCAGTGCTTTTTATCACCTTGTGTTGTTGCAGCAAGAATAAGTTTGAGGATGTTCTAGGCCTGTTTAAGTGTTACAGCAAACTTGCTGAGATCCTGAAGGAAAAGGCTGGGAAGAACAAGTCACCCTCGGCCAATAAAACCACACGAAGCTTCCTTTCCATGAACTTTGTATCCACACTGCTCACAGCTTTGTTCAGGTAAAACTGTCATAGCCTGTTTAGCTCTGACTTATATACATTACATTAAAGTTACTTCTGTGGCATTTGTGTGCTTCCTATCTTTTTGAGCAGTACACTTGGAGCACTCTCCAGACCAGTCTGGTGTAGGTAGAAGCTGCACTAGTTGGCTTCATGCAGCCTCAGGCCTGCTTTGTAGCTTCTCCTCTCCAGGGCTACACTTCAGCTGTATTAATGCTCCTTATTGCTGACCTGAAGCACCTCTGATATCAAGTTCTAGGCCATCTTCCACTCTCAGAATATCAGTGACCCTCAGTCCTGACACGCAGCACCCCATGCTGTTCTATTCTGCTGAGCAGACTCTGCCACTTGTACTCAACTGGGGATTTGAGTTCCGTTTAAGAGACTATTAGAACGCTGTTTTCTGGGTATTTGCTCCAAGTGGTTTAAATGAAGAACTGGACTGTTGCTTCCTCCTTGGAAAGGGTTTGTTGTTGGGCTAAAGACACGATTCATTTCTTAAAATGAAAGTTCAGATTCTGAAGCACATTTATGTGGCAAACTAAAAAAGAACAGTCACATTCCTTACAGGGCCTTGTGCACTCTAGTGTGCCAAGACAAACTGCTTATTGGCTAGCCTTCTGCATTACCTGAAGGTATGTTCTTATCCTAGACTCAGAGGTGTTTATAAAATGTTCATTTGATTCTTCAGGGATAGTGCCCAAAGCCACGAGGAGAGCTTGGCTGTTTTGCGTTCCAGCAGTGAATTCATGCGCTATGCGGTCAATGTAGCACTGCAGAAGGTGCAACAGCTGGAGGAGACAGGTCAAACAGATGGACCTGATGGGCAGAACCCAGAGAAGATGTTCCAAACCCTCTGCAAAATTACTCGGTGAGTTGCTACATAGCTTGGAGACTTGAATGCTGGACTGCAAGTACATGTGACCCTCTTTAATTTGGCAACCCTGGGAAAGAGGGAATGCTGGATTAAAGAATTGTTAAGGCAGGAGGATGTGTGAGTGGGATGAGGGTGGGGCACTTCCTAGTGCCCCACTCCTGGGGGTACATATGACTCTGTGCTCCCCTCCTCCTCCTCCCCGGCTGCTCCCTGACATTGCCCATGTTGCTATGGGAGTGGCGGGGAAAAGCCTCAGAGGAAGTGTGTTGCTGCACTGCCATTCCCCCAGCTGGGGGCTAGGGGGAATAGCAATGCGCAGCATGGGCGTCTAATGGCTTAGGCGGGGGAAAGCTCTGCCATTCCGAGAACAGGAAAACAGATACATTACAGGTCCCCCTCAGAACAAACACTTCTTGTTCTTCAAAACTTCTCAATTTAGCTTTTCTTTTCTGTTCATTCAAAGTCTTATTTATATAGAGCCCAATGCAGATATCTAGCTATGACAGGTCAGGATCTTCTTGGGACTGTCATCTGATGTTCTGAGACACTACTAAGCCTGCTTCCCCTGACAGCCTGGTCCTCCTGTAACCCTGTCTTGTTGAGCTTAGCTCTCCAGCCTGTTGCAACTGAGACGCAGGCTGCAGACACTGACTGAAAGCAGTCTTGTGCTGTGTAGAGATCTATACAGTGTAAGCTCATGAAATTCATTCTCTTTCTCATGGTAAAGAGAGGGATGCACAGGCTCCTTCCCACGTGCCCCCCCCCTTTCCCGGTAACAGTTATTTACATTGTGTTTATTACTAAACAAAAGTGATTCCATTAAGTATAAAATGTAGGATTTAAGTGGTCATAAGAGGTTGCAGACAATAAAGTAGGTAACGGAGCAAAATAAATGTGGAAGCTAAGCTTAATACGTTAAAGAAACCAGTTACATGTAAGCTCTCACCCTAAATGCGGTTCTAATAATTTTCCTCACAGGCCAGACACTCCTCCAGCCTGGACCCAATCCTTCCCCCAGTTCAGTCTTTGAGACAACCAGGATTATCTCACTTCCCACCCTTAAATAGGATTTGCATAAGTCAGGAATCCTTTGTTTCAAGTTTAACCTCTTTCCGCTCCCAAATTCTCATGGAAAATTACAGAAATCAAGTTGGGTTCTAGTTTCTGGTGACGTGGTCACATATTTCTGTAGCCATTCTTCATGGGCTGACCCATATGTTCCCAGGAAGGTTAAGCTTTTTTACAAGCTTCAGAGGGGTGGCCAAGTTAGTCTGTAACTGGAAAAGTTAAAACATCATATAGTCTTGCAGCACTTTAAAGACTAACAAAACATGTAGATGGTATCATGAGCTTTCTTCAGTTTCATCTGCTTCCCCTGACAGCCTGGTCCTCCGGTAACCCTGTCTTGTTGAGCTTAGCTCTCCCGCCTGCTGCAACTGACACACAGGAACGTGGCTACTGAAGAAGTGGGCTGTGCCCATGAAAGCTCATGACACCATTTACATGATTTGTTCGTCTTTAAGGTGCTGCTGGACTATTTGTTTAAGTTTTTTGAAGCTTTTTTACAGCCCATTGTCTCTTGCTGATGGGCCATGAGCACTGTGGTCTCTTCCATTGTTATACCTGAATGTCATCAGTGGGTGCAAAGGAAAGCAGCAAATATGAAATTACAGATGCACAGGTCCTAACTTGATCTACAAAAATTATATATGCATACAAATGCGATAATCATATTCAGTAAATTACAACTTTTCCAATGATATGTTATACTAGTGGTCCCCAGCGCAGTGCTTGCAGGCGCCATGGTGCCCGCCAGGGCACTTATGTGCGCCTGCCAAAACATCTGGGCTGGGCCCCTCTCTGCCCCCCCTCTCCCCTCCGGGTGCACGGCACATCCATGGGTGCATAGGCGGCCCCGGCCCTGGGCGCGCAGCACATGCGCAGGGCTGGCCTGGGGCACGTGTGGCCCCAGGGCGCGCGGCAGCCACGTAACGTTGGGGACCACTGTGTTATACAAACCATCTTGCATCAGCATACGAGTTATGACACATTCATGTCACAAGCATATTTTCATAAATCACATAGAATGATCTGTCACACTGGCTCATCAAAAACACAAACTATAGGAGGACAAAATCTTTGTCGTAATTTGCATAAATGTAATTGATAAATATGACACGAGTGATAAAGGTTCAGACATTGAGGGGTTCTGGACACACTGTGTCCCCACCCCTCCTTGGGGGGAAAAGATCTTCCAGTTCAATTGTACTGAAAAGATGATCCAGTTTTTAGAGTCCAAGACTGACTCTATCCGAGTTCTTGTGCTGTACAACAGAGTGTATGAAACTAATTCCCCATCCACACCTTTCAGGGTCCTGTTATGGAGGTACACTTCAATTCCAACTGCAGTTGAAGAGTCTGGGAAGAAGAAAGGCAAGAGCATCTCACTACTGTGCTTGGAGGGCTTGCTGAAGATATTTAACACAGTGCAACAGCTCTACAAGCCCAAGATCCCACAGTTTCTACGGGCTTTGGGTAGGTGCTTTGGCTGTGACAGAACAGGTCTGCTCAGTCCTGGATTCTTACTAATGAGTCTAGATGTATTGTGATAGCTTTCAGCTACCTTTGGACAAGGAGAGAGTCACTGCAGGAGGAGTCATTCAGTAGTGATGCTAGTCACTGAACTCCATTTGACTTTACTTCCTCAGGCCAGTCCCGGAAATTTGGCAAGCAAATAGTCTCTGGTGGCAGAGCAACGTTGGCTGTCTGGCGTGGAACCTCCCAATTTGAAACCCTGCCTTGAACCATCCTCTGTTGCCCTCCACAATTCTCCAGTCTGTTTTCTTCAGACTTGTTGTGGCCTTTAACCACCATAGCACAGGAGAAAATACATGCATGCATGCTCATGTATCTGTCTGTATTAAATCCTGTATTCTGGCCTCAGCACTTAACTTGTCCTCTCTATTCTGTGTCTTCCTCTCAGATATTGCTAATGATGATGTAGAGGAAGAGGAAGATATTAATGTCACTGAAAAAGCTGCCTTCCAGATTCGACAGTTTCAGGTAAGAAGCAGGAGTGTCACTGTGGTTAGTGAGTGGTCTCAAAACACAAGCTAACTTGGGGGCACCTTTACATGTTTTGCCTAGGATATTAGTTTGCTGCCAACTGAAAAGAAAATGTCCTGTGACTGACCCACTGAGTGATAAACTGGCACCGCCAGAAGAGTTTTACACCTGTTAGGAAGCACAGTAAGACTTAGTGCAGATTGGGACTGTGTTGGGTGTGTATAAGAAGCTGCATCCCTCTCTTAATGCAGTCTGCAAAAGAAAGCAAATGTAGAAACCAGAGGTGCAGTCCACACCTCAGTGAATTTTGTAAGTGTCACACTAAAGTAGAAACTAGCTCTTATTTAACAGTTTGCAACAAAATCAGATGCTCACAGATATGTTTTTAAAGTATCTTGATTATCTCTGTATAAGAAATTCTGCTCCTCTTCAGTGCTGGTGCTGCCTATGCTGGGGTTTGAGGAGGGAGCTGCTGATTTCTTTACATGTCCCAGTTTCGTAGGCTTTTGATTACTGTTCTCCTAAAATGACCCAGGCATCTGTATGTATTTGGATTCTGTCCTTCCTTCCCATGATCAGAGGTCTCTGGTGAACCAGCTGAGCAGTACTGGTGATGACTTGAACAGCAAGGAACTGCTTTCACTTGTGACTATTATCTCCATTTTGTCAAAGCTACTGGAGCCCTCTTCTCCCCAGGTACTTAGCAGAGCTGTTAATGATTGATTGTTGAGAATGCGTGTGATTCTGGCATTAGAGGGGTATGGAAACTTATGATACACTGGGAAAAGGTCATCAGCTTGGTATGATTGCAGCCCTCCAGAGGGTGACAAGATTTTTTAAATGTTCATTCTGCTCTGTGCTTGCAAATTGACCAAACATTGCCAGGATCACAGCCAGCCAAACATTGGCTTGCAACACTAAATGCCTTCAGGAATGACACTTAAATTTTAGGAAGGCTAAATTCATGAGGGAGGAGTAGCACTGGCTGGACCTTACAAGGCAGATGCTGTATATGCTTCCCTCCAATACCTCTCCTAGTTCTCCTTTATTATTTGTATTGCGGTACCACCCAGATCCCCTGTCACTACTATGCTGGGTGCTGATCAGTTATGACGAGGAGACGCCACGTCCATCATGTTCTCTAACCTCCTGCTGACGCAGTCCAGACCCCTTTCATGGTTCTGCCAGTGCACATTAATCTTGACCTGCAGCAATCCTTGCCCGTCTGTAGAGGTCTTGGCCCCTCCCTCAAGCCTGGACTACAGTTTTCCTGCAAACTGATCTCCTGATTAGTAGCTGCAAATCATGCCAAACTGGTGTTTCTTCTTTATGGATGCATATGCATTGGGGGCCCCTCTAACCCCAGCTCTTCAAGGAAGAATGGATGAGTGCTTAACCCCCCTTTAACAGGTAAACACAGCTTTTAAAGAGCTAGAGTAGTGGAGACCATGTTTTACCCATCCAGCAGCCATATTGAAAATTTGCTATGAACATGAAGGTTTTACTTAGACAGTCTACTCCATTTAATCCTAAGGGAGACCACAGACCCTCATGTACAGGGTAGGTATAGAACTCCACAGACCGTGCCTTGGCTTCTTTCTGCTAGGGATGCCTCTTGGTTTCCATGGATGGTTTTGTTATATTTGCGCTGAGAATATTTCTTGAATTCAGACCAATTTTTCAGTTTAGCATTATCTTTGTGACTGCATTCATGTAAAACCCCTTTCCCATTGTGTAGTTTGTACAGCTGTTCTCTTGGACAGTCAAGATTTGCAAGGAAAACAATCTGGGTGAGTAAGATTTTTGTTGTTGTTGTTGTTGAGTAAATTCAGAATTGAGTTATTAATTCAATGGAGTTGCGTCAGCTCAAATTTGGCCCTTGGACACTGTGCTCCTGAGTTTTTTTCATCCCTTTGAAACTAGTATGAGATGTGGTAGGCCCACTTTAGAGTTGTCTTCTGTGGCTCTAGCACAATGGTTCCCAACCTTTTTTAAGCCGCAGACCAGCAAACCCATTCACAAACATTTGGTGAACTGGCAGCATTTTATTTGCATGTTCATTATGCAAATGATGAATATGCAAATAAAATGTTACTGGTCAGCCTAGCCCCAACCCAGCCCCTTGCTCCCCAGTGCCTAACATCCTTTGACACCACCCCCCCCTACGTCCCATGCCCCTGGACCCTTTAATCTCTGACCCCTACAGCCTATGCCAACACCCTCTTCCTCTGTGATCCCATCATGTCCTCACCCATCTCTCCTTTGTCCCCACCCCATCCCCACACTCCCCAGAGCAAGGCTGCTCCCTCTAGGGAGCGTGGCCGTTACGGCTTTGTGAGCAGGGGAGCAGCCCTCCTCCTTCACACCGCCTCCCTCCACAAGTGTGTGTTGCGCCCCCATGAGTAGGAGGGGAGTTCAGAGCCCCGTCCAGCCACCATTACAGAGGAGAAGGAGGGAGGCGCCTCTTACTCCACCTCAGCCCCAGTGCCACCGCCAGCAAAAGCGGCTGTGTGGGGAGTGGAGGAGGAAGCTGGAGCCCTGGGGAGGTACCTCCTGGTCTGCCTCCTCCTACCGCCTCCAGCAAAAGCGGCTGTACAGGCAGAGGGAGCGGTTGTTGGTGGTATGCATGCCTCCCTCCTTTGTGCCCCTTCCCTCCTCAAGTTCATCTCCCCAAGTGCAGAATGGGGAGGAGGAAGAAGGTGCCTCCTGCTGCCGCTGCCTGAGTGACCATGGCTGCCGGCAGTGAGTTGCTGGAACAGCTGGTTTAACAGCTGTTGCGGCCCAGCAGCGGGCTGTGGACTGGCAGTTGGAAACCGCTGCTGTAGCAGACTGAATGTTGGATGTGTATCTTTCATTTCATTTCACCTCACTTCCCTTCTCCAGTAGCATGTCAGATGCCCAGGACTGGATTTTTTTCTGCGAAGATAGCCATTCTTCTTGGACTTGGTGTACTTGCTTATGGTCACTAAATTGCTTGCTGATTAGAAGCACCAACATCTCCCAACTATATATACAATATGATGGGGACTAATTTGGCTACAACTACTCAAGAAAAAGATCTTGGAGTCATTATGGATAGTTCTCTGAAAACAACCACTCAGTGCAGTGGCAGTCAAAAAAGCAAATAGAATGTTAGGAGTCATTAAAAAAGGGA
>JANRFK010000875.1:20556908-20578035 GCA_030068395.1 Apalone spinifera | reverse complement strand
CAAAATCATGCCAGCCTAGACGTAGCCTGAAGGTAGGATAAGTAGTAATAGGTATAATCTGCAGTAAAGCAAATTTAAGGTTAGATATTGGGGGGAAAATATCTAACTTATAAGGGTAGTTAAAGCTCAAAAATAGACTTCCTCAGCTGGTGGATAAACAATGTCAGGAATGATCTAAGATTTACTTGGTCCTGTTGCACTCCAGGGAGCTAGATTTGATGACCTCTCTAAGTCCCTTGACATGAGAAAGTGGAGTTCTGTGTAATGCCTTTAAGCAATTGGCAACTGGGGGTAGGTTTTGTCCAGTTATGGAGATCCAGGCTTATGTCTGCAATTTCAGGCTCATATGAATGTGTGCATTCTTACATACTTGGGCTGCTCACACTGCATAAAGTTTACTATGAGAGCCTCCTTCAGTGTTCACTTCCAATATCACTTTTTTTTGTATGTATTACAGGCCAAAGTGCTTCGGGAGACCAAGCCAATCCCAAACCTGATTTTTGCTATAGAGCAATATGAGAAATTTCTTATCCACCTCTCCAAAAAGTCAAAGGTAATCTGCTCTGCTCTCCAGCACTGTATCTGTGTGGCTAAAGGACAGATGACATACATACAACAAAGCAACATCACTATGGACGGCTGTCATGCCTCCACTTGGTTTTCTAAATGAATGTCCCTACTGCTGTTATCAGTGCAACTTTTGTCATAGAAGAAATTTGCTATCATGACAACTTTCTCACATGTCCTGACCTGACTTTCTATTCTAAACTGGTATTACGTTCAGCTAGCTGGCATCACTGCAGGCACTCAGGGAAGCATAAGCTTACAAAATGACCAAGTCATCAGAAACTGAAAGGTTTCATGCCATTACTCTGCCCATTCATCTCAAGTACAGTGAAAGAACCATTCCTAGCCAATACTCTTAACTGAAATACCAGGATAATATACACATTTAGGCTGCGTCTACATTGGTGCGCTTTTGCGCCAAAGCTATGCAAATGAGGCTTAGCGTTAGAATATCGCTGAGCCTCATTTGCACAACTAATGATCCGCCATTTTCGCGGACCAGGCTCTTGCGCAAGACGGGGCTGTCTACACTGGCCCGTCTTGCGCAAGAGCCTGGTCCGCGAAAATGGCGGATCATTAGTTATGCAAATGAGGCTCAGCGATATTCTAACGCTAAGCCTCATTTGCATAGCTTTGGCGCAAAAGCGCGCCAATGTAGACGTAGCCTTAGGGTTTTGGCCTACTCTCACCTTCTTAAAAAGCCCATAAGGGCTTTGTCCACCTGAAAGTGGGGCAGATGTTGAACATACCCAAGATGGAAAAAAAGGGAGTGTGCGATGATCAGTCTGTCGCCTAGATTTTGCCAGTCACATATTGTTATTGTGAGAAAGGACTCTGCACTGGGAAGAGTGGGCAGTGCTTGAAAGCTGCACTACAACAGGGATTAATGCTGTAGCATTCTCTCCTAGCACTTGGCCTTGAATTTTTCTTTTGGTTGCGGTAGGTGAACTTGATGCAGTACATGAAGTTGAGCACCTCCCGGGACTTCCGCATCAATGTGTCCACAGTAGAGTGTGCGCTGCAGGAGCAAAACACTGAAGATGCTGAGAATGAACCAGATAATAACCAGGTCAGATCTCACAAGAACAAGTGCCAAGGCTCATGAAGGCCACTCTCTCGAAGGTCCAGCTGAGGCTTTCCTTGGGTATGGGCTAAATCAGTGTACAGTGAGCCTGTCCTGGTTCCATCTTTACAGAGTAATCCTTTATTATCTGCCCATTTAATGAGTGAAATGGTAGAGATCTGACTACCATCCCTGTGATATGACACTGGTGTTAGTCCAACGCATTGCCCAGAGCTAGTTTTCACTCAATATGCTACTACCAATTCAAATGAATCAGTTTAAAATAAAACAGATGTATACAATACTTTAGAAAAGCCTATATAATAATTGATTTTTCTAGCATGGGTGGACAAAAATCAGGTTTGCATGGTATAAGTTGTATCTTTAAACTCTTAATGCTTCATGATTATAGGACTATCAGCATTTATAGATATCTCCTAATTCAATGACATTCATGCTATATTTTGTAGATTATTAGTGGTCCACTGGACTTCTACCTAAGATAGGGGAATGTGTGTGCAAGATAAAGTAACACTCAGAGTGCTTTGCAGAACAAAACCCTTCAGAGCAGACCTGCCTTATCTTGCTTTCCATTCCTGTAGAGGGGCTCTTTCTTCACTTCCAGTAATGAAGACAGAGTAGAATATTAGCCTTTTTAGCTCCATAGAAAAGGAATCTATTCCCCTCTGACTGAAGCATTTGTGAGTGTTAGAATGCACCGGTTCCTACAGACTTTGTCTGTTTGTTCCCTTAGAGATCTATTTAACAACAGTGGACAGAGTTAGAGACTAGTTGACTATCTGATAAGCATTTGCTAATGTCGACTAGTCAATTCCTCCCCTGCCCTTGCTAGAGGCAGTAAAGGGGGAGAGGGGTACTTCAAAGTGGCATCTGTGCCATAGGCTCCCCCCTTTAAAATGCTGCTGCTGTGTAATTCAAAGGGGCAGCTGCAGTTGAGCCTGGGTTCCCCAGCTGAGCCCAGGTTCCCAGAGAGCTCATTAAAATTGCTGCCTCCACTCAATTCAAAAGGGGCAGCGGCCACACAGGTGAGCAGCTGTGTGGCTGCTGCCCCTTTGAAACTGCTGCCGATTCAAAGGGGAAGGGGAGCCCATAGCATGGAACCCGGAGTCAACATGTCCCCTGCTGACCCTGGTCTCCATGGCTTTGAAATGCACAAGAGCCCCTGCTGGGGACTCTTGTGCATTTCAAAGCAAGCACCTGTGTGCAGGCTGGAGTCAGCAGAAGTTCCACATTCCTCTTTTGAAATGTACATGAGACTAGTCAATTAACCGCATTTTAACATCCTTAGGTCAGTGTTCCCTGTAAGCTGAGTGCTTGGGCAGCCACTAGGAGAGATTAAAATGCCACCCCCTGGATTAGCAGAACACCCACAGTGCCCAGAACTGGCAGCATGTTTCTTTACTGCTAGCCTGTGTACACACAAAACATATTCTCCACCTGTCTGGAAAAAACTAGAACATTGGTCAGGGCCCTTTTGGAGTAGATGCTGCACGTAAAATAAAAAGGTTCCTGCTTCAGGGCTTATACTCAGTATGCTTTCCCGATTAAAAAAAACAAACCCCAAACCATGCATTAATGGTGTTTCTAACAGTGGCAGTATCAGTGTGAGGAACACTGGGTCTGATGGGGAAAGAGCAACCCTAGTTCTCATTCGCCTGAGTGGCTTCTTGAAGTAGATAAACTGTTAGATTATGCAACTGAAGAACAGGTTTATGTGGTTCTAATGTGCTTTTATTGATATTCCCCTGTAGACTGTTGCAGCAGAACAGCCATCTGAGAGCCAGGAACCTAAAAAGAAGAGACGCCGAAAAAAATAGAGCTCCTGGCTTATCTTCTCATGGTGTCTGTTTGTCAGAGTAATGCTCACCAAGCACAGCTTTTCAGTGCAGACTGGGAGCAACGCCTTGGACAACCGTATCAACTGTTTTGGCAATGAACATAAGTACTCATGAACTCTCCCTTCACAGTTGCTTGAACTATGTTGGCTCAGTAATACAGTCTGTGCAAGACTTTGTATTGTACAACTAAACATGAAGCCTGCGGTAGGCTGTCTGGACACCACTCTGGGATCTGTCTTTGCCGTTTGAGTCCTCTTTCTCAGTCAAGTCCCTTCTTACACCAGGGTGATTCATTACCAGGAGCCCTGCTCTTGCAAGGATCCCAAGCTTTGGCACTCCTTGCCAATAAGTTAACTGTTTAGAGAGTCTTACAACTGTTGTCTCCAGCTCTATTTTCTTTTCTCCAATGAGCCTTTGGTTATTTCAATAAGCTGATATATATCCAGCGCTTCACCTGAAAGACAAGGGTAAGCTGTGAAGTTCTTTCCATTTGGACTCTTTCTGAAACTCTACAGCACTTTAAAGGCCCTAGCGCCCCTGCTGTGAACACAAAATCACTGCAGCTCTAGGCTGGTAAAGATAAAGACAGAAGCTAACTATCGTGATAACAGTGGAAAAAAATGGAGCAGTTTATTTCTTCTCTGGTTGGACTTGAGTGTTCTCTTGTTTCTGCTAACTTTAGCTGGCATTTAGCCCATATGCCTGGAGAGAAGTCAGCTGGGGTCCATATCACCAGGACACTCTCACTTGTTAGGCCTTTCCTAAAATGCACTTTGGTTTAAGCTTTACCAATAAAGGTTGTTTAAAGGGGTATTGTATGCCTTATTTAAAGGGGGTTGGGTTGACCTGGGGTAAGGATGCCAGGTGCAGGTTCTGGCTAGGAGGTGCTTACCTAGGCAGTTCCCAGCCTGTGGGACCCTCAGGCAGGCTCCCTGCCTTCCATGTCCCCCCACACTGTTCAAAGAGGCTGGCTGCAAGGGCCATGAGCCCCCAGGGGAGGGAGTCATGTACTGCCTGCACCACAAGCATGACATAGGCACGTCCCATTGGCTGAAAACTTCAAGATTGTGCTGGGAACAGAGACAGCATGCAAAGCAGAGCTCAGGGCTGCTATAGTTGGCCACTTAGAGTAGCATGCCCATGGCTCTCACCTGCCACAGGCTAGTGGCAGGAGACAGCATTTTGCTTGCCCTTAGGCTAGCCTCTTAGCTGCTATAGCTACGCTTCTTTTTTTTTAAGCACACTAACATGATCAGAGGTAATATGATCTCAATCTAGAATCTACACGGCCAGTGCAGACATATGAGTAGGGGTGATAAAAGGACAGGTAACTGAGAAGAGTCTGCACAATATTACAGCAAATCCAGCAGGGAGGGGGCACTGCTGTAGAGCTGCTGCAGAATTTACACCTAGAACAGTCACTGGCTGGCTAGGAGTTCTATACAGTGCCATTGGATTGGAAATTCAGGCTGAGCTGGGTGCTGAGACAGGAACCTCCTCACAGATGGTACAAGCAAATACACGGTCATTTGCAAAGGTCATGGTCTTTGTATGGAGGTAGAAAACTGCTTTATGGGATTTTTTTGTACAGTAAATAGCTTGGTGATTACTGCAGAGCAACACAAATCATAAAAAAAAGCTTCTAGCTGAACATAAGCTTTGTGACAGCATTTAGGAGCAAATGCTATTTCTTACATATGGATATTAGCTGTTCATTCTTCAATGAGCTGTAATCTGCATTTCTGTCCTAAGTGCAAGATGATACTTACCAGGCGGAATGCCATATCGCCTCTCCAGCCCACTTGGATTTGATGGAGTTACACAATCCATTGTCACTTCCTTCCTTAAACATAGGTCAATATCCACAGCACTGAAGAAAGCCACTGACTGAGGCAGATCATGTAGGCCTAGTTTATAGGCAAACATGCACCTGAAAGAGTAAGAGCCACTGCATGTAAATACTTAAGCCTAGAGGAGAATTTTTCCTCTTTTCACGTAAGGCAGTTGATTCCAGCTCTGTGTATGGAAGAGTTACCCTCGGACCTGCAAATGGGCCAGTAGTGCTTTGTCTCTCAACTCTTCAATATTACCACACCCACTTTGAGATCATGGGAAAGATCTTTACTCACACAGGGGCAGAACCCTCTATCCTTTGACACTGCCCTGGAAGGTAGGAGACTCATCAAGGCAGGCTTATTCCACAAGGCAATGTGGACATTATAGCTTGTTTGCTAAGAGCTCTCCTTCAGTGCTGATAGCTTCCACTTTCAGTTGGGCTAGCTCTAGCAAGCTCAAAAAGACAACAAAAAGTCTGATTTCACAGTTAGCAACAACCGTGGTATCCTCTCCCCCTTCTGTTAGAAGTCATGCTTTAATCAAGACCAAGCCTGCCTACAGCAAAAATAGCTTCAATAAATGTTTAAACAACCACCTAAGATTATTTTGCATTTTATTTTCACAGCACTTTGAAGATGTAAAGTGCTTTATAACTACACAGTAGCAAGAGCTTGGTATTCTGAAGTGGAGGTGGGAAGAAGAGAAGGGAAGATATGTTCAGTTTCCCTTATAAGAAAGAAAGATCCCAGCCCCTTAAATCCAGTTAATCCTCCCCCACAGTGTGCAACATTTTCCGAATGTGAAGCCGATTGCTGCCAAGGGATAGTGCAAAAACCACAAGTGCCAAGGTATTAGCACATGGACACAGAGCGGCTCTATTTACTGTCCTCCTTGACTAGCTGAAAGAGCAAGTTGCTCTGCTTTGGCCTATTTCGCTGCAACAGTGCTGGGACATGCTGATAAGGGGATTTTAAAAATTAGTTTCAGGTGATAATTTTAAACTAAAGATTAAGAAAGATGGGTTTGAATCACTAGAGCTGCCTCACGGCTGTGACCTCAGTGCAGCTGCACAATGGCAAGCTACTAGAGGAAGGATCCTGGGCCAGGAAGAAGTCAGTTCTGCTAGACTATGTCTACACTCGCAGCTTCTTGCGCAAGTATGGCCATTCTTGCGCAAGAATCTGCAGAGCGTCAACGCTGCCCGCCCGCTCTTGCGCTAGGAAATTTACAGTATGGCATGGTAAGAGAGGGCTTCTTGCGCAAGCGCTATGCTCTTTAACAGGTATAAGCCCTCTTGAGCAAGAGGGCAGTGTGGACGCTCGGCAGGCATTTCTTGCACAAGAAAGCCCTATGGCTAAAATGGCCATCAGAGCTTTCTTGCGCAAGACAGTGTCCATACTGCCATGGGCGCTCTTGCGCAAAAGCAAAGCTCGCATATGGCCGTGTGGACGTTTTCTTGCACAAGAACCCTTGCGCAAGATGTTCTTGCACAAGAAGCTGCGAGTGTAGACATAGCCCTACAGTGGTACAGGGCTTTAACCTGCACAGATGCTAGGACTGTTTCCTGGCACAGCAGAATTGCAGGCAGACATCCATTCCTGCCCCTGCTAGGAGAGCAATGAAGGTGAAATGTTCTGCATTCTGTTATATAAAGGAGGATTCTCAGCACTCTAGCCCTCAAGATTTGGAATTTTTAAAACATCTAGGTTCTAATTCAATTCCCTGCCAATGGCTGTTGAGCCTGGGGGATGGGAGGAAGACAGATGTTCACATCAAAAACCCAATACCTCAATTTACCTGATAGAGTGGTTAAGGCTCTGTAGTAGTCAGTGCGGATTGCCCCTCACTGCATAGATCCCTGTTTAGATCGGGGTGGGGCCCACCAGAATGGAGAAGGTTAATCTGTAATTGCCTGTGTTAAGCTGGGTGGTGAATAAAAAGCAAGTCAGTCTTTGATGCTACCAACTTGACTCTGGGCCAACATCACTTTCATTAAGGACAAAACATAACTGAAGTGACAGAATGTTTCTTAACTTTCCTATCCTACCAACACTTCCAGCCTGTTCTGTCCCATCAGGAAGCCACATGGTTGGAATGTTGCTGGGTTTTTACCGTGTTAAGAGGTTGGTGATCTGCAGGGCTAGTGCTGCCCGGTAGCGATCTTCACCCTGGACCAGATAGCGCACCTCATCATGAATGCTGATGCAGAAGCGCCCATCAATGTTGAATTCTTCAAAAAGCCATTTCATAGACACCAACATTAGGTGCAAATAATCTACAGCTGAGCTCTGCACCACCCAGTTCACTCTGCTGGTTACAAACTGGAGGAAATATAAACCAGAAGTTAGAAGGATTCCAGAATTCATTCCTACTGGAAGCCTGGTTCCCTGGAGAAGTCTTTCATTAGGGTCACACTCCACCCACAGTCGGTAACAAGCCTGAATGGGTTGTGTTGTTGGGGCAGCATTTCAGGATACAAAAACAGGTAAACAACCAACCCTCCCCCCCCCCAAGTTTTATGCTGGAGAGAAATAGAGCTTGGCTGGCAGAACCTGTGCCAGATGTTTAGATATGACTGGAGTGTAAGCATAGAAGGCCACTGGGACAGAACAATAGGCCACAGAGGCAGCAACTTATTTCCTAATCTCTAACCAACCTTATACAATTGTCCTTTTATAGGCACATGCTCCCAGCATGCCTTTTGGGAGTGGAGGGGTTGATCCTTTAAATCTAGCAAAAGCAAGCAGCCCCCTCCCCGAAGGAGCCATTTGCAACTGGTTACTGTAGCTCTCTACCTGCTGGTGAGTGTGCTGAACTTTTGTGGTATTATCTCTTATTTCTGAGAATATGGCACATTCTCACAGGCATCTATGATCTCAGCAGGCACTACTCCCACCTGAGTTACAAGGTCATGCAGTTTAGTTGCTTCACCAAAACTGGGGCTCATCCCCAATGCGGACACTGTAGAGCAGTACGAGGTACATGTTGCACTTTTGAAGATGCCATCCTGGACTCGAGACTTAAAGCAAGCTGTTTAAATGGCTGTTCTAGGTGAAAATGAAAATGCCAGTGGCAGTTTCCAGAAAGCATTAGGGATAAACCCATTGGCTATGTCTAGACTGGCATGATTTTCCACAAATGCTTTTAATGGAAAAGTTTTTCCGTTAAAAGTATTTGCAGAAAAGAGCGTCTAGATTGGCACGGATGCTTTTGCACAAAAAGTGCTTTTGCGCAAAAGCATCCGTGCCAATCTAGACGCGGTTTTGCGCGAGAAAGCCCCGATCGCCATTTGAGCCATTGGGGCTTTTTTGCGCAAAACGGTTCTGGGTTGTCTGCACTGGCCCTCTTGCGCAAAAGCATTTGCGCAAGAGGGCTTTTGCCCAAGCAGGAGCGTCATTGTATTTGCGCAAGAAGCACTGATTTTGTACATTACAAAGTCAATGCTCTTGCGCAAATTCAAGCGGCCAGTGTAGACAGCTGGCAAGTTTTTGCGCAAAAGCAACCGCTTTTGCGCAAAATCTTGCCAGTCTAGACGCAGCCATTGTCTTTACTGCATTTCCTCCCACAAGAGAAGTGGCTACAATGTCGCAGACTATGAAATGCTGCTATTGTATTTTGCTGCATAGATCCTAAATTGCCAAGGCCCAAATTTTGCTTACATCCCTGTGTGACTTCATTGATCCCACTGCATGCCCTATAGTTGCAGAGACATAAAAAGCACAGTAAGAACCTAGCTTTGATTCTGTCTGTAACTCAGTTTCTGACAACTGATTCTAGAGCATTTGCTGAGGCTTAACTTCAAGATTGTTTTCTTTGCTATTCATCGCTGACTGTCATAAGGAAGCATTATGGAGAACTACAACTGCAGCAAAACTTATACGGGTGGAGCACCAATAAACTTGTGGTGTCATAGGATGCTGCAAACATTTACCAGGCAAGCAGCACTGGCAACCAGCCAACAGTCCCACTGCCACTCATGCTCTGCACAAAACAGAGCAGGATACACTCAGTGAACTAATATAAAGTTAGCCTATCCAGACTACAGTTACCAGCATGGAGCGCTGATTGCTGAGAGCGCCAAGGCCATCTGATTCAATCTGACAAACACGGAACGAAAGAGTTCTGCAAGGCCAAGTCAGAACCGTGTGTCAGGATAAGGTTTGCCCTTACCTCGCCCTTGACAGCAGCTGGCTCCAGGGCTCTGCTGATGAAGCAGCCCAGCACAGGGGTTCTCGGCGAGGCAGACAAAGCAATGCTTTCCAGCTTGTTGAACATTTCTGACTCAGTCCCTCCAGCCCACACACGCTGGCATACCACATCCCATTTTCCTCTGCGAGACCTGCAGTGTGGGGAATACAAATGTCACTACATTATCCCCCAGGAACCTGTCAAAGAACAATCTCTGCGGAAGCACTGGGGCCAGAGCTTTCAGGAGCTTCACTATCAATCCTCCCTCTTCCTACTCAGAAAAGGGCATATTGAGGAATGGAAGGTGAATAAAGGGCAGAGCTAGACTAGCTTTTCACGTCTGCAGCCTTAGGTTTATGGCCCATTGGAGCGGCAGGAATGGAAGCCCCCAACTAAAGGAGCAGGAGATTCTGCAGAAGTGTGTCACCAAAGCTACATGGAAGTTCAGAGCTGGAAAACCAGGGATGCTGCAGGTCAGGACTGAGGTGCAGTGCCGTTATGGGGGAAGATGAGTCAAACCCAAGATTACAATAGCAGTGAATATTGCAGATTAGGCTTGAAGTCCCTTTGCAGAGGAAAATCTGAACAAAGCCTATTTCATGGCTGTTTTTAGCCTTTTCTTGTGCAAAAGCTAAAATTGCCTCTACCCTCAATTTAATTAAGAGCTGTTGATTTGCCGGATGCTCTAGATGTTACCAATGGAAATGGTTTTCTGTCTTTGCTGTTGCCTTGCTTCTCTCAGCAGCATACAGTGTTCCCTTAAGCTGTGCACTTGGGCGGCCACCCAAAAGGAGATTCAGGTACTGCCCAGCTGATTAAGCAGAGTGCCCTTAGCTGCCAGGATATGTTTCTACTAGTGGTGTACATCTGCACATGCTTCAGTGCACATAAAATTTATTCTGCACATGGATGGAAAAAAATTAGAGGGAACATTGCCAGCATCCCTTTTCTGGACACAGGACTCCTGTGTGTATCAGCTCTCCTTGCCCCTTATTAATGGCACAGGGCACAGTGGAAGGCTTGTGTATCCCATTTCCCATCCACACTCCCTTTTCACAGAGGCTCTTCTCAAACTTTGGTCCCTCACCTCTTTGTGGTTTCTCTCCGTATCCTTCGCACATCCTGCGAAGACACGGAACCATCCTCTGCCCTGTCCACCGATAAGCCCAGCTCTCTTACTAGCCACTCTCCTTCCTCAGAGAGGTGATACCTAGGAAAGAGGAACCAGTAGGGATAAAATGGCATCTCCTGGAATCAAGTGAAAGATTCATGAGTATAGAACTGAGCAGGCTTGTGCTGCAAATTAATTAACTTTTTCCACTGGCAAGAAGCATGTGCTCCAGATCCAGGGACTTAGCCAGGACTATGAGAGCCCAGCAGCCTGCAACGTACTCTACTTCAGTGGTGTGCAACCTTTTTTGATCTGCAACCCCTGCATCGCGGGGGGCCACCAACTGCCGAGCCCAGCCACTAGCCGGACGGATCTAGGCACCGTGACACCCTGGGAAGACATCCACGGGTTGCGCATCACTGCTCTACTTTCACCTTTTTAGGTGGGTTTTATCAATGACAGAGACAGACACAGCTTCTGCTCAGATAGCTCCACAGGGACAGTCAACTTACCAATGGTCCAAATCCCAGGAAGACTGACCCAGCTAGAGATAGACTGGACTAATAGCACAGCAAGCTTCTGGCCAGTTCCTTCAGTAGCGGACACAAGTAGTTCTTCAGGCAGATCATATTCCTCACTGCTCTTTACAGTTTTGCTAAGTTAAGCACTTAACCAAACGCAGCACTCACCGCCGGATCCCCTTGGTGACAGCATACATCTGCCGAGCCTTCTCAGCTGCCTGCTGCTGTGTCAGCCGGTGGTTAAACTGCATAAGCAGGCGCTCTGCGAAGGGCTGGCCTGCCCCATAGATGCGCCCATAGTTGAAGACTTTGGCGTGCTCCCGGCTGATGCCCACTGTAGAGGCCGTCTTGCTGTGCAGGTCTGTGGCATTGCTCTTCTTCCCCTGCAGAGTCATCCAGCCAAACGCAGTACAACCTGGGGTGCAGGAGGGAAGAAGTTAATGCAGACTGGCAATGCATCAGAGTCAGAGCTACAGCATCACCATGGCAATGCTACATCCTGCCTCAGCACTAACTGCAGTCTGTGTGTCTGCTCCAGCTGAACTACTTGCAATGGAGATGAGGACCTGAAACGAAAGTCCATGCAGCACTGGCCTAGTTTGTGGCCTCGCTAACAATGGTGTAGGCCTTGCTAATATAAAGCAAAGCTAAGCTGTGAACAAGAGGCAGGCCTCTGCTCACAGAACTTGGCATGAACAGGACTGAGTGTAAAACACTAATTGATAATAGCTGAGCCCATGGTTGTTGATGAGGACGACAGGCGTAGAACAGTAACTGGTACTAAGTACCGGCTATAAAACAGCAATTGGTACTGGGCATAGGTTGAAAGCACATTCCAAAAAAACGATAACATCACCTCATTAAAAAGGGCCTTGGTACCCACGCTCCAATAGATAACAGGGCCATAGTGACCCAGGTTGAGGAAAAGGTCTAAAATGACAGCACAATGGAGAGAGAAGTTCTAATCAAACCACGAGGTGCAGGGTGATGGGGTGGTATCTAAGGAACATCAGAGGGTGGCAACCTGACAATGTCAGGAATGGTGCGTAACTTGTTTTAAAGTGGTGTGTTGGAGGGGCCTTTGCCCAACCTAGGGGGCAGTGATGGATTCCCATGTTACTGACTGACAGTTTGATGATAAACCTGGCCGAGCACCAGGTTTCAATCCTTATCTGATTTTGTGGTCTTTGGGGACTCTCTCTGAGTTGACTACTTGCGCATAGTCAACACAATATACAAAAGGAGCTCACACACATGCAGCTGAATGGTTATCATCACTGATGGAGCAGGAGACCTGTCAGGAAACCACACTGGTGAATCCTGACTACTACATCTCTCACCGTGCATGCCGGCAAAATGAGCCTCTCCAAGGACAGCAGCTATCCAGAGCTCTTGGGAATCCACATCTGCTCCAACTAGGTAGTAGCCAGGAGGGACTTGGACCATGGCTTTCAGCTCACTGCCTACTCGGTCAGCCTGTGGACATAGATTAATGCCATGTTGTGTGGGGGAGGGAGGTTTGGGAGGACATGCACCATTCTTAGGCTTAACACAACTTTCTCCAGTGGCTGACAGGCCGCTGCATCCTGCTTCCCTGGAAGATCACAGCTTGTGGTGTTAACAGCACCCCACAACTCTTATCACTTTATTCTTAAAGATGTAATACTCTTCCAGTGCAGAAATGCCCACTAGACACACTCCTGACAAGGAGATGCATACTGCCTTGATCTACTCTTACCCCTTCTTTTGAGAGGGCTTCTGCATCCCAGATAATACCTCAGATAAAAGGAAAATCCTTTTAGATTCCATCTCCTTTTTCATTGAGAACCTACTCTTAGCCCTTGACCTTCTGGATGTCTTGTTACCCTAGATTACTAGGCTAACTCATGTCAGCTAGATAAGAGGGCAAAAGGTTACAGAACCAGCCTCTGAGATCTACAAAGTTCACACCCAACCCAAGACATACCCCCATTCCCATGAATCTGATTTCCAATCTAGAGCGTTTGTCATTAGCCTGAGAGATCTTGCCCATTCGGGCAAGAGAAACCCCACATTATTGTGTTCCACAAATAATCCCCCTTCAGAGTACTAGAGGACAGTTCTGTACCCGGGCATTGCTGGCAGTCAGCCAGGTGGGTTCCACGGCCCGACGAGTGATGGTCCCTGCCGTTATCACATGTGGCAGGATGGCTCCATAACTACTCTCCTCATCATAGTCTGGATGTCTGGAATAGAAGCACACTGTCACTGCATGCCCACTGGAAAGCTGTAGAACATAAGAACGGCCATACTAGCTCAGACCAAAGCTCCATTTAGCCTGGCATCCTGTCTTCTGACACTGGCCAATGCCAGGTGCCACAGAGGGAATGGACAGAACAGGCAATCAAGTGATCCATCCACTGTCGCCTATTCCCAGCCCTCACAGAGTAGGAACGAAGATGGCCTCACTCTGGCTTTTCCCACACTGAGAACCTGATCACTGAGCGGGACTTCTCTGTGGCTATAGCAAAGAAAGAATCATCACATGGGACTGAGTTTCTAAAGTGCTTGAATAACCCCATTGTGGAGTCTGATTTCTGAAATGGTCCGACTGCTGACTGCACAAGCCAGAGAATTGAGACTGAAGGGAAGAAGGAGAGGGACTAGAAAAGAAACCCTTCCCCCAGTACTGCCTCAATTCTGACACCCTTAAGGATTCAGACTCGCACAGCCTCGGATGAAGAAAGGTCCATTTGTCAAAGATCAGATTTAACCAAACTGGGACACTGACCTACGCGGTATTTCCTTGCTTACCTAGTTACTGATCGAGGCAGTTCCCCTTTCTTCAGCCACACAACCACCTGAGAGCTGTCAAAACAAGAATATATGAAGCCAAAGCCCTAGTGAAGCAGACCAAGAAGAGAAAGGACATGAACAGCAGCAACTGGGGCAGGACACCACTTACAGAGAAGATCTCAACCTCTCCCCCCTACCCCAAGCTTACATTCCCCTTTCTTGGGTTTCAGCTGCCCAAGACCCGCACACAAAAGCTGAGCATGCTGTTTCCACTGGGCTTCCAGCACTACTACGACAGCCTGTGCCAAGGGCAAGGCGGTTTTAAATATCAGTTTAGCAGGTTTCTGGCACTTCCAATGTGGGAGATGTTTGTCCTCTTGCTTGGGTTGCAGCAGCACATTCTGGCACTTTCCCACACCTACAGCCCAGTTAGTTCCCATTAACTCTATGAAGAGGTAAAAGTCTGCCACTGATGGGCAGAGTGCTCAAGAACTGCTCAGGGCTTATCTACACTATCACTAATGTTGATGTAACTTATGCCACTCAGGAGTGTGGGGAAAAAAAATCACCCCCCAGAGCAACCTACGTTCCATTGACTTAAAGTGGTGCCTACACTGCACTCTGCTGGCAGGAGACACTCTCCTGCTGACAGATTCCGCCTCTCGTTAAAGTGGAGTAAATTACAAGACAGCAGTCTCCCACTGACATAGTGTGTCCTCACTAGACATGCTAAATAGGTACCAGTGCAGCAGTGAAGACAAGCCCTCAGACATTTGCTATTTTCCCACCTCTAACTTAATGCTACATGGAAATACTGTAGGGGATGAAAGCTTCAAGCTTCATCCAGACCATAAGGCAAAATCGTTCATTCCTGGGATGGGACACTGAGGCTGTGATAAGAGATGGCACTACACCCCCTGAGACCTACATTCCTCCCTCAGATCCTGCATTGCTGATATTCTAGTTCAGATTAGCCCCTGTACAGTGGTCAGGAAGATACCGTCCCACATAGCAAGCTACCAGAAAACAAGACAGTGACATTATTTAACCTGGATGGGAAGTTCCCTGTCCAAAGAACAAGGACGGTCAAGAGGCATGTTGTAATTTCGAAATTACTGTAGTCTGCTAAGGGAAGTTAGTAGCAAATCTACCAGACCCCCAACATTCGCATTTATCTGCCTGACTCCAGAAGTGCAAACAGTGGGAGCACATGTACTCTGAGACTATTGCAGATTTACAGAAAGCTCCTTCTGCAGCAGGAATGCCTAACCCCTGACCCCAGCGCTGAGCAACCTAAGCTAGTGAGTAAGCTGCTAGTGTGCCTCCTTTACCATAAGATGGTCCCTCAAGATAGCATAGTTTTGCTAACTGTGCTTGCATACCTAGCGTTTGAGAGGTGTGTCAAGTGAACCATAGTAGCACTTTGAATGCAGAGGAAGCACATGGTTCTCACAGTCAATGTTCTGTGCAACTGGCATGTACCACCCTTCGCGTCCCCTTACTTTACATGCATGTCACTTTAGTAATACGGGTAGGAAAAAACTATGTGGACTGAAAACAGTGGAATCTGATAATCTTGCATGTGAGCAATGGTAAACAAAATGTCTCATGGGCCACACACAGAACCCCAATAAGCCACAGGTTACTCACCACTGTCCTACACTGCCACTGCTCTCCACTAGAAATCCTAGTGGAGAGATTTCCCATATTAGATCTGGGCTGGGCCTTGACATCCCCCTCCCCGCGCAGGAGTGTCTATGGAAGTCATTGCATTCCTTGGGAGTGGAAGACACATCCTCACCAGACCCAGGTCCATAGCACCAGGATGCTTAATTCAGTCTGTTTGCTCTTTGTCAGAGCTTCCTTCCCGCACTCACCCATTAGGAGTTTCATTTTGGCTCTTTGCTGAATACCTCTTTTTTTCTTAGGTGTGCAAAGTCTGTGCCAAGGATCAGCCTCTTTGGAGATTGTGAGGGTTCCTTCCCTGATCAGCTCTAATGCTCCTCAGTGCCTCAACAGAGAGGTCCACACCACTTCCAGTGCAAATCCAGTTCTTATTGGTAATGCAGACGCTCCATGAGGGTGGGGTCTGCAGTTTAGCTGGGGAGGAGAGGAATTAGTGTGTCTCTCACCTGATTCGCTTGTGAGCGTTCCTCCAGAATGAGATCATTTTGTTAATTTCAAGGGCCCTTGTCCCATCAGCGCCCCCAGTGCCAGCCCGTAGGGTGCCATCCTCCATCTTGGGCAAAAAATCCTTGGCAAAAGGGCTTCCAACATTGCTATCATTCCCATCCTTTAACAATAAAGGAAAGGAGATTGGCTTGGCTCAGTGTATTGGGTGGCTTTTGTTATTAAATAGAAATTAAAATCCTGATCATTTCCCTGTCCCATTCCACAACTATACAATCATGCCCTTTACACCAGCCCTCCCCACCCTGCTGACCAGGGTAGGGGGCTACATCGAAGAAGTGGGGGCTGAAGATGGAATGCAAGTGCATTCGAGAGACAGAAACTAGGTGGATGGTCCAAATGAAGGTACACAACTCTGAGTGGGAGGAGGCAGACTGAGGAGGAAATATGAGAGCAGAGAGGATGAAGAAGGTGAAACTATGCAAAGCCTTGAAGGAGAAAGTGAGGAGCTGGGTTTGATTCTGTTAGGCCAATAAAGGGCTTTGGGTGGAGGAGTGAATGGACTGTCCCACAGTTAAAACACTGGAAGCCCTCATGCATTTCAGTGGTAAACTGTTCAGCACATCCCAGGATTTGTCATGAGGACAGCAAGAGCATAACTGGGTCAGTGCAGGGGAAATGGTCTCCAGATGTGTGACTCTTCCCCCGCCTTTGAAGCTAGCCATGGGTCTCTAACACCTTGCCCTGCACTCCAAGGAGGGCTTAGCAGCAATCAAGAAACATCCCATGAATCCCACACTCACCTTATGAGGCAGCCTGAAGAACCAGCAGCCAGGGATGTTGATGTCATTGTAAGGGCCGTTGCCATGGTGATATGTAGGCTGGCTTTTGGCACACTCCAGCTCCAGGTTAGTAGTCTCTCCCTGAAACCATCCAGCATGAGACACTTGCTAAACAGAGCCAGAAGAAGGCAAAACCTCCAGAGTGGAAGGAGCACTTAGTTAATGAAGTGCTGCCTCAGCTACATAAGCACATTGAAATGAAAGCATGACCCTTCACACACTACCATGGTCACATCCATTAGGCTCCCGAGAGCAGCATCCTAAAGGGACCCTGCTATTGAGGTGGCTGCTCCTCGTCAGTCACACAAGATTATGCAAGATCCTGGGCCCTCTTGCTCTACATGGAGCAGCATCTGTACAGTAAATCCCAGTTGGCTGACACACTCTCAACAGAACATTCCACTTACAAGTCTGGGCCCTTTAGTTGTTCTGCCTGTTTCAGCTTCCACATCAGTATCTATCTCCAAACGGCTCAGCTCCTCCACCTGGGAACAAAAGGAACAGAGAAATCAGAGACAAATACCTGTCAGGAAAGGTACTTAGTCCTGCCATGAGTGCAGGGCACTGGACTAGATGACCTCTCCAGGTCTACAATTCTATGTGCTTTGGCTTCTCAGTTAGATTGGGAGCAGCCAGGACAGCTAACCTCTCACATAGTGTGAGGCTGCTGCTCTCCAGCATGTTGTTGAACCCACAGCTCTTCGGTTTCCTCATTTTTAAAGTCAGTTGGTATCTTGATATCTAAGGCAACTTCAGGAATCGGTTTATCCCAGAAAGAGGCACAGTCTAGGAAGCAGCAGGGCAATAATGTGCAGTAATGACCTGGAGGCACTAGCCTGGGGCAAATGGGGAATTCATTCTTCATAGCTACTAGTCTCTGGCCTCTCTGCCAAGATTCTCAGTAAGGCTAGTTTGTTTCACACAGGCTGCTGAAGAGCCAGAGGATAACAATTTGGTCACTTGTGACTGTGCTGGATTTGAATCAGCACCAGATGAAAGAGGCTGTATTCCCATCCAAGCTGGCCAGTCCCATCTTACGTCACTTTAATTGAATGTAAGCACAGCAGTGTTTAACCAACAAGAAAGCAGTTGTGCAGAACAGGATGGGGGCTTTGTGAAGAGGGCCGCTGGGCTCCAAGGCAATCTGTTCTGGACTCCAAGGCATTCTCTTGCACTGCTTCACACCTCCCTTCTTCCCTCACCCCTCTCTGAAATGATTTCTCAGTTGCGCCAAGTCACAGACTGCTAAGATTTGGCACTAACAAATCTCTGAGTAGGGTGGCCACCTGTCCAAACTTTTAGTAGTTCAGAGAGGGACTACGGGAGTTAAGATGTCAATCTGGTTGAGTTGACCTGAATTCAGTATTTTTCAATGTTCTCTGTTCATATACAAATATCAAGATTCCTTTTAGGGAAATGACCATGGAAAGCAAGGCCTGTGTGAATCCCAAGTCAGTCAAGACTAATGGAGACATCCAGACATAGGAAAAAGCAGAATGTGGGGCTGCCCTACTTCATGATCAAGGAACCCAGGTGGATAGTTGGTTTGATGAAAGGTGCCAGCTTGTTTGCAGTGCAGGAGGGATGTAGAATCCTGCTTAATTGATTAACTAGTTAAACATGATGTTTAACCAATTAACTAATTCAAGGGGAGATGGGTACTCCTGGAGCACCCCTGTCTGCAGCAGGCCTAGCGGGGCTGGAGCAGCCTCCTGCCTGTGGTGGGCAAAGAGCTTCTACAGTTCCCACCAGTTAACCTGAACCAGTAAGTGTCACAGAATGTGGGGGAGTCACCGGGCCCTGCACCCCCATCCAAAGTCAGATGTGACTCTCAGCCAGCACAGGCGGTTTATTTGTTGACAGGGACACAGCGTAGCACAGACTTGTTGTTACAGGAACCAGGAGCAGTCAGTACATTCCATCTTGGGAATGGGCAGGGGGGGGTCCAGAGCCAGGGCTCTGGGCCCCTGCCCAGCCCCCCAAGCCAGCTAGACTCCTCTCTCCCTAGGCCAGCCAAAAAACTAAACTCATACAATCAGCAACTGGTCCCAGCCGTCTAGGCAGCCCCGCCGCCTCCTTTGCCCTGCTTCCCAGACCCAAGGTGTTGTCTGACTACCACTGGTTGCATCTTCCCCATAGGGTCAGGTGACAGGCTGGCCTGGGCCATACCCTACATGCCTTCCCTCAGGAGTTCTCACCCAAAGATCCCACCCCCCATGAGGCACCACACACACACAGTCACTACAGAGCAGCACAGGACAATAGGAATCACATACAGCATAACAAAGCAAACAGTGAATACAATCCCCACTATGTCACATCAAGCATTGTCCATTAAGGGTGATTCTTACTGGTTAACCTTGCACATCCCTACAGGGCAGAAGTCACATGCAGTCGAGCCATCTCTTCTTACTTGTGCAAGTGGATTTTCTGTCCACCACAGGTACTTTAGACAAGTTTTCTGAGCCACTACTCCCTCCATCCCTCAGTTCCAGCAAACCCATCTTTACCTTTTGCCAAATAGTGCTATTGTCTGTTAACATAAGCTCCTCTTCAAGGGAGGTATCCAGTGAGCCAGGCTGCTCCTTCCCGCTCTCCTTACAGTGCTCTTTGTACAAGTGCTCAATAATCCTAGAAGGAGAAGAAGGGATGAGTGATGCTCAGGAAACTGTCATGGGGAGCACAGAAAGGTTTCATATAAAGCATATGAACCAGAATTTATCACCTCTACAAGCAGCATCCCAGGACAGAGCGTTACCTGGCTCCACAAGGACATCTGTTCAGAGAAGATGAATATAAGGGCAACGTACTCATCCAGCATCCTTTAGAAGGAAGGGCCAAGATTCTCAGCCAAACACGGTTTAGACAGAGACTTTTTCTCTGATAGAGAAAAGCACATACTTCTGTTCAGAGGGGAACAGCTGCATCTTTAAGTCCTTCAGGTTACTGCCTTGTTTGATTGCCAAGCAATTTAAGGCTTTGGAGCTCTGGATTAATTTGCGGGCCTTCTTCCCACAATCTCCCTCCCCAAAATTGCTCAGTAAATAAGCACTAAAGATTGGAAGTCCTAGCAACATGGGACTCTCTTCCAGTGTGATGCATACAGAAGCTTTATTGCCGACATCTCCCTAAATAGCCCATACCATCTCTCTTTTGCCCTCCTACCTGTATGGACAAGATGGCTCTTCTGTCTCTGGGATATCCTTTGCCAAGTTGTCCTTCCTCCCTGGCACCAAGTAGCCCCAGCCATGCTTCTCGGAATAATAAACTGGGAAACCATCCCAGGTTAGTCTCATTAACTTTGGCGTCACTCTCATCTGAAGGCTGATGAGACTGGGACCTGGTATCCAATCTGGATCATCCTGGCGTGGGCAGAGTTTACGATACCACCTAGAAATCCAAGACAGTAGCAATTAGGCTGCCAGAGCAATTCCAAGTTTTCTCCCAATTTGCCTCCTTTCATTTGGGTTAACAAGACAACATCAGAAATTTCTTTCACTATTAGAGTTTCTAACTGGTTCATCCCATTTCACCTCTTAGCCTAGGACAGGGTTTTCTGAACCAAGAGAAGCTTCTGCCTCTAGAACTCATTTAATTGATTTAATATCCAGTGAATGATCAATGGGGCCATCAGGAAATGCAAGACCATCTGAGTGGAGTTCACCCATCAAAAGGAAATCATAAGTGGCTGCCTCCTACTTATGTATTCAAGCAAACACTTTCCAAGTACTGATTTCTTAGGGACAGGGAAATGATTTCACCATTTCCTCCTATAAAAAGCTGTCTTGAGAAGCCTGAATATTTTTTTCTGTTCTTGGGGCAAAGGACTGCAGTAGAGTGAGAAATCTTGGGAGTAAGGAAATTTCTCTTCCCCTTCTAGGAAAAGGTGAGAGTGCACATGCTTCAGCTCAGAATAGGGACGTAAGCGACTATCCAATAAACTTTTGCCTATCGGAAATCGACTAGTCCCTCGATTAGCAGCTTCCCCACCCCCTTGCTGCCTCTTTCAGAGGCAGTAAGTAGGGGGAGCAGAAGCCAATGCTGGGGGAAGCTGGCTTAAAAGCTGGTTGCCCCCAGCACCATCTCTGAGGGGGGTAGGGGAGTAGTGGGACCGGGCGTGAGCTGGGAATCAGCTGGCCCAGCTTGCAATGTGTCAGTCTGTCGTCGTCCTCCCCCCCGGCTGTGCTTCAGCCTTTAAAATGTATTAAGAGCCAGCAGGTTCCTAATACATTAAA
>JANRFK010000875.1:20516285-20529822 GCA_030068395.1 Apalone spinifera | reverse complement strand
AGACCTGAGGAGACAGGAAAGACCCAGCTCCAGGAGCAGGTTTTGCTAAGCGCCCACCGCGGGCTGCTCAGTATCGGGGCCAGGAGGCTGCTCTGGGGGAGTTAGAAACCCTCAAAGCCGCGCAGTGAGCCAGCTCTGGAGGGTGAATCTCTTGGGCGGAGGGAAATAGGCGAGATTGGTGCCCATGAGGCAAATCCAACCTCCGCCTTTGCACTGGTGGTTCTACCCACGTTGGGCAGGGGCCCTGCCCGCTTCCCCCGCAGTTTAGACACCAGGGGAATTCTAGTCCGGGCTGAGTCTTCTGGGTCCCAATGAGGCCTTGCAGCTCAGACGGCTCCCTGTCGCCCCTCAGTAAGAGTGACCCGAGCCAGTAACTCCCCTCTTAGGCACAATACGGAGAGGCTGGGACTGTGCATCTGCGGGATCTGACTTCTTCCTTGTTTTCATCTTGTTTATGTTCCCAAAGCGCGAGAAATAAAAGCCCAGAACACCAGGGCTTTGCTGAGGTTCCCCTCCACCCTTGCAATTTAATTAATATCAGGTTCCCGTTAGCAGATGCCAGATGAAACTGCAAAGCCTGCCGTGGTTTCGCGCGTGAGACAATACAGATTTTCCACCTATCTGCTGCTCCAACAGGTATTGGGATTGTGTTTTCTGCAGATTCTCATGAGGTCTAGCCGACTCGCTCACGGAGGCGTAGAGAGAACATTCAGCTACTTTTTAATGGTTAGTTTGATCACAACCTTTTCTGTAACATTGTGCGTGTGTGGTTTTTTTTAAGTCCATGCCCTGTTTTGTTACCAGCAAACCGACAACAATTGATTTGTGTGAACAATATTCGATCTTAAGTTACTTTTTAACAGGAAGGAGCAATCACACTTTGGTATACACTTCCTATGCCATATAGCCCCTTAAATCACGCAGCTGTCTGCCATTTCTATTTAATTAAAAACGATACATTATAATAAAAACACCTGGCGATATTTTCTACTCTGTATTTTAGAAAAGAACTAGAGGCCCGCCCATAAATCTTCCTTACTTGTAAACTATCTCTGGACTGGTATAAATCGGGACTTATAGATCGGGTTTTTCGATTACCGAAGAACTTGCAAAAGTTGCGTCAGGTGAGCTGAAATAATTGTTTTCGATATCCGGTCTCTTATAACTAAAAATGAACGAATTAAGCATATACCATGTAAAACTTGTACTAAGGAGAAATGTATGCCCATTTTCATCTTAAATCGACTCTTTCCTGTGTCCATTCCGAATCGAGTTCTTTCTACTTCTAGCCCTCGGATTAAAGAAAAAAAGAAATTCACAACTGTAAAATACATGTACGTTAATATATATTTACACACACAATATTTTATTCGTATCATTGAACAGGGAAAAACATTCCCAACCTTAGTCAAATTAAATTCATTCAGCCAAAACCTATGGCGGCAAATAAAATCATCCCGATGATATAAGAGTAACAGCGTTTATGTCTTAATTCATAGGGAGGGGAAGATATAATTTATTGACAAGCTGTCTGCGGTTTAAGCCAGAAGAGGCAAATGCTAGACAGACAAGCTCGGAATCGAAACCACTGTTCTCAATAACAATAAAACATTTTTATCTCAAGAAGTTTTAATGCAACAAGCGCGAGCTACCTCAAAGAGGGAATGTTAACACTATGGATCTGAAAAATAAGATTGGAATTAAATGGTTCAATCAATTGCAGTTTTTATTCTGGGTTTCATACACATTTCAGCTCCACTAAGTGTCGCTGTTGTCCACAGCAGCACCGACAATTCTACCTCACGACAAAATACATTTCTATTAGACTTTAGCATCAAATGCATCCCTAGCTCACACGCTTAAAAATACAAACATTATGGTCAAATTATCTAGATGTTTACTTATATTTGCAATAAACACTTTAAACAAACCGCAATATTTCCTCACGTTTTTTTCTTTTGTATCAGGGCTTGGTGTTTTCATTTTGCAATGGCCTCAAATTCTCATATGAGACCGTTGTAAAATATAAAAATGATTTTTGTGTCAAATTATAGCAGTGATAATGTCTCCTATATTTGACCCGTTTTTGTATATATAAATATTTGCCATACTTTCTCACAGTTTGTGTATAGAAATTTATAATGGGGAATTATGCACGATACAAGCACAAAGATGTAGTGTGCAATATTGTTCACGTTTTAGTTCTCTAGCTATAGAGTAATGTAATAGATTTGTAGCGTTAACTAGATAAAATAGTCAAATAAATTAAAAAGACATTTGTTTCTTCTTCAGTACCGCTAGCACAGTACCAAGATGTGTCAAATTCTCAGCCCTACGATTAAAGAAAATAACTTTTTTAATCAATCTTGGCTGGTCTCTTTTATTTTTTTAAATAATGTGGTCTTTTGTTTTGATTTTCCGGGAAATTGATATTTACATAATTTATTTCTTATTTTCAAATTTTTTTGCATGGGGGTCAGTTTATCCCCCCCCTCCCATTTTGTTCGTTAACGGAAATTATCATGCGTTGAAGAAACGGAGACAGATTTTTTTTTCATTGCAAAATCCCTCTGAACATTGAAAAACGTGAGTCATTCTAATGGCTGAGGGTTGTTTATTTTTACATAAAGTACAACACATTTTTCATACAATATCAATACTCGCGATTTTGGATTAAATATTTTATTTATCTGACGTCAGAGCACATTACAGTATCATTTAATTTTTTTTAACAGCATAACTCATTTCGAAAATCTACTCTTGGCTTTTGGTTAAGCACGAATGAAAGCATTCTCATGCCAACCTGGCCAGAACATCAAAATCAGTGTTATACCGCGAACGAAAAAAATTACGGGTTATCCCCTTAATTAAATGTTCCCTTTGAAATTTAAACGCATTTTTAAAGGAAAAGGGGATTCATTCGGTTTCTGCGTCTCCGTAGCTGCTGCCAGTTGAAGCCGGAATCTTTCTCCCCCCCCCCCCCCCCCCCCCCCCCCCCCCCCCCCCCCACTGCTGTCAACAGCTGTCCGAGCTCTTCCTGTTCTACACTCTTTTTGGAAGGAGTAAACAAGCATGTTACCTTAACATGATCGCAAGAAGCAGGCCAGACAATGGGGACACGGGGACTTTGCTTAACCTCGCATGTCCTTCTTCATTGAGATAGACCGGACCCTCATTGTTAGCATCCTGCTTCAGAGGGAAAAGAACGAAATCTAAAGGTCAGGGGTCAAGGACTTTCCCATTCTTCTCTCGTTTATTTCTCTGCCCTTTTCACTCAGGGGATCATAAAGAGGTCGCCTGGTGGCACAGAAGGACTCCCGTGGATTCCTTTACTTGAAATATGGAATCCCTGTGAGCAGATACACCCGATCTATAGCTGGGTCCGAAGCCAGTTACCTGTATCTTTCCAGAGATCAACAGCCACACACAGCGTGCACCTGTATATAGAATAGCGTGTATTTATGGTTACCATTAAGCGAGTTCTCTGCGTACAGATGTGCTCTAACAGCACCATGTCTACTGCACGTCAAAGGGCAACGTATCATGCCAGTCAGCCTTTTGATTTAAAAAACAGAAGGGAAAGAACGAAGACGGCCTCTGTCCTGTTCTCAATGGGGGGAGCAATGGGGGGAGGAGGGAGGTTTTCATTTCAGTTTGTTTCCTTCTAATATATTTGTAAGATCACGCAGATGTATTTAGTGGGTTAGCTATAAAAAACGAATCTGTATGGAAGACAATTACCTGTGAGAAAGCAGGGGCAAGAGACATTTTAAAATTTACTTTTTCTAGGGTTGATTTCACTGCAGAATGTGAATCTTTTTGTTGGTTTGTTATTTTAAGAGGGAAATCTCCCCGGCGGGCGGCCAAAATACCATTGCTGAATATTGTACATACCCCTTAACTGTACGGACACACAGCAGATGTATTAAATAATGATTAAATATTGTGCTTTGTTAAATAAGCACAATAGAGGCATGTGCAAAATGGGGGCAAAACTAGGCTATGGTACAGTTACACACTGAAAGGCTACATACATTAACCATGGACATGTATACAATGTAACTATAGATGTGTAGGGCGAGAATTTGCTAACGGAGAGTGTGTATCAACTCGGACCAAAGCGATAGACGTGCCTGTATCCTCCTGTCACCAGTCTAGGAAGATGGTCTTGCAGGCAGGAGCCCAGCGGGGTCAAGGCTGCTCGCCCGGTGCCAGCTGCTGCCGAGCAAAAGGAAACAAACGCCGGACAAGGAGAGGCTTCCCGGGGAAGGCGCCTGGACAATATTCGCTGCTTCTGCAGGGGAAAGGGCCCTGGGAAGCGGAGCTCCGAGAGGGGAGCGGCAGCGCTCAGGGAAGTGAGAACACAGCGAGCTTGACTCCGGATGCCAGGCCTGGAGCTCCCAGGGGCTGCGGTGCTGAGCTGTGCCCTGCGCTGGGTTCTTACCGGGGGACAGAGAAACCGAAAAATGCAGCAGTGGGAGCTGGCCCCTAGGGCTTCCCGCCTTGCCCCACAGCTGCCCGGGCATTTGTGGCTCCGCTACTAGCAGAGCGCGAAGCGCGAAGCCCTAAGCCCCAGCCATCCTCCGAGCTCCCGTGGCAGCGCTGGGCAGAGTCCTCAGCTCGGCTTGGTCCATCGTTTAGCTGGGCTGATGGCCGGGCAGGCTCCCCCCACTCCCTGGCTGAAGATCTGGGAGCTGGTTTGGCAACAAACCCTGGAGGAGTCAATTCCGCCTGGCGATCGGTCTGTCTAGGTTCTGCAAACGCTGCTGGTCCGGGTGTATCCGCGTTCTCACTTCCCTTGCCGGATCGGCACCGGTTCCCATCCGCGTCCAGAGCCACAGGCCGGGCTGCTAGTAACAGAGTGGGATTTAAACCTCGTGCCCTGTGTCTCTCCAGAGCTTGGTGCGCCCATAGAATGCAGCCCCGGATCCAGGTGTTTGCCCTCTCTCCGCTGCCCTGTCCCACCTCCGCCTTTCCTCCAATGTGCCGCAGATAATAGCATCAGGGCTCGGGGAAAGTTCCCCAGGAGGGAGAGATCCCAGACACTCAGCTCGTTCTGCCCTGGCTGCCCTTCGCCTCATCTTCCTCTGTCCAGGAGCAAACTCTAACCTAGGTGGGCACCGCAGCCAGGCGCTTCTCCCCTCTTTCTTAAAATCATTCCCCACCCTCCCCGCTCTGCCGCTCTGTCTCCAGCACACGAGGAGCCCCGGGAAGAGTTTACTGAATATCTTTTCTTTTCTCTCTCTCATACTCTTTTTTTTTCCAGGGGCAGAGGCACAGGAGAGCTGGAGCTGCCAACGCGTTTTATAGGTGACGTAGGGGCCTACGTGGGGAGCCTGTGCCCAAGTGCCACATCTTATAGGCCTTTTCTCCTGAAGTGACATCTCCCTGCAGTTCACAGCCCCCTTTCTGCCTGAAAAAGCAAACCCCCTTTTCCTGCTCCGGAGACAAGCCCCAGAGCTCCAGAAGGGGAGACAGAGAGTGAGGGGAGGAAGCTGAGATGAGAGGTGTGTGTAGAGGGGTGAGGAGACCCTCCCTTTTGGGGCTCAGGGCTAGCCGAAGCAGACAGGCGGCGAGGCGAGAGGCTGGATAGCAGGTGGACTCTCCCAAGGTAAGTCACTCCTCACATTTTGCTGCGATTCTGAAAGCGTGGGCGGCAGCTATTAATTTCCATGGCTAATGCCGCTCGGTGCCCCGCAAACTCGGTG
Source organism: Apalone spinifera (assembly GCA_030068395.1). Lineage (NCBI taxonomy): Eukaryota > Metazoa > Chordata > Testudines > Trionychidae > Apalone > Apalone spinifera. The sequence continues at coordinate 20,524,114 of JANRFK010000875.1, read as the reverse complement.
CATTCCCTGGCACCTTGTGAAAAGCTCTTGAACTGAGTTTGAAAAAAAGGGAAAGAGGGAAGGGAGAAAAGCCAACAGCCCAACTTGTTCCTCCGCATCCTGAAATTGACTAAGCATCTCACCTCTCCTACAACGCCTCCTTCTGCTGTCGCCCGGGGGTTGGGGGAGAGGATTGTTTGCCCGCTTAACAAACCACAACCACAAACAGAAGAGCGCGCATGTGTGTTTAAAGTCCTTTAAGGCTGCGATTGTCTTTCCCTGGGGCTGCAGTTCGGGCTACTCCCGATCGCTCTTTACAAAGGCGTTCACACGCTGGAGACACCTTTGTCAATTTGTGTTTCGGTCAGGGATCTGTTTCTCCGGATGCGTGGTGCATCGATGCTCTATGGGCGCGTGTATCTATAATCTATATTACATACACTACGGCTAGTAACTGTTCATTTCCTCCAGAAAGAGGTGGGATACACAGCAAATAAGCCCTGCTCCTCAGTCTGGGACTCATTTCGGTGTGTGTCTGCCTAAATTCATTCAAGCTTGGCTTGGCAATAAGCTCGCTCAATAGGGTGACAATGGAGCCCCAGTGTGACCTGAACAAAGAATTTGAAAGTAGTTAAATTGCAGAACACGTCCACTGCCTGGGTGCTTGAATTTTTTTTAAGGGAGAAAAGGGAAGCAGAGAGACTTTTCTTTGGGCTGGTGAGAAAATGCTCAGGGTAAAAGTTGGTTTGGCGTCTTCATTTCAGCGGCAATGGAGCAGAGCTAATCCAATAGGAAACGCGGGGAATTTTTAATGAAAAGACCGCCAGGGCTACAACAAAGTTAAGCTCTTGTGAATTAATTATTAGGGCAAATAAACTTTGAAGGGGGGAGGTTTGTAGAATGAAAGGGTCCGATTTATTATTATTTTAATGTTTAATGACAATGCGATGCGATTTTGACCCAGACTTGAGCAAATTTCTGGCCCTTCCAGGGAAAATGTACGGTTAAATAATCTAACATCTGATTGAAAATAAAATACTGTAAAATTCAGAGAGCTTTGATTTCTATTGGCCATGTCATTTGTGTAATTTCTTTGAGATGCAAAAATCTAAAGGCAACCAGGAATTATGTTGTTCGAGAGAGCCTGTTTATTTATTACGACACCATACACTATTGCTTTGTTTGAGATCTCCACTGGATTTAAAATACTTGAATCAATGCTAAGAAAGAGCTAGGAAGCAACGCTAATAGGGAATGGGTAACTGGGCTGGAAAGATTTTAAAATACAAATCAAATCAAGCTGCAAGGCAAGAAATCTAGGGAAACAAGGCAAGAAAATCCAGAGAGGGCAAGGTTTGTTAAGGATGGCAATTTTTTTTTAAAAAAAAGGTTGCATGACAAAATTAAAAGAGGAAGGAAATGAAAGAAAGAGAAACAGAAGAGAAGAAAAGGAAAAGAGGAGCAGAGAAATGAAAATGAAGAGGGAACCCGCGAAGGAGAAATTAAAGCTCGTTTTTGTATGCCCCAAGAATAAAAAGCTGGTGGAAGCCTAGACGCGTCTAATTATACGTGTCCGCCAGTGCATGGCAGGGAAGTGAACTGCAATGGGTTAACTTGATTGCTCATGAACTTGGCCTGTCTGTCCGTCTGGATTTTGATGGATGGGCAGATCCCGCTGACAAGTTCAGCCAGAGGGACCTCCCCTGCTGCTCCAGCGGGCTGGAAAGCCGGGAAAGCGGCTCAGAGCCACAGCCCGGCGCCCTGACACCCAGCAGACACTTTTGCTCTCCGCACGCTGCAGAATGGGAAAGCGGCGTCCCCTGCTTTCTCCCCCACCCCCACCCCAAAGTTCTCCATTCCTGCTCTTTATGCAGCCTTGAAAGCCCCGCCGATCCGCCTGCTGCTGGGGAAGGCCGAGAGTATAATAGCCTCACGCCAAGGTACTGTGCGTAGGGCCATGGCTGAGCTCCCAGGCTAGCCCCAAAGCTTTGTACTTTGTTAATCTGAGTTATTTTTCAGCATTTGGACAGCGGCTAGGAAAGTGAGCAGCGGGAGCCCCGAGCTTCCCAGGGAAGATCTGACCTGGGCCCAGGGAAATGGTCTTGTGTTGTCACAATGGAGTGGAACGAGTGGCAACATTCTGAACGTGGGAAATAACAAAACATTCTAAGTGGCTGGAAGGGGTAGGGGCCAAGCAGCGATCTGGGTGACTCGGGGACGCGATGTTGCATTCGGGATGGTTAGAATTGCTTGCTCCTAAACGCAGAGAGAGGATCATTGTTGTGTTGTCTCCATGAGTATGGCAGGGGTGTGAAGAAGGGAGGGAAGCGTGGGTCTTGCTATCTCTCCCATCACCCTCTCGGTATTTTCTCTGGCTGAGGCTGTAACTGACCATGCAGCGATGCACATGTACAATGGGATGTAAATAACCTCCGGGGGCGATAGAGATTGGGAGCCCCATAATATGACTAGGATTCAAATGGAGACTAAAATGCAAACACTAGACAAACCCTCCCCCCACAGCTTGCTATTCGGAAGGACATTTGTGCCCTAAATCTGGCCCTGAGCTCTGCCGAAATGCAACTGGAACCCAAAGCCCCACTTAGCGCGGGGGGAAAGGGGCTGGGGCTGGCATGCACCCCCACCCCACGCCTGTCACTCCCCCACCCCACGAAAATGAGAGCGCAGCATTTACCTTCGTAGAAATCAAATCTCTGCCTTTCATTTGAGCGGCTAAACAAGGAGGTTTGAGGGGCTCACTGAAGAGCTGGGTTTTTAAAAGGCTTCCCAAGCAGCCTATCAGATTAAGAGTGGCCAAGGGTTTAATTGGGACGCCTTCGGAGTCTTAATTAAAGGGTAAGATTGGGGGGCTGCGCTTCCCGTTTGGTGGAGACTGCGGGCGCCCTCCCCCACCCCGCCTGTCTCCCCCCGCCCCAGTTTCCCTCCTCCCCTCTGCCATGGTTGGAGTGAGTAAAATGCTGCTGGGCTGACGTCACTGCGGGCTCAGCCTGCCAGCAGAGGAGGCTCCTGGAGACGAACCAGAGCCCGGAGCTAAGAGAAGCTGGGAAGACGCGAGGAGCCAGCCAGGGCTCCCGCCTCCCTTGCCGCCAGGGAGGTCCGGGGCAGCGGGCCGAGGCCGGCAAGAGGAGCCGCCAGAGGGGACCAGCGGGCTGGGGATAGCCGCCGCCTTCGCCGCGCTCGCCTATCCAGGGATCGCTGACGCCTGCTGCCTTCTGTCCCTCCCCTTCGTCCCCGCCTGGCCGCAGCGTGTAAGTGTGCGCTCGCCCCCGGCCGAGGCCGCTGCCTCTCTGCCGCCCCGGCGCGGCTGGGCTAATGGAGGAGGAAGGGGGGCCGGCTCTGGGGGCAGCGGGGCTGCAGAGTGAGGGCTGGAGTGACCCCCTGGGCCGCGTTAGACCTCGGACCTAGGCTTTTGAGGGACAAAATTGCGATTCGTGCCATTGAAACAAGCCCAGGGTCGGGGGATGCAGCGGTCGCTCTTTGTGCCTTGCGGGGGTGGGAGTGTTTGGAGACCGGGAAGGAGGGTCCCTATCTCCGCCAGAGCCTTGACCTGTTGGCACCAGGGAGCTTGACAAGGCCCTGGTCAATGAAAGCTCTTTTTTCTTCTTCCTTTTTCAACCCCACGGCCAAATCCATATGGGGTAGGGGGGTGGGGAGAGGCCGGATCCGGGGCCAAAGAGCAATCGGGCGGCTTTGGGCCCAATGCACCGTTATGGATCCGCTAGAGAAGAAACTAAGCTGAAATTGGGAGCAAAAATATCATTCCAGTAGGCGAATGTGTATCCATTCGAGTAGAATCCCTCTCTCTCTCTTGCCCCAGGGAAGGGTCAGAGGAAACAACCCAGTGTAAGAAAAGGGACCTTTGTTGTAAAAGGGATAATTTTTAGGGAGGCCTTAAAATACGTATTTGGGGAAATAGATTAATTCCTATTCCCCCTTGGAATTTTTGTTTCTCTGAGACCCACTGGGTGAGCTGGGGTTGCAGTCTGCTTCCAAGAATTTCAGCTGATCGGATGCCCGAGACTTTTGGAAGGTGCCTGCCCGCAAAGTGTAAGTGTGCGCTCCCTTTGGAAGGTGTCTCCATTGAACTCGAGCCAAATCCAGCTGTGTTTGAAACATTCTTAAGAGGCCTGGTGCAAGTGTGTGTGTGTGTGTGTGAAATATAATGTGCATTTTATTACAGTGTTCGTAGCCAGCAAAGCGGGTTCTAAGGCGGACAGTGACCCATATCTTAGCGCGCGTGTGTTTCTCTCGCTCTGTATGTATGTAAGACAGAATAGAAAAAGATTGGCAGCTGCTCTGAAATATCATTAGAGCTCTATACATATTTTAGAGATAGGGGATAGTATTAAGGTGAACATTTTTACCGAACCTTTAAAATAAACGGAAAGGGGGAAACATTGCAGTAGTAAGAGCCCGTAATTCCATGTTCTGGGCCTACAGTTAAACAAAATAACAAAAAGGGAAGTTTCATCTTTTGCGAAGTGGTCCTTCTTGCGAACTGGATGTCAGACAGTAGCGAGGTTTGCTGTTATCTGCATTTTGCTTGAATAATGAAATTCGCTGAATTTCAGAAATGATTAAAGCGGATCCCTCTAATTTTGCATTAGAAAAAAATGTTTGGGGCAGTGTTTGTAAACTCCCCAGATATTCCCTGGTACATATGTTGCCCTTTCCATTTAGGGATTGAATGCCAATGAATAGTTACTTCTGAAATCAAAGAGATCACAAAATGCAGATTATTTTGCTAAAAATTCCCCCATCTCACTGTCCTCCCTATTTTTAAATTTATTTCTTGTCTTTCTTTTTTATTTTGTTTCTTTTTTCCCCTGCAGCTTTTCAGGATGTTTAATATTATCTCATTCTGCATTTTTGTTTTAAATCCTTAAAATGGGTTTTCAAATGAATGGAACAAATATCATTTTAGGCCGCAGCTTGAAGGAAAAAGCTGTGGTGTCTGAATAGTGTGTATACATGCATACAATTGTATATAACAGTGTGCATGTATGTGTATACATAGTATAAGGATTTTTTTAAAAAATTAAGGCTGTGGCCTAAAATCACGCACATAGAGACACACGTACACCCCTGTATGGATTTTGTGTAATCAGACAGCCCGCAAAAGAGCAGATCATTTCAGGGAAAATGTCATAGCCTGTGTATCAATTTCAAATCCCTGACGATGTAAAGGAAGCGGTACAACCCTTGTGCCATTGTTGCTCTGTTTCTCAAGTGCTTGGCTTGCATTGATATGGCTCTTAATTACTAAATAAAGCAACACGTTTCCTAAATGCCCATCGGGAGCGGCAGCCTCAGTGTAAAGTTGGCAAAGCCCCGATTAAGAGAGGCAAAGAAAAACAATTAAGACGAGATGCACTCGAGACTGCAAGGAACTGGGGTTACTCTAGGTTGGCTAAAAATAACTTATCCTAATTAAAGAAAAGTGACGTCAGACGTGCAGGACGTAGAAAGGGGAAAGGCAGGGGGCTCTTTACAGGGATGAGCAAATTAAATAATTCAGGAGCGGCCTGATTATTACACTAGGATTTCAAGGAGTGGAAAAGCAGCCTTTTCTGATGCTGGCTGCTTCAGAACTGGCCTGGCATGGAGGCATTTCAGAGGCTAGGATCCGTGGGAACGGGAGGCTCTATTGATTCCCGGGTGCTAAATACACCCTGTAGAATACATTGACCATCTTTAGCCAGCTCTCTGCACCCACCGGCATGCAACATATACATATCTGTTAATTTCACAGGGCATGTTGCATGCCTCTGAGCACACACAGGGCATGTTACATGCCTCTGAGCACACACAGACAGGGCGCAGTTGTTATGCAGACAAGAACATATTTTTACACTCACACTGTTTATGTATATGTATATATATGTATATGTATATGTTTCTCCTTCTACATCTCTAAATCTAGCTACACAGGGACAGATTCGCAGCCTGCCATGTAGATGGCTCTGTGTTTGCCAGGGAAAGCTTCTCGTTCATTTCCGATTACGTCTCTGCACTCCCAGCCCCGGAATACCGGTATTTTTCGGGATCGTACCGAGCTGTCAGGGAAATGGATCTGGGAGGCACATTACCCGCAGCAGACAGCCTGCTTGCTTTGAGCCCAGAGGAAGCACAGACGCGTGCCCTGGTAGCAGGGCCTCTCTCTCCCCCCATCATTCACACACACGCCAACACACGCGCGCGCACACGCACACACACGGACCCAGGGCCACTGGACTGGGCAAGCCCGGGAATGGGGCGTGTGGCCCAGCCCCGTGGTCTATTTGGCTTCTGCTGAGCGGGACTGGATTTCATTCAGGCCTGGTGGATTAATTAGGTAGCAGGAGCCCGCAAATCAGGTGGATCCAACCCCCCTTGATTAAGGGTTGCCGGACCGGAGCGTCTCCCTAGCCTACTCCCAGGAGAGAAGCCCTCGAGGCGCCGGAGGGGGCCCGACTTGAGCCGGGGGGCTTTCAGGCTGGGATGGGCTCTCTGGAGAATATCTGGCTTGAGGGACTGCCCGCGGCTGTTTTTGTTGCAGGCCTCGGGATGGAGCAGGTGATGGAGGGGCTGCTGGAGAGCCCTGCTAGGGGAACAGGGCAGGGTGCCCTACCGCGCCGGAGGGATGGCAGCAGGTTTGCAGCACCATGGTCAGTGCCACAGCTCGGCGGCGGTAGCTCTGTGCCTAGCGCGGGCGGAAGGAGTCGGGGCTTGTTTCCTGGCTCCGAGGCACTGGCAGCCTGACGGAATGGAGCCACCCTATGTGTGTCAGCACCGGTGCCGCTTGCTCCGCATCCTCTCGGAATGGAGGGCTGGGGCGAGGCCGCTGGCACGGCCTGGCTCGGCTGATGGCCCACGCCTCCTTAGCCCGGGCGAGGGGCAATTAGCGAACGTGCCCTTGCGGATTCCATCCCCGGAGCTCACCATTAATCGGATTAAACAACAGCAGCAGCGTAGCAAGGTCTCCGACAGAGGAGGGCAGAGGCATGGCTGCCTGTTAGAAACGCCCAGATGCCAAGTTTGGGAACTTGGGTGGCATGAGATGGACGCGGCTTATTTAAACATCTGGGTTTATTTATTTTATTGTATGTGATAAATGGCTCGCGATGGCCAGGCAGGAAGTCTTGGGAGAGTTCTGTGTGGGTTGTCTCAATAGTAGAGATTGTAGTTCAGATTTTAAAAGCAAATTTTATCTATCTATCTATCTATCTATCTATCTATCTATCTATCTATCTATCTATCTATCTATCTAATGGATAAGTCCCTGTTTATGTGTGTGTATATGTTTAAAATCCATGTTCATTTTTCTATATTCATATTAGAAATAAAATATTATTTGGAGCGATTAAAATAGCCCAACCGAGGCTATGGAATCTCTCAGAGAGAAGAGGGAAAGAGTAGCAAAAACACCGATAAGTAAAAATGTATCTCTGGGTAATTCCAACTCTGCGACATCCGCGCCGGGTGAATTCAATGACCATTTTAAATATAGAGAAGGAAGCCGCCAAGAGAGATTAACCTCCTCCAGCCCCTTTTCCAACACTTCCATCGTTTGTCTCGGGAGAGGCCTGCGCCCGTAAGTGGGTGGAATCTGATACCTGCGTAGTTCCCCGCGCCAGGCGGTGGAATGCACCGAATCAGCCTCAGGGTGAGTTTGAGCCCAATGTTCCAACTTGATCTGGTTTCTTCAGATGCCCCCGTTAGCTGCCCAGAGGACCAGCTCTGCAAAGGCTTTGCCTTTGACTTGCCTTCCACGCAGGAATACCGCCCTGTGGGAGGGGAGTTCCAAAGAGTTACACTCCTATTGGGGTGGTATTTTTTCTTCCTTTGCC
>JANRFK010000875.1:20505486-20516275 GCA_030068395.1 Apalone spinifera | reverse complement strand
ACTCCCCAACCGCCGTAAAACACAATGAAATCCTTGGCAAATCGAGCACTCGAACCCTGCTGTTGGTCTGGATGCATTCCCCCACGCTGCTTGTTAGTTATTTGCAGTGTACCAAGAAGCCATTTTGTGTGCATCCTGCTTAAATTACACCAGAAGGGCCACTTTCTCTCAAGTAGGAGCCCTCCCCCGTCCATAATAGGATGGAGGTGTGTGCCTTGGTCATATACATTGTCACTGGAAAGAAGAGTCAGGTATTTTACTAAAAATACAATACAATAAAAATCACTTGGAAATACAGTACACTCTGCTTTGCTTGCCCAGCGGAGGTGAAATAACAGGCCGTGAGCCGCCCCCTCAATTTATCTGATCGCCCCCACCGCAATTCTTACCCTTCGTGAAGAACAGCCGCCCAGGGCAGGAGGTTTGGAAAGGCACCACTGGTCTTATTGTTCTATGTGATGCTTACATTGGAGAGAGAACCCGAGAGCTTTACCCATTACTTATGGTCAAAGTTAGATCAAGCTCCCTCTCACTGTCTAGTCCTGTCTCCTTTTTTGGTCGTGACTTTCACTATTTTACAATGTGCTAAAATCCAAATTTTCTCCCTCGGTGCAATGAGTCCAAGAAAACGTGGATTTTTTAAAAATAGTGTATATTTCGTTCACATGCTGCTCTAGTAGCCTTTCGATAGCATTCGATATTTTGAGTACTGAATCGCCAGGAAGATCAGCGACTAGTGTAACCCCAAAATTCCAGGTGGGGAAACTGAGGCAAGGGAGTTAAGGGATTTGCCCCAGTCTACACAACGACGCGGTGGCAGGGTGGAATTAGATCGAATGTCGTTTTAATCCTCTGTGTAGTGAACTAGACAACTCCGGTTTGCGGGCTACTAATTCCACACAATGACAGACAGAATGCCCGTTTACACAAATACAGATACTGGGAGAGATTTTTTTCTGAGGTGGCTATATTAGTGAAGGAGTGACTTGAACAGAACATATAAAGAAAGCGGAATTGGTGCTAGCCCTAAAATCTGTATTCTCTAGCCGCCAATGTGGAGGTTTTTGCCATATGCGTCCGGGTGAAGAAATTCTTCAAAGCTGTATGTCACCAAATATCTCTCAAGCTTGCAGCTAAAAATCTCGGGCTAGAAATATAAAAGGAAACCGATGTGAGGGGTTTGGGCTGATGCAGATTTCATTGCACAGGAAGATTAAAAGCGCTTGGTCTCTTCGGGGCTGTGCGAAGGAGCCCAGAGACGGGAGAATAAACAAAGACGGCTTTAAAATATATAGAGATATATGGACTGAATTAGCAGCTAATAGAAATGTACTCCCTTTAGAAATGTGAACGAGGGGCAATCTGATTGACTATTGCACAAGAAAGAGAGAACGAAATGGCACATTGCAAAACGTGTGCTTAAAGCCACCGAATTATTTCATTGGGGAAGTGCCAAAACCCAGCACGGAGCTCTCTCATTTTCCAGCGTCTTATACAGTTGTCTCTAAATATGGGCTGATAGAGCTGATCTTTTAGCTTTTAAACTGATTGAGCTTCCAGTTTATTTCTGAAGAGAGGGGGCTGGGGAGAGGGAATGAAACGATCAGCCTCGACGTGCTGGTATTCTGGATGCTTGTATTTAGCCAGTGCTTTTTATCTCTCTAATCTGCTCATTTTACATATCCTCTGTTTTGCAGAAGGTCACATTTTACCGCCACATCAGATCTAAGGGAGCATTGTCTAGAAATGGACGGAGATTAGGTATTTGTTGTTATTGTTGTTGCTGGGTTTAGGTCAGATGACCCAAGATAATACCTCGTGTATTTCTCACATGTGCATTATATGCCTATATAATGCGAGATATAATATAGATACAGGTATAGAGGAGTATCTATATATAGCTATATAACTAAAACCCTGTATTTAAAACACAGAAATAATATAAAGAGGCGAAGTAGCAGAGACGGAAGGGAATTACATATTGGTAATGACGTCGGTTTAGAGTCAATTCCCATGTCGGATGGTATTTATATTAGAACCAGCGTAGCAGAGTCCTAATTCTGGGATGCTATTCACAGGAAGGGGAGGGAGGAGCTTGTATTTAGCGAAGTGCAGCTGAGTTCTGAGCGCCAGTTCTTTTTCGGGAATGGGAGCCGCGTGCCCCGCACGTGTTGAAGTACATTGGGTGCACGTGCACTGTACGCGGGGGGTGGTGTTATTTCCCCTCGTTGCAATGTCCCGTGTCCCAGTCGAACGGTGTTTTGGGTGCAATGGCAAGATTGGGAAAAAATGACTTGATTAGATCCCAAATGGGGGGAAACATGCAGCCCCGACCCATCCTGTTCCACTTGAAACAGCGAAGGAGCCAATTGCTGCTTTTACTTTGCACGCTGGGCTTTGCAAAGGCTCCACAAAAGGCAAACGGGAAGGTAACCTCGAGATCTTGGCGCTATGTTTCCGCTCTCTGCCAGTCCCACGCTCATTGCCATTCTACACATTATAACGAAGATTGGCCCAATCCATCCCATGGAGGGGGGTAGATTGCGGAACAGCCGAACCTTCCCCATGTGCTGAGCCAAACTAGATATTACTGTTAGTGTGTCCTGTAATCCTCCTCACTTACCTAACCTCCCAGTCTGGACCGGATGGACAGGTCTAGACGCGGAGAATCTCTTTGATGGGGAGGATGCAAACACTTGCCGATGTGGCTGAGAAAGTGCAGCTTAAAAAAACCCGGGGAATATAGTTTAAATAATTGCTGGGGGGGGGGGGGGGGGCTGTGTGGGAGGAAAAAGAAAGAGCGGGAAGGCGTTCTGATTTGAATGCAAGGCCTCTCATTGGCTCTGCCCGGTGGTGATGTCACTTCCCAGAGGGGTGATTAACATCAGAAAAGAGTAGAAGTTGGCCAGCAAGTGAGCGAGTTCTGCTCTTGTCCGGCATCTCAGCACTTCAGAGCATGTCTGCCATGCGAGCTGGGCACTTCCCCGGGTGGGTCTCACCGCCCTGCAGGAGGAGGGTGGGCGCCAGAGATGCTGAGGGACCTTCCAGCAGCAGCTTCGTCCCAGCAAGACCCTGCAGAGCAGAGCCTGCCCGTATCTTTCCATTGAGTGAAATGCGTTCATAGGTCTCTCTCTCTCTCTCTCTCTCTTTCTCTCTCCCCTTCTCCTCTGCTGGCAGACAGAAGAACGCCCCAGCCAGCCCCCGGTCCTTACCCACCCCGGGAGCTCTCCAGCGTTGGCTGCCCTGGAGAGAGCCGAGAAGAAGGAGGGCTGTTTCTGTCTTTGGTTATCTAGCTGTATGAGTGTTATTAAGCCATCATAAAGCTAGATAACCGAAAGTAGAAATGACTTCCAACCCTGCCTGGAGCTGGGGAGCGAATGGAGCAGGAGACACGCGGAGCCTGACGCATCCTGGATCCTCGAGAAACCCAGCTCACCTCCGAGGATCCCCCGGCTCCTTACAGACTCAGGTACGTTTCTGCAGCCTCCGTTGTGGCTTTCTCCGACTCGCCCTCGTGAATGTCTTGCCCCTTTGGGGAGCCAGGGAGCAGAATGAGAAGGGGGCAGGTAGCGGCCAGGAAAGGTGAGCCGGGAAGCCAAGATTTGTACTGCCCAATAAATCATTTTGCCCCAGTCTGTTGAAGGTGATTTGGAATTGGCTCCTGAATCAGGAGATGGAAATCAGCCCTCTCGTGAGGCAGCCTGAAAGGGAGGAGGGGCCGGGGGGCCGTAGACGTCTAACAATGGCCCTTGATCAAATTATTCGTCGAGTCAAACCCCGAAGCGCGCATTAGCATTCGGATTTGGCTGGTCTGGGTTTGATTCAGGCCTCCCAAAGCTTTGCGCCTTGGAGAGGTCAAGTTCTTGATAATTTGATCACTTTTCATGGGCCTTGGCAGCTGCTTTTGTGTGTAGTTGGGGGTCTCTGTGCAGAGTGAAGTGAAGCAGAAAAGAAGGGGGGTATTCTCAATAGGAAGGGGGCTGGATCTTAGGGACAGGGCCTTGCCAGAGAGACTCTGCCTGCATACAAACCACCTGCTTTAACGGTGGGGACTTTCTTTCTCCAAGTTGCCTGAATGGTTAACATTCAGAAAGGATCCTTTTCCTCCATCGCAAAACCGAGACGTTGAAACATAATATATATTACAATGTCTAGCAAATAAAAAAGCAATTGGGAAATCTGCATTCCGTTCCCATGGTAACACAAAGCACTGTGCACTCTGCCGAGTCTCTTCTGGCACATTTTGGCAGCCGGTTTGAGGCAAACCAGCTTCTTTGCTGTACTTGGTGGAAGTGAACCCCAACCGAGAGCAAGAATTAAAGGGGGGATGCCAGCTGAAAAACTGCACCTATTTCCCCATGTGCCTTGGGGTGCAGAGCCCAGACAGGCAGGGAGTGGAAGGTGTGTGTGTGTGTGCCTGTGTGTGTGTTGTATTGCATACCCTTAAAAGGGGAAAGGACTTTGGTTGGATTCCTTTTCCTGAGCAGCAGGTGGACTTTGAATATACTTGCTGCTTAAAGTCAATGCCAGCAGTAACCTAGCTACCACCCCCTGCTCTCTCTGGAGCTTGCTGGAGAGCTGGAAAGAGCTGGATGGTTGTTGCTGTAAACAGAGGGTCAGCCACACTCTGCAGGCAGGGCTGATTCTGTTCTGAAACACACAGTTCTTCATTGGACAGTTCCAGCTTATTCTAGTTTGAATGTAGCTGTGTATGGGTCTGACCAATTAGCAACCCACTATGCACAGATCCAGGAACTACATAGCTTAGGGTCTCATCCCAGAATGTGGTTATTGCCATTGTTACTGTATTACTATGGAGATTTTACTTAGGATGCTGGAAATTCTTTGAAGGCCCTGACACTGAGAGCTGTGGTAGGGTTTACAAGGGCAATTCTTGTCTTTCCCCCTTCCAAGTGTGACAGCCTGATTTTATTTATTTATTGATGTGTTTGCTTTTGGCGAGGGGACTGATAGCATGTTACTAGGTTCCTGGAGGGCATTAGGGTTCAGCATGCAATGGGCTTCACCTCAACAGCTGTTCTTGTCTTCGCTTTCTCTGGATTGTTTGGTTCAGCACTCCACCTGTGGTCCTTACTTGTTCCTTGCCCAGTGCAAACATTGACTTCAATAGCAATTTGACTTGAGTAAGGACTATGGCCATATAGCTCTGTGTGTTCATTAGCTTATGTGGGGCTTTCTCTGATCTTCTAACTTCCTTTCCCTGCCTGTCGGGCCTCCATCTCCTGCTCCTTTCTTGATCATATAATGCTCTGTCTGTCCGGGCAATGTGGGCTTTGCAGACTTGGCCGCGGGCAATTCAGTGTAAAGAAATGGTGGCTTTAGAGGTGCATTGTATTCTGTCTGGCTGCACTAGAAACCCTCCATTGAGTTTAAAACTCTTGTCCTGAATATTAAGTAAGTAGCTCACTCTGGGAGCAAGAACCCTTCTTTATTCCTCAGACAGCACCAACCTGCTTAGTGAAAGTTCTTCCACCCCAAATCTCCTTTATAGCATGTGGGGGTGTTTGTGTGTAGACAAAAATCACACTATACCAAAGGGGTTAGTCCCATAAGAAAATAACTCTGCTTGGTGTGAACATTTAGTGTACATCAACAAGCTGAAGAGGACAAGGTGAATTGAGAAATCTTGGAGATCATTTGTTGTGGCCTTTTAAAATTTCCATCCCACCTTACAACTGTGGCAGAATACAGCTATTTCCTAAGCAACAGCCTTGCACTCCTGAATCCAACAACCCTGGGGGGGAGGGGGAAGGAGGAGGGATCTAGCGCTAATCTGTGACTATACAGCAAGAAAAAAGTTTTGAGAAGTTCTTGTCATTTTATATTCTAATGAGAAGTCATTGGAGAAATTAAAAAGGGCAGAGGAAGAAGAAGACGCCTGCACTAATTCCACAGGAGGCCTCCCAGGGAAAAGGCTGTGTGAGTTTGAATGCTGAAAAGCATGAAGGCCTGGAATTAGACTATCATTTAGAAAGCGTTACTAATCCGAAGTTACAGCAGTAATTCCATGATTTGCTGGGTCCCACACGCAGTGCCAGAATTAAAGAAATGGATTTTCTAGAAATGGAACTGAACAGTGGCACAAAGTCTGAGCAAGATCAGGATGAATCATTCATTTCAAACACAGCAAAAAACCAGGACATTAAGAGTCTAACTTTCTTTTTCTAAACCATCTGAAATGCATGTTTTTCATGAAGTCCCAGAATATTTGGAAGAGAAGGAGAACAGGGAGAATGGAAGTTAGGAGTTTCCCTCCTTTCTTTATTTTTTTAATTAAGAAATAATTTTCCAATGCTGAGTCCATAGTATTGTTCAGTGGCACCTTTCTGAATAATAAAATTGATCCTGATGGAAACAGCATAATCTGAGGTGTTTTAAAATAGACCGAACAAAGCAATGGAAAACAGAGGTATGCTGATAGCAAACACTTTATTCATTTGATGGAAAATGCCAAAATTCACAACAAATATTATTCACAAGGAATTATTCGATTGGCTGAGCTGGAGAATATGTATTCTGTTGGGAACAATTCTGCACTGGCAGGGAGATTAGCTAGCTGATCTCTTCCATCTCTAACTTCTATAATTGGATGAAGGTGGCAGTCTAAAGAGATGAACTCTATATATATGTGTACACAAACACACACACACACACAACATCAAATTTGTAATATTACTAAATAAAAAATAGTGTGTAGAAATTGCAGTCCACATGTGAAACTCATACAAAGACTCTAAAGCACATAAAGTGTTTTCATATTAAAATTCCTAGATTCAAAGGGTTTTGTCCAAATCTAATATTTGGAGCCATATTTTCAATTGGCCTCTGTATTTGTACATGCAGCTTAGCAGGTACCCATGGAAAATTGAGGATAGGCCTATTCTGTGCACATTTAGATCAAATGGGTGAATGCTCAGCTACCTGGTTTTTGCACGCAAGTGTATGCACACCCAAAACAGACACCTGTACAAGTCGATAGTGTGGTCAGTTTCATATTGAAAATTAGAGGTGCAAATCTGGACAAAGTTCCCTATTTAGCTCCCAGTTATCATACCCTGTGGGACAGAGTTTAGTAATCTTTTGTTGATTTACCATTTCCCAGAAGAAAATAAAAGAAAAGGCTTTTTCTCTGAAGTGCTGTGTGTCAAAATCTGTCCACAGATTGAATGCTATTCCATTTGGAGTAGAAAGAAACAAAGCTAAAAGACTTTGAGCTTTCTCTTCTCTCCTTCTGTGGTTATTGTTGGCTGTTTGCACAACTCACACAAACGGCATCCCCATTACAGGGTTACCATCCAACTTATCCAAAAGCTGCAGGGTCAATTGTACTCATTGCATCTCTGCTTGCAACTTTTCCTAAAATGGGATGCTGGCATCAGCATCTCATAGGATCTGCCTTCAATCAGGACAGAGTTTGGCAAGGTGAAATATGATTGTGAGAAGCCCTAGCTCCACAAAAGTCCATTCAAGATCCAGTTATCGGCCCTTAATTTTGCTCAAATTCTTGTTGGCTTCAGTGAGATCCTGAGTGACAAATAGGGGCTAAAATCTACAAGTTAGGAAGGGCTTGTCCTGGTCGTTAAAGGTTTGTGATTGCTTCTTATCCCATATGAGTCAGATGGAAGCATAGTGATCAAGGTATCATGATGGAAGTGATATAGGAAGTTGAAAAGAATAGACCAGAACAAGATAATAGGCTCAGCATTTACTATGTTTTCCAGTTATTTTCTTGTCTCTGTGGGAAGCTTTAGTTCCTTTCCACCCTGATGGATCTTCTTCAGTATTAAGCATAGGTAAATTTGTATGAGATTTTCCATAAAGGTATAGGCAAGGCTTCTATGTGTTTGTTCAGGCAGTGCTTGGAGTGGGCTGGTAAAGGGGTGTGTGTTTTATAATAGCTGAAAAGATGAGGAAAGGATGCTCTGAAAAAAGTGTTTGAGGGGCGGGGGAGGAGAGCAAAGCATCACTCATATCACCCCCAGCTCGGTGCTTGCACTGCCACACTCTGGTCCCGATCTCTTTTCTTTCTTCCTGATGTTCTAACCTCCATTCAGCCTAGATCAAGGCTTGGCTCAGACTGTAGGACTAGCCTAAACACAGAGGCCCCGAGGGCAGATTGGGGACTGTTTGCTTCTTGCTGTTTAAACAAGCTGTTTGTACCCGTAACTGAATGTACCAAGCTGCCTGAGCCCTAGCATTTTGTTATGAACAACTGAAATTCCACCATTGGGCATGTCTGTGAAATCACTGTAAGCTTTGGTCCAAAAGCTGATGGGGCTCTAGAGTGGTAGCAGTGCCCATGATTTATTTTATTTTTATTTGTCCCCTTCCTGGGCTTGTGATGCCAGGTGACTTAGTTTGCCCTCGATGCTGATACCTCTCTCATCTAGCTTTATCCATGCAATTATAGAAGTTAGAAATGAAAAGGGTCTATTGGGTCCCTGTTGGTCCCTGTTGGTGGCCAGTGCAGGAGTGTTCTCTGTCTTGCATTCTCCAGAAATTCATCCTATCCAGTTGTAAATGCTGAAGTGATGGGACATTGTTTGACATAAAAGGGTAAGTCTTCAGCCCCTGGCCTACACACGTGCAAACACACTTTTGTGTGTGCAAATGTTAGAATTTGCCTCTCTAGATCCCCCTGGGAACAGTGCCTCGGGGGGTGCAGGTTTTAAGCTTGGTGCACATGCAGGTGTGAGAATGACCAAAGTGTGAACTCAGGTGTTTGTACCAAGTGATGGTGAGAGACTTATGCACAATTCAGCACATGTGTAAGTGGAAGCTGAATGGACACTGGGCCCCAATATCACAATACCCCAATACCTATTTTCATTTTCTGGAGGCCTTATAAATTCTTGTAAAATGTCCATTTTATTTCCCGGAACAGCAATGAAGTTCCTGCAAGTATGTGGTTGCTGTGTTTTGTGAGTGTAAGATGGCTGCCGTTGCTGGCTTTCTCTGTACCATGTGGCTTACCAGAGTCACTGTTTTTAGAGTTGTTTGTGGCTTTGTGTATTTTGCATCCTTGTCTTTTCTTATATGCTTTTTTGAGCCCAGTCACCTTGGGAGTATTTGCTGTTCAAGGATCTAGATAGCAGAAATATTTGTTCAAACAGGTTTAGCACAATGTTAGCTGTAGTCGAGCCTTTGACACTCATTTGAATATTATGAACTAGATCCTGAAGTGGTGTAAATCTGCATAACCCCCCTGAGTTCAATGAAGCTAGAGCACTTTGCAACCACTAGGATCTGGCTCTAGGTCTCTTTAATAGGAACCACAATTCCAGGTGTTGCTGACTGAGTTTATTCACTGGCTCAGGTTTTGTTAGGGGCATCTGTCTCAAAACTCAATATGGGGGAGGGAGATTTGAACACAATCTTGGTCAGTTGTCTCTTAGAAACCCAGATTGCTGTTCCTATAGAGATTTTCTCTTTCCCTTCTCCCTGGTCCAGGCTTAAGCACCACTTTAAGTGGGCTCTGCTCATTCATATCCAGGCTCCTTAGAGCAATTGAGACTGCAGGGGTTTGAAAAGCGGGGACAGTCCTTCAATGGCAGGACCTTGGGCCAGGCTAATTGGTTTTGGTTCAAGGGGATACTGGATTTGTGAAAAGCCCAAAGACTTCTTTCCCACGCCAGATCCCTGCTCTTCAGGGGAGCGGTGGGGGGTACAGGGTGGGGAAGAGGGGAACAAGATGGCTTAGTAGGTGAACCCAAGTAATGACATAGAAGCCCACCAGCTTTGGGCTGAGTCAGTGTCTGACCACAGGCTTAAAAAGCATAACTCCCAGCTGTTCTGCCCTGACAGACTGAGGAAAGGCCTTACATGAATACCACAGCCATGCCTTTATTTATGTATTTACTTTCGCACACAAGATACTTTGAAGATATGAGTGCAAATCAGGAGGGACCAGTATCACACTCTTGTACAACTGGTGTGAGAGCACAATTGGGCCCAATAACTCTGAATTTGTCCTTTCCCTCCGCCGGCCCTTTTTCCCCTTTTTTCATTTTTTTTCTTTTTTTCTCTTCATGGAATGTTGGTGGAATTATGTCCAATAATTCTGTGATCTCTTTATCTCCTATATTGGTAAAAGTTGGTTTGTTGTGGGGCAGCAAAGCATGGGCAATTTATGGGAGCACAATTTCTTGATAGTATCCCTTGTAGGACACATTTTTGGACAGATTGACAGAAGTGAATGCAACCTGTGGGATATGAGAAATAAAGAAATTCCTTATCAAGGGTCTCTTTACACTACACATCTCTGTAATAGGTAACAGATTACAGTACAGTTTTTTCTTATGTTCACAGTATGGTAGAAAAGTATAGTTAATATTAAGCCTAGATACTTCATTAAATGTTTGATAGAGCAATTTATTCATATAATTTATTATAAAAGAGTGGGTAGTGACCACTATATGCGGGTTGCCTAACATTTTTTTATAAGAGTCTTGTAAAAAAAATTTTCAGACACTCTGGCACTGCCATTGTTTGTGGCAGGTCCTTGAAATTCAGTAGAGGGAAGCTCTGGGGCTAGGAAATGCTTTTCCTTTGTCCCATGAAATTCCATTCAGGTCTAGCTGAATTATAAAAGCATTTAAAATCACCACTCTGTTGTTTGTATGCCTTAGGAAAAACCTGACATCCTACCAAAATGATAACTATCCACAAACATTCCAAAGAGCCAGGTTTACACCACCAACAATGCAGTATCATTACACTGGTCTACAATTTTTTAGAAGTCGTCTGCTTCAGAGATTAAATGTGCTAT
>JANRFK010000875.1:20480170-20497611 GCA_030068395.1 Apalone spinifera | reverse complement strand
AGAATTCATGAGGTTAATCAACTATTCAATTAACTGATATTTAACATCCCTAGATCAAAGTGCACAAGAGATGCACAATGACTGAGCAAAGAGGGATACAATTGCCCTCCTGAGAACAGAAGGCTGGGGAGGTTATGCAGCATTGCCCACACAGGGTTAATTCTGTCACCCAAATCAAAAGGAGATGTAGTGGGAATGTTTTATTAATGAAACCAGCCCTTTGTGAGCATTCATCTCGAGGCACATTTTCACCACCATACTCATTCTCCTTTGCCATGGCAGGTGGATAGAAGGGCAGTAGCATTAGGAAGTAACAACTACAGGACTTATTTTCACTGCCTTCTCCAACTCCTGCTGCCCCTTCCTCATACTCCAAGCATCTGAAGGCACATGACAGCTTGGTTTTGTAAAGAGAGAAGGCCATGGGACAGGGAAGGGCTGTGGGCAGAGTTGTCTCCTCTTGCTTTGATAAAAATAAAATATATTTTATGAGAATTGCTTTAGAACGGGAAAGAGATTGAGCTCCATTCCCAAAGCAGCCTAAGAAGATTTTTGTGTTTGTGCCCTTTGCCTTTTCAAACACAAAACCTGGGGGCTGCTGGACTTGGAAAAGCTGGGTGGAACAGGGAAGAGAAACCTGTCATACTGTTGCTCCTTCCCTGAAGGAAACCTCTTAGGGCTAATGTTTGATGTGAGGTTTAGTTGTGCTACTCAGAAACCTCCAAATGTCAGGGGCTGGGATACAGCAGGGAACCAAACAGTCTGTATTTTCATTTGCATATGAATGTCTATTTATATAAATGTTAGGTATATGCCACTTATGTAAGCATACATATACACAAATAGAGGAGCAAACATGGGATCACTCAAATGTGGAGACACACACACAGCTACCCTAGCATTCCCCGCTCAGAGACATACTCAGTTCAGAATGTACAATAGGACTCTCCTAGGAGGTGCAGTATGTCCCTTCCCCTATCTACATCTGGAGATCAATTAAAATATAAGGAATATCTCAACATTTTATTCCACATTTTCATTCTAAAATATGATTCTCCCACATCCCTGCAAAATTTGCATACATAATATTGTTTTATAAGAAGGTTCAAACAGATTATTGTGTAGTCAAAATGCCAAGCCATTGTGTCTGTACTCCTTTGGGTTGGCAGACCTGCTCTGACTTGCATCACGAGAAAGCAGGGAGTGACAGTGTTTTTTGTCATAATGGAAGGGTCAGGGTTATATTAAGTATGGCAAGGTGACTCGAAAAGCCTGTCCTACATGGGCCATCCCACCAATAAAAGGTAGGGTGCCAATTTAAATGGTTATAGTTATACTTCTGGCCACAGATAGTCTGGCCAGCTAGTGGCTGAGGGACTGGCTAGAACAACCTGATTGGCATGTTGTGATTGGTGCTCTCTGAGGGCTGAAGGACTGATCAATCATAGTGATAGTTATACTGGTAGGACACTCCATGAGGACACTTCGTTGAGTAGATGAAGGCCTATTTCTGTTTTATCTTATATCGCTTTTAGAAGCGGTTTAAATTAAACCAGAATAAACCATTCTTATAGAATAAAAGTGTGCACACAGGGTACATCTGCACAGCAGGGCAAAAGTCTAATTAAACTATGCAACTTCAACTACGTCATTTGCATAGCTTAAGTCAAAATAGCTTAATTCGGCTTTTGGCACTATCTACACAGCAGGAAGTCGAAGAAAGAACACTCTTCCTTCAAATTCCTTACGCCTCGTGAAATGAGGGTCATAGAAGTCAGAGTAAGAAGTCCTACAGCTTGACATTATTTCAAAATACAGGCTTGTAGTGTAGACGCACACTATGTTATTTTGGAATAACCTCAGTTATTCAGAAATAACACTGCTGTGTAGACGTACCCACAGAGTTTAACTATATTGGTATGATTAGAGTTTAAATTCCTTTGTAGGCAAGCCCAGGATTTAGGAGCGAGCCATCTGTCCCTTTTGTTTAACTGCCTAACAAAGGTCTGTATGAGGCACAGAACTCCCGATGTCTGTGAGTATATAATCCCCATCCTTTTAGAGAACTATCAGCTGCACACATAGATTCAGCAAGGTACCTAAGCACTTGTCTAACTTTCCATATATCAGATGTCCTGCTGAAGCTAAAAATATATTACACATTTCTCCAATGTCACCTTTCATGTAAGCAATTGTTGTAAATTGTCTTAGAGATGGGAATCAATCTTGAATGGGAGGGGTTGTGTTTAAGAGACAATCTCTCTTTAAGAGAAAGTCTGTGCTATTTCAAACCTGCTCTCCCACCCCCCTCAAAGTTTAGGAACACCTGACTACATCCATTAAATCTCTAGGAAGTGCAAGGTGGCTGAGTCAGTGTTGCTGGTGTAACCTTAATGTTTGCATTTTCTGACTTATTTTATTTTGACTCTAGCATTGCAATAATATAGGGCTGGGGGTGGATTATATTTAATTTGCTTGGTTTTTTAAAGGAAAAGAGAGAGAATTTGCATATGCTTAATAATATTAAATCCATCCACAGAGCAGAGCTAATATTCTTTCCTGATCTCTAAACATGGATCAGCTAAATTTCTAAATGTGTATGTGCTTCCTTTTTTGTGTGCAAAATCCCACATCTGAGATAATAAAATCAGTAAATGAATGCACAAATGGGTGGTGAGACTTACTATTACCCCTTCTAAATGTCTTCACAAAAATGCTGAAAATGCTAACCCATATGCATAAGTAGCTGCTGTTGCTCCCACTTACTTTGAATTGTGAGTCCAGACAGAGTGAAAATTTAATGGAGAGGGTTAAAATTAATCAAAGAGCATGTGCAAGGCAGTTCATACCACCTACATGACATGTGAAGAACTTACATGGGGTTTAAGGACCCTGGCAGTGTGGTAAATTTTATTCAGAGTCAAAGTGTGCATTTGAAAAAAAATTTCACTATTAGCTAAATCCTTGGACATCAGCAGGAGTCATACATGGGTAAGGAGGATTGAGGGAAAACAAAGGGCTATGGGATTTGACCTAGAAGAGTTACATTGACATAACAAACCATCATTTCTGGAAGCCTAGCCTTGAAATCATAAGGGCCTGGGTTTTACATTCCAAAAATAATAGAAATGTGACCTCCCCTTTCTTTTGACCCAAACCTTGTCCAGAAAATGTTCTACTGACCAGCTGGATAGCTCTCTACTCTACCTCTTTCCCCTATAGCCAGACTTCTTACTGTGTACAAATATTTAGGGATCTGGTATTGTACAGAATAGCATTAAATATGTCTGGATCTCTGGTATGGAGTTTATGTAACATGTCTTTATGCATGGACTGCAGTGGGAGTTGTGACTGCACAAGAACTGTACATTCAGGCCCTATATCTATGTTTGCTTTTGTACATTACTGGGAGGGTTCCCATTTCCCAACCCTAACTTTAGCAGTCAGGGTATAGTGTGGGGTTCCTCCCAAATGTGCCTGCCTGGGTCTTCAGGCTTAACAAGCAGTCGTTTGTCGTTTGTCAGTGGGCTGTCACCTAAGCCTTAGCAATGGGAAGTGCTTAGGTTCTGTATTTCCTCCTCAAAGGATACATACAGGACATTTCCTAGTGCTTTGTCCAGTCTCGTTGTCAATATCCTGAGAGCTCTAAGGCTTTGGTGGAGTTATGTGCCTGGAGATAAACAGCTGGATAAACAGGTGCTTGGGAGGTTCTTTTAAACAAAACAAGGGAAACACTCTGCATTTCTGCCTTAGAGAAGAGTGTTGGTAGGCAGGACAAGCCGGGCATAAACTGGCTATGCTTTTGCCCCAGCCCTGTATGTGGAGGGGCTGGAGCCACAGGGTGCAATACAGTGATCAATCAGTTAACAAGAGTTATCTGTTTTCTCCTTTCTTTCTGTGTGTAACTGTGGCATTATGCCCATGTACAGTTCTCGGTGAGTAATGGCTGTGCCTTATTGTCTCCTGCATAGAGCCTGTGTGACGTTCTGCAGCAAAGATAAGAAACTTCCCATTTGGCACAAGCAGCACAGGAAAGAAAGGTGGAACGTCGCTCCTCCCTGGTTAACTTCCCCTTCCCAGCCCCTCTGGTGTTCTCCCTTCTCTCTGAGACCATCAACGCAGCATGGGTCCCTCAACAAGCAAGAGCTGAAGGAGGAGGACACACAAAAAAAAAAAAAAAAGGCAGAGCAATGGAGAAGGGCAGCCCCTGTGAAGACATACTCTGCCATACAGGGCCATTTTTTGCTGCAGTTTATAGGCTGCTAGGTGCCAGGAAGCCATTTTGATGGAATCAAGTGCTGTTTGTAAGATGGCCGCATTGGCATGAGGTAGGTTGCAAAGCTGCCTAATCTATACCATGCTACCTCCCTCATGCCCTCTCCTTGTTATCTTGCTAATTACCGATGAAGGCAGAACAATAACTGGAGCTGGCATGCCCCAGTTCTTTCTCTGCCACCTTCTTCCTCAGGCGGAAAATCTGCACATACACCCTCCCCCCTTCAGCTCCTCTGTGATATTAATTGAATTAACATATTTCCTAATTTGCCCTGTGTTTTTTGTGTGCCTGCTCCCATCCTTCTTGTTGTGCTCATCCAGCTGGTAGGAAAGGAACAAATGTTTTATTTCCATTTATTTCGGCTGCATGCGAAAAATTCTTAATGACATATAAAAGGGGTAGGGCGGGTGGAACAACAACCCATCAGGGATTTGGCACACAGACCTCACAATATACTGAGATAAACCATCTCTGCTGCTGTTTTAGTGGCAGATTAAAATACCCATTTTCCTTGTATTCTTTTATTTAGTTATTTTTGTACTGAGGGAGCAGGGGAGACTCACCAATATTCTGCTGTTTTGTGCTCCTCTCTTCACCTCTTAACGGGCTGCACGTGATTTTTCACTGTCTAAGTTGTCTCCGACAGCCCAGCCAGTGACAGAGAGAGAGTGCCCCTCCATTAGACTCACACACAGCAATGACAAAAGCCTTGAAAACCAATTTATTGTTTATTTTTTCCTCTAGTGATTTCAGAAGGCTTTCCCCTAAAAGGAACTTAAATATGTATCATTAAATCTAAAGCACTGAGCTCCACACCTGGGAAGTAGGCCATGCTTTTTGTTTCTAAAAGTATTTGTCCATTTGTTAAAGAGCAATCAAAGCAGGAGGAGAACCACCCTTCTCATCTTCTCTCTTTGTTTAAACCACATCATGTTTGTATTTACTATTTTATACAATACTTTTTCATTTGTGTCACACAAAATACATATTACCCCCCACTTTCCTACTTAATAGGGCTACACAACCATGATGATCAATTTTCTATCCTTTTTATTAAAAAATGCTACAGTATTTTGCAGTAGTATGCTGAAAAGGCAGCAATAATGTTATTATGAGTTCTAAAGTATGGAGCTTGTGAATATTATGCAGTTTTTATATGGGGGAAATCCGAAAGCCATGACTTAAGAATGTAATGCAGAATATAAATGTCATGCATTGTAAATGCATTTCAGGAGCATATTGCCCAAGACAGTGATTCACAAAAGCTAGGAGTCCAAAATATAATTATATAAACAAACCGTTTGCTCAAGTTGTTCAGATATTAACCAGAATTGCAAGGGTTACAGCTTACATATGCCTTGTTTATTGGTAAAAATGATTCATTTGAAAAAGGCTGATGATAAACTATAAAGGAGCTGAAAATGGTACAAGAATGATACTATGGCTACCTACCATTTAGGTTTTTTGCTTACATGGCTCTACCTATCGGTCCATGTTCATGGGTATAGACTTAAGCTTCAGATAACTCTATTGGTCTCTCTCACTCATTTTCTTTTCTTCTCTTCCTCGCCATCTGCTTCTTGTGGTGCCTTGTTTTGAATCCTACATAACAGTATGGTGGGGATAATGAGACTATGCCTCTGGTCTGCATCATAAACATGCCAACACAAGCCATCATGTCAGGAATTATCATTGACCAGATGGTGCTCAATTGCTCAGGATTTCTGTTTGAGGGTTCCTTCTTTTTGAAAGCCAGCAAACATCTTCGTGTGCGGGTCCACCAAAATCTACTTCCTCTCTCTAAGAAAAACATAGCGAACTCAGACAACCTACTGTGCAAGGGAAACATTTCCAGACTTCGTTGTGGCCATACAAGATGCAGATCTAAGTGTCTGTGCCACTGGTGGCCTGATGGAAGGTGCAGGTCTGGAGATGGATGGATGGATTTAGATTTATTCTCTCCATTCATGTTTGCGTGTACAAAACATTGGGCCTGAGTTTTGGAGGTGTAAGTTATGCCCTCATGTGAAGCTAGGCCTTACCCCATCTGAACTCGCATCCCCCTGCCAGAGACTCCAGAGGGGTGCAGTTCAAGAGCCTGTGCTTTTAATGGTGATTCTGAGGTGACCTTGGTTTTATAGTTTGCTAGGGGTGAGAGGATGCACCTCTTTATTTTCTATCCTTTCCGATGTCTCTTGTGTGCCTTAAGGAAACCTGCCTACACATGTCTCAGTAACTTTGGTGGAGGCAGCTGTCAAGAGTGACTGATAAAGCATTGGGCTGTTCCTATGAACAATGCCAGGAAGATCCCAGACCAGAGAGAGCCAGGGCCAAATCCTGCTCGCATTAGGCAAATTCAACTCCCACTGGAGTTGCAATGGGTGTGAGTAGGGGACACTTTGTACTGGAGAGCTCCAAACAGTCAAGCAATAATAATTATTATTATTATTAATAACAAATCTAGCTACTGAAATACTGGTTCAAAATATAAACACTAGAAGCAACTGCTGTTCCGACTCCAGACAGACGGAGCGAGCCTGGCATAATTACACTTATGGAAGGCATTGAAGGACTGCCATGAATGGAACCAATTAAAGAGCAAGTAAAGCTCTTGTGAGAGAGATGAGGCTCTATGTACAATGAATAATAATCACCCCCTTCATTCCTCCCTCTGCATCCACATTCTGTGTCATGGTGATTCCCAGATACTCTAATCATATGGGCGAACATGTGTGCCTGGGTTCTGGGTTGCCAAGGCTTTGGATGGCTACCTAGCAGTGTGAAAATGGACTAAATAGGAAACATACTAGACTCCTAGGGGCTGGTTCCTCCCTGGCTTGCTGCCAGGCCCAGCTTCACAGTCTTCGTTGTCTAATATTTCTAATGCATGCCTGGAAATCCGTTATTTAGGTTACAGTTTTAAAGGAGAATGTTTGTTTGTTTTTCTTGGAATCATTTGACATTGATTGTGTAGGTAGCTCTTTTGCATGCACGTTATGTGTGAACAGGCATGTGTGTCGTGTTTTGTGGTAAGTGTTGGTTGGGTGTGTGCCTGAGCAGAAGGGCTGTGCATGCGAGAACACACATATAACAAGTGTCAATGCATCTCCATCTGAGTGTGCGCACATGTTGTATGCACTGGTGTTTTCTTTACTATGTTTAATAATTCTTGCTTGCTGTCATTGGTGGGGACTGCTGAATGGAAAGAACCTTCTCTTGGGCTCTGCTAAGGATGGTGCCTTTTTAAAGAGCCAGGGAGTTTGTACAGCAAAACTACACCAATGCGAGGGGTGTCCAAAGTTCCAATTCTAGTAGGCAGATGACAAATACCATCACAGTTGGCTGGGCCTCTCTTATGAGATTGAATGAGCCATAGAGACCAAACTCTCCTTGTAGCTTTGGGCTGTGACACATGGATTTGTGTGTTTGTGGGGAGGAGTTTGCATTGCTTACTAGGTCTGGGGTAAATTAAGGACTCTCCTCTCTACAGCTGTCTGTCAGAATCTGTCTCTGGACCTAAACTTACTTACTGGGGAGATTTGCCTGCCAGGGACTTTACTTAGGGAGGAAAATGGAAGTGGGACTTGGAAGAGTAGCAGCTAAGCCTATGCTCATAATTTTCTCTAGCCCCTGTCAGTTCGCCATGCAGGGCCAACTAAAAGTGCTACTAGTATGGTAGTTCCTTTCCGCCCCTGTATAATATAAAACCTCCGTTTGGCATAACTTACACTGCAGGGTCACATCCTTTATCTCTTTTAGACAGTGAGGCTTTTGCTAATTATAATGCAGATCACATTAGGTGAATGAGTGAGGAATACCTGACCCAGCCAGGAGAGAGTCAGATGTGTTCAGAAGAAATCTCACCCCTCATTGGCTGTTCCACAACAGGATGGTTGTTTGTGAATTCTGGAAACACTTTGTTCTGTTCATACCCACATGTGCAGATCTTCTTCCATCTGTATATATACATCTCTATATAGGACATACACAAACAAGTGTCCCTCCAGCCAGCATGGATATGCAGAAACCTTTGGGCTAGAATCAATAGATCCTAAACTCCCAGCAATGCTCAGTGTGGGCAACCCTCATTATTTTTATTGAGTCTCATCTTTTTAAGTGTTTTTCTTAAAGCCCCAGCCCATGGAAGCAAGCAATGGCATTTTTTATTGCAAGGGTCTAGCCGTCATAGATGTAGACCAAAGCTTGCAAACATGAAGCAAGTGTACAATAAAGCCTCAGAAACTGGGAGAAAAATTTAAAACAAATATATAATTTTTTAAATAAAAAAAATCTCATGATTTTTGTGGCATGACTCATGATTTTTGAAAGCCTGAGGTTGGCCATACTGAATTTTGAAAAACTGTTTGAAACAGGGAGTAAAGGAGAATCCTGCATCCCATGAAACCACAAAGGGAGTGTAGAAAGGTAGAATATAATTTATCCAAATCAGAATGTGGCCATGACAATGGAGTTAACAGTAGTCAGTGCCAGCCACTCATGCAGCCTCTTTGCTCCTGAAAAGTAACAGGACAGTGTTGTCCTTCAGTGATACAATGGATGTGCAGAACGGGTTTCAGTCAAGTTAATGTCCAAATATACGTTGGGCAGGAGGAGCTGGGAGTTCACGTCTCCTTAGTTCTGCTCATGACTCCCATGAAAATCTCATGCAGTTGCCCGCAGAGATGAAGTGGATGGTTGTGAATAACTGGCATGACACAATCACAAGGTGGTTTCTAGGTAACTTGGCCACTGTGTGGCACGAGTCCTTCCCAAATTACACCGTAGAAATGTGTGCATTTCTAGCTCTCTGGATTTAGGGGCATTTCAGGGAAAGGCTGGGATTTTACTAGTGGCATGATCTGGTGCAAAAGAAATCACCAGCCTCAGGAACTCTGTGGCAAATGACCTTTGGACCTGTCTTTGTAATTTTTGGGGGGATAGGAGGTAGTAGGGAGGGAACATAAAAGCGAGAAACCTGGTCTCCCGTCTCTTTCTGTAGCAGAGAGCGAAGGGAAGGAGAATATGGCAACAAACTGATGCCAGGATGCTGAATCTTGTGTTTTTTCTAGTCCCCCAACCTGCCACTCCCAGCCTCTCCCTTCACAGCACAAAGGGAGAGAAGACCAGGATTGTGTTCTTGGGAAGGCCAGTACCATAGACAGTTCTCTAGGCAATAGGATCATGGACCAAGTGGCATAGGCCAGCCCCAAAGGGGAAAAACTGTTTTTTACTCATGAGCAGTGTATTCCTATGCAACTTGCAGGCAAAGGGTTGTGGAGAGAGGGAGGGGAGGGCTTTTGTGTTCATTTTCTTTTTTAGCTGACTGGGCCTTTTTGTTGGTTACTGGGACTATCCTATTAAGAGAATAAGCAGAGGGAAGTGTGCACCGGGGGTCTGGAAGAATTTGTATAGTGGGGGTGCTGCGAGCCATTGAATCAACTGTACATCCTTTATATGATGGAAACTGCTCCATGCCAAGGGGTGCTGCAGGCTCCCCCCCCCCACACTCCTAGTTCCAGTACCTATGGTGCACATGTGCATGCATGGAGGCATGAGTGTATATGTCTCCGAGCACTTCCCCATGTGCGCTCATGTTTCACACAGGCCTGATTTGGATAAGCTTGGGCTCCTTGCAGTCTCCTGTGCAGGGACAGTAGAAGCTCTGCAAGGTCATGGTGCCTGAGCATGGGTTTAGGTCCTGGAAGACAGACCTCTGCTTTCTTGTTTTACATGGGCCCTGCTTTGGCAGTGAAGTGTTGTGTTTAGAGCAGTGGGTGAGGATAGCCTGTTCAGAGCCAGCAGTGGGATCTGGGAGAGAGACAGGAGAGGAGATGCAGTCACTGAACAAAGACAGTGTTACCCTCCAGGGGCTGGTGAGGAATTCTCCTTGGTTAATACAGTGGTGTCAGGCTGGCATGTTAATTGGGCTCTTTCACCCCCTGAATCTCCAATACACCTGCCTGAGGAGTCTTTTATCTGTTCCCTTTCCCTGCTTGCATCTCTGTGATCCATTGTGCAAGTCTTACCATCACCCCTGTTGTCCACTGCTTTTACTGTGTTTTTTAGTCATTTGTAGTGAAGTGACTTTATAGTTCATGAAAATGAAGGGCTAATGCAAACTTCATGCCTCCCCCATCTCTGCCACTGCATCCCAATCCAGACTGGCAACATCTCTGGCTATTCCAGTCCTGGGCTTCTGTTAATGGATTTCTGTCTTCGCTCCTAGCAGCCCCAGCTAGTCCAGCTCTATGCCTTCCCCAAGCCGTGCTTGTATGTCCTGTGAGATGGAGAGTTACTGACTGAGTACTTGGCTGAGACCCATCAAGTTCATCTCACTTGTGGTCAAATTAACAGGGTGATCATGCATAGAAAGCTAAATATATAAGGAGGAGACTGATATTTTGTGTGGCTGGGGAGGGACTAGCTTCCAAAATTGCCCTTTTCCAGTTTGTTTGCAAAGAAAAGGTGAATAAGCCCAGCACCCTGCCCTGCGTAGCGTAGGTCATATCTACATTCAGACCAAGGCAGATTGCCTTAGTCGCTTTCCATTCTCAGGTGTTACAATGAAGCTTTTTTTAGCCAGAACAGCCTTGGCAATAGGGAACCAAGTGTAAGTTTGAGGGGTTGGTTTTTCTAGTCAAACCCAAAGGACTCTTTATTTTGTCTCTTGAGTATTTCTTGACCTGTCCACTTCAGAGCCAGCCTTAGCATTTTTTAGATCTGCATGTGAAACAATTCCCCCGCCTCCTCCAACAGTAAAGAACACCTGCCCACTATACCTGCACCCCTACAGGCAGGGCTGGCCAGAGGAGCTGGGGAAGATTTGCCTGGCATAGAGCCCAAATTTAACCCTGCCCTTTCTGCTTATCCATTCTTGTATCTTATTGCATCCGTACCCACTCCCAGTAGACCCTTTGTTTGTCCTCTTCTTACACAGCTGTCTGTGCCTTCTTCCATATCACCTTTTGCACATGGAGCTCGTTCCCGAAGCTGATCGATAGTCTTTGCCCTCCTCTTCTGCAAACATGTCCTCAGGGCCCATTTCTGTCTTGTTACCTCCAAGAAACTAACCAAGGTGGAGAAACCTGATTGTTATAGGGGAAAACAGAAATAAACAGTGTTTATTGCATGTTTCCTCTCTCTCCCCAAACCCTTTAATGCTTGTGGTTAGACTCTTTAGGGAAGGGACGGTGTTTATTATACAAGTAAGCAATGCCTAGCACAATACAGGTGCTACTATAACATTTCTCCTTCATCATTTATAACTGATGCACATTATGTATATTGGGTTCTTGAGGTCTTGCTTGTGATGCTTCCAGGAGACTTCTAGTCCAGTTGCTTGTGTTGGGCTCTGTGGGTTGTTGCCAACATTTAGAAAAAATGTGCAAGGAACAGTTGTCCATGTAATCTGGAAGTTCCTGGGGTCCTCAACCACTGGAAAGCTTTATGGACATTTAGGTGAATTTGGAGACCTATATATTTGACACAAATCAATTCAAGTGTCACAATGGCTCTGAGAGGTAGGGAAGCATTGGTATCCCCAGTTTATAGAAGTGGAAACTGGCACAGAGACTCAAACTATTAAAAGTGGGTATATGACGTTAATTACCTGCCTCTGCACCTCTGGCTTTAGACCTCGAATTTTAGGCACTCAAGTTTGTCCACTTTTGTCTGTGTGACCTAACAAAGGGAGTTGGGGTTGCAAATCGGATTAGTCTCTTGCTCTATCCACTCGACTGTGCTGCCTCTCATTGAAACCATGTTATTTAGCCACCCATCCTTATGGGCAACGGTCACATTAGCTGGTTAGCAGAGCCACAGGCCTAGCCACTAGCAGTTGGCGGGGAGAACTGGCCCATTGATAGTAACCTGGATGGCATTGGCCCCTCCACTATGTGAATTTTCTGTCTGGGAAGATCCCAGATCAATGGGCTATAGCTACCAAGAGCTCTCAAAGGTCAGTCTTAGATGGTTGGAATGGGCCTATGAATGACTTGAGCTTTTAAGGAAAATCAGGGACAAGACTTGGCCTCCCAGAATGGCTTGCATTTTCAAGGCCATTTTTGCTAGGAAAAGGGCTGGAAGGGCTGGAAGTTTGCTTTAAAAAAATAAATAAAGCTGAGTTTCTCCTTTACATTCCTTGGTTTTCTAAATGGCCATCTAGTCACAGCTCTAGTGAGCCATTTTAGCCAGCTCTGTACGTGACTGACTTGTTGTGCTAGAACTAAGATGAAGAAAGGAGTTTTTTGCTTTCAGTTCTGAAAATGGTGAGGTTTATGCTCATTCTTCTGTCTTGTGGGAGTGAGTTCCAAAGTCTGGTTTCATCCCCTGAACTTGCAGGCCTACCCCTATTGGTCCACATTGCTCCGGTGGAACTGAGTTGTTGTAGGAGGTCATAGTCCTGGAGGAAGAAGCAATAACTCCGAAAAGGAGCCAGGTCCAGAGGGTGGAGCACTAGGGTGATGCGTGACTAAGCAAACAAGCCAATGCATTTTGTAGCAGCTGGAGCTTTCAGGGTGGGAGGGATTTTGTTCTTGGACAGAAGGGAGCATGAGAGACCATCCCCAAGCTGGTCACTTCTGTGTCTGCCAAGGTGCACTCTTCTGGTCATTTTGACCACCAAGGCTATTTGGGTTCCCAACAGCACTTTGGAATCTGGAAGGATCCCGCCCCTCCCCCAAACTGTAGACAAACTGAACAGTATGATGATGGGGGAAGTGCTATAGAGAAGTCAAATTCCTTAAAGTGTGACTCTTTTCTTGCCAGCATCACCCCAGTCTTGCCTGGGTTTAGCATCAGCCAGTTGCTCTCCATCCAGCTGCTGATTTTGGCCAGCTCCTGAAGCATGGGAGATGGTGCAATCTGGGCTCCATGTCAAAGAGTCGGGGAGCAGTGTGGTGTTTGTGTCCCACTGGCATTTAAGTCTGTGCTGTTTCAGTAGCTCTCCCAATGGAGTCATATAGACATGGGAGAGACTGGAGCCTTGTGGCACTGGAGAGGCAAGGGATTTTGGAAGCGGAGCTGTTGCCCATGACAATTCTCTGGGCTCAGGCTGAGAGAGAGGAACTGAGCTGTTTCCAGGCATTATTGTTAACACCCAGCAGCCTGTGGAGATGGGACAGATCAATAGCATTACATGTCCCAGGCAGGCCCAGCGGCATAAGGACGGACACACTCCCATTATCTGTGGTCAGGAACAGGTCATTGGACAGAGCAACAAATGCCACCTCTGGCCCAAAGCAGGAGACGTGAGACCCAGGATACTGGCAGGTAGCACTGGAGTCTCTTCTTCTTCAGCTTTGCTTCAAAAAGAGAGTTTAGACACTGGAGAGTTTGTGAGGTCTCAGCTCAGGGAGAAGGGAAGTCCCTATTGATGAACATGCACATTGCCACACTGTAATGAGGAGACAGAAGCTCCCTGCCAGCCTGACTTATGCTTTCCGCATCTCGCCCTCACCCAAGGATCTGTCCTGTAGCCTTTACTGTTTTCTTCCTTTGCTGTTGGTGACACATTTCTGTCAGAAATTGAAAGGAGAATCCACATGGGCTTCTAGTCATGTCATATGTGATCAGATGCCAAGCCAAACCATGGCAGTGGGCAGTGAGGAGAGCAGCTGCCTTGAGGACTAGAGAACATGAAAGACCTGCCAATGGTAATTCCTGGTAAATGTAGGATTCTGTTTACATGGCATGCCTAAAGCAAAGGCCAGGGCCTGAAAGCCTGACAGCCAGGGCTGAGCCTTGTTGCTGGAAATGTTGCTGCTGGAGTGACATTTATTTTGGCCATGGATTTAATTGGTTTGCACTGGCTTTTTCAATCAAATTAATGGCACCAGTCTGATGGCAGGTTTGGGACAAATAATGGCTGCTAGAATTTACTTTTCACAGGGTGTCACTCTCCTAGAGAGTCCATCGCTCATCTCCGAGCATGGGAAAGCTCACCCCCTATCAAGTTCTTAGATAGCAAACACCATATCAGGTGTGGGGGGAGGGAGAAAGGGGGGGGGAACTGATTATTGAATTCTCTGTAATTCCATCTCCCTACCCAGAGTTTAAGAACTGCTGAATTATACTGAAATCAGTGGAATCAGAATGGTGTAAAACTGTATTCGGAGTGGTAAATGAAGTGTATTATCTAGTGTGGATATACACACAAATAGGGGCTAATGCACATTGTGCAAAGCACTATTCCAATACAGCAAAAGTTAGTCCTGCCCTAAAGAGCTGACTGTTTAAGGAGTCTCTGTATTAGCATGTACATATATACACTTGGAGATACATTTTCCAAATTGTCTCCAGTTATCCTTTACCATTTGGCCTGTGTTTGTACAGCTAAACAACATTTGCATGCTCCAGCAAAGAAGCAAGATATCTTAGAGCACGTCTACACAGCAGGGCAAAAGTTGAATTAAGATACATAACTTCAACTACGTCAATTGCGTAGCTTAAGTCAAAATAGCTTAATTTGGCTTTTGGTGCTGTCTACACAGCAGGAAGTCGTAGAAAGAACACTCTTCTTTCGACTTCCCTCACTCCTCATGAAATGAGGGTTACAGGAGTCAGAGTAAGAAGTCCTCCATCTCAACATTATTTTGAAATAATGGCTTGCTGTGTAGATGCGCACTGTGTTATTTCGAAATAACATCAGTTATTCTGAAATAACGCGGCTGTGTAGACATAGCCTAACTGTCTAGAAATAAATGCAAGTCATGCCCAAACACAAAATCATATGCTCTCATATGCCTCTATGCATAGAGGCCATTGGAAATTTAGTTCAATAAATGCCCATTTCTTTTAAGTGATTTGAAGAGCTAGAATAACAGATGTTGGGATTTCTACATGGCAGGGCCTTAGAAGGAGAGAATTATATTTTACTTTTTAAGGGGGACAGAAAAGCTTTGAGCTTTCCAGGCCCAAATTCAGGATTCTCCATTTGTTTCCTGCAGCAGCTGATGATGGAATTTCAGTAGGGGTTGCCATGGAAACCTAGAATCTGAACTTCATTCTTTGCTGGTCATTAAAGGAGACTTTCAAATACTTTGCCTTAGAATCACATGCAGCTTTAAAATTGTCTGAATAGTGTATTGCTATGGTAGGATCTTAAACAGTATTTTCAAAACAGTAGTTTTTAATTTTTTCAAAAAGGTTTTCAGGAGTCTGTAAAACTCAGCTTTAGAACTGTGAATCTTTTGGCATTTTCGAAAAATGGCTATGCTTGTTCCCTGCTTGCAATAGGCATATTAAACAGCTAGTGGCTCCCAGACAGATTGGCCCCGACTTCCCTGTGTAACCAAGGGGATGGGGAAAGAAGGAGACAGGACAGAGAATCCTTTGGCTCAAGAGAGAATGGCAGAAATCTGAGTGGAATGACTCTGAAATGCCCTTATCTGCTTAGGAATGAGAATTTTAGTAAGCTGATGGAAGTTGCACTGGTGGAAATCTGTGGTGTCCAACATGCTAGCCACTAGCCACATGTGACTATTTGGCCAGTTGAGTGTGGCTAGTTGGCTTGAACAATGTGGCTATTTGGCCAGTTGAGTTCACTATAGCAGTAGTCACTATGGTGACTACTGTTTCAAAACTGGTTGGACACCACTGGTGTAAACTGATATATTTTGGCTCTATCTGTCCCTTAGCTTATATTTGTAGATCCAAGTCTACAAAGATAGTTTGGCACCTAATTCCCATTGACATCAATAGGAGTAAGGCATTTCAATACCTCTGAGAATCTGGACTGCATATACTGTAACTAACATTTTCAAATATGGGTGCCTAAATGTAGGCACCAAAACCACAGTTAGGCATCTAAATAAAACTTTGTTCCTTTTCAATTACTCCTGGCTTCCATGCTGCTCAGTAGTTACTCGCATGAGGAGGGTTCAGGATTTGGTCCCAAATGGAACAAATTCTGTTCTGACCTACTCCAGTTTAAATCCTATATAACTTTATTGACTTGTTGTAATATAATAAACACCCATGGAAACGGCAGTAGAATGTGGTCCTATATAATTATACTTGTAATTATTTTGCTTTAACATTGAATTATTGTGTTTTCCTTGGTTCCTTGTGGTGTTACCCTGAGCTGATTTTTATAAGTTTAATGCAGTAGCTGTGCTGCATTAATTACAAATATAGCTTGTGTGTGTGTGTGTGTGTGTGTGTGTGTGTGTATTAGAACTGAGGCAATATGGCAATAAAATCATGTGTGAATATTACAGACATGCTTCCTGGACATTAGCTTCCATTTTGTTTTCCATAAACATTTGTACATGTTATTTCCCCCTCCCCTTTTGTTCACAAGAATGCTTGTGGTAAGCAAATACCACAAATTCTCATGAGCCTGCACGTTTGTGTGAAGATTTGCCCCAACCTATTCAAGTAGACATCTTGAAATCTCTTTTGATTTACCTCCTCTTTATAAAAGTTTCAGTCATCAGATCCAGGTGCAGAAATAATATCATGTGATACAAGTGCCCAATCACATGCCATGAATAAGTAATCAAAGGCTCTTCATGGAGAATTCACAAACAGAGAAAAGGGTTTGATTAATAGGAAAAATTACTCAAGAGGAACAGCTTGTTCACCTCTAATGTGAGCACACTTGTGTAGCATGGTTGTGTTCATTTTCCATATGGGATGCTTCTGTTTATGGGTTTTGCTGGATTTGTTTTGGGCTAATATAATGCAAGATCTGGTCTGACAGTATTTCAGGGGCAGGATCAGGGCCGGATTAAGACCTTTAGAGGCCCTAAGCACTGAAAAGATTATGGTGCCCCCCCCATATGTAATTCAAAATAACAACAATACTATACTGTCAAATCTCTCTTTTTTTTGGTGCCCCTGCTTTGCTGGTGCCCTAAGCACGTGCTTTGTCTGCCTATTGGATAATCCAGCCCTGCCCGGGATGCTGGAAGTTCTATGAGATGGTTCAAATCTTCTGTTGTGCCAGCTTCATAAGTAGTTCCCTAGAGCAATGAAAAGTGCAAACATAAATACCAGTAGTGAGAGACTTGGCTTTTTGTGTGGTTTCTAGCAGAATTAGAATTCACAGCCTAGGTGGGTGCCTGCATCTGTCTGGTGCCTTCGTTCCATGGAAGCCTCTTTGTCTGGATCTCACTGGCTACGTCTACATTGGCGCGCTTTTGCGCCAAAGCTATGCAAATGA
>JANRFK010000875.1:20467591-20480070 GCA_030068395.1 Apalone spinifera | reverse complement strand
TTTGCATAGCTTTGGCGCAAAAGCGCGCCAATGTAGACGTAGCCTCTGTGTATATTTGCATATTTGGAAAACTTTGGGCCCCCTCTTCTTCCTTGGCTCTGCAAAGCCCCAGGTCTTTCTCCGTGAACAATATCTGCACAGCCTGCCTCTCCAGCAGGTGTGGTAAGGTCACCTGTCTAAGATCTGTCTCCTCTGCAGTCAGAGTTGTGGCTCCCCTGCTCCATGGTCTTCTCTAACAATCTTTCCTGTAACTGATTAGCTGCAAGGGGAAGAAAACAAACCTCTGAAGCCTGTTCCCTTGTGCAGACCTACAGGAGCCATAGAGGCCTTCCGACATGGTTCCTTTCTTTCCTGCTCCTGCTCTGCATTCCCCAGAAGCAGCGATTACAAAAAAATCCAGTGTCAAGTGTCTGGGTCATTGCTGTGACATTGATCTGTGAGGCCAGGTTTAAGCAAATGTTATTTTTATCAGCAGAATATCAGCATGGCTGAGCCTATTGCTCCCTCAAGTCTGTGCTCCCCTCCCTGAACCTATAACCACCCTCAGCCCATCCTTTCTAAGCCCATAGCATGCTGGAGTTCTTGCCCCTGAAGCACCAAGCTCCCTCCACCTCAAAAGGCCATAACCTCCATCCTCCCTTTTGGAGAGTAAAGCCTGTGTGTGCCTTTCAACACCCTGTCTCTCCCCCTCCCCCCAGTAAGTAATCTCCCCAAAACCATGAGCTTCAAATCACCCCAGCTTCCCAGTCCCTCTCTGATTCTCTGTGTCTGTTAAGGCTGGAGAACTGCCGGGGAAGGGGGGAGGAGATGGGGCAGCTGCAGGGTTGTGTTAGTAAACACTGCTTTGGGTTTGCATTTTAATTCCCCATCCCCCTCCCTGCCTTCTCCCCCTTCTTCTCCCTTGTCTAGATGCTCACACAATGAGACCATTGTCAAGGGGCGATTTGAATGAGGGGTCTCCGGGCTTGTTCCCAGCATTGTCAAATGGGGTGGGAAAAAAAAACACAAACCTCGCCCAGCCAGGAGGACCAGACCAGACTGAGACAGATGCCTAAATTAGTGACAAAGCCTTTTGAATGTCCCCAGCAGACAAGGGCTGCCTTGTGTGTGCGCACGTGCGTGTGTGGCTGGATGGCAGCTTGCATGTCTCCCCATGTTAATTAGTTTTGCATGCATGTCTGATAAGGTGCCAATGAATATGTTTGTCCTCCTTCCACTGGCAAAAGCTGTTTTCTTGGTGGGGGAGGATGAGGGGAACTTTGGAGCTGGGAGTGTGTATGTGTGCTGGATATAGCCTGGAAGACTTTGATAATTAGCGACCACAAAAAGAAGGGGTGAGGTTTAAAGTGACTCCTTAGTTCTCAGAGGGGGCATGTAGACTGCATCTTAGGGCACATGATTTGTGGAAATGCAGTCTAACATATTGATTTGCTAATTCAGGAGAGGTTAAAAAAATAGCAGCCATTTTTACTTTATATATTTTCTCTATATCTTTTCTGTTTCTCTGCTTGCTCGTCCATCAGTCTGTCTTCCTCACTGTCCCACAAATCCTCTAAAAGATGTTTATTTCTAGTGGATCTTAACACACTTTTATACACACACAAAGCATTAACAGCAACAAACACCCGGTCTACTATACCAAAGAGATGTGTGAAAAATCCAGTGGCAATAATGAGCATATTTTATAGGAGATGAGACATGTGGCTAGGGAGAGTGTAGCCAAGAAAACAGACAGACAAACAGAGAAGCATAAAAATAGAGAGGGAGAATATTTGGTGAGGTCAAAATATTTTATTGGTTTATGTTTGGGATAGACTCATTAAGCACCAGTACCTTTTCTCCCACCCTAGCATTTAGGCGGTATATGACTCAGACTTACT
Source organism: Apalone spinifera (assembly GCA_030068395.1). Classification (NCBI taxonomy): domain Eukaryota; kingdom Metazoa; phylum Chordata; order Testudines; family Trionychidae; genus Apalone; species Apalone spinifera. The sequence continues at coordinate 20,478,190 of JANRFK010000875.1, read as the reverse complement.
AATGGTTAGAATTTTAGGAACTGTTAGTTATATACATACTGTATATTTAATTCTCATGAGCTAATTTTGCATCCCTCCATGTATAGTGGCAGGTACCCTTTGTACCCCGAGTCCAACTGTACAAATATCTTTAATGAGTAATTTTAAAATAAACCCTCTTTAACGATCTAGAGAGAAGGGACTTACATGGCTGGACAGTGACTGGCCAAATGTCAGATATGGAGCTAAAGGGATTCCTGACTTGTCCTGCTGCAGCATAAGTTAGACTCCTAGGCTGAAACCCTAACCCTGTGGAAGTTTATGGGAGTTTTGTCATTGATGTCAGTGGGGCCAGGATTTCACCTCTTGTTCATGGGTGTTTTAGTACTTTCTCTCCATCTCTTTGCACTCACTGAATCTTGGCTCTGACTGGGAGACCATTCCAGGGAAGGGAGCAGCATGATAGAAAGGATAAAGCCCAAAGCTGGAGAAGGAGATGTATGGATCAGCAAGGAAGGGGGAGGGGAGGCTAGGATGCTACAGGCTCTTCAAGGTGAGAATGGGAAGCTTGGTGCAATTGTAACCACCACTGGGTGAATTCAAACCTGGGACCTTAGTGTAGGAGCCTCTACCGCTTGAGCTATAAAGCCAGCTGGGAGCCAGGCTTAGGCTGTAGAGCTCCCTTGTTCTTATCTCTCACTGTAAGTGGTTTAAGCGCCACTACATGGGACAGTGAACCACATGAGGTGTGTGGGTTACATAGTGACAGACAGAAAGGTGATAAGGAGGTGGAAGGTGGGTGAGTGATTTGACTACAGTGGCAAGAGAAGGAAGTGACTCCTTTCACCAGTCTAAGCTAGATGATAGGAGAAGATTGCAGTGATCCAGGCAAAAGATGGCCCATGTTTCAGCAGTGGGGAAAAAGGAAAAGGTGGATTTTGGTAATGCAGAAGAGGGAGGCAGTGCAGGATGACAGAACTGATCCACAGCGCACTGCGGTCAATTACCACGGACGTATTGTGTGCTTGTTAGACTAGGACTGAGCTGATTCTATCACCTTGTATGTTCTGTGCTCTGGCTGGTGTTTTCTGTATCCCTGCTGATAGGTTCTTCAGCAACAGATTTGTACAGAAGCAGGGGTGCTGGAATGAGGGGTGCTGGCCATGCAGCAGCTCCCCCAGCTTGAGTTAGTAATTACAACCAAATACACGGTTTCTACTTCCAGCTATAACAATTGTTCTGTCATCCCTGTATAGCAGGCATGCAGGGAGATATCTCTCTCTGACCATGTCTACACTACGTGGAAGATCGACGCTGCCATGGTCAATCTTCCAGAGTTCACTTTTGAAAAGAAAAGACATGCTAAATCAAACTCAGAGGGCACCCCTGTTGGTGCTGGTACTCCTGCTCCTCACAAGGAGTAAGGGAAGCCGACGGGAGCATTTGCTTCTGTCAGCCTCCCACTATGTGGACAGCATGGAAATGTGATGTAAGATATGTCGACTCCAGCTCCATAATTAACATAGTTGTACTTGCATATCTTACTTCAACCTTCCGCTGTAGTGTAGACCAGGCCTTGTACGCAGTGTGTAAGACTGTGTATGCAGTGTGTGTATTTACATGCAAAGAGAGTTTGTCTTGTATTTTGCCAGAACCTGGTTCCTTTGACACTCACCTGTGCCCTCCTTCTCTGAAACTCATGGATTGTTCAGCAGGAGCAGGCAGACAACTTGGAGTACCAGCCCTGAGCCAGCCAAGACAGAGCTACCTACGTATGCCCACCCACTCCTTGGGCTTTTCTCTAGCCTCTCCTCTGCTCTCCATGCAAAGTTCTCTAGGGCTATGTCTACACTGCTGGCTTTTGCCAGCAGAGAGTATGCTAATGAAGAGCTCATTAGCATTTGTTGCGCTGTCATTAGCATATTCTCTGCCCAAGGCTTTTTGCACAAGAGGTTTTTGCACAAAAACAAGCAGTGTAGACCAGTGTTTCTTAAACTTTTTAAGACTGAGGAACACCAAACAATAATTTTTTTAATGGGGAACACCAAGGATTTTTTGTTGAGCAAAGGAAAAAAAAAGAGGTTGCCTACCCTTTTAAGGGCGGCCATTTTGAATTCTGTTGTTCTCTGCGTCACTCCTCCGACTGAGTCGTGGCAGACTGGTGTACCGTGGGACACAGTTTAAGAAACACTGGTGTAGACGGATCCTAGGAGTTCCTGTGAATTCATTATAGGCCATATACACACAGCAGCGCCCTTCCTCCTAATTCCTGTAGTACTCTGAGTCCAGGCGTTTAGATTGCTAAGAACTGAAGGGCAGCCTTTTCCATACCATCAGGCTGTACTTCTGGGGAGTATTTCGGATAATCAGATAACCTCTTTATATGAATGTGTTTGTGTTTAGCCAGTGGTTTTATTTGTCCCCTTCTGTTGTAACGAGGGTATGGGAGTTTTTGTTGGAAGCTGTGCCTCCCATGAAATGGTGTGACTCTATTAAAGCAACCAATCCATCAGGGAAATTCTCCAGGCGTCATAGTCACCTGTAATGCAAGGAGATGGGAGATGGAGAGTGGAGATATTCCTAAGCAATGACTGCTGGGATTGGGGGCTTCATTGTGCGTTTAGAGAAGTCACTGAAAGTGATTGTGAGTTTGTGGATGTGACTGTGGGAGCCACTAGCTGCATCTCTGATGTGAATGCACATCAGTATGTGCAACTATGCTTTCTTATGGCCCATGTGAAAAAATTCTTTTGGAAACGCTCTCTGCTGTTTGCTCTCTCGACTCACTGCACAAATATGAAACTCTGTGGATAAAATGTGATCAGAAGAGGAGATTCCTCCATCCTGTTTAGAAAGCACAGGTCATCCATTCAGGGAACAAAAGCAATACCATGTGACTTACTATGACTCAATGAACCAGCATAGTCCAGCATGTTTTCAGGTAAATTGTTTGGTGCATATCAGTACAGCAATCCCTAAGGCTCAAAAATCATAAGTCAGGCTCCCAAAATTACAAGATTGGCTAAAAATTACTATATGTGGGATTGTTTATATTTGTCTTTGGTTTTCTGAGCCTTTAGATGCACTTGGGTCACATTTTCAATCTTTTCTCCACAGCCATGGCAGCTATAAATGTACACTTTTTAAAGTGCAAGCTAAGATGTTCCCTTAATCACAGGATTCCAGGAAGTGGGGCTTTAAGCAACACAACTTATATCATAAGACTTGTGGTAAAATCATGAGGGATGGCAACAATGGAACACTGAGCAAATTTGCAAGTTACAAGCCATTTGGAGATAATTTGTAAATGGAACAAAAAAAAAAAAAACCCAATCAGGCAAATAGTTCCATGTGAATAATTCACCAGAGCTAATTGTGAATCTTAATTCACTCCTAAGAGAAATCCAGAGATTTTCACCCAGGCCATGTTCGGCCCTGCCTCAAACTAACCCCCTTCTGAGTTCAGGGGGCTCGTACAAGGGGTGCATCAGTTGTCAGTTGTTACTCCTCCCTTTCCCAGACAAATCAGTGAGAGCTTTGCCTGAGGAAGGATTCTGGGACTTGGCCCAGTATTTGTCAACTGCTCTGAGGTCTTTTGGGTGCAAGATGCTAGGGAAGGGACAGATTGCCATTATTTTTTATTCTCATGTTACTGGGCTGTGAAGTGTTGCACCTGGAAGCAGAGGTGACAGGCAATGTGACTGACAGGATTGACTCCGATCTTGTGTTAAGCTGGTGTGTGGAGTATATCTATGCTTTTAGGTCAGATCCTTTTTCCTTCTCTCCCTGGTAATCCCCAATGCCCAGACCATATGCCTGGCACATAATATCCTGTGTGTGGGGGCAACATGTGAAAGCAGAGCGCAAAGAAAATGGCTTCCCAACTTTCCTGCGGGCCATGCAGATACACACTCTCACAGTGCCTGCAGGAGGCTGCCTCAGAATCTACCTACAGAATTGCCTCAGAAAACAAACAGAAATGTGACCCTCCACTTCTCAGGTTCTGTTTTCTACAACATCCCGCTAGTATTGACTAGGCCAGCAGGGTTGTTGCTAGCTTGCTATTATCTTGCATGATCTTGGCCAGTTCTCCAAGCTGGAGCTCAGTGCTGCAGAAAAGCCACCCATCTCTTGGAAATATCAAAGGATAATGATCAGCAGCACATGCTGAGACACCTTTAACATAGTCTGTGACTGAGCTAAGGTAGAATTTGGATCAGATGTCTGTGGTGCCTGAGGTAGAAGAAGGCAAGGCCAGGGCATGGGATTATGGAGTGGGGCTATATGAGTCCAGCAATGGACTCTGTGAATGTCTCTGTATCTCAGTTTCATCCTGCATAGAGAAAGGCACTTGGCCCCAGTCTGGCTTCCATTCTCACTGTGGGTGTATCTAGACTACATGGCTCCATCGATGGAGCCATGTAGTCTAGACACACCCTGTCTGTGCCCACCTTTTAGCAGCAGCATGCTAAGCCTGGGGAAGCCAGGTGGGCTCTCTCTGGTGGTTGTCCTCCACCGTCCAAGCCAAGGAAATCCCAGTTAACCCTGCACATTCTTCCTCTTGTGGCTGTTGGGTCCACACCAGCCACACACAGACCTAGTGTCTTATATAGGCACTTGGTACGACCTGCTGATGGGATTTGGCTGCCTTGACTCTTGGTGAATTTTAATGCCCTATATGAAGTAACCCCCTCATTCCAAGCTCCATAGAGTCTGGTGACATCTAATAGGGGGTGGAACAAAACTTGACACACTGTGTTATGCTCAGAGCCAAGGTGCAGCTAAAGACAAAACTGTATTTGACTTAAAATGAGGGATACAGAGCTTGCCTTGCCTTCTGGAATGGCCAGGCTCTGTATTTACCCAGTAATGATCCAATTTTAGTTGCATGGAAGTACTTGAATGACAGTGGAAAAACAACCTGCACAGAACAGGGAACCTCCTCTTTCTGCCAGTGCCTCGCCCAAGAGCAGATACCCCTTGGGAGACCTAATCCAACAAATCCTTATTCTCATGCTTGCTCCACCTTTTCTCTTTTGCTGCATCACTGATCCGTCCAGCCTCTGTTTAATGCAAGCCCCTTGCAGCGAAACTTACATTTGCTTTGTCAAAATTATTGGCCAGGTAGCGCTGCCGAAGAGCTGTCTGGGGGGAGAGGAGGATATTTCCATACGAGCAAAGCCCCTCAATGAATCCATGGCAGCAATGTGGGTAATGTGCTCTACTTGCCAAGGCTGCTTGGCACAGCTTGAGTCACGTAACAGGACTAGTGTGCCAGCAAGGCACAGAGCAGAAAGGGTTAAATTGGGAGCCACTAATCCATGTGCACGAAGCATAACACAACTCTTTCCCTTCATTTTCATCTATCCCCCACCACATGCACACGCACACAGACATCTTCCCCATCTCTTCCTCTCTCTCTCTCTCTCTGCTTCCCCCGTCCTTCCCCATACTCCTCTTTCTTAGCCTGGTTCTTCATTTCTTTCATTAACGATTATTTGTCTTTTTTCTCGTGCTGTTTGCCTCTCCCCTGCACTCCTGTGTTTTCCCCCACACACACCCATGCCCTGCAAATGCCCCCTCTTATTCATTCTTTCATGTCTCCAGAGCTGGATATTCAAGTAGGAATGAATATTTTGGCTGTGGTGGAGGTCACAGCTATATGGGGATTGTTTAAAAGAGATTTGCCCACATCTCAGCCCATGTGACCAGCCTCAGCTGCAGCTCTCTTTTTCTTAATCTGGAGATAAGCGTGATTATCCGAAGAAGGGCTGTTCTGAGCTTTGTAACTGTGACAGGGGAGCTTTCAAGTCGCACTTTGCTGGCAGAGCAGCGTTTAAAGCCGGGGAATCAGATTCCAAGCGTGGCTTTGCATCTCTTTTCTGCTGGGAGCATGGTGCAGGGCTGGCAGTGGGGATGGGAGCTGTATTAGGACTTTGCTTATGGTGCGGAAAAGGAGGGGGAAAAAATCCAGACCCACCAGCCCATTGCACAACTCACAGCAGAGTTGCAGAAAGCTGCATTGAATAAAGAGGATTGGTGGGTGTGAGCTCTGATCTAAGTGATTCAGACTCACTGACTTTGCTATGCTCACACCATGGCTGGATGTGGTTTCTTGGGTCTCAGTAACCATGCTGCTATTTTACTTCATTGCAAAGCAATTGTTTAACAACCTCACTTGCTTTGTCTCCCAACACAATGAAACCCAGTGCCCTGAAACCACATGAAGGCAAAATCGTTGTTCTAGAAGGCAATTGAGATGGCTCTGGGAACTAGCAGGGAGATGTGAAACTTTCCCTTTCTAGAGCATTAGCCTGAATGCAGCTTGAGTGACTCCATGCTGTTATTGGGCGACATCTGTTTGCCTTGAATAAAATGGATCCAGTGCTCAGGCTTTTGGCCTGTCTCTTAGCTGACAGGGTAGCCATGTTGCAAAACCCACCACTGCCACCTTGCATGCTAGCTGCTCCCATTGAAAGTCTCAAGAAAGAAGCCAGTGTCTGAGACTAATTTTTGGACCCTGGGTACACTGGTGGAGGATAGTATGTTTGTGAAGCTTGCACTGTCACTACCATGCCCTACTTCTATGGAGAGAGGTCTTCAGCATTTAGCATGGAAGAACCGGCATTCTTAATTGGCAGCAAAGAGAGCCTTTAAAAAAATACAAGGGCCAGAGATGCACATGCAGGTGGGAGCTGCCTCTTGCAGAGTGAGATTTGGGAAACTGGGAGCACAAGTTAAACTCTGTCACTCGTAGGGCCTTAGATCTTGTTTTGGGGATGGGCTGCAGCTGTTGCTACCTGCTCTGGGTGGAACAATCCATGCCACAGCCGCTGGAACCTGGTGGGAGGGTGGTTCATTGGCTAAGATGGAGCCCCACTTCCTTGTCATTTCATCTGTCTTCACAAGTGGCAATGGCTTTTCCTTGCACTTCTGGGACTCATTCATTCAGCCTTGAATGTCTCCCTTTGCTCCATCACTGTGAGAACTGGCCTAACTCCAGGGCTGCCTTTTAGGCCTCATTCTGCAATGAGATCACTGGGGTTGCCAGATCTGGCCATCCAATGATAGCTGCTCATCTGTTGAAAGACAAGAGCCTACATGGAGCAAAGGCTCAGGTTATCTATTATGTCCCTTTGTGTGAATGTGATCAGCTGAGGTGAGGGGGATGGGTCTTTCAAGGTGTGAAGGGGGGGGGAGGGGAAGAGGGGGAGAGCAGAGAAGTGATGCCAGTAATTTCACCAATACGTTTCATCAATTTCACCAATATTTCATCCTCTGTATTTGTGAGAGAGGTGCTGGAGAGACCCGCCTGGAGCAGCTGGAGAATCCAGGCATTTGTTTCCCTTTGCAAAGAACACCCCTTTCCCACAACAAGGAAGCCAGTGAGACTCCTGCACAGAGGCAGCTCCCTGGCGTACTCCTGCTGGAAATGTTTTTACGTCAACCTCAATCTCACCGTTCAGGGATGAAGCCCTGGTCCAACTGAAAGTGAGGGGAGTTTTGCTGTTCACTGCAGTAAGGCCGCATTTCCTTCTCAGCCTACTGATAGGGCAGCACGGTGCCTGGCTGAGCAAAGAGCTAGTGGGCTGATGCCAATGTTTCCTCCCACCAATAAAATAATTGGAAATGACCTGCCCTCTCACAGGGATACTGCACTCCGAGGTCTAACCCAACAGGTTGTTGGTGAGCTGTACAGATCACTGAGCATGGGAAGGAGCACGGAGAGACCAGGACTCTGCCTTCATTTATGTTTGCACAGTGCCAAGCACACTGTGGTGATGGTAAAGTGCTGCAGACACAATACTAGGTGCTCTCTGTACCTGACTTCTCAAGGGTGGCCAAACAATTATCCAGTTTGCCACAGCTCTTATATCCATACAGAAAACATTTGGTTTCCAAGGCCATGTTAGTCTCTGGGTTCTCCAGGAGGAATGTGGTTTAATTTGACATGTCCAGAGCTGGACTAAAATCTTGGAGAGGCCTGTGAAATGCAATTCCTATAAAGATTTATGTCAGCCGATTCTGCAGAGTGTCTTTCTTTGCCCCAGAAAGGGTCATTGCCTCCAGATCATGATCTGAAATCTCTGATCCTCTCCTCTGAGCAGTGATGATGCCCGGTTGATGCAGTTTAATAATTACCTGCTCTGGGCCACAACCAATCATGTGGCATTATTAGGAGTGAAACAGATCACATGTTAGGGTGACCATATGAGCTGTCCAGATACCGGACATACTCCTGGTAGTGCCAGAATGATGGCAACTGGTGCTGATGGTGCATTAGAAATAGGCTACATTGGGATTATATATTTCCATGTCTGGGCTTTCTGGACTTGTTCTGCACCCTGCCTCCCATGGGTTATGGTGGTGGGATTATTACATGGCTGGCCTCTGGGGAGCCAATTATCAATAAAAGGTTCTAGGAACTCTTGTGACAAGTTCAAGTTGCAAGCTTGCTCCCTGGGCAAGCACTGTAAGAGCAGCACATTTAGTTCCAGGGGGAGGGGAAGTACGTCACCCTCCAATGCTCAGGGCAACCCTGGCTGGCTTCAAAAGGAGCGGCATCCATTCATCCTTGTCGGGAGGATGGGCTGCTGGAAATGGGGCAAGTGGGGATAGGAGGAAATGTAGTAATACTAGGCATTTGTATAGTATGGAAACCCAATAGCATGCAAAGCCTTATGTAGCAGAGGGACTTAATGTTTGCATTGCATATGTGGGAGGTGGTCATAGAAAATCTCCCACAAAGTCAGACTGCTACACAGAGAAGCCTTTTGTTGAAAGGTTTATCTCTGGGATGGGGGATTCCTTTACTTCCATTTGGGTTTTTAAGAGAGATGGGCCAAGGAGAAGATGACGGATCTGGATCAGGCTTAGGGTCAGGCCAGGAACTGGACATTGGGTTCAGGTTCAATCAGGGCCTGGCATCTGCTTGGATAGCAGCCACTTTGTTAGCCCTTCTTATGGATGCCTGGCTGCATCTTACTGGAAATGGCGAATAGTTGTTCCAAGTTGGACTCAACTTGGAATGAAATTTCTTGGGGCAAGTTCCAGTCTGGGAAGTGGAACCTGAACCCAACCAAAAATTCAAAGAAGGTTGAATTCAAGGATCTTCTTTTGGACGATCTCTGATGGGAATGTGAAGTGAAAACCAAGTGTCTCTTTCAGCTGTGAATACTTGTAGAGACCCATTGGTTTCCTTGTATGGTGATCCTGTGACACTTCCTTCCCTCTACAGTGCAGAAACACTTCAGGTTAACATGAGCCTGCCCAGAGTGTTGTACCTCCTTTAAATCACTCTACCGTGCACTGAGACAATTCATTTATCAGATGTCCAGGGACGAGATGGGAATTTAGAATGTGGGTCCCCCAGGCAGGTTTTGCCCCATGATCTATAGGGCCAGCTCAACTGACTACCATCAGTTAGGAGTTATTTTCAAACTGTGTGTTTACAAATGCATGTGCATGTTTGTGTGTGCAACTGTGTGCCTGATTTCCACCTGCAATTACAGTTTGCATGGACAAGTTTCCAATTGGTGCACACAATCCTGAGGTCCAAGTAAGCCAATTAGGTAAGCAGCTGCATGTGCAGAATTCTGCTCTCACTTATTATCCACACTTTCTTTGCATGTTTATGGAGCACCAGGCAATCATTCCTTATATGAATGAAAGATCTGTTTTCCCCATTGCACCCTAGGCTGTTTGTACTGTGCTAGCTAAATTGGTACGTTGCTTGCCTGAACCCTCCTTTTAATGCCTATATCACACTGCAGTGCTTTAATGAGGATGTGGCCACAATGTGTAGCCTTGCTCGTGGGTATGATCGTTGATGAGGAAAGAATGAGGTGGACATAGAACCACATGTTCTCCCAGTGAATCTGAAATACTGGACTTTTGAAATACTGAAATTTTGGCTTCAGTGCAGTTTTATACAAAAAAATAATAGAAGAATGGAAAAAGACAACAGAGAGGGATGGGAAAGGAAGGGAAGGGAAAGGACAACACAAAAAAAAGAATGTAACATCTCTGTTTGTATCCACTAAGCATTGATCATAGGGTACTAAAAATTAGAGAAATCCTTTCAAATTTGTTGGTGGTCCCTCTTCTATGAAATGTTATTTGCTATTTAGCTGCCATATCAGCTAAATTGCTGAGCCCAGCTTCTATCCCTCAATAATCTAGATTGTTTGTGCCAAATCTGGAACAAAGATTTGTGTATAGCTTTGAACCCTAGCTAATAGGCAAGTGCCTTGCAAAACATTAAACCCACTATCTAGCTGATCTAGCCATGTTACATGTTCTGAAGGAATTGAGCCACAAAATGCAAAAGGGAACAATGCCTTATTTCTCTGGAGATTTGTGCAATCCCAGGTCTATGAGAATGCAAACAGCCATGTGTGTTTGTGAATGTTTGTCTGCCTCACTGTGTAGCTATGTATGTGTGTTTGCCTATGTAGTTACACATCAATATGAGTGTGTGAATCTCTGTCTTTGACACTGGAAGGAGAGGGAAGGCCATTGTTTTTAGAAATCTCTTAAAATTGATGTTCACTCTTAGGCTGTGTCTAGACTACATGGCTCAATCGACGGAGCCATGTAGATTAGGGTTGTAGGCATAGG
>JANRFK010000875.1:20445321-20467491 GCA_030068395.1 Apalone spinifera | reverse complement strand
CCTGTTAATTTCAGGGCCTGTAGCAGGAGTTTGTGTGACCAGTTAAAGTGAAGAGGAAGACTGTGATTCCCCCATGGTTAGACCAAGGGACTAGGGGTTTGAATCACCTCCTCCATTGATTCACTGGGCCAAAATTAGCCGGAATGTTAGTAGCTGCATGTCTGCGCTCATTTGCCCCAACCTTGGCCAATGGGCAAATCCCTTGCAGCTGTCTGTGCCTCAGTTTCTCCAGGTATGAAATAAACCTGCCCTTTGTAAACTGCCTTAAACTCTTCCAATCAAAATCATTACATCAGTACAAAAGATTTCATTGCCCTCCCTAACTGAAGAAAGAGGCTCTGGTGGAATTAACTGGAGAGAGAGAGAAGCTCATGGTTTGAAATTATCACTAACAATCAGTGTGCACATGGCTGGTTATTCTGCACTGCCAAGTGTATGAGCATATGAAGCCAAGACTATGAGAACTTTCTTCTCAACCAATGATAAAGACAGCAAAATGGAGGGGAAGCGATTAACTGAGTGATCCATTGGAAACTTACCACCAGACAGTTTTCTGACATGACATACAGAAGAGGGAGCTACATGGAGAACTGAGACACTTGAATTTGAAGCATGCAGAGAGGACATGTTCACCAGAAGCACAAACATGGGGGAACAGCCAAGGGATGGCAACCAGAACAATGTTGGGATCTGGGACTTGGCTGACACCACATAAGGGTGGAATAAAGATGCTGCATTTCAGGCAAGGGAATTCTGGAAGAATGCAGAGATGGCTGCATGAAATCACATTGGCTAAAAAAGCTGTGTGAGAGGACAGAGAAGAGAAATGGGAAACATCCAGAGGTGAACAAACATCTTTCCAGTGAGGGTCCTGGAGTCCATCTTGCAATGAGCACTGAACAACTGAATTCTTACAAAGCTAAACAGGTGATCGCTGAAGTGAATTCAAGGGCTAGGTAGAGTTATACATGAGGTCCAATCCATCAGATATAGAAAGGCTCTGAAAGGGAATAAGCCAGGAAGATAATCAATAGGTATTATTGATACATAAACAAGAAATTATTAAATTTGTCCCTGAAGATTTTGGAGGGAAGATTTTTCAGAGATGGAGGGGTAAGGCAATGCCCAAATGGCTAGCTCCATTTTAAAAGGGGAGTAACTTCCTCAGATCAGGAACCGATGCAAGATTGTCAGTGGCAGGAGAAGACATCCTGAAGGAATCAGTATCACCACAGAAGAAGAAAGGAGCAGGAAATTAGCTCCTCTGCAGGTCCGGATAGGATCCACCCATGATTAGGAAGAAAAGGGCAAAGATGTGAAGATGTGTTCAAAACCTCTTGGAAAATAACTGCATGTATGGGGATACAGGGCTGCACACATGTTACTATGGAGGAATGACTCACCCATTGCTGAAATGCAGCCAGCTCTGGAGTGGAAGTTGCAGCCATTCTCCACCAGCACCAGGAAACAGCAGTTTAGCAGAATGAGAAGTACAAACTGACTTCTTCAGGATGTGCTTTAAAGCTGTAGATTGTCGTCTCCCTGACTGGACTGTGGCCAGGGCTCTGGAATTAACACCCATGGAATCATCACACATGACAAAAGCCTTCATGAGCCATTGCTGGAAGCTGGCTTAGCACCCACCCTGTACTCGGGCATCCAGACAGGTCTGATTTAGTGGGAACACCTGCTTGGTCAAGCCTGCCTGATCCTTCAGCACCTGGAGCTTCACTTTGGTGCTCACATGTGATTCTGCTTAGTTTGAGGTGGCAGCCAACATTGAATGGCTGGAGACCAAAGTCGTACTGATTGGCTAGAGCAGGGGTCATCAATTTTTCAGAAGTGGTGTGCCAAGATTTAACTTATTCACTTCTAGTTATGGATCTGCAGGCCATTGAGACTTTTAAAAGTCAATAATAGTCCCACTTACGTGTTAGCAGCGCCATTAATAAATAGGGATGCAGATCTTACCGTTTAGTGCCATCCTTGGGATGAGGGGGCAGGAGCAGCTTGATTGGTACCTGCTGGTCTCGAGGGACAAGTATCTCTCAGGCAGGATCTGCAGGCAGTGCTGGAAGGAGAGTGCATGCCACTCCTGGTCCCCCAAACCCAGATCCTCTGCCACCATTTTAGCCATCACCTCCCCAGCCCCTGAACGCTCATCTGGCTTTGGAGATGGCTGAGCCAGTGACATTGTGCTGGGCAGCCATGATGACTTTGGTGATCAACTGACCGACATCTTCCACCAACCGGCCCCCCTCTTCTGGCAAGGCTCCCCCTCCCTGCTCCCCTGAGCAGGTGAGAGACTGGACTATGACGCCTGCTGGGAACCAACCAGCCTGCCCTGAGATCACTCGCGGCCGCTGCTGTGCACTAGGCGGAGGGGGCCAAACAGCTGCTAAGGTCCCAGAGTACCCTCCAGTCCTGGGCCAAGCTGCTTTCCCGGGAGGCGGGGGAGGGGAGCTCTCTCCACTGTGAGCCCTGGTTGGTCTCCTGTGCTGGGTTCTGCTCTGGCTTTTCCTTTCACATTTCCACAGCCAGATGTGCTCTCTCTGGTGATCACCAGACAGGGGGAGGCTGTGCAGCTCCCGTGTCCTGCCTCCCTGGAGCATGGCAAAGGCAGGGTGGATAAGGATGCATGCGCTGCTGTGGAGAGGGGAGGAGCAGTGCGTACACCAAGCTGGATCCAGCGTGGAGCCTCAGGGCTTCCCTTCCCCCTGCAGGAAGCTGGTGCTGGCTCCAGTTTAGCAGGGGACACGATGCTGGATTGCTAGCATGAGCTCCCTGTTGCAGATTGAGGGGAAGCTGAGCTCAAGCTGCGAGCCATGTTTAGCTCCTAAGTGAGCCATATATAGCTCGTGAGCCACAGGTTGCTGAACCCTGGACTAAGGGGACTTTTCTGGTGATCATACCCATAATACCGTTAGGCTTTCATTGTGCATGCCACTCAAAATCATCTTGCATGCCACTTATGGCATACTTGCCATACGTTGCCGACTCTTGGGCTAGAAGAGGGCTGATATACCATTTGTACTGACTTAGAGACCATGCAGAAGAGTAGCTATTGTTGTTACAAACATTTATTATAAGATCCCTTCTCCATGGTTTGAGAGCCCATTTTCCAGTGATTACAAGCAAAAACCTCCACAAAAATATGTCTGTTTATTTGACCCTTATTACTGTAGGATCTGAGTTGCCTGTGACGTAGGAAAGTGTGCACCAATCTCCTGAATTCCCCACCAGTGTCTTAGCCCCAAGACTGTTCTTCCTTTCAAATATACCACAGAACGGGAGGAGACATTATCAATATACTGGCTGTTGCAGAGTCCCTCACCATTCACAAAAACCCTGGACAAAGAGCTGCATCTTACAGTGCTTTTTGATCCTCCAAATTATTTCTAGTGGGAATACGTATCAAAGAGAAGGATCTTATCCAAGAACGACCTCACCAGCCTTAGAGCAGGTGAGTTAAATGGTCTGGACCAGGGGAGATTTTTGCAGATCAGACAGAAGAGATGGACTTTGCAGTAATTGGTTCCTAAGCCATTTTAGAGCATTGTAGATAGTAACATTACCTGGAATTTCACCCAGGGGTTTACTGGCTGCTAGTGTTTAGCCTAAGTATGATACACTCTTACCAACCTACTTTTATTCTGAGATCCTGCCTTCTGTGCTAAAGGAAACTTCAGCCTGGTTTTCATGGTTGGCCTCAGGAAAAAAAATGTTCATCAACCACAGAGGTAACAATTGGCTACCCTAAGAAGAACCCTCATGTGAGCCAAAGGCAAACATGACTTCAGCAGTGGGGTTATATAGGAATTTCTGAGCAGGGCTACAAAGCAGGATGAGCTGGAAAACTTCCCAGGGATGCAGGTGAGGGAGACCCAAGCTAGCTAAATTGTAGAAGCAGGAATGAGGGTCACCAAGGGAGAAACCATGGACTAATTCCCCAGAGTGAAAAAGTTTGAATTCTCTCATCTTAAAACCTTTCTCTTTCTTCACTGTTGATATTCGAGTAGTACCTGGAGGCTACAGCAGAGACTGGAATCCCTTTGCACTTGGCCTTCTTGCATCCCTCCCTCTCTGGGACACACACCCATACTCACCTTCTCCATCACTGCCTTGCCCCATTCTGTTCTGTCCCTTTTGCTGTCTCTTCCCATCCCACCTACTGGAACTACTCTGGTTGACACACATGTGCATAATTTTCCATTTTCAGCATCATCCTCTCCCCCACCCCCATAAGGCGACTCTCATGACTGCCTTTCTGCCTGATTCCGTCTCTGTGACTTACTCTGCAAAGCACTGCTGTGTGTAGCAAAGACACTCTCTAAAATATAGAACATTACTGATGCTTTTTCCCCATTTCCTTGACCTATTCAGTGGCCTGAATGGGATCACTATGAGGATAGCTGTGGAGGGTCTATTTTGAAGTCTGTAAACATTTGCCACTGCTTGCTGTGCCTGCGTCCCCTACAAATTAGTTAGGATCCCTGAGGGTGCCATTTCCATTTTCCCTTTCTCTGATCTAGGTCCTTTTCCTGAATTTAGGGCCAGGACAAGTCAAAATGTCTCTTACCTCCAACATGACTCACCCTTTCTGCTGGTGAAAGAATTGCCTCCTTTAGTACCACACAGAAGATGCCAGAGCTGAGCACCTGCTGTGCATCTGAATTAGGGTTACAGAAGAGGCAGGCACCTAAACTCTGTCCAGCCAAGAGCTTGGCCAAGAATCTGAGGGCTACATCTAGTCTGCACAACAGGAAGCAGCCCCCTGCTGCTCCTGTCTATGGTATGAAGGGGTGCCGTGCACTGATGAGGTGACCCAGACTTCCAGGTGCCATTTTGGCTTGAATAGTTTAGCTTCTGGTTCTGGAGAATCACATGTTGGCCTCTCTCATCTCTACAGTCCCCACATCAATACTTAAGGGGACAGTGGCCACTGGCGGCTTTGTAGAACTCTGGCTGACCTCCAACTATGTAAGATGAATCAACTTTAGGCTCATCCACTTGACTCCCAAATAGCTAATGAACCTTCAGCTAGCACCAAGCCATTAAGGAGTAGGAACAATCTTTTCCCCTCCAGGTCTGGGTCAGTGCCATGGTGTTCTATCATGAGCTGGACCATCTCCTTCCTTTCTTAGTACCCTGCGAAAATGGCAGCTCTGATTCCAATACAGTGCAGCCACCATTCCAATAACGTCCAGCCACTGAGCCTCATGGGATGGAAATAAACTTGCTTTCATATTGAGAGGGAGGATGCTTAGGTTTATGATGACGGGTGCCCAGCATGTGATGGGTTAACACAGTCTCCAGCTAATTTCTGCAAGCCAGCTCCCCTCCTCCTCTTTGCTTCTGTATGCAGCAGACAGGGCCTCAGCCTAGGTTCCTGCACTGAGCTGTTGCCAGGGGAGCAGTTAGGCAAGTCTGAGCTATGCAGGGAAAAGGCCTGGCCTGTCAAAGTGTCTGAGATGAACCATAGCCCAGTCCCCCTGCAGCTGGGCTCAGGCATGCCTCAGCCCTTGTTTGGAGCCTGGGAATGGCAAAGCCCAGTGAGGTTCAAGGGCAAACTTGCTATTCATTAGTCAGGGGTCCTTGACGTTCCCACTCTCTGTCTCCCTTCTTCTTCTTCTTTTTTCTATCCCCCTTTTGACACATTCCTGGGTGCCTTTGGTGAAAACTCCCCTCCTCCTCCTCGCCTCTGCAGAAACCCTCTGCATAAACTTCCCCAGGAGACCAGGCAGGGAGAGGAACAATGACAGCGGAATGGCTATTCAAACCAGAGGCCCAGTCAGACTGGCTGGATCACTTGGTGTTTGCTGGCTGGGTCCCTTGCTGGGCCTTCTTCCCTAACATTTCTAAACTCAGTTCCCTGGGTCGCTTACTGGTATTCTATGTGTGTGAGGGAGAGAGAGACCCTGCTCTCCTTTGACTTGGATTTCAGCTCACTGGTGTTCTTATTGGCTTGATATTTGCAGGAAATTGTAATTTGAGATAAGAAAATGTCAGCTGCATTTTTCTGGCTCTAACAGCCCAAAGTGTAGAAAAGTTCCTTCATATAAAATATAAATGATTGCCTAGGTGCATGAGCACAGGGCACGTTAGCAAGGCAGGGAATGTCTTTATACATATATATAAAAATCACACACACACTTATGTCTCTTGTGCAGAAGATAAAAACAAGCTGTGTAGGCATAACATGCTCAGCCTTCCTTCTTACACCATTGAATGGAATATTTCATAGCTCTTAGAGCTGAAGCTCCCTTGTAATTATCCAAGGCAAACAGCACGTGTTATTAGTTTAAAATGGTTTTTCCCTCCCCAGGCCCCTAAAGCAGAATGGAGGTGTAATTGTGCTAAGGAGTTAGCAGGGGAGAACACAGCTTTTGGTCACATTCAAGTTGGAGGTCTTGAGCCAGGGAGCTAGTATGAAAGGCTCTTATTTGCATAAGCAGCATGTGTCTGTACAAAAAGAAAGATATCAGGGGCTTTCAAAATTCAATCGAGGCTGGAAGGAAAATAAGGGGAAGGGGGAGTGGAGTGAAAAAAAAATTGACAGTGAAAAGGGTTTTGCTAAGTAACACCCCGGTGAGATTAAATTGTCCAGAAAGTTTCTCCCTATGAGTCTATGAACTGAGCGATGGGGTGAGGCGAAGGGGAGGGGCAGAGTCCATCCTTCCAAAAGGCATGAATAGGAAATTGGCAAAGGGAAAAAATCTGATTAGGCAGGTAAGCCCTGCATTTTATTTGTTGTTAGTTTTGTATTTGTCTCTCCCCCTCCCCCACCAGCAATCCTGCTTCTGCAGGGGCCTCAGCAATGGAGAAGGGACCTTTTTAAAGAACCACAAACCTTAGCAGAATATTTAACTGGTTTAGAACAACACTAGGAAGGAAAAGAAGGTCCCCGGCTGTCTCCCACGGGCTCAGACTAGCACAGGGAATTTTGTGAATTATTATATTTATTTTTTTCCAAAGGGAAGGAATAGCAAATCTGTTTAGCAAGTCCCCACCTCTAGCTTGGTCCAAAACCCATGGAAGAGAATGGACAAATATTACCGGTTTGGGATCAGGCTCCTAGTGAATTTTTGTGTTTCCCAACACTGGTTAGTAACTGGCCGGTACTGGAAATATACCACAGAGTGTCTTTTTGTGGTGTTTTCTTTACACAGATAGGCAAAGGTACATGGCACTGAACAATGTGCAATGCCAGAGTATTTGCAACATTCCTTGGCTTTTCTAAAGCCCCTTGGAAAATATGGATGTTGAAATCAAAGGAGTCTGTCCAGTCTTTCTGCCCACACAATGTATTAGATGCACAAAGGTACAAACTTCTCAGAATGGTAGATAGCAGCAGATGGCATTGCTGCTTTCAGGAGTAGGTTTGTTTCTTCTACCAGTCAGTGTCTCTTCTATTTGCACAACAGATGAGCCCCTCCTCAGGCTGCAGCAGACTGAGACAGACTGCCAGGGTGGAGGAGAAAGGGAGCATGAAACATCAGGCCTGTGTTTGCGCACGCCTGCTTCAATTGCAGGAGAAGTAGAGTGATGCTTCCTCCTAAGGTAGAAAGTGGAATCTTCAGGCTGGTCTGCTTAGAGAATTCTTCTTGGCTGGCCACTGATGTGCAGATTTCACCTCCCCCTTTTTCTTTTGAAAGTGACTTCTTCAGTTAGTGATTCAGTTTCGGTGGAAATTCCCAGCTTCCCTGGGCATGTAGCAAGCATGAAATTTTAAACAGGTGGGAGAGTAAACGAAGCTGCTCTTTGCTTAGTAAGAGCTTAAAGTAACTAGAGCACAATCCAGACTTAACTCAGTATGGAGCCATGTCCACAAACAGATGCCCACCGGGAGGAGCAGAGAAGGGGATCAGGGGCCACTAGCTGTACTGAGCACCTAGGATCCTATCCAACCTTTGCAGCCATTGGAAAGACTCCCAGAGATTTCAGCAGACTATGAATCAAACCTGTTTGGACTGTTTGGAGTGAGAGACAGTGGGCCCAGTTCAGAAAGGAGTTAGCAGGTTCTGACCAGTGACAAGGGGATCTGCGTTTCACATGGGTGTGAGTTACACTGTGTTGCTTGCAATTGTTTTATGACCACTCTATCTCTGAGCAGAACTTAGCCATTACCAAAGCCTTTCCAGCAACAAAGGGGGCCTTCAGGTTTTCATTTAGAATGAATACACCTAGAACTGGATGTATCCCTTTCCTCTTTGTTTTATGGGCCTCAACCAAATCACAATAAAGCCAAGAGGAGCCTTTCCATTTATATCAATGAGTTTTCTGGCTTGTTCTTAATGAATATTCTAGCAAAGGAGTTCAGGGGCAGGGATGTTCCCAGAGAGAATGATTTTCAAGTGAAGGTCCCTGGAAATCGAACTCTGGATTAATAAATGTTTGGTATTCATGTGATTGAATCAGTTACACTCACTCCTACTGTCAAGGAACGAAAATGTAACGATGTGCTCTAGGTGGTCAATCAAATATTAAATTTTCTATTGTAACTAAAAAAAGGAGACACCTAGCATGAATTATACAAAAATAGTTTGTGAAGGAATGTATTTTAGAAAATCGTGGGCAGGTGAAAAAAAAAAGAGCTGAAACTAGCTGAATTCTTTGTGAATTATTGAACCAGCTGTATTCCTAACCTGGTGTTTACATCACCAATCCATGTGGTGTAAGAGAAATTGACAAAGGAAAGGAATTGGATTTGCACAAAACCGAGGAGTCTTGTAGCGCCTGGCAGACTAACACATTTATTTGGGCATAAACTTTTGTGGGGCTGAACCCACTTCTGCAGATCTGATGAAGTGGATTCCGGCCCAGGAAAGCTGATGTCCAGATAAATCTGTTAGCCTTTAAAGTGCCACCAGACTCCTTGTTTTTGTTTAATCAGACAAACATGGCTACCCCTCTGGATTTGCACAGTCCCAGTAGTTATGAACTTGTGACTGGAGGAGAATAAGAGCCAGGAGAAAACAAGGGGTAAAAAGTACTGAGAAGAATAAAACAGAACAGGGAAAATAACCCAAACTACCTTCTTTCTGACCATAATGGCATTTGATCCAGCCAAAATAGTTCTATGTCACTTTACAGAAGGGCCTGCCAAAGACAAGGGCTTTGAAACCAGGGAGAGTTAACATGAAGATTAAAACATCAGAGGGCATGTTCTTTAGAGGCTCTGGCATGCAGCTTAATCCCATGCCCCCAAAGCATCAGAGGAAGGACATAGTGACCCCTCATCCTGAGTGGCCACATGCAGCACCTCTGAGCTTAGAACACCTCAGCTCCTCACTGAGCAAGGTAGGGAGATTTACCAAGAAGTATTCACAGCCACAGGGAGTTAGTGGATCCCAGCATTTCAGTAGCACTGAGGCCTTGCCGCTCACAGACGGGCACCCTGCAGGCTATACAGCAAAATGCACGAAGCAGCAGAATTCATCTGAAAGTGTAAATGCTGAACATGTCTAACATTTCTGGCAAGTGGGTGTCCTATTTGTAAAAGATATTTTGGCACCGGTGTCTCAGTGAAACACTCTCCGTACTTCGGCATTGGCTCCATGCATGGTGGAGAGGTTTCAGGCACAGTGAATTACTGTTGCTGGGTTGATTCTAGCTGTGATTATTTTATTAGTGTGGATAATAATATTTGGGGTTTTCTTTGCTTTTTTACAGATTCCTGTGACTGAACACTGGCAAGGCTTAGGCAGCTTTAGTTTCCTTGTTAAACGTCATTACAGATGAAAATGGCTGGGGCCTTTTTGCGTCACATACTCCTCGAAAATGGACTGGCCAGCTAGCTTCCAAATGGCCCAGAGAAGCAGCAGCCTTAAACCCTGGATCTCAAGAACTTTCAGGATTGCAGGCAAAGAGGGTGAGGTGTGTGGAGCAAGAAGAAAACTTTGATTTTGTGTAAAGTGTATAATGCACCACTGGTGAATGTCCTGTGGTCGCCTTTGCTACTCTGTAACCCCAGAAATCACAATCCTCCTCGCTCTGTGATAAAACTGACCCTCCTGTCCAGGCAGCGACCAGAAAGCAAATGCCTCGACTGGGGAAGGGAGGGGGAAATCTACTATATGTATTTGTAAGCGGTGAAACCTGAGACAGCACCGCCGGAGTCAATGTGGAAAAGTTCAGTCTGATTTATTTTGCTTTGTTGCACTGAGAATGGATCAGTTAATGTCTGAGACAACTGAACCTGGGTATTTTGAAAAACTGTCTACATGGGCTAGATTCCTGGTCATCATAGAAGAACCCGTAAATGTAGGACTGTATTTTCACTCGGGTTTGAAGGCGCTTGCCTGCTTCCCATCTTATTTAATCCCTCTTTTTCTTTGTTTTGGAACAGATATTGATTTTTTTCACTGCAAACTTATTCATCGTGGCGGCCTAGCAGGTTGGCGAGATCCCTCTGGATGTATTTGCGCTGTCTTTTATTCTTGTAAAAGACACATCCGCTCCCTTCACTTGTTTAAACAAAGCGATGGTTAAAATAAACAATTCACTTGTCAAAATGATTCGTGTGTTTTTGTCTGGTATATGGAGAGGAATATAACGCCCCAACCCAAATAAATCCTGCCCCCGCAGTGCGGTGCATGTGCTCTTACACACAACGCCATACCCCCGCCCCCATGTCCTGCACACAAAAGTATCCCCTCGTCTCCCAGAACCATCGAATCCCTGGCTGCGGAATGTTTGACCGTTCTAGAAGGCTGGGAAGCAGCTGTTCCACCCAGGGCAAACAGGCCCCAGGAAAGGCGATAATGGCCAGGTCTCTACAATGCTGTGATGTCCTCCTGTCTGCCTCCCGAAGCGGGTTGCCCCTGTGGTGCGGTGACTCCGTGCCCCTTCTCGCCCTCCTGCAGGAGGGAACTGAGTTCACAGCTGAAAACCTAACACCAAGCCGGCTCCCACGCGAGTCGCAGGGAGAAAGGAGCGCAGATCCCCGCAAGGCCAAGTTCAAGGTGGCGTGGGTGGGTTGCGCTCAGGGGCGGCGAAGGGGGAGGTGAAGACGTGTTGCTCTCCTGTGGGCTGGGGCTGGCCGAAAGCCCGACGAAGGAACCAAGCGTGACGTTTAATCTGCAGGATCCTTTGCCCAGCGATGCTCTCAGTACTAGCGGGTGAAAGCGGAATGGGGAGGGGGAGGGGAAGCTAGTGACTTGGGAGGGGGGCTTCTTAGTCCCTTACAAAAATAAGTCGATTTCTAGCCAATACGGTTTCGCTATATTTTGCCCTCACGTTGGTCACTCCTGATCTTTCGGGGTGGAGGGGTGGGGGGGAGAGAGGCTGTAGCCATGACCCCTGGGGAGCCCGACTGGGGCCTGAGTCCGACATCTCAAGGGAAAAGCAAAGCCAAAGGAGGAGAATGAAGCCTGCCTGGCGGAAGGAGGTTCCGGGCGTGCAGACCCCTCAGCCCGCCTGCCTTCAGCGGGTCTAGAGGGCAGGGGGAGCCGCCCCCAAATGCGCTTGGGGGCTCGCCAGTCCCGAATCGAGTTCTTTGGTGGCAGCGCTGCCTTGCCAGGCGCCTGGCGTGGCAGAGGGAGGGAGCGATCAGACGCCGCTCAGGAAGGAGCTGCATTTGTGGACACGGGAGCTGCCCAAAGGCCCCTGGGGGCGGGAGTCCTCCTGCCTGGGCACCTGATCCGTGGCTGCATGTGGCTGGCTCTTTACTGGGCCTTTACCCGCGGCTGCCGGGGCCGCCCCGCGGGGCACTGGACAGTTTGTGCCGGACACAAGACCGGTGAATGAAGAGGGAGAGCTGCTGGGCCGGGGCTCGGCGAACGGCAAAAGCAGCTGGCAGCGCTGCGCGAGCAGAGACCAAGACCTGCAGCCCCTGCTCGGGCAAACCTGCCAGGGCCCGCTCTGGCGTCCTCCTGCGCGGGGCAGTGGCCTCCATCAGTGCCAGCTGCCCACTCAGGCGGGGTCCGCTTCTCTGAGTGGGGGGGGGGGGCTTGGTTGGGTTGGGGGAGGCATGAACACAGCGGGTCAGAGTGGCCCTGCTCCTCCCCGGAGCATGGCTGCTGGGTCCGGCCCCAAGAGGGCTTCGTTCGCTGTCTCGTTCGGAGACGGGCGCGGGGTGCTTAAGGGGCAGGGCCAGACCCGGCTCAGGCTCCTTTCAGTCGCGCGGGACACCCGCGAGCCGGAGCCCCCGGGGCGGCTGTTTTATTAGCTGCTGTGAGAGGGAGGGTTGCAAAGAGCAGGGGCGGGTGGGGCTGGCCGGCTGCTCCCTAGTGGCCTGGAGGCCACGGGGCGTAAAGCGACTCAAGCAAGCAACCCCTAGACAACCCCCAACACACGCACCTCCCAGGTTTTCTTCTAAGGCCAAACAAACCCCGCCGCTGTTGAAAAGTGTTTCCTGCCCGCTCGCTTGTTTCCTCTGAAAGATGCTAACGAGGCCCATGGCAGGGATTCAAACCCCTTCCACTATTTATAGCCAGATCGGAACAACCCCCCCTCCCTCCGTTCCCATTGTGTTGGGTACAGTTTGCTGCCGGCTTCAGACATTCCTTTTCTCCTGGGAAAAAAAGATGATACGCAACAATCCGCGGTGCCATTCTCCGGCCCCCCAAATAAAGTTGGTCGGGCTCTGTTGAGACAGGCAGAAAGGCCCCGGGAAAAACACGCGGCGCGGCCCATACAGGGCCCGCACAAAGGGGGTTTTATTCAAATTTGTTTAGAGTTTAGCGGATTTGCATGAAAAATGTGTGAGAAAAGCCGGCTCCAATGACCTCATCCGCAGCTGCCATTAACGTTCAATTAAGAGCTGAATAGCAGCGATGGGTGAACAGACTGGGACGTGAAGAGAATCCAGCCTGGGACTCAGACTGTGAGAACCAGAGGCCAGCTCAGCCCCGGCAGCTTTTTACAGTACTCGTCCCCCCACCCCTCCCAGCACCACATCTCGTCTGGCTTTAGTCCCCCTCCCGCTCCCCGCGGAGGCCTGGCATGTGCTTGGCTGCTGCAGCAAAGTTAAGGGCTAAATTCTGTGCCCCGTGGCTAAAGGGAGCCCCCCTCCATAGAATCCCTTCTGTCCAGGTTCGCGGGTCAGCACCCCAAGGCCGGGACATGTGACTGAGGGGTACCAGAGTGTCCCCACCCCAGGAAAGGAGCCTTGGAAAGAGGCAGTGGGTCTAGCAGGGCTCTGCCATGCTGGGCCCACTCCACCTGTCAGACCAGTAAGGGATCCCGAGTCAGGTGGATATGGGAGGGCTGTGGACACGTGCGGGGGAAGGTGGCGGCCTCTCTCCCACCCAGAGAAGCTGCTTTGGGAGAAGGGTCAGTGTTCCCCACACCCTGACCTTGGAGTGAGCGTGCCTCGGTACTTTAGCATTATATGCTGCCATAGGGCTGTGAGCCAGTGCTTCTCCCCCTCTCCCCCCAGCCAGAGCAGCCCCACGCGAGGTTCTCAGCGTTGCTGCAGCTTCTCAGACAAGTCTCAAGTTCAAGTCCGCGCTGACGGGCTTTGCCAGGGGATTCTCAGCTCCTTTCCATCCCCGCCTTTTGTTCGCCTCTGACAATTGCTCTTTATCCCCCCCCGCCCGCTCGCCCGCCCTTCTGTACTTGGCACCGTTTAGCAGCCTGACTGCAAACTTAACAGCCTTGGTTCTTGGTCTAAGCACTCAAATTACCCTTCTTTCTACATATCCATATTCCCCGGGTAGTGCGCGTCTCTCCCCCACTCCCTGCTGTAAGGGCTCGGGGGTGCCATGCCAGTCCCCTAGTGCACGATACAGGGTCCCTTCACATGGGGACTCAGGGGCTTGCTCTCAAAGTTAAGCTTCCAAAGCACCTAGAGACAACTTGCTGCTAAAGTCCGTAAGACCCTGTACTAGCGGGAGGAGAGAATAAGCACGAAAAAATTCGGCAGCTCTTCTCTCTGGGGCTCCCCAAAGCCAAGGCAGACCCGGACCGCACTCAGGTAAGAAGAACTTTGCATTTATTTGTCTTTTTTTTTTAGAGGGGGTGCCTAGCTTTCTGAGCTGCAGACCGGCTTAGCTTTGCACTTTCCGGTCTGCGGAGCTATTTTGGGGGGCTCCCCTCCCCCCTTCAGCTACAAGCGATGCACCCATTTTGCATAAATCAGAAGTCACGGGCGGTTGCTGTTTGCTTAAGTGTCACACTTTGACCCGGAGCCGGGTTCGCGAGCTGATGCTCTAATAATGAAGTGTCTCGGTGACATAATGGCCGCGGCTACAGGAAAAAAAAACAACTTTTCACCCCTTCGGTTCAGCCAGACACCTTGCAAGAGGCTGGTGTCACCGCGCCAGTACCAGTGGGTCCGGGGCAGCTCGCCACTTCCTCTGGCTGCTGCCAGGGGAAGGGAGAGCGGGCGGGAGAGGCGTTAGGGCGCAGCTGTAGCCGAGTCTTTACAACTGGGAGCGCTCGGGAGTCGGTACACGTGGCAGTACAAGGTTCCCAGGGCGCTTGGTAGGGCAAAGACTTTCCAGGCTTTCGGCTTCTTCTGCCTCTTTCCGCTTCCCCATCACCGGGTTAGGAGGTAGCTACCCCCTGCAGCCGCCGCAGCTGGCAGGACTATCCTGAGGACAGATGCTCGCAGCCAGTCAGGGAAAAGAGAATTTGTTTAAGCAAAGATCGGTGCCTTCTGGGAGGTGGCCGGGATTACCTGGGAAACTGGGGGAGCCCAGCGCTGCGTTAACCTTGGTGCAAGCCACACGGGACGTGTAAGCGAGTGGCGTCTCTAACACCCCTTTGCTTAGACAAGCCCGGCTCTCCCCGCGGAGCAGCCCGAGGCGCAGGAATCAGGAGAGCAGCAGGAGTCCCGCGCGCCCTCCTCCTCCACCGCAAACACACAGCTGGGTGCGCAGACCCTTGTCAAAGTCGGAAGCGACATAAACAGGGGTCACGCAGGGACACCCCCTCCCCCCGGGAGAGAACCGAACCAGGATAGATCATGGGAGGGGGGAGAAGACGCCGGAGCGCACTAGAAATCACGGCGCACCTGCATTTTCTGCGATCAAGAGCAAAACCAGCGTCTCTGCAGCCCGAGGTTGCTTGTTTGTTTCAAAGGTTTGCACACAGGGGTTTGCAGAGGGAGACAGTCCGGGGGAGTGATGGTAGCTCGCTAGCGGAGTAGGGCACCGAGGGGCATACAATACAAACCGTTCCCCTATTGCTCTAACGCGGAGACAGCCTTCCAGTGCAGTTATTGCCCAATACACCACCAGCCGCACACAACAACCAAACCCACACAAGGCCACATATTGGCAGCTAAAGACAGGATCCTTCCGTTTGGCCATTTAGCCCCCTGACTGGGCTGCAACCCCCTTCCCTGCTCCCACGCCAGTCCCACTGAAGTCAGCTGGCTGTCCCAAGACAGCGGTGACAATGCAGAGCTGGGAAGGTTCCTTGTTGGCTCAGCTGACCCCAGCCTCGGACAGGGAGCTCAGAGCGCCCGGATTCAGCTGAGTCCAGTGCACTAGGGGGTGCGCAGGGGTGCGCATGTGACTGTCATCAACTGCAAAAACTGGGGAGCAGAGGCCCCCCGATCAGCCCGTTTTTCTCTCCCTTCCTCTTGCGTCCCAAGAAGGAACTTCTGGGCCTTACTCGCTCCGTATTGGTGCCCGTGGGCTAGGCACGTGAGAACAGCCGGGCTGCTGACAGCTGGAAAGTAAACCCGGCCCTGTTAGTGGTGCTGCAAAAGATGGCTCCGGCTTGCTCTGCTGAGGGCGGGTGGCACAGCAAGGTAGGGTTCATGTAACGCTAGCCCTGCATATGCTCTGGGGAGGGGAGTGCATATACACATATATAGGCACAAACATCTACCCACAGAGACACATACTCAGACAAATGCACACGAACAGCTACCTCCCAAAGACACAGACACACGTCCTTAGCAACACGCTGCTAGAGGTGACATTTCACTGTTCCAGCCTGGTCGGGCACATTGTACCAACAGAGCCTCACCGGGAGCCAGAGACCTGTGAACACTAACGAAGATCTTATCTGTCTCGATGGGAGAATATTTGCTCCTACAGTGGACTTTGAGGCGGGGAGGAGACATGGACTAGGGAGAAAGAACAGATGCGATTGCAATCCCACTAATTCGCATTTTATCAAATAGCAAACAAGCAGCGTTAACCCGCGAGCTGGAGTCTGGGGGGTGGCTAAAGCTATTTAGAGCTCCTGCATGAATGGAATCTCAGCCGCCTGTAATGCCCTGGTTACCCCTGGAACAGCTATCGAGCCTTTCACTTCGGCTCAGCATTTCTAGTTGGTCTCTAGCTCCTTTCCTTAATAGCGTGTATTTGTTTTTAAAATCCCAATGAGCAACTTCAACACAAAAACCATCTACGGTGGGCTTTATGAAAGGTGGCATTTGATTGGCTGGCACAGATGATGTCTGGCGAGCACTAAAACAACCTGATCGGTGGAAATCCTATAGACCGATCAATACAGCTGGATTTCCCCCATTCACCTCCCCAATATTCTAGGAGAGTAAAAAAATATATAGTGATGCCAGGAAAGGGCCAAGAAATTGTAACATCCTTGTGCATAGCCTCAGCCATCAAAAAAGAGAAAAGGAAAGGAAGTCACGAAAACACTGTACATGAAGATAAACCAGTAAACAGGACCATCTGTGAGAAAATAAAGAGTTAAAAAAAAAGACTGAGTAGGGGCAGAGGAAGAGGAGACAGACATGAGGAAGTAGGAGGGCTTGAATTACTAGTTTTAAGAAAATTACAGACTCCAAAATAACCTCAGATTGGGAATAACGAATCGATTGTAATCTGGTTTTAAACGAATCTGTTTCGTTAAATACTTAACCAAAACAAACTGAGTTGGGATTATTTGTATCCATTTCATAAGAGCAAACCCCACAAAGTAAGAAAAGTGGCTATGTTCACCCTTCTGGGCCATGGAGCTAGACACCTACCTAGGGAAAGAGGTAACAGCCACAGTTCCGGAGGCGATCCGGAGTTACAATATCATATTCAATCATCACCATAGCCTCTGGCCATGTTCCCGGATGGACATTAGGTTGTTAAAACAAATACAGCGCTAAAATTAAATCGCCATTTACTTCCGGAGGCATTATGTGTACAATATATTCACCCTTTTAGGTGGAATATATGTCAAGCATAGACACATTTCAGGAGAGGCAGTATACTGGTCAGTTTAGACACATTTCTGTGGTATTATAGTGTACATTTTCCCTACATTTTGGGAGGGATTATATGACGGTATTCCCATATTTGTGGAGTGGATTATATTATACTATATACCCACATTTATGGGATATGATTAGGTACAGTATTCCCACATTTTTAGATGGAATTAATATGAACAGAAAGTTCACATTTCAGGAATTATGTTGTACAGTATTCACACATTTTTGGGTAGGGTATATCTGTAGTTGTCCCATATTTCTGGGGTGGGTTATTATGAACCATCTAGCTATAATTCTGGGGCGTTCCAAAGGCAGTGTTCCCACATTTCTAGGTGCATGTATCCTGTACCGTGCTCCCACATTTCTAGAAGAATTCATCTGTAAAGAGATTATATAGCCCTGCCTACAGTTCTGGGCTAAGAGTTCGCGTGCCGTGTTCACACTCTTCAAAAAGAGGAAATGAAAGGGGTACAATGCATCTCATTTCTGGGGGGAGGGGCTGACTCATGACAACACTTCGGTGTGTGTGTGGGGGGGGTTGTGGTGACTGCACACATCTCTATATGCGATCAGTTTGGCACGTGTCTATGCACGTTCCCTCTTTAACGGTGACTTTGGCTAATTACAAATCTTCCTTTTAAACTAAAGACGATGAAATAGAACATATTTCCCAAATCGATGAATGAGTAGGGGCGCACGTAGACAAGCGTGACAGCCACTCCCTAGCTCTCAGAGCCTGGAATATTACAGCCTGTTCCAATTAAAGTGTGCAGGTGTGGAGCTGGGGGGAGGGGGAGAGTCTGGACTATTGACCATGGCACCCGAATGCCTCCCTCTCCCCTGGCTCTACCGGAAAAGTCCTGTACCGTCTTCACTGCTAGTGGGACTGGTGGTCACTGAACCGGAGAGACAGGAATTCAGTGTCCTGTCTCACCCCAGTCGAATAGATAAGATCCCGTTTCAAACTCCGGTGAGTTTGTTAGCCCTCTCCAGAGACAGATCTGTTCCTCTGTAATTCCCATATGCATGTCTGTTGTGGTCTATCCCTGCTAAAGGCAGGCAGTCGTCTTTTGTTGCACTCTGAGCTATGACTCAGGCTTGAAATCTCAGTAGAGAGGCACTGTAGTGCTCGCGCTTCTTAAACAGAGCAAAGAGCGCGTCACCCCCAATTATTTAGTCTTATTAAACCCTCCCCCGGGGGGACGACCCAGAAAGCCATGGCATTTCTGGGAGCTTTACTTTCCCCCCAAATGGCCTTTCAGGTCTTGAAGGATCAAAGGGACGGCGCTATTTTGGAGGAGTTTCCTTCTAAAAGGCAACATCTATTTTGCTCTTTAAAACCAAACAAGTCGAAGCTTCCCCAAACTTCCGGCCTATTTATGCGGGGATGGTAGCGACTTGGCTGTAGTTGTACTTATGGGATCGCAGGTCTTTCCCACGGTTACACCGCGGGAGAAAGAAACTGGGAGATCACACGGCGTATTATTTTCTTGGCACACGCCCTTAAAACACTATTCAACATACAGAGAATCTAGACGCCAAACACTTGAAACGCACTGTTAGGAAAACAAAGTAATGCTGCTGCTTTGAGACCACGCTGCAGAAGGCTAAGAGACAGAACTTCATCCAGCTCAGGGACTCGCCGGTCACGAATTCCTTCGTTCTCAGCGCTCCCTCTCTGCCCCCTTGTACAATGTTGGGTGGAGGGTGGAACAGCTCCGCTGAGCTCCCTTGGGGGCAGAACCTGACTTCCCTGACTCCAGTAGAAACTGCAAAAGCTGCAGACAATCCTGCGCTCCCTTCTCTTGCAAGGCTGGGGGGGGGGGGGGGGGGGGGGGGGGGGGGAGGGGGAGGAAGGGCAGGGTGGATGGAAGCCCTGATTGGCTGCTTTAATTACAAACTCCTATGCGGGGAGGGAACTGCACCTTGTAGACAACCAGCTCCTTCCAGTCAGATCAGGGATTTCTCTTCACAGATGAAGGCAGAGGCCCGGCTACGGGATGCTTGCTGTGGGAAGCTGCACACCTCTCCATCAGCGGTGTGATGTCCCCTGTGCGCCTCCTGTACAGGGGCGAGCACAGCCCTTTCCCCTCCGAGGCAGCCATTTTGTAGCAGGTGCCTGCTGCTGTGCCAGGCACAGGGATGCTCAGGCGGGGCTGCCGAATCAGAACACGCGCAAGGCTGCTCTGCCCTCCCCCCTTGCAGCCCTTCGAGCCCTGCCTCCTTCCCCAGCGCTTGCAGTGGGGGTCTCCTTTCGGTGCCACGTTGGGAAATATATTACCTAGCTCCTTTCCCATTGACAGAGATAAACATGCAAATGAGGCGATTTGCATGCTATTAACATACAGGCAGAAGGGGGATGGGGTGGTCTGTGTGCGCAGTGCAGCGTGTGGTCATGCACAGCACAAACACCAGCCATTGCTAGAGGAGAGGGCAAGCGTCGCTTTCCCACGTTCCTATGTCCCCATTTCTCCTAGGAAAGCGCCTTCCTGGCCAGGCTTAGAGGAGGCCAACGTGGCTGGAATGGCATCACCGCGACAGCCCAGCACTCAGGTGCTGCCCCCAGCAGACACGGCGAGAGCCCAGTGCTGGGGAGCGCCAGGAGGGAGAGCTGGTTCCATCACACCCCAATGGGACTGCGGGGGATGGCAGCCTCCCTAACGAGCAGCGAGCACGGAGGGCTCCCTGCTCAGCACCCCTCACCCCTAATCAGGCCTTTGGTTCTCTCAAAGGCCCCCCGTTCCACTGCGCCTTCCTGCCGACCCGCGAGGCGCTGGCCTTGGAAGCCATTGTTTGCCAGAGGCTGGCAGCGGACCACAGGGGATGCATCGCTCGAAGATGCGTGTCCTGTTCATTCCCTACCACTGGCTCCTGCCCCAAGCCGGGACACTGGGCCAGGCGGGCCGTGAGTCTGCCCCGGGGTGGCACGGGCTTCTCGTGTCTTAGAGAGCATCGCCGGGGTTTTCAGCTCAGGCTTCCCCTTGCTTGCCCCTGGGCGCAGGGGATTGTCGCTCGGCCTAGCCAGGCGCTTCCCAACCGCAACGAGGGGTTTCCGTCCCTTCTCGCCCTGATTTGTGTTACTGATTGAAGTGCTGCATCTTTCCCTAATAAGCCATAATGCGCATTAATTGCGCCTTTGCCTATTTAGCCTGATTGACATCGGAGCCAGGGCTTGTAGACGGCCTATCGCGGGAAGAGCGCTCCGGACTGGCACGGCTCCGTCCCGGGGAATTATTCGGGAGAAGCATTCGCCGCGGTTCGTAAGCTCGCTTGTCCGACTACAAAGCCCCTAGCGGCGGGGACACCAGCCGCAGCCTGTTCGGAAGGATTAGAAGGCGGGCGAGACGCAGGGGGAGAGGAAGAAGAGAAGCGAGTAGGGGGAGAGAGCACTGGTTCCGAGGCGGGATGATAACGGATTCACAGCCCTCGTTGGAAGAACCGTGGGCACAGGGCAGGAAGTAGCACACACACGGCCACACTGTGCGCACAACTACAGCACACTCTCAGTGCACAAACTCACTACGAGCACTCAATCCCAGGGCCCAAACTCATCCCACAAAGGGCCCTGCGGCACACAAACGCTCCACCATCACCGCGCAAAGGCTGGACGCGTGACCTGACATTTGCACCCACGCACACCACATGCACACGCGGTGCACGCGAACGCACACCTACGCGAGGAGCGAGAGCAGAAAATAGACTGCTGCGTGGAGGGGAAGCTTGCCGGGGTTACTGCGTGGACTCTTTTCTCCCAGTGATTCCAGAGCAGTGGGTTGGGGGGGACTGGCGGATTCCCCTCAAATGCAGTCAGATATTGATGCTTAAAGGGGGGAACACCTTCCCTCGAAGGCACATACATGTAAAGAATACACCACTCGGAAGGGGGTTGCACAGGAAAGTTCTTTAAAGGGTCCGGAGACAAAAGCCCAGTGAAAGTCTCACTCCACTGGAAATCTACCCAAACGCCCATCGTGCCTTTTCTTTCTCTCCATTTTCTTAAGTCACCGGTTTCCCCAATCCCAGTAAAACGGAGAAAAAAGTCTTTAGCACCAGTGCCCAATCGGGGCTTTCTCAGCAGCACTGTGAATAGGTGCAGATTGGGAGTGGGGCGTTTCGAATTTCTTCCTAATTAACAGGAATGCTTTGCTGGTCTAAGACCTCCAGTTAAGTGGAATTGGCCCCTAATGAAGAACAAAGCGCTGATGTCTATGTGTGTTCCCAGCGCTAACCTTCCATTAACACTCTCCCTTCTACACGGCTGCATTCTTTGTGCTCCCTCTCGGCTGCACCTGCTCAGGCTTAAGTACCTTGGCTGGCAGAGTACACAGGCTATTTTAATAGCAAGCCCGAAGTACCTGCTCATGAATAAACACTAGCCCCCATTTAGACAGTACTTAGCGCCCATTGTGCTGGGAAATTGGCCCTTTTCTTAAAGTCCCTCCGAACCAATCCGCGATATTCCCGTGTTTTATATATCTCCAAAAGCAGCGGGTCTCCGTGTACACACACGCTGTAGCCGCTTGTGGTAAAATAAACCCGCTTTTCTTCATTTAAGTGACTTATTTAACTGCTGTAATAGGAGAGTAATAAAGGGCAGCAGTTCAATAGTCGCCATTTATTTATCGGAATGTTATTAAAGCAGCTGTCCTGCGGAATAAGGTCTGCAACGAAAAGATCTTCTCTTCTCGCTCTCTGTCCAGAGATTGTCTGTCTCTTCCTATATGCCCTGCTGTCTGCTCCTGCTCTATGGCTTGCAGAGGCATGTGTGCATGGCCACGCGGAGCACAGTACATTTATCTCCCGGGTTAGCTGGTGGCACTGAAAACTTGGCAGCGCAGGTTCCCAAACACACGCATGCAGACCTGTTACCGGCCCCAGCTACACCGGGCAGATTCGCTCGTTAACCATAATTCGGCGGCCCCCTTCATCCTCAGGTTCAGTTTCTGAATCCCCGAGGCTTTCAAAAAAAGACAGGAACCTGTAATGCCCAACTGCTATTGCTTTGCTGCATAAAAGAGTGTGCTGTAAAAAGTACAGTGGGG